>OZ030021.1:56244004-56844004 GCA_964023405.1 Apodemus agrarius | reverse complement strand
TCACCTCACTTCACAGTTCATCTGTAAAGGAGCCATCCTAGATAGGAGGGCAGCTGCTGATTGGGAGTCTGACTTCTCCTCTGTGCTGGGCTGTGTCCCCACTATGGAATGGGTGTCTACTGTATAGCTCTTCACTTATGTCTTGGAACTGATCATTTTGCTAACACTAGGGAGCAAGCCCCAGTCCAGATGCTTCTAAGAAACTTAATATGTTTCCTGGCCTTCTCCTTTCTATGTCTAAACTCCCTCTCTCCCTCCCTCCCTCCCCTCCTGCCTTTTTTCTTCCCTCCTTTCCTTCCTCTCTCCATACCATCCTTCCTTTTTTCCTTCTATCCTTTGCTTCTTTCAAAATTTTGTTTTTGTTTGTTTTTGGTTTTTGAGACAGGGTTCCTCTGTGTAGCCCTGGCTGTCCTGGAATTCACTCTGTAGACCAGGCTGGCCTCGAATTCAGAAATCTGCCTGCCTCTGCCTTTAAGTGCAGGGATTAAAGGCATGCACCACTACTGCCTAGCTCAAAATTTTTAATATGTGTATGTATGTGTGTGTGCTCATGTGCATGTGTGCACATGTACCATAGCATATATGTCGAAGTCAGAGGAAAAGTGAAGTCAATTTTCTCCTTCCACAAGCATGTCCCAGGCTCATCAGGCTTAATGACCAGAACCTTTACCTGCTTAGCTACCTTGCCAGTCTAGATCTTTTTCTCTTAGTAAGCTAAAAATAATAGCAAATGGCTGATAAACTTTTCTCAGGATTATCTGTTTGATTGAAAGATATCACCTCAGAGTTTTCAGAAAAATAACACGCAGGGCAGAGGCAATCCTGGAGGCCCAGTGGTCCTCTTCCCCACTTAGCAAGCTCTTCCTGGCAGGTCCTCTCCATGCTCCTCAGAGCACTCCACTACTGCCTATGATCACAGCATAACAAACTACACCAACTCTACAACTCGCACTCTGACCAGTGCGGCGTGGTTAACTTACCTGTCCAGGGCTAGCGAGCGAGGTTGTAGCTTGAATGGCTAAGCTTGCTTGCAAACCCACAGTTTCTCCAGCGGAGTCTCGGCACCACATGATGGGTTAATGTTGTTCCTGGGTTTTGGCACCAAATGATGGGGTTATAAAAGGGGAGAGAAGAAGGGGATTAGAGAGTGTGGTACAGCGGTGTGGGGGAAGGGGGGTGCCCTAGGCAGGCCCATGCCCAGGCACCTCTTCCCCCTGAGGGATTACACACACAGAGACATGGTATAGAATAGAGTTTATTCAGGGCAGAGGATGGGAGTTAATGATGTAGTGGAGGCAGAGAGAGAGAGAGAGAGAGAGAGAGAGAGACAGAGAGACAGAGAGACAGAAGAGAAGAGAAGAGAAGAGAAGAGAAGAGAAGAGAAGAGAAGAGAAGAGAAGTGGAGGAGTGGAGGCCGGCCATGACCACGTGGAGAGAGGGGGGAGGGGAGAAGAGCCCAAGAGGGGCAGAGAGGTGAGAGTGCAGAGAGGCAAGAGGGGTGAGAGAGAGAGGAGGGGCAAGCTGCCCCTTTTATAATGGGCCAGGTCTATGGGGTGGGGCATACCTGGCTGTTGCTAGGTAATTGTGGGGTGGAGCTTAGACAGAATATTAACATACAGAAATTCTAATCATTACACCTTGGAATGTTCCCCATGGGGAGGCTCTCTTCCCCATGCAATTGGGTACAGGCTCTTAAAGACAGAAACCAGAGTCACCTGGGAAGGAAGAAAGAACCTCCACCGAGGAGTCTCTTCCTTCATGTTGTCCTATGGGATGTCCGTAGGCCAGCTTCACGATTAACATTGTAGAAGGAACCAGCCTGCTTTGGGTGGTGCTACCCCTGGGAAAAAAGCCCAAGGCTGTGTAAGAAAGCAAGCTACCCTTGGAGAGCAACCTGGCAAACTGGATCTTCCATGATCTCTGCTCAGGTTCCTGCCTCTTCCTTTCTCTCAATGATGAACTACAACTTGGGAGATAAAATAAAACTTGCCCCACAAAACGTTCTTGCCAATACTCTGAAGCGCAGCAAGGCACTGCCTTTGCTTACAGTGCAGCTCCTAACACGGAGAAGCTCAACCACAGTCAAATATTTTTTTAAAAAACTATTTATTTATTTACTTTTGTGCATGAATAGTTTTATCACTTCCATAATACAGGCATGCTAGAGTTCTGAGAACTAAGGCTTTAGATAGTTGTGAGCCATTATGTGGGGACTTGGAATTGAACTCAGGTCCTTTGCAAAAGCAAAATGTGTTCTTAACTCCTGAGCCATCTCTCTAGTCCCCACAATCAAGTCTTTATCACATGGCAGAGCTATTTAAAGCATCTTATCAGTTAGTTCTCATATAAACTCATATAAGCCAAGGAAGACTCGGCTATTGTGACCGGCTGGGCCATCTGACATGAGAGTCTGAACCCTGAGCCCCATGTTATTAGTTGTTGTCACCGGTAGCAATTCACCCGTGTGTGTGTGTGTGTGTGTGTGTGTGTGTGTGTGTGTAAAAAAGGTTAGATGACAACTTGGTACTGTTTTTTGTTTTGTTTTTTTTTCTAGACAGGATTTCTCTGTGCTGTTCTAGAACTCTCTCTGTAGACCAGGCTGGCTTCAAACTCAGAAATCCAATCCCCCTGCCTCTGCCTCCCAAGTGCTGGGATTAAAGGCTCGTGTCACCACTGCCCTGCTACTGTTTTGCCTTCTTTCCACCCTGTGGGTTCTGGGGATTAAATTCAGATCATCAGTTTTAACCACTGAGAATTCTCAAAGACCCCAGAGTCCTTTCTCACTTCCTGGAGTCTCCCAGCAGAATTAGAACCGTTTTCACATGATTTTCCTCTTACTATTTAACACAACATGTTAAAGACGACCATTTTTCTAACTGTACTTAGACTACTTGAGGTGTGAGGCTCAGGTGGTCAGATGGGATCTGTGACCAAGCTTGGTGCTTCAGCAGAACTCCAGGGCAGTGGGAGGCAACCAAAATCCAGGCTTCTCTTCAGCAGCCTCTAGTGCAGGGTGCAGCCATCAGAACCCAGGAATCTCTTCAGCAGCATGTTTTCCTCACAAAGTCCAACAACTGATAACTATTTTCTTTCTTTCTTTTTCTAAATAGGGTCTCATTATGTAGCTTTGGCTGCACTGGGACTCTATATGTAAATGATGCTGGCCTTGAACCCACAAAGATTTGCTAGCCTCTGCCCCCCTGAGTGCTGAGATTTAAAGGTGTGTGCCACAGAGCTCCAATGATATCAATTTCTTGAAAGGTATCAAAGTTTAGGGTTTTGGAGAGATAGATGTCAAGGACAGATTTAAAACTCTTGAAGGGCATTGTGGCTTCACTATTATCATATGCAGTGACAGAGAGCCAAACAGGCATTCCAAGCAGGATAAAAAAACCCTCCTCAAAACTAAAAAAACTGCCGGGTGGTGGTGGTGGCGCACACCTTTAGTCCCAACACTTGGGAGGCAGAGGCGGTCAGATTTCTGAGTTCGAGGCCATCCTGGGCTACAGAGTGAGTTCCAGGAGAGCCAGAGCTACACAGAGAAACCCTGTCTCGAAAAAGCAAAAAAAAAAAAAAAAAAAAAAAAAAAAAAAAAAAGAAAAAAGAAAAAAGAAAAAGAAAAAAACTAAAAAAACTAACAATAACAACAATAACAACACAGGAAAAAAACATACTGATCAAACAAACAAACAAAAACAAAACCAACTCTGGTCTGGAAGCAAGAATTCTGAGCTCTAATTCCATGTTTTGAATGACACGTGACATGATCTTTCTGGGTATGACTGGAGTTGGGATAGCTCTGAATTTAAAATAGCAATGCCAGCTTTGAAGACTTGCTTCTTCTCGCTCAGTAACACACTGGAGTATGTTCCCAGGAGCTGGACTCAGAAAACCGGGATACATCCAAACATGGCCTAAAAGAGACCCGTTTTTTTTCTAGAAGCCCCTGGAAACGGGCTGGGAGGATGATTTATAGGACTGCCACCAGCCAGCTCCACACAGCTCTGGCCTGGGCTGTGTACTGTAGGTCAAGGAAAGGGTGTGTGGAGAGGGCAGCCAGGAGCTGCTGGAGCTGATGACTGTGCAGGGGAGGGTGGAGGGTGTTTGTTTCTGTTTGTTTGTTTACTGTTACAGAGAAGGTGTCACTCACTTTACTTCCAGTCTTAATTAGGGTTACTGTTGCTGCAACAAAACACCAGGACCAAAAGCAACTTGGGGAGAAAAGGGTTTATTTAGCTCACAGTTCATTATCAAACACAGTGAAGGCAGAAACTCATTTAGGTCGGGAAGCCGAAGGAAGGAGCTGATGCTGACGCTGACACAGGGGTCATGGAGGGGTGTGGCTTAGTAGCTTGCTACTTATGGCTTGCTCAGCCTAGTTTCTTATAGAACCCAGGCCCACCAGCCCAGGGATGGTGCTATCCATAATGGACTGGGTCCTTCCCAATGATCACCAATTAAGAAAATGTCTTACCAGCACAGTAGAGCTGACCCTCGTGGTGGAGACATAGGTGGACCAGCCCTGAGGGCGGAAACATGCTCCCATGTTGGCCCTGAAACTTGTGTGCTTTGTGGCGACTTGGTTGATGGAGAATGGCCTCTCCACTCCCCCTCTTCTCACCTTTGGCAGGTGGGAGAGCTGTCCCTGTCCCTCACCAACTGCAGCACTTGGGAGAGCAGGCCCTGTGCCTCCTCTAGGCAGCACGACAGAGCTGGCCCTGCTGGCGTGGGATGAGAGTAGAAGAGCTGGCTCTGCCTCTTGCCAGGTGAGCATTGGGTGAGCAAGCCAGGGTAGGGCTGGAGAGCTGGCTCTACACATGAGCTGGTGGGTTGACCAGCTCAGCTACCAGCCAGGCTAAGACCCGGGTCCAAATCCAGGGCTTTGAGTTGGTTCACCCCAACATCTACCCCATCCCTGTACTTACTGCTGGAGTGTGTGAAGGGGCTGGTCCTGCAGATTTAAAGCTGCACAATCTCCAAGACATAGGGCAACAAGCAGACATCTGAGAGGGGTCCTGGTGAGGATCTAGTATTGATGTCGTAGCAGAAGCCAGAGGCCTTAAAAGAACCAGACCAATGACTCATTTCAGCGAACGTTTGCAAATAAAGAAGTGTGGACAAAACAGTTACAGTGGGACACACTGTGACACACTACAGCTTCCATGACAAGATTTCTTTCTTTCTTTTTTTTTTTTTTTTTTTTTTTTTGGTGGGGAAGGGGCGATGAGGTTCAAAAGGCAGAGGGGCAGGTATAAAGGGAAGGGTAGTTTTAACCCCACAATATATTTTCCTCTTGAGCCTTGTGATTAGTAGGATACAAAGGAAATATAACATGAACCTCATATCACACAAGCAGGTGAAGTTAATCAGAACAAATTGTTGAATCAGATATATTCAAAGTATCATCCATGTAACAATTTAATTAGATACCACATGGAGTTTTCCATGCTAAGTTTTAAAAATCTCATAGGTGCACACATCACTTTGGACTGACCTCACTGTGTGCCATGTTTCTGAGTTGCCATTGTTTCAGACTACCTAGCATATGTCTGTATGGTTCAGCACTAGAGAATCTTTCAAAGTCTGTCTTGTAACAACACTGCATGCCTACTGTAGAGAGGTTTCAATGTCTCTTTACAACTTGGTGTTTGTCACCCCACCCCTGTCCAGACCACACCCTATGTTCCTACCGAAACAATCTGGGGCTCAGCCTTTGCATGACTTGGTATCATGTCTTTACACATCTTATTTTTCAGCCTTCACTGGGCTCACCAACTCTTTGAAGCTGCTTACCTACCCTAGTCAATGAGAGGGGTGGAGATGGCTGAATTCTGTCTTCTAAGATAGGCATGCATGGCTCCCCACAACATGCCAATATGTTACGTTATTGGCAAAGGGACTCTAGACATGCCCAAGACAGGGAGCTTCAGAGGGGGAGATCGTTCTGGATCATGGGTAGGGCAATTGCTGTCCTAAGCATTCTAATAAGAGGGAAAGGGCTGGAGAAATGGCTCAGCGGTTAAGAGCACTGACTACTCTTCCAGAGGTCCTGAGTTCAATTCCCAGCAACCACATGGTGGCTCACAACCATCTGTAATGGGGATCTGATGCCCTCTTCTGGTGTGTCTGAAGACATCTACAGTGTACTTAGACACATGAAATAAAAAATCTTTTTTTTTTTTTAAAGAGAGAAGGAGAAACAGAAGCCAAGAAAGGGATACAATGAAGGAAATGGGAAATGAGCTAAAATGTTCTGTAGCTGTGTTTAAAGATGGAGGCAGGAGCCATGGATTACAAACACTCTTCTCCAGAACCTGCAGGAAGAACTAACTGATCCTGTAATGCTTTGATTTTAACCCTATGTCTTAGTAACAGCTATTCCTGCACAAAACAAGTTGGGGAGGATTTATTCAGCTTATACTTCCACACTGCTGTTCATCACCAAAGGAAGTCAGGACTGGAACTCAGGCAGGTCAGGAAGCAGGAGCTGATGCAGAAGCCATGGAGGGATGTTATGTACTGGCTTGCTTCCCCTGGCTTGCTCAGCTTCCTTTCTTATAGAACCCAGGACTACCAGCCCAAGGATGGTGCGACCCATAAGGGGCCCTCCCACCCTTGATCACTGACTGAGAAAATGCTTTATAGCAGGATCTCATGGATGCATTTCCTCCTTTCTCTGTGATAACTCCAGCTTGTGTCAAGTTGACACGCAAAACCAGCCAGTACACCCAATGAGACTGATTTTGGATGCTGACCTATAAACTGTAAACTAACCATTTTGTTTAATTATCTGCTAAGCTGGTGGTAACTTGTTTCATTTTTATACCCTTCTGTTAGTTCTTGGAGAACTCTGTATTATGTAGCTTCATCAGAATCCTTCCCCAAACTCTTTCCAGATCCACTTTCTTCTTCTTTCACCCAACCCCCTCCCCCTTTTTTCTACCAAGGCCATTTTGTGCCGCCCAAGTGTTCTTGAATGCATGGCCTTCTACTGAAGAGTAGTTAACTTAAAAGGGGCTACATATTCTTAGAGAAAACTAACTTTCCCTCTCCCAGCAGCTAGCAAAAGCTACCTCCTTACCTAGGAGTGAGGTTTTGATCTGACTTGCACAGGTTTTGGGCATATCATCACAACCACTGTGAATTCCTATGCAAAGCTCCTTTGCTGTGTCCTGAAGACATTTTCCCCTTGGAGTCATCTACACTCTGGCTCTCACTCTCTTTCCATCCTCTCTTTTGAAATGATCTCTGAGCCTTTGGAAGCACGGGCATGGTCTATATGTTCTATTTACATTCTGAAGTCTCTTGTCTCTGAACCTTGGCCAGTTGCTGGCCTCTGTGTTAATCATCAACTACTGCTAATAGAAGCGCCTCTGGTCAGGGTTGAGAGATGCATTTCTCTATGGGTATGATAAGCCATTAGGAATTGATTTATTCTGCGTTTATTTAGCAGAATAAAAGTAGTTTTCTTTCCAGTTACTATTCCCCCTGCTAGGGTATTTGACCTGTCTAGCTACATGTTTTTGCCCCATATTGATGCTTGATATTGGGCTTGAAGTCTAATCAGAACATGGCATTTGTGTCACCATTGCTCCAGTGAGCGTGTCCTGCCAGGCCCGTCACAGGCCAGGGGACGGTCACAGTTGGGCAGGACCGGTGATTAGTTTTTGCCTCTTGTAGCAAGCATAGCACTTTCTAGCACCATGAAACTTCTGCTTGTAACTTGTCTCAACCACAGTAGATGACAGGAGGTTTTCTCTTCCTAGCTCCATATCCCTTACCTCTTAGAGACAGAACTGATGTGGGCATGGTTATTCTCATGATTTTCTCTCTACTAGAATTTGTGGTCCAGTCCATATTAGTTTCCTTTTCTGGTTGCTGTAGAAACCATAATTGACAAGAGCAGTTCAAGGAAGAAAGGCTTTATTTTTTTGTTTTGTTTATTGTATTTGAGGTATGATGCATTATAGCAGGGAGGGTGTGGCACCCAGAGCACAAGGGTGACAGTCATATGGTGTCTCTGGTCAGGAAGCAGAGATGGGCAATGCTCATGCCCAGCTGATTCCTCCCTGCCGCCTTTTTATTGCCACACACATTCAGGGTGGTTCTTCTCTGTTAAACGTCACTGGAAAAAACCCTAAATAATGTATCTCCCAGGTGATTCCCGAGCCAGTCAAGTTGGCAATGAAGACTTAGAATGAAAGAGAAACTGATTTCTGTCTCATTCACTTCAGTTACTACAACACTCAGCTGTGCTTAGCATCTGGTCAACCTTCGTCACTTTTTCTAAAGAATGAATGAAGGCAGGGGAAAGCTATTGCTTCCCTGTCTCCCGGTGGGAGAAGAGATGGTGCTACCCTGTCAATCAGTGCAAACCACACGTGCCCCTTGGCATCATGAGGAAGACAGAGCAGCCCCTGCTGCCAGGCACAGGGGAGCAGAGGAGACACAGCTGGAAGGAACAGGGGGGATGAGGTGGGGTGGGCATCAGAGTCCAGGGCCAGTGCAGTCACACAGGTCAGGCCCATGGGACCTGCTTGGGACTTTGAAACCAGCAGCACGGAGCTTGGGGGCTGCTTTGGATTTGTGAAAACTTGCAAAATAAACAGAGTTCTAAGAAAAATATTTTCTCTGCTCCTGAGGTCACTCCAGGACAGCAGAGAGATAAGGGGAGTTGCTGAACTAAGCCTTGAAAACAAAGGCAGAAAGACAAGAAGAAACCTCAGAGGGGTGATCAGACCAAGAAGGGGGCCTGAGGGAGACAGGGGCTAGAAGATAGACAGGAGGCGAAGAGGCCAGATAAATGGGATGGAGATAAAAGGGACGGCTTGCAAGGAAAAGCCTTAAACAACCGGGAATCAGGAACAGGCGATAACAGTGCAGAGGCGGAGGAGTGGGTGATTAAAGGATTCCTCAAACCCAGCTCCACTGACATCATGAAGTAGCTTCTTCAGTGTGTGTGCAAGGGGCAACTCTGGTTATAGTCAGAGACTGAACATCCTATTTCTACCTACGAGATGCCTGACATAAAGGCATCTTTTCTATGCCTGTAGGACAGCAACAGATGCCTCCAGAGATCATCAGATCTCCAATGCTAGGAGAATTGTCCCCCAGTCGATAACCAGTGATTTGGAGAGAGAAATTCATTGGGTGGTGGTGGTGGTGGTGGTGGTGGTGGTGGTGGGTGCTTTAGGGAAAAGTAGTAGAAAGAAAAGATCACAAAACAAAACAAAATAGACAGTAAAGGTCAGAGCTAGAAGATTCAAGAATAACTACACAAGGGATAACAGCTAGAATGACTGATGATAGAGAGTGGGCAGAGACAAGCAGACAAGGAGCAGAAAGACCCCCCAACCCCCCCACCCCCCACCCCCCCACCCCCCCACCCCCCACCCCCCCACCCCCACCCCCCACCCCCCACCCCTCCACCCCCCACCCCCCCACCCCCCACCCCCCCACCCCACCCCCGCCGCCAATGGACACAAGGAACCACTGTCCAAAGGGTGACAGCAGCCTGAACTGGATCTGCTTGAAAATGGGACACTGGGAGGGTTCAGTGGTGGGTTACTGACATCCAGGGTCAGGGCCCATCAGTCTTCTGTCCTTATGTGAAGATGCTAGAGCCAAATCCACGTCAAATTGCCTGCGCATGACTTTCAGGCTCATTATAATTATACCACAGATAAATGTTGGAGCTGAAAGAAGCTTCCACAGGGCTCAGCTCACTTTCTGATTAATGGTGGCAGTGCTCACCAGAGGTTTGAAACAGTAAACATCTTGGAGAGACACACTCAGGTCTAAACATCCCCAAAGCAGAAAGAAGGGTAAACAGTTCACCAATAGTGCAAGCAAAGACGGATTCGCACCAACGGGTGGAGTTATTAAAGTCAGATTATTTGATCTGGCATTCTTTTGGGATTCTGCACTGTTGGTAAAGACTGGAGGAGGCCAAAGCAAATGGGTCTCAAACCAACCACTACAGAGAGAGTTGGGGATGTGCGTTCTTGAGGCTGAGCTTGGGGGACAGAAATGAAAGGAGAGAAAGTGTGTGTGTGTGTGTGTGTGTGTGTGTGTGTGTGTGTGTGCTGTCTCTTAGTTAGGTTTTACTGTGAACAGACACCATGACCAAGGCAACTCTTATAAGGACAACATTTAATTGGGGCTGGCTTACAGGTTCAGAGGTTCAGTCCATTATCAGCCAAGCTGGAAACATGGCAGTATTCAGGCAGGTGTGGTGCAGGAGCTGAGAGTTCTACATCTTCATCTGAAGGCTGCTAGCACAATACTGGCTTCCAGGCAGCTAGGTTGAGGGTCTTAAAGCCCACACCAACAGTGACACACCTACTCCAACAGGGCCACACCTCCTAATAGTGCCACTTCCAGGGCTGAGCATATACAAATCATAACAGGGGGCACAGAGTGTGTGTCAAAGTCATCAAGTTTGGTTTTGATTGCTCACCCTCCTTTGCGAATTTCCAAGCTTCTAAATGGAAGAGATTCTACCGGAACATACCGGACTCTGAAATGTTCAAGATAATTTTTTTTCTAGGTCTTTCTTTTTTAAAAAAAAAAAAATGCTGTGCTGGCTGCTTTTATAATCTCTCTGCTTTGGGGAGAGTACTAGGTCTGTCAGCATCTTTTTATTTGGGGGGGGGTCAAGGATAGGACAGGGAGGGTCCATTGCCAAAGCACCTCTAGTTCAAGTGCATTGAAGCCTGATCTCCATTCTTCAGCAGTCAGCGCCCTGAGCCAATCAGAGGGCCAGCCCCCTAGACACAGCTCGGCTCTTGCTTCAAAGAGACATGGGTGGGACACACAGGTGAGAAATTAGCCAGGCCACGTGGATAGTACAGAGCCACAGGAGGAAAATGGACAGATTCTCAGGCTTATAGCCACAATGCTGGACATCCCCCCCCCACCCCCAGGCAAACAGCGGGAACATGAGCACACTACCCCCTCGGCTCTTTTCCCAGGAAGCACTTTAGTGCAGGATTGAGATCATAGTGTGTAGAACCCACATCCTCTTCACAGCTCTATGTCTCAGACATTTCATTAAAACCACAGCCTCGGTTCCCTCACCTCTGACATGCAGGAAGTCATCAAGCCAGAGACAAGATTGCAACAAGGATTAAATGAGGTAATACTCGCAAAGCACACAAAACCATGTCTACATCAGCAAGTCCTCCAGAACTATTTGTTGTTACTCTCCTTCGTGCCAAATTCTTCTAAAATTATCATCCCCTATTAACAGCTTGCAGGAATGCAGCATTATGTCATGAACAGGCCTCCATTTTGTTAAGAAATAAGTCTGGTACTCCACTAGACCACCTTTGAAATGGATGCTAAGATTTTTCTACACAGCATGAACTGCTATGTTTGAAAACATGAGTTTGGTTTGTGTGGAGGTACCGGAGTGGGTTTGAACCTAGAGCCTGGTATACAATAGACAAGCGCTCCAGCAGTGGGCTCTATCCACAGCCCGCTTGTTTACATTTCATACGGAGACACTAAGTTCCCAGGCTGGCCTTGAACTTGGTCATCAGCCCAAGCTGGCCTTGGAGCTGCAATCCTTCTGGCTCAGCCTCCAGAATAGCTGAGATTCCAAACCAGAGCCAACAGTCCCAGCTTCCTTTAAGCCTGTGTACCCTTTAAGCCCAATCTTTTGGGAGACGGAGGACTCCTCCGACAGGCCCCTTACCTTGCCATCACATTCTGTCTTCCAACCAGAAGTGTTCAACAGCTGGGGATAGCTCAGAAGCAGAGTAGGTGGACAGCATGCATGAGGCCTGGGCCTTAAACTTCCACCCACCCCAAAGCTGAAATAACGTAGTAATCATTAGTGGGTAGATTTGAAAAGAGTTTCCCAGGGCTAGAGCTGGATCTGGATCGGGGGTAGTGCTTTTGCCTAGCCACCCATAAAGTTCTAGGTTCAGTCCTTGATACTGGAGACACTGGGCCTGGGACTAGTCACAGATGGGTTAAACTGGCACCCCCTGAACCATGGTTTGATTTGTAATCAGCAGAAATCTGGCAGAAAGAGCTCAGAAGCACAGCTATTCTCAAAGGGGAGGCATTACATTCTATTTTCTAGTAACTTATTGTGCTCAACTTACTCAGGGCCATAGTAATTCTGTGTGTGATCTGATATAGCCCAGTATTAATGACATCAGTGTCAACTCTGCTACTTAGATTAGGCAGTGCTGTGACAGGGAGTCTCTGTCCATAGCCATAGATTTGACAGAGCAAATTCTTGTGGGAAGGAAATTAGGTGAGTCAGACGGGCTGAAATACATGATAAAGTTAAGATTAGGTTTCATTTATGACCTCTGGTGTCTCAGGATTAGTATGCACCCTTTTTAGTCTTTTCAACAATGCTGAGCTGAACAGTGGATTTGTATTTGCGGATATACTGAGTCTCGGAGGCTTAAACAAGGTGATCAGGGTCACACAGAGAGCAGGATGCAGAGCTAAAATGTAAGCCTGTGCAGATCTGAGTTGTAGGTCAAGAGTCTTCCCATCTGCCATGCCATGTCTCCAAGCATTTTTGGTTTTTAAGGAAAGTAATGTCAATTCCACATCCAGAAGGAAACAGTATTTTCCTGTACTATGCATACCGCACTGGTATGACTTTTATAGGCATACAATGTTTAGATTTATTTTTGTGTGTGTTTCAGGGTGAATGTATAGTCACATATGTGTGTGACTGTCTGTGGAGGCCCCAGGAGGACATAGGGTCCTTTGGAGTTATAGGTCCTTGTGAGTCACTTGATGTGGGTGCTTGTATTTGCAACCCGGGTCCTCATGATTGAATAGCGATCACTCTTAATGACTGAGCTACCTCTCCAACTCCTATAGTTATTCTTATTCTTCTATAGCTGTCCTTGTGGACTAGTAATGTAGCTCAGTGGTAAGATACTTGCCTGCCATGAGCAAGGTCCTAGGGTTCAATCCCTGGAACCGTGGTGGTGGTGGTGGTGGTAGATAGGTTAGCTCACATCAGAAAAGTTTTGTGTTTTTATGTAGTCCAGGCTGGCCTTAAACTTGTCTTATAGCCAAGGATGTCCTTGAATGCCTGCTTCTCCTTGTACACCTGTGGATTTCTGATGGATGGGGCAACAGTGATTGGTTTTTGCAGTGTGAGGGATTAAACCTGAAACTTCATGCACACGAGGCAAGCAGTCTACTAATGATGATATTTTCCCAACCCCTAGGAAAACTTTGTTCTTATTACCTGTCCAATTGCTCTGATACTTTAAGAACCCAGTAGGGCTCAGTAAGTGTTAAATCCTCCTTTCATGAGTGAAAGAACACGAAGGGGGTCAACGGGTCAGCGCTGTAAGAAGGAATCACTGGTGTTGGTCTTGGCACGGCACGGCATGTCCTTGTGTGACGCTGATGCTGTTTTCTAGACAATCAGAGACTTTGCTGCATGTCTCTCCTGTTGGCTCCTTGCTCCTCCTTGCTTATACTTTTGGGAACAGCAAGTTAGTCACCCTCACCCTATGCATCCTGCAGCCACTATGAGTGGGCAAAAGAGGTGTAGACTGGAGTAGTGAGAACACACTTCTCCAGGTCTGACCCTACAGCTCCGACAGCCCAGAGAGACCTCCGACTCTTTCAACTGCAAGGAGGCCCTTCCTGTAGAAGCAGCTTTGCACTCCTAGACATGAGACTGTATGGAGTATATGTGTGTTTACATGTGTGTATATGCATGTGTGTATGTGTACACCCAAGAACAAGTTCTCAACACATGAATAACTGTTCTTAATATTCTGAAAACCAAGGCATGATTGGTTTCTGTACTGGCTGGTTTTATGTGTCAACTTGACACAGGCTGGAGTTATCACAGACAAAGGAGCCTCCCTTGAGGAAACGCCTCCATGAGATCCAGCTGAAATGGATTTTCTTAATTAATGATAAAGGGGGGAGGGTCCCTTGTGGGTGGTGCCATCCCTGGGTTCTATAAGAGAGCAGGCTGAGCAAGCCTGGGGAAGCAATCCAGTAAGTAACATCCCTCCATGGCCTCTGCATCAGCTCCTGCTTCCTGACCTGCTTGAGTTCCAGTCCTGACTTCCTTTGGTGATGAACAGCAGTGTGGAAGTGTAAGCTGAATAAACCCTTTACTCCCCACTTGCTTCTTGGTCATGTGCAGGAATAGAAACCCTGACTCAGACGATTTCTCTTTTTAATTTTTTTTTTTGGTGTCTACAAATTAATGTTTTTATCTAGTGGCCAAATTCATCTTTTTAACATTTTACTTCAGATTTGGCCAGCAATTGGTTCTATCATGGACAGAGGAAGCTGGTACTTTTTCCTATTTTTGGAGAAGATTCCAGGCTTAGTGCATCAGTAAACTTTCAGAGCCCTGTGCAAGTTAAAACCAAGGCTGGCTTAGTGCGGAGAGAATGAACACACCCCAGACCAGGGCTTCAGTATAAAGTGTGTTCTGGCTGTTCTTGCCCCAAGCAATTCCTCACAAAGGCGCATAGACAAGAACACTTTTACACTTTTAAGGTGTAATCCCAATTCTCTAAGCAGACCTGACTACATGTCAATCAAAACTGAAGCCATAAGATAGCTCTTTGGGTAATGTGCTTATTCTAGGGACACCTCATCCGATGCCAATAGCTTACAGTACATGGTGAACTTAACTTTACTTCTTTTAATCCTGCCTTGTTTCTATGAAAGAGCCTCCACCTTAGAGTTAGGTCATTCTTGCAACATTTCAGGGAGACCAGGGGTGTGTGTGTGTGTGTGTGTGTGTACGTTCCATTATTTTTAAATTAAATGTTATTTATTATTATTGTATCTCTGTGTGGGTGGAGGTTAGTAGATGACTTTGTGGAGTGGGTTCTCTCCTTGTACCTTTACACGGGTTCTGGGGAAGAAACTCAGGTCTCTAGGCTTGAAGAGCAAGGGCTTTTATCTCAAGAAACATGTCATTTTCTATTCAGCCCTGTCATTTTTTCTTTATATCTATCTATCTATCTATCTATCTATCTATCTATCTATCTATGTCCGTCTGTCCGTCCGTCTGTCCACCCTCCCCCATTTGTTTTCCAAGATTCAGTTTCTCTGTTTAAGTCTTAGCTGTCCTAGAACATGATCATTCTGTAAACCATGCTGGCCTTAAACTCGCGGAGCCTGCCTCCCCAAGTGCTGGGCTTAAAGGCATGTGCCACCATCTCCCGGCCTCATTTTCATGAAAAACCAAATTTATAAGTGTTTCCTTTCCTTGACTTTTATAACCTATCATGTAAAAATCCCGACTTGACTTCTTAGGGTCCAAGAGCTGAGTGGTGATCTGACACTGTGCAGGGGTCTCCGCGCTTACAGCCCACTGGCCCGAATCTGTCCAGCTTCATTTTCAGTCCTGAGTTTTCCTTGCCTGAGCTCCTCTGAGTGGCTCTGGAGCATGCACACATACAATATGCACACACTGTACACATATCTATCCAATAGAGGTGCGCTATCCCTTGTAGGAATATATCTTCATTAGCAACTCTCCGCTTCTATTTCTATTTTAGTTTTGTCCCTATAAGATGTTAGAATTCTTGAAAACTAACGACCACAGCTTCTGTTCAAAGAGTGAGCTCTGCCTGGTTTTCCTCTCCTGACCCCATTTTTAGAGTGCTGGCCTCTCTATTCTATAGCCAGTTAGTTACCTCACTGGCTCCCAGAGCTCTTTCAGCCTTGCTGCTAAGATACCTGTTCCTCCTGGGCCATGACCCAGTGTACGCTCCGGCTCCCTTACAGCTCAGCCCCCCTAGGGTATGGTAAATTGTATAACTCTTCCCTCTCTGGTTTGTTTCAGGGCAGTTGACAGGTCTGTATGGGAAACACTGCCAAATGGCGTATTGAAAGAAACAAGCACACAGTTTTCTCCAAGGTATGTGAGGTCCCAATCATTAATCTCCACTACACTCCTGGGTAGGAAACGGTGGGCAAGTTCTCTCATGCCAGCCGTGTGGAGACGAGGGGATGGGGCAGGGCAATGGGGCAGGCCTGCGTTGTGCACTGCAAAGAGTATGCATCTGAGGGGAGAAAACCTGGAACTCCTGAGCTTCCTGCCACTTGCAAACTCAGTTCTGAAAACTGCCACGCAGGCTGCAGCCCGCACAAAGGCAGGCTTGACTTTGGAGGACAGCTCTGCTTTTCCCAGATGGCTCTTCACATGTGACTGTCCATATGCTCCCTCCTATGAGCCCAGCACACCAAGCCAGACAAGTTTCAGGCCTGCAGGGAAAGTGTGTTTGAACAGTCTCAGCTACATACAGTTCTTCTCCTGCAGAAATGTTCTGACTACATACCGCGACACGCTTCCCCAGGCCAAGGTGGATAGCCTGTGCTTGGCGGGCATCTTCTCAGGGCCCTCGTCCTCACAGAGGCGGGTGCCGGGGCCAAGAGGTGGTTTATCATCACAGGCTCTGATACCAGCTTAGCGCACACAGCAGACATGGTTCTGCCTTTACCTTTAGGCTTTTTTTTTGTTTTTGTTTATTGTTGTTATTGCTTTGGTTTTTATATTTGAGACATTGTTTCACTCTACAGGTAGCTCAGGCTAGTCTAGAACTGACTATATATAGCCCAGGCTGACCTCAGACTCTCCATCCTTCTGCCTCAGTCTCCCAAGGGCAGGGACTACATGTGTTCACCATCATACCTGGCTGTCTTTGTCTTCTTGGCATTCTTGGCCTTCCTTGAGAAGCAGTTTGCCTGCACACATGGCTTCGTAAGTGCTGTTGAATACAGCAGACTAGTCCCCGACACCATGGTCTACTGCTTGTAGAATGGCCTCTGTGATGCGACAGTAGGAATATAAAGCAGAGGCATTGGTAAGAAGATAAAAATGTAACCCCTACCTGCAGCCTGGCTCTCTTCCTTCCAAGATGGTATCCAACACCCGCTATGGCCCAGTTTAAGTCAATCCAGTGTGTCATAAGCTCAGGATAGGTTTGCTTTTCATGTGTTCATCAAGGTCCAGCCTCAAGAAACCAAATAACTGGGCTGGAGAAGTAACTTAGCAGTTAAGAGCACTGACTGCTCTTTCAGAGGTCTTGAGTTCAATTCCCAGCAACCACATGGTGGCTCACAACCATCTGTAATAAGATCTGATTGCCCTCTTCTACTGTGTCTGAAGACAGCTACATATACATGAACTCATATACATAAAACAAATAATTCTAAAAACAAAGGGGAACCCAAATAGCTGCTGTAAATAGGCTCCTATCTGTCTAGAAATTAAAAAAGAAAGAAAAAAAGCACTGAAAAGTAAAAACAATCTGTCTGTGCAGTGAATAACTTGTGCTAAGGGTGAGGAGTTAATGTCCAGAGACCGCTCAGGAGATGCTTTACATTACTCAGTTAGTCTTCCTACCTCTAAAGACATACTCCTGCAACTCACCAGTGTACAGACCAGAAAGCATGGATTTGGAGCAGTAACTGGGACCACTCACCTACCAACTACTACCTGCATTTGAATCCAAGTAAAGTTACTCTCAAGTGCTCCAGCGGACTCTGAGCAGCCAGCTGAGAATGCTTGTGTCTGGGACCGAGCAGCACCACTGGATTTTACTGTCAAAGGCGCTTCATGTTCTCCATCTCTGTGAATGTTTGGTGAGGGAAAAAAACCCTCCCTGGATAAAAGGACAACCCTGATGTGTAAGGATGTTATTGTGAGGCTGGCTCAGGTAAGACCATGACTGGCAAAGCCCTTGAGGGACACAAAACATTTAACAGAGGAATCCGGATGTCCCCGCTACTAAAATGACAGTCTGTAGGTGCTATATGTGATATTTCCCAGCAGACCAGACCATTACATAACTCAAAATACCTACTTACTTGGCCAATGGGCACACCTGTGGGTCCCTTCTCCTTCTAGCCTGAGCTACAGAACCGATTAATGTTGGTCATTCCTCATTTAACGTCTTGCTTTTCTTATTTATCTTCGGGCCACGACTTTCATATTTCTGTTATGTATTTCTCTTTGATGAGAACAACCTTAAAACGCCACTGAGGGCCCTTTCTGTCTAGTGTTATGGTAAACAGGGCGATGGGAACTAGGTGGTGGATGGTTCCAGAGAGTGGCACATCTTCCATGTCTTCCATGCAGTGCCAGGTGACTTCCCTGATGGCCAAGACTCCCGGGACCCGGGTATCTTCAATGGTTTCCCCAGGGTATTTTCAGCTGAAAGGGGAAGGTCAGAAAAGCAATCTGGCAGGCAGACAGATAGGGAAAGAGGCCTCAGGTAAGCAACCAGATGGCAAACTCCTGGCTTCTTCATTACCCAGAATTAAGAACCACCCCCCCCACCTTGACGGGGACACCCTTCTGGCTGACTGGGGCATCCTTTAGTTTGGATAAAGCCATAAGCCTGTCAACCCCTTCCCCTTTTAAGTCGACCAATCAGAAATGGTGGGAGGAAGACAAGACTCACTCCGACCCCAGCCTGGAGGTTCTGACCATCTGCACTTGTGGAGAGTCAGTCCTCTGCGGGCGCCTGAGTGAGTGCTTCCTCCGTTGTTACAGCAGCGATCACTGCGGGTTAGCAGGAGATTCTTCCTGCCTTGTTCGTTCCTGAACTGACTAGGGAAAAAGAAGCTAATCAAGACGCGTTAGGCACGCGTTAGGCATGGGCATCTGGGTTCAAAATCCTCAGCTGGGGATTTCTCACTTGTCCTGAGCTGCACTTACCAAGAATGTCACAGCACTAAGGACTGTGGACGAATGAAACGGCAGAATTTCCTCTAAAAGGGAATGAAGATTGACCACATTTTCTTGATTAGGCTATTTCACGTTTGGAAGGGCGATATAGGAGACCCCCGAAGCTGCTGCTCACTCCTTCATGGTCTAAGCGCAAACCGGGACAGAGGAAAAGCTCGCAAGAAGGCACTCACGAGCGAAAAGGCAAACATTGGCTTGACCCTTCGCTATGGAAGTTAACTGACAACAGGAAGGAAGCTATTAACCCCGCTCCTCTCCTCCTCTCGCCCTGGTGACAGCTCGCAACTCCTCCTCCTAGGCTGAGACCTTGGAGCTAAAATGCAAAGGAGCAGCCTGGCTGCCTCAACTCTGCGCTTCTCTCCCAGGGGAGGAAGAGGGAAGAGAGGAGGGCGCAGCCTGAGGCCAAGTTCAGCCAGTTTGTGACTCGAACCTGATCATTCTGAAGAGATTCTCGGGACTCCAGCATCCTCCCTCTAGCCGCGCAAGGCAAGGCGGACAACCCTTAGACAAGCTTGGTTCACCCCCTCTCGCCCCAAGTTTGAGCGCGGCCCGCAGGTGGTGCAAGCGCCCCAGCTCTCCGGCGCCCCCTGCTGGCGAGAGGGGAAGGCGGCCACGGCCGCGGAGCCTCCCTGGGCACAGCGCAGGGAGAGAGCTCGGTGCCGAGAAGAAGCCGCGAGCTTCCCCGATGGTGCCGCCGCCTCCTCCGAGCCGGGGAGGAGCAGCCAAGGGGCAGCTGGGCAAGAGCCTGGGGCCGCTGCTGCTACTCCTGGCGCTGGGACACACGTGGACCTACCGAGAGGAACCCGAGGACCGCGACAGGTAAGGGCCACCTGCCCTAGAGGAAGGACGGGCTGGGTGCGATCTGGACTGGCTGGTGGGGCACAAACGGTCTTAGGTGGCGGATCCACAGGTTCCAGTTCGCTGAGCCACTGACGGAGAGGTTAGCTGTTCCAGGTGACTTCCATCCCTTGCGGGGAACCGCCTCGGCACTTCCAGCTGTGAGTCGGGACACTGGGTGCCCTCTGTCCTGCTTTCCCGCCGCGCTCCGGTGCGGATTTCTTTGGGTTTTCTTGTCGCTTGGTAGTGGGATTGCTCGGTGCCGGGACATTGTCCTGTCTCCTCCCGGGACCAGTAGCAGCCGGTGTGTCTGGACGCAGAGCCCAGCGCGTTCTACTCTTCACTCTCCGGCTGACCTTAACGGGAGTTTCCTCTCCAACTTTTTTTTTACTCCTTTAGAGAAGTGTGCTCGGAAAACAAGATCACCACGACCAAATACCCGTGTCTGAAGTCTTCGGGCGAGCTCACCACGTGCTTCAGGTAAAGTTGGGACCCTGCAGAGTTTAGAGGGACAGGCGTTGCTGTCAAGCAGGGCTTTGGAAGCGCACCGCCGATGGAGCCAGGGCTGAGTGTGCCCGAGTCAGGGTGGTGCTGGGTAGTGCGAACATTTGGGCTCACTGGTTGGGAGCAAAGCCTAGTAACTGCAGCGAGTGCCTGAGATTTGAGAACCTGTAACGTTCCGCGAAAAGCTTGCACGGTAAAGGTTGGAGTGAAGAAGTTTGCAAGGTGATGAGAGCGGGTTGTGGGTGTAAGCTTGGTGAAGAGGAATGGCTTCCTGCTCGTTTGCGTTTGTTTTGAAAAGACAGTCAGCAACAAGGAAATACTTGGCACTTGGCTTGCTTTTGACCTTGTGTTGGGACAGAGTGTACCACTGTCGCGGTCTCTGTAGGCAAAATTGTAACCGGGAGGATTGTGGGTAGATGGGAGGGTTGCCTTGAGTGAAAACAAATCCAAGATCGTGGAAACTCATGATCTTTAAGAAAAGACCACGGGTTTACCTGGGAGAATGGCAGCCACTTGGGGTCTTGTTAAAATTAAACGTGCACAGGCCCAGGGAACGTCGTTTTAAAATGCTTCCCAGGTGATTCCTTGTGCAAGCAGGGAGTTAAAACAGGGGGATCCTATCCCCCAAAGGAGAGGATCAAGGTCCCTTGTTTTCAGCCTTTTGGAACTAACAATTGACTTGATTTTTGACTCACTGAATTCTGAACTTCTGCTCCAGTCTCCCACAGGATGGAGACGGCACAGATCCCTAAATGTCTGTTGCTTGTGTTGAGTTTTTAAGATGCTATGCAAGGCACTGCAAGGTTAACACAACACTGCAGACTGAGAAGCTACTTGAGGTGCTACAAAATAAAACAAATCCCAGGCTGTCTTCCCTGTGCTGTGGCCAACCAGCTAATCACAACGCTTTCTGTGCAGGAAGCTTTCTTCCTTACACCCAAGGCTTGGGTGTGAGGTGCTGCTTTCTTGGGCAGGTCAGTGGGACTTATGGAAGTGCCATCGACTGGACTGGGCTTTTAGAGCAGCCATTGGCCACCAGGATGGATTGACATTAGCTACTTCACCTATGTGAGCTCCAAAGGGGGGGCTACCTGCTCTTATGCATGGTGGTTATTGTTGAACAGTAGCCGAGATGTTCAACTGGCAGATGGAGACTTTGGGAGGAGCACCGGGTGAGCAGGGTCATCCAGCTGGTGAAATGGCTTGGTGGTACTGGCTGCCTGCCCCGTTACTTGCCTGGTCCTGGTCGTGCGGTTCATCCACGTGTCCACGGTATTTCCTAGGACATGTTGTTTTCCTATCACTGCTGTATAAAGCTTCTAATTTAACCTGGAGTGTGTCCCGTAGATGGTTCCCTCATTTGTTCAGTCCCTAAAGGTCAGACGTCACATAAATCAGTGACGGTGACAGAACTCGTGTCAGGCTTTTAGAAACCACCAGGGCCTGATCATGCTATTTGTTCCGCGCCTTTGGCCAGCGTTTTTAGATTTCTTAAAGTAGTGTGGGACTTTGCTTACCCTATCTCATTCAGAGGCATTAACGTGTGTGTCTTGGCACATGTGTTCACTAACCAGTTAGTTACTCAACGAAACGGTCTGTTGGACCTAGTGCTCTATCAAGAAAAAGAGTAAAGAGTTTCAAACTGTATAATGGGAATGGCTGTTTCAGCTCCAAAAAAATGACATCATTCCCGATTGTGCTAATAGCATTGTTGTTTAGGTGTTTGTTTGTTTGTCTTTTGTTTTTTTGAGACAGGGTTTCTCTGTATAGCCCTGGCTGTCCTGGAACTCTGTAGACCAGGCTGGCTTTGAACTCAGAAATCCGCCTGCCTCTGCCTCCCAAGTGCTGGGATTACAGGCATGAGCCACCATTGCCCAGCTGTTGTTTAGTTTTTTGTTTGTTTGCTTGTTTGTTTGTTTTTTGAGACAGGACCTCATTGTACAGTCCAGTCTAGTTTTGAACTTGAGATCTGTCTGCCCATTTGAAGTGCTGGGATCAAGTTGTAAACCACTACTATGTGTGACTGACATAGTTTATAAATTTCTTTTTTTCTTTTTTTTTTTTTTTTTTTTTTTGGGTTTGGTTTTTTGAGACAGGGTTTCTCTGTGTAGCCCTGGCTGTCCTGGAACTCACTCTGTAGACCAGGCTGGCCTCGAACTCAGAGATCCGCCTGCCTCTGCCTCCCAAGTGCTGGGATTAAAGGCGTGCGCCACCACCGCCCGGCGCGTTTATAAATTTCTTTATGGAGTTCTGTGCATATTCTGTTAGCTTTTTTACACTTTGGCTTTGCTGTTTGAGTCAGGGTCTCACTCAGTAGCCCAGGCTAGCCCCTGGCTTCCAATTCCTGCTTGCCTAGCCTCCCCTTCCAACCTCCCAGGTGTGTTGTCCCACTGTGGCCAGATAACTATAATTAAAGTCATTTGGAAGTTTCCTCATTTGGGTCTTGAGCTTCAAGTATGGCAGTGCGCAGTGGGACGCTGGGGTGTGGCCCTATAGTTCCTTTCTCTTTCAAGAAAGAACTTGAAAGCCAACTCTCAAGACATTGCCTGGGCACTGGGTAGACTACCAGACTGCACTGAGGTCCCTTCAACTGGATCTGTGTTTTAATGAGATGTGCGTTTAAGCCACTGGAGTGCCACACAGAAAGCAGGGTCTTCAAATCACAGACAAGGTACAAACCAGTGGTTCTCCATCTGTGGGTTGCAACCCCTTTGCCAAGCCTCTATCTCCAAAAATGTATTTACATTATGGTTCATAATAGTAGCAAAGTGACACTGCAATAAAATAATGTCATGGTTGGAGGGTCACCAAAATGTGAGGAACTATATCAAGGGGTCAAAGCATTAGGAAGATGATTGCAAACTACTGGTACTGTAAACTCTTCTGCTAGATCCTCAGCAGCATGGAGACTTCTGCAGCTGAGCAAGCAGCTAGTGCTTCTCAGCATATCACCCTAAAAGGAGAGCCGTCACCACCCCACCTGAACATCATACCCCCCCTCCGGGTTCTCTCAAGCTACAAGCACTGCGGCACCTATCTGGAAATGGCTTCCGCACTGGGAAAATAACAGATGGCTAGTGAATGATTTTTATCATATGAAAGGATTCAGAGCTTGTTGAGAGGATTTTTTTCCAAAGGGTCATTGTTGGCCAGGGGAGTAGATCTGAACCTATGTAAAATGAACAGAGGGTCGAGACAAGCCGGATTCGTTGCTGTGAAATGTGAAGTGGGTTCGCCGTTGTCGTTTTCGTCCTGGACAGCCTTGTGGTTTATGACTTCAGCTGGGCAACTCTACTCTGCATTTCAGCACTTGATGCTAGATATTAAGTAACCTTCGTCTGAGGACTTACTCTGGACTTGGCCCGAGGCTGTGAGCTTTGTTTACACTGTCTCTGATGCATACAGCCACCTGTAGCTTTTCTATTCTCTTGGTTTTGCTGAGTGGGAACATAATAACCAGAGGTATGGAGAGTGTCAGGCCCCAGCACTCACAGCTACACACCCACCCACCATGATTTAAATCAAGGTTTGCCGAACTTTTAAGTTCTGGGATCCTTTATTATCTCAGAGGAACCTGTAAGGTGGGGGTGAATGTTCTTAGATCCAGGGGTGGGAAAAGGAAGACTAAACTCAAGGGGCTGAACATTTCCCACAGTCCAGGGGAACACTAACCCCACCCCCACCCCCACCCCCACCCCCCGCAGTGATCATGGTTATCCTTTGTAGTCATTGCCCTTGAGGACGGCTACGGACAATTGAATCTAAATGATCGTATTATATATGAAACGGGTTCATGCATGTGCAGCCTTCCTTTGGGTCCGCCCCTACAGAGTTTTTGCTGCCAGGGAGCACACTGCCAAGCCCCCAGAGTTTAAACACTCTCTGCGCAAGTGCCAGGGACAGCTTAATGAATCTGAAGCTAACATTTGCCCAGCATTATAATCAGCATAGGACGTTCTCTCACCAGTAGTTAAGATATCAGAGCCCGGGCATGATTTATCTGAAGTAGGTATTCCTGACAGCCACGGCAAGCTATAAAACAGGCACAGAAAGCCATTGTGGCATTACCCGCCTAGAACTATCATTACCATCTCCCCCCACCCCTCCGCCACAAGGTGATTTTCCTTCTTCAAACCCTGTACTTTATCTTTCTTTGATGGTGTCTTACATCAGTAAAATGATGTGTTAAAATGTACGTACATAGAAAGACAATCGGCTTTTATTGGGTGAGGCAATGCCTAGCAAACATTACCTCTTTGGGATCTTGGGTTTACATATCTATTAAGGACTTAGAGCCCAGCTAGAGGAGATCAGCACATAAAAGAATAAAGCACAGATAGTGGAAGGGCTTGATTTTGGCCAAAAACCTTTGTAACTGGAGTCGGTACACAGTGACTACAGCAGAATTCGGATCTGTGTCCTTCACACTGTACTAATGACCTGGAAGAGACAGGGGATAGGAGTGATGTCTCAGACAAAGTGGCTCTTTACCACAGACTTGTGTTAGTGAGCACGGTTGGGAAAACCACCTGTGATTTTGGTCTTAGCTCCTCCGTCTCCAAGCAGAGATGTGATCCAGATGCTCCACCCCTCCCCCAGTCTACCCATTGCCCCCTCCCTGGGGAGTGCTCTAGCCTAAGGTGGCTCAGGTTCCCATGGGAAAAAAAAATGACACGGGGCTGCAGGGACTTGCACTTTCCTTCAAGATAGTACAACCATGTGGCCGTGTCGCCTGTGGGAATGTGGAGGTCCAAGTGGTGTTTCTGCAGATGTGTTTACTTAGAGAGAGAGGGGGCCACTTAATTAGGCTTGCACCGAGGGACCCACAGCCTGAGGTTTGGCTGAAGGTCATCCCTGGGAAGGCTGAGGAGAGCAGGACTGGCAGGGTGCCTATTCCTTGTCCCTTGAGTGCTCCGGTAATGTCAGAGCACACAGGCTCACAAACTCCTTGCTCCTCTTTGAATCTCTAGTCTTTCAGTTTTTCGACCTTGAGCCTCTTCTTGAGATCCAGGCTTTCATTTTTCTCCTTTGGAATCTAAGGATCTTATTAATGATGTGCAGAGCTGCTGTGAGCTTTGTAAATGAGTTAGCTTGTGTGACTTTGGCGCTTTGGGAAGTTCAGGATTTGAGGGAAGTGCTGAGCGGATCAATGTCACTTCGTACCACCCCCAAACTTCAAGTATGGCATGGGGGTGGCTTGCAGACGTTGTGCAGTGGACACCCACTGACTTCTGTGACTTTTATAATTGAGATTTTTTTTAAAAAAAATACACACCTATAATATTTTTATTATTTTTTTTTATTTCTTCATGTCCTGTGACCAAACTGCGAAGTGTCTGCATCAGTTGGGGCTTACTATCGAGTTCTGGAGGCTAACCAGGAGCAACGATGAGAGTCTGTATTGTTCTGGGGTGTCCCCAGGATACTCCTGACCACCAGGCTCTGGGGAAGTATCCCACACTTGGCACTGGGATTTTATTCGGTAACCTATGGCTTCTGGTAGGACCCAGCATACATTTTTAAAAATAAAGCTAGACTTAGACACAGCAGTGGTGTTTCTGTACTGGTCAACATGCCTTGTTTCCGGATGCTTCTTCAAGTGTAGGGTGGGCCAAAAATCTAGTGGTGTGGGAATCGACCCTGGTCATGTTTGCATGTTACAGTCTCCCCCACCCCCGCTGGCCAAGAAAGTTTTCTACTTGTGAATACAGAGTGGTGGATGGCACAGGCAGGTTGAATTGGATGCTGACTCCATTTTGGAGGACTAGAGAAGTTTGCTCTTTGCCTGGCCTTGGAAATGGTGGTTCCTGCAGCAATGACTCACGATCCTGTCTGCTGGGTTTTTCTTGTTTATGGCTACTTTTGCTCTTCCCACTGCCTCCATCCCCTGGCCGAGGAGCCGAGGAGGAGGAACCAGAGGAGCTCTGTGAATGGCTGTGGCTCTTTCAGGACACGTGGGTCCTTTTCAGGAAGCATGCTTTCACAACCATCATGAGCCCCCATCAAGGAGGGAATGGGACAATGGTGGTAAGGGACAGAGAGGGCCTGACTCACACCCGGGAAGACATGCTCCCTTTCTTTCTGCGCGAGGCTGTCGATAACTGTCAACCCTCCCAGGCCACGGACCATCTGTTCTCTTGAAGCCTTGACCTCACAGGTCAGCTCCGTACTTGAAAAAGAGTGGTCGGTCCGTTTACATGTGTTAGATGACTGAGTGAATGACTGTTAGTGTAAATACGAAAAGAACAACTTTGATTTAAATGTGTTAAGCGTTGTAGGACTTCTGTTGCTACTCATGTATGTGTCCTGTGTCCTTTGAAAGCTGACCCAGGGCCTGACATGTGGCCCAGTAGGTAGACATGACTGCTGTCAACCTTAGTTACTTGAGTTCGACAATTGGGACCCACATAGTATGTGAGAACTAACTCCTGCAAGTTGTTCTCTGACAACCACACACGTGTTATAGTGTGAACATGTCCTATACACCCCCAACCCCCTCACACAAATTAAATTAATAAAAGCTAAAAATTAGGAAAGGGTCTTATTTAATAATATTTTAAAGGTGGTCTCACGGTATTATTTAGCTCAGGCTGGCCTTGAACTTACTTTTCCCACCTCAGCCTCCCAAGTTCTGAAATTACAGGTGTGTTGCATCAAATCTGAAAGGAAGGCTGCTGTAGGAAGGAGATGCATTGCTCCTTTGACGTGACACCATTGCCTTCAACTGCCTATCCTAAGTTATACCCCCAGCGGACACGTGGGCCCCTCCCCGTATGGTGCAGGCAGTGGTGTGATGGGCAGGGAGGCGGTTTTCAAGAGGGATCCCTTTCCTTCCCACAGGAACAGGCGGCAGAAGAGGGAAAGCCTGGGAGAGTCGAGAGTGGTGGCCAAGGTCAGATTTTGAATCGCTTTTCACACGTTCTCAGCTCACAGATGGACTAGCCTGCCCCACGGCCGTGCTTTCTTCTCTGTGTCCTTGGAGATCCGATCTCCTTCCTACCAATTGTTGCAATTGTTGCTCTCCGGCTTCCTGTGGCTAGCATCGCTTCATCTCTTTCTAAACGAGGTTGGGGCGGCGCACCCTCTTTATCCTAGCTGCTTCTCAAGGGCAGGTTTTCATTTCACGGTGTCCAAATCCATGTTCAGCTTCCCCAGATCTTCTGCTTCCTGCTCAGCTGGACCAGGATGTCTTTATGAATGAGAGAGGCTGCTGCTTTGTGATGGTCCTGCTTAGAGGCGGAGAACAAAGCTCTCTTTCTCTCCGCTGTCTCGCTCTCTATTTGGGGGACGAGAAAGCGGGCAGCTATAACATCTGCCACGCCTCATCTGCCAAGTTAGCCCCTCCCCCCCTTTCCGTGGATCTATTAGCTGATTTTAAAGTCTTAGTACTTTTCTCTTGGTCAGCACATGCCCACTGGGTGCTTCCATTGTGCCAAGCTTGATTCTGTGCGTGGAAAATACCTTTGAAAGGAGCATGCAAATGTCTGTCCTGGTGGGATTTCCGGGTTCTCATTTATCTTCCTGGAAAGGGTGTTTTAATCTATTTTTTGATGCATATCTGAGTAATGTTTATTTCCAGGACTAAGATCTTGAAGTTTCTTATAGCCTAGGTGTATCTCTTCAGAAAACCAACAATAAATAAAGCCACCCTTGCAGCTCCAAGCAGAGCCATGAAACTACATGAATGTCAATGACCGCTTTTTTTTTTCCTGTCCTGCCAGAAATTAGTATGTACGGCAAGTTTCCTGCTCCTGAAAATTTCAAGAACTTCCGGAGCACTATGGGAAAGCTGTCATAGGACTGACAGGTGGATGGCGAATTGTCCAGCTGGGGGCAAATCAGTTCATTGTTACCTCGCTCATTATGGTGAAATCCAAGCTAGGCAGTTATGAATTTGGCTCCACATGGAATCATGAGCTGGCTTAAAACAAGAGGTTTTTGTTTGTTTGATTCTGTTCTGTCTTACTCTTTGCTTCTGAGTGTTTCTGTGGCAAACCTTACCATACTGGCAGCTCTCACATAGACTGTCCAAGAATATGTCAAAATCAAGTGGCAGGCCAGGGCAGCCAATGAACAGCCTTCGGAGGTGGTTTGCCCTTCTTCATCACTGACTTGCATGTCAGTCACAGGCTCAGATCAGGAAGGCCCTTGCCACACACATGATAGGTTACCTTGGAAGTTTGTATACTAGAAAGCTTTTCACATTCAAGATAAAAACGCTAGTTATGCTTTTAAAAGTGTACCTATAAAACAGTCATTTTCAATGAAAGCTGTCCTATGTCATAGTTTTATTTGAAAATATTAATCTCTCTCTCTCTCTGTCTCTCTGTCTCTCTGTCTCTCTGTCTCTCTCTCTCTCTGTCTCTCTCTCTCTCTCTCTCTCTCTCTCTCTCTCTCTGTGTGTGTGTGTGTGTGTGTGTGCATATGAAGGATAGCATCTTGTAGGAAATCTTTCTTTCACCTTGTAGGTCTTAGGGATCAAACTTAAGTCACTAGGCTCAGCTATAAGCACCTTTTTCTTCTCTCTCTCTCTCTCTCTCTCTCTCTCTCTCTCTCTCTCCTGTTTTTTTATTAATTATTTTAATTGTTTACATTTCAAATGTTATCCCCTTCTGGGCCTCCCCTCCACGAACTCTCCCATCTCATTCCCCCTTGTCTTTGCCTCTAAGAGAGTGCTCCTCCCCCACCTCACCCCTCTAACACCCCTTTTCTGGGGCACCGGGCCTCCACAGGTCCAAGCGCCTCCCCTCCCACTGAGGCCAGTCCTCTGCTACAGATTTAGCAGGAGACACGGAACTGCCCATGTGTACTCTTTGGTTGGTGGCTTAGTCCCTGGGAGCTCTGAGGGATCCGGTTCATTGATATTGTTCTTCCTATGGGGTTGCAATCCCCTTCAGCTCCTTCAGTCCTCCCCCTAGCTCTTCCATTGGGGTCCCTGGGCTCAGTCCAATGGTTGGCTGTATCTACATCCGTATAAGCACCTTTTCCTACCAAACCATCTTGCTGATCCCTCATAATTGTATATGGATCTATATATCACAAAAAAGCATTCTATGTTAGTTACACTATATGTAAATAAAAACTTTAATTTTTATTATTGTGTATGTGTGTGTATAATGTGTGTCAGAATGTGGAGGGGCCCACATGCCTGGTATATATAGGTCAGAGCACAGCTCTCTGGACTCAGTTCTCTCCTTTTTCCTCCCACTTTTATGTGGGTCCCGGGACGGAGCTCAGGTAGTTGGGCTTGCACCCCAAGTGTCTTCATCCCTGAGCCATCTTGCTGGTCCCCAGGAAAACTTTTGAATTTAACTGTTATTTTCCTTTAGATGATGCCAACTGTTTTGTTCTGGAAAGTAATGGCTTCTGACAGAATAGGGCAGATGGAGGAGTAGACATCAAGAAATGAGAGGAAAAATTCTGAAAGAAGAAAAATCTGAAGAACAAGGGACGTTATTTGGATCCTTTATTTGTGCTAACGATGTTTAAAAAAAGCTGTGCAGCAAAAACCAAAAGGCTAAAATGTTGGCTGGGAAAAGAAAAGGTACCATGGAAGTTCAGTTTTTAATATATATACATAATATATTTATATGCATGTATATATTTATATATGTATATATTATACATGTATATATGCTTATACAGATCCATTTAGTGTTGGTTTTATGCACACATGTTTGGTGCTGACCAGTTGGGACTGGATAACCCATCTGGGGGCTTGTCTATGGGGAAAACTGATGCTCCCTAAGCAGCCGTTGATTATAATCTTATATATAATTAAATATAAGTATATTTAGTATATACATATAAATTATAATATAAATATATAAATATAAATATAAATGTATATGTTATTTACATATTTGTATGTATTTAATATATACATGTAAATATATAATTTATATACATATAAATGTATAACATTAATATGTTATATATTAACATTATATTTATATATATATATATATACACACACACACACACACACACACACACCACACATGCACACACACACACACATATAACTCAGTAGAAGGCAGACCAAGTTCAAAAAGGTGGCTGATGAATGTGCAAGCATGAAGTTGTCTAATTCCTCATGCCTGCTTGCCTGCTACTGTATCTTTTATTGGAATTTCATACATGAGTACTATATTTTTAACATTTCCACCTTTCCCAAGCATCCATCCAACTCCTCCTCTTGTTCTCCCACTCTCTCGAATTCATGAACCCCCCCTCTCTCTCTCCCTCCCTCTCCCTGCCCCCTCTCTTTCTCTCTCTCTCTCTCTCTCTCTCTCTCTCTCTGTGTGTGTGTGTGTGTGTGTGTGTGTGTGTGTGTGTAACGTAACAGATCCATTTAGTGTTGGTTGTATGCACACGTTTGGTGCTGACCAGTTGGGACTGGATAACCCATCTGGGGGCTTGTCTATGGGGAAAACTGATGCTCCCTAAGCAACCGTTGATTATATCTCTTCATCTAGGAATGTGTTCTTGTGATGTTTCCCCCACCCCCACCAGCCTGTCCTAGTGTCATTGTGAGACAACACAATTCTTTAGGCAACAATATAGAAGTTTTGTGGGTACCGTTGTTATGGTGAGAAGACACTTTTACAGCAGTCATCCTGGTCCTCTGGCTCTTACAAGCCTCTCTTCTAAGACGTGTCCTGATCCTGAAGTGTAGAGATTGAACTGTCTGTTGATGGACCAGTTGAGGCTGGACACTGCACAGTCACTGATTCTTTGCTTTCGGACCCATCGTGGATCTCTGTAGCAGTCTCTGTCCGCTGCACATGGAACCGCTCCCTGATGAGGGGTGAGAGCTACAGATGCCCATGGGTATACAGATAAGAATTTAGAGTGCAGTTAAGAATCATGCTGGCCTAGTAAAGTGGTGATAGTAGATTGGCTCCTAAGGTCCATCGCCTCACTAACCACGTGCAGTTGGCCAGGTTTCTCGTGCCAGGATGGTTTCCATCCTGCTGAGAAGGCCTTAAAGCTCAACTAGACAGCTCTTGGCCATCATCAAGCTGTGCGTTCCACTCCTGCACATTTAGGGGAATCTCACCAATGCTGATGGTGTGAAGCCTAAGGTGAATCCTTAGGCTTCGGGGGAGCTGGGGACAGTCATTGGTTGATTCCCTCCTTGGTGGTTTGTATAGCTCCTTCTAGGACTATGAAAGTTCGTCCTCACAGGTCAGATGCAGCTTGGATCTTCTGAGTCCTGGGTCTGAAGTGTCTAGTGTCTTCACAATAGGAACTTGTCTTCAATCTCTGAGAGGCAACCAAGAGCAATAGCAGTAAACCATATCATTTTGGCACCTCTTAGACTCCCTGACCAATGATGTAAAGGGGAAGTGTGTGATGCCTGGAACCGGGGATTTTATTAGGTGATCTATGGTTTTGGAGGGTAGAATTGTTAGCACAAGTAGTCTAACTTCATTTCAACTATATATATATATATATATATATATATATATATATATATATACACATATATATGTATATATACACATATATATATACACACATAATATATGTATATATGTAAATTATATACAAATATATACATAGTTTATTTGCATTATATGTAGTTTTAGGTAAATAAAAAGTATAATTCCTTGCATGTTTTCAAACACCCTTATTTCTCTCTCCCTCTTCCCTTTCCTTCACCCAATCAAAGTACCCCATTTCTTCTTTTATATCACTTGTATATTGCTTCTTCCCTCTAGTGCTCTTTAGACAACAGTCTTGCTGTGTAGACTGTGTTGGCCCATATGTAGCCCAGACTGACTTCAAACCCAACATCCCTCAGTGTCTCTAGTATACACCACCAAGCTTGACTCCAAGCACTTCTTTGGTGCCTGAAAATTGTAGTAATTTTATCTCTCTGAAACCCATATTATATATATGAAAGGTTTAGGGACTGGAGAGCTGGCCCAGTGGTTCAGAGTGTGTGCTGCTCTTTCAGAGGACCCAAGTTCAGTTCCCAGCCCTCGCATCTGCCAGCTCCTAGCCGCCTGGGGTCTAGCTCTAGGAGATCTAATGTCCTCTTCTGGCCACCCTGAGCACCTTCACATAGGTGTACTCTCTCTCTCTCTCTCTCTCTCTCTCTCTCTCTCTCTCTCTCTCTCAAGTTAAAAGAGCAATGCTATTTAAGGAAGAGGATTGAGATCATATTCCCCCATTTCCTCTCTAACTCCCCACCAGACCCCGCTTACCCATCTATCTCCCAATTTCATGTCCTCTTTTATTATTATCACTAATCTCCTGGGTCAGTTATCGCTGACCCTTAAGTGCATGCGTGTGGGGCCACCTGGTGGAGTGTGGGCAACCTACCAGTAGCCATAGCCACAAAGAGAAGTGACATTGTATACATGTATGAAAAGTGATATACTACACGTGTATAAAATGTTATTCGTGGTGTCTGTAAATAAAATTTTATGCTCTATTAAAGAGACATTAGGAGATGAGAGGAGGCTGGGAGCAGGGTGGCAGTCTCTTTGGCAGAAACTAAGTCAGACAAGACAAGATGTCCAAAACAGATGTTAGAACCCCACCTGCAGAACTAAACAAAATCCATCCCTCACAGGTGCACTTTAAAGAAAAGGGTGCATCACCATACACATTTTGATTTCTTTGGGTGATACAGTCCACTGTGGTAACTTCAGGTTATCCATAAAATCAATTTACTTTCAGTAATATCACCGAAGAAAAATATTACCTAAAATGGTGTATAAAAACTGTGGTGTTTGTAGCTTTTGTTTCTCTGGACCCTTTCCAGGATGGTGGCAGATGTTGGAGAGAATAATCTATTCTAGCCAGTTCTAGTAAGATATCACTCATAGAGAGGAAGACACTGGAGTCTTGGCCCTGACCCACTGGATCAGGATTTACATCTGGGCAAAGTCCCTTGGTGTCCCCAGCCAGGCTTTAATGCCAGGCCTCACTGCGTCATTGGGGCCCCACCTCCGGCTTGGCTGCCAACTTCTCTCTGTAAGGCAGGAGTGGCTGTGCTGCTCACGGGAAGGACTTAGATGAGTAAGGATCTCAGCATTCAGGCTGTGGCCCAGAGGAGCTACTTTTGTTGTCCAGACTCTGGAAGCGAGTACCAGGCACACAGCCCCAGTACAAACCACAGGTTGACCACCATGAACCTTCATACATAAAGGAATGGCAAACCTGTCTCAGCAGAAGCTGGGGAAAGTGTCTAGTCCTCATTCCCCAACCCCACACCCCCACCCCCGTGGGCATGAAGTGTAGGTCCATCTTATGATTTTATCAATGACTGCAACGTCCAGAGCCCTCGATGGAAACAGAGTGATGCGTTAGCATCACCACGCTGGAGTCTCTCATCCCTTACCATTGGTTCTGTTCTGTTACCCCTTCTATCTGCTTCCTCTGGTTTGCTGGAAGGGTAGAGGGTGGTCGGGGCTGTGCCTTGGATTGAGATGGATCAGCTGGGGAGCATTCTTTGTGAGATCTGAGTTTAAGCTGATCAGATCTAAATCCCTTGCTTCAAATTCCACCCCTTCCCAGTCTACGCTGCGGCTCTTGGCTCCGGGTCTGCAGCTACTTGGTGACCTCTGGTGCATTAAAAAAAAAAAAAAGTTTTGCTTGGTTGTTGAGCCGCATGAATTTTCTCAAGTTATAAACACAGCTCCGGGTGTTATAAATGAAGGCTGTAGTGTCAAGCTGTGCTATTCTTTCCTTGTGAGAGTCAAACACAAACACTTTCTTCCACATAGTACATGCCACCGAGATTCTCTTCCCATTCACTGGTAGCCACACTGCTTTAAAGTCCTCTCTTCTGACAGCAGAGCTCGAACACAGGGCTGGCTTTGGGCTTTAGAGATCTTCATACAACATGAAGCGATGTATTCTGTACTTTGGGTATTTCAAGTGCAAGCTCTGTTTACCATCCATCCTGAAGGCAGTGCCCAAAGCACATAGCTACACAGCAAGTGGTTATATATGTATGACTGCATCTCCTTTTTTTCCCCGTGTTATAACAGGGATTTTTTTTTTTACACAAAATCATAAAGAAAAAAAAGGATTGTAAATCAAGAAATAAGAGAAATATAGCTGTAGTTTGTTATAGAGGTGTTCGATGGGTTCTTCATGAGGGACTTCGTTGAATTCCAGGCTGGAGAAATATGGATTGGTTCACAAGTGGCTTTTGTGTTTTACTAGTTTCAGAGCTTGGTATTCACAGTACATCACGGGAACAGAGGGATGAAGCTAGGGCGGGAAGGAACCCAAGTGAGTGTCTGTATAGTCAGGGTTCTCTAGAGGAACAGAACTGATAGATAGGTAGGTGATTGACTCTGTCTGTCTGTCTATCTATCTATCTATCTATCTATCTATCTATCTATCTACCTATCTATCTATGGGAGATTTATTAGAGTGGTTTACAGCTGTGGCCCTGGTAGTCCCAAACAATGGCTGTCTACCTGCAGAAACTCCAAGAATCCAGTAGTTTTCGGGGGGGGGGGGCGCAGGGGGGTGTCTTATCTGGTCTTCATATACTCTAAAATCTTTTTTATTTTTTTATATTTATTTATTTATTTATTTATTTATTTATTTATTTGGTATTTTGGAAACAGGATTTCCCAGTATATCCCTGGCTGTCCTAGAACTTACTCTGTAGACCAGGCTGGCCTCAAACTCAGAAATCTGCCTGCCTCTGCCTTCCAGAGTGCTGGGATTAAAGGCGTGCGCCACCACCGCCCGGCTTATACTCTGGAATCTTGAAGAAGGCTTTAATACAATTGATGGAGTGAACTTGTTAGCCAGAGTGAGGGCGGGCAGGCAAAGATCAAGAACTACCGTCTTCTGTCTTTTACACAGGCTGCCACCAGAAGGTGTGGCCTAGATTTAAGGAACATCTTCCCTTGGATCTAGATATAGGGTAGATCTTCCAACTTCAAATAATTTAGTCAAGAAAGGTCCCTCTCACTTGGACCCAGCTACTTGGCTTCTAGTTAATTCTAGATGTCGTCAAGTTGACCATCAAGAATAGCTGTGACAATGTCAGTCCTCCGGATATCCTTGTTAAAGCTCCCAGTTTCCTGAGTTCTTTCCCAGAGGCCATAAATTTGGGGAAGTACATTTGTAAGACTTGAAACACATGTAGATTATAGTTGGTGGAGCTGACAGTTGAGGTCCACAGAAGAGGCCACTTGCCCTGGGGGAGGGGAGCTCTGCGGTCCCAATGCCATCCTGTTATCCTGGGGCAGGGGACAGAGCTATTTCTATATTATGGCTACTGCAGGGGCTGAGGCTTGTGTGATTCAACTGGTGTGCTTCTAGTGTACACTCTCCTGAATTTCCCGTCTACTTATTCCAGCTCTTGTCCCTGCTTCTCAGTGACTCCTTCCTTAACCAACCCCCTCACCTACAAGACCCAGTCTCACTGTGTCACTCAGGATGGTGTTAAACCTCAGAGCCCAAACAATGCCCACACCACAGCCTCCTGAGTGGCTGGAACCACAGACATTTACCAACATGCTGGGATAGTGTCTGTTTAAATAACAAAATGCTGTTTCTTGTTGTCTAGCCTTTAAAGTAGGATTAACTCAGTCATTAAGAAAATAGGCAACAACAAATGCTCGTCAGACAAAAGTGGACCTGTATGCATTGCTGGTCAATGTGGAGTTTCTCACAAAAATAAAACTAGAGTTTTAGCATATGACCCAGCCTCACTACCCCTTAGTATTGATCCAAACAAAGGACTTAGCGGCCACATACTGCTGAGATGCTTGCACGTCCATGTTTCTTGGTGAACTGTGTGATGTCGTAATGGCTCATACGCTGTGTTCCCTCCTTTGATGTCATAATGGTTCATACACTGTGTTCCCTCCTTTCTTCCCTGATGGCAACAAGCCCCCCCCCACTTCTGCTTTCATCTCTTAAGGTCTTTTTTTCTCTTCATGTTCCTTTTCACCCTTAACTTTCTTTTTTTCTCTGTTTGTTTTTATGTTTATTTATTTAATGTATAGGAGTTCTCTATCTACATGCCAGAAAAGGGCTTCAGAACTCATTACAGGTGGTTGTGAGTCACCACGTGGTTGCTGGGACTTGAACTCGGGACCTCTGAGAGAACAGACAGTGCTCTTAACCGCTGAGCCATCTCTCCAGCCCCTACACGTTCCTTTCTTACAACTGTATTTCTATTTGTTAACAACAGCGTCAGTATCTGTTCATTGCACACTTTGCATGCTGTGGCACACACCTTAGCACTGAGGCTCCTTTGCAACATCAAGCCACCAGGTTGCAGCTGGCAGGGGATTGGGCCTGCTTTTCCTGGACTTTTCTATGCAGATGTGGGCAGGTACACTTAGTTACTGCTTACAATGCTTTGGTTTGTTTGTCTTGTTTTTTTTTTTTAAATGGGATTTTAAAAATTTAACAACAAAGCGAAGTCACGTTTGTGTGGACTGGCTCCCCAGGTGTGTGGCCTGGCATCCTTTGGTGCAGGCTGCAGGCCTGCACGGTATACCATTCATCTGTTTGACAGCTCCCTGTAAGGAAATTAGCAAATACTAAGGGCACCATACTTGATGCCTCAGTTTGAAAGAGTTATCGTATTTTTATTCATTGGGGACTTCACACGTTTGGGTTTTAAACTTAGGCACCAATTTTGTGTCCAGCCACAACATCACTGATACAGGTGTGACAATTACTCTGGGTCAAAAATATTCAGAAAAAAGAAAGCTGCACCTGTACTGGAAATGTAATTTTGTTTCCTGAACCGAATGGCATCACAACCATCTAACCAGCATTTTCGTTGTACGAGGTAATATAAAAGTTATTGAAATCACTCACTCTACACTTAATGTATATGAGCAGATATACGGCCTCATCTTCAAATGCAAATACTATGTCACTTCTTGCAAGAAACCTGAGCATCTGTGGATTTTGACTTTTGGGCAGGGCTGCTAACCTTAACAAGAGGAACCATAAGATGACCTAGTCTACCCAGATAAGGACCTGTTGAGCACTTGGGGGGCACACTCCTGGTGTCCCACTCTTTCACGACTCTGGAGTTAGTGGCTTTGTGGGTTCCCGGATGCCCTTGGTCTCTCTCTCTCTCTCTCTTTCTCTCTCTCTCTCTCTCTCTCTCTCTCTCTCTCTCTCTCTCTCTCTCTCTCAACCTCAGGGGAGGGTGGTAGAGCTTTAGAGTTATTTCTAGGGCTGACAGTCTGACTGATCACTCCTTCCCAGACAGCAGGGTGAACAGAAGCAGACTTGGTTTACAGCCCCAGGGATTAGCTGGACATCAGAGTGAGCCTCTTGGCTGTGAAGACGCCGAAGAAGACTGTGACACAGTTATCCCCAGTCAGCTTTAAAACAAGATGCTATCTACCACTCTCTCTCTCCAATGCTTTCGAGCTTTTCTTACCCTAATCGGCTATGTAGAGAAACAAAACCAAAAATCCAACCCCCTCCCTCCAAAAACAAAATCAAGCCAAACACGGCCGTTTACTCCCTGGGCATGTACACTTGCCGGCAGGCTCCATGCCTGCTGTAGGCAGGTGCTTTGTGAACGCAGACTCACTTCTCTCTGTGTGGATGCCTCTGTCTCCCCATCTTCCTACCTTTTAAACTCAGGCCGTTCCATCCTCCCACGGGAGAGAGGAGGCTGAAGGCTGCTCAGCGATGAGCTCTCACACATCAACTTCTTAAAGGAGAAACCCACATTTATCTGGCAAAACTCAAGCTACCAAAGTGGGAAGCTGCATGGGCCGAGTGTCCTCATAAAATTCCCCTTCCCATCTGTTATCCAAACATACTGGGATTAGGATGTCTATCTTATACGTCTACCTTTTCTTTAAAATTGTAAACTTACGTTTCAACATGTGTAAAATCTTTTGAATTTATTTACCTTACGGAGCAAAGTAACTGTCTGTAGACTCTAGGGACCTGGGGAGAAGGCTGAGCACACGGTAGGGCCTGCAGACTCCCTGCTTCCACCACCGCTCTCCTTTTAGGAGCCCTCAGGCATTAGGTGAAACAAGATAGTTAGCAATACCGTTTTGCTGCTTGGGTTTTAAAAAAGAAAGAAAACGCTCTCTCATCCAGAAGAATGGGGCTACTCCTGACATGACCAGATAGCTATAGGGTTTTTTTTTATCCACCCCCCTTTCTTTTTGAAAGCAACTTCTTCCAAGTACTCTGCTCTCGGTCAAGTTTCCCATTCTCAATCAAGTTAGGAGGCTCCTCCCCGAGCCCCCCCTCCCCAAAGTTTCTTCCCCTCCCCCCTCCTGCCTTCCCCCCAAGGATTTTTCACTGCTTGGGGTTGTATGATGGATGAAAGCCTTTGCTTCATGGTCCTAAGAGCTACTGTGACAGCAAAGAAAAAGTAGCCAGCTTTTTTTTTTTTTTTCTCAAAAGGCAGCTTTTTGTTTATTTGTATTTGATTTTAACGTATGTATTTGTATGTCAGTGTTTGGGTGCACGCATGTGTGCAGGCACATATGCACATGCATATGAACACCCGAGGTTAACGTTGGGGGGGTCTTTCCTGTCCACAAATGTATTTTTAATAAAAAAGATTTATTTTTAAAATCGTGTGTTTGTGGGTCTGTGCACATAAGTTCAGGTGCCCATAGGTGGTTGTGAGATAACCGACCCAGGTGCTGGGAATCAAACTGGATTCCTCTGGAGAGAACTATGTATTTCGTAACTTCTCCAACCCACATGTGGCTGCAGCATTTCAAACATGCCCAAGAGGCAGTATGCAGTGCATCTTCAGTGTCTTTGTTATATCTGCTTGTCGCATACTTTGCTGGAGCATTCTGAAGCAAACCGTAGGTGTGTTACCTCATCTCCTGCTTTTGAAGATCCTGTATAACCCGACTTACGCTGACTCTCCACCGTGTGAATGCTGTGCCTTCTCAGTGCTTAGTCCTATTCCCTATAAGAGGCTCTTTCCAGTCTCATTGGCTCCCTCTGTGTGATGACCGTCCTCTGAAATAAAGATATATAGCCACATGTCTTATTTATTGATTTAACTCTATGCTTACAGACATTTAACACATCAAGTATAAAGTAGCATAAGTTAAAGAGGATAAAAATAAGCAAAGAGAAATAAGAGACACTGGTAGATTCAGGATCAAGGCTAAGAACACATAAAAGCCATAGGTTCAGTATGGGTGGGTCATTTGGTGCTGAGTTTCCTAGTATCCAGCGAGGAAGGATCAGTTACACACAGCCATATGGTAAAACCAGAATGATCCCCCTGAGGACAACAACTGCCTTTGGAGAACAAAGAGAAACTTTCTACCTGAGCAGGGCTCTGAAAGGAAGGACAGGTAGTGGGAGGGTTCACCTCATAACAGACGCGGCAAGCCTCCCAGGAGCTGTTCTTCCAGTGACCTTCTAGAATATGATGACCCCCTGCCAAGAACAGTTGGTTAACTGTGATGTACGGGGCGGGGGTGGGGACTCTCAGGTGCTGTCTGGCACATGGTTATCGCTGCTGCTGTCTGTGCTGCTGTGTGCTTTCAGAGTTTATGGACCTGGATGTGGGCAGGCCAGGCGTGCTTCTTGGCTTCTTCCTTTCTCTGTCTTAACCAAATACTACTGACTTTACCGTCATGATGTTTCTCTCTGCTGCCACCAAACACCCAGAAACCCTGCTTTTCCTTTCCTTTCCTTTCAGTCTCTGCTGGTAATTCCTTCTATCCCATCCCGAGGTTTGACAGGTTCTTCCTGTATGCTGGGTCCGTGGGTTTTAACCCTTGAGTTGTGTTGCCTTTGACAAACCTCTATCGCCAAAAATTGTCTTACATTTCCTAACAGCTAAATTACAGTTATGAAGTAGCAATGAAAATAATTTTATGGTCGGGGGTCATCACAACACGGAGAATTGTATTAAAGAGTTGCAGCCTTAGGAAGGTTGAGAACCCCCATGCTAGGCAAAGGAGGGTAGGTTAACCTCCTGGGAAGTATTTTGAGAATGTCTAATCCTTCTTCACGTTCAATCAGTTGGCTTCAGTCTCTGTCTTTGTTGTCTTTGTGTCTCTGTCTCTGCTATCTTCTCTTTTCTTTTCATCTTCCTGGAGACAGGGTTCTGATGTATAACAGCCTGTGTTGGAATTCATGGTCCTCCTGCTTCATACTATTACATACTGGGATTTCTGGTGTGCACCATCGTACCTAGTCTCCTAACACTGAATGGGGTGTTTTTCTAACCTCTGTGATGCTTTTCTTGTTTACCTCCTGAATGTCTTTTTTTTTTTTCCCATGGGACGGTCAATTTATTTCTCTGCCTCCAAGCTGGGCCATGCATGTTCAGATTCCGCACCAGAACCCTCCTCTTTCCCATCATCCATTTGCAATATCAGAAAAAGCGAATAAGAGACAAATGTGTCATCAAGGTGTACCCTCCTGCAAGCCTGGCCCATCGCTCCTGAGAATTCTAAAGAGAATGGAGCCAGGAGACAGAAGTTGTTTTCTTTAGCTGCATAGAAAGTCTCTTGTGGGAGCTGTCTACTTAAAGTAGCCAATTCAAGCAAAGCTGACTTCATTGACCACACACCTTCCTGAGAGCATTGGTCCTCTGTCTATGTGTGTGTGTAACAGGTTGAAGCCACTTTGAGCTTCAGTTATGACTCTTTGTTTTTTCCCTTTATATATAGTGCCAAGTGAACGCAATATTGGATGCACCAATCAGATGAAGGAAGACATCCAAGCTCATGGAATTCATTTAGTACCATACTGAGGCTACGGCGTGGATGTTTCTCCCCCAGAGCCCATTTTCTGGCCTTTGCCATTTGGATCTGGTAGAGATTAGAGAGCCCTGCTTCCCTGAGCTCCCCTGATAACAAGGCTTTCATCACCGGGCACTGGGACTGCTCACAGGAACAGAGGTCACTGCTGTGACGCTCAGCTTGGGCGATCGACGGATTGGCTTTTGTTCTTTCCTTCAAGGTTCTCTCTCCTGATCCCAGCTACAATTTATTTGAATGCCTGGGTTTTTATTAACCATCCTGTTCCTATTTTGTACTTTATGACAAGCCATGGGTGAGGAAGATCAGGATGTGTGTAGCTGAGTGTAGATTAGCCTTCAATGGGGCAGAAAGCGGAAAAGCGTTTTGAGTAAAACCTGGATGTGATTAACTGCAGGCTTTGCCCAAGGATGTTTAGCTTTTATGGCTATTGTTGTTTATTAAATTCCTGCAGAAAATAACTTTTGTGATAAATCCAAAACTTTATAGGTCCTAAACCCCCTTTCCTTAGGAAAGCAGTTATTTTTAAGATGTAGTTGCCAATTACACAAGATTCCTTACAAGTGTAAATATTTTGTAAAAGCAAGAGAGATTATGCTTGTTAAATTTTTCTGGACGGTGCCAAAGAAACACGTAATAAATCATTAATTTTGGTTATGCTAAAAATACTCTTATTCACTTCATTTTTAATAATAGATGTTATAAGTAATATGTATATATTGTACATTCATTATGTCCCAGGCTATGTGTTAACTACATATATTGCAATACCATCTCAAATCTGGAGCCATTTTTAATCTTCATTTTGTCTCATGGGTTTGTCAGTCAGCTTTGTTTTTTTTTTTTTTTTTTTAATTTTTTTTTTTTATTTTCTATATTCTTTGTTTACATTCCAAAGGCTTTCCCCTTTCCCAGGTACCCCCCACCATATGTCCCATAATTCCTCTCCCCCCCCCATGCTATTCCCCACTCTTTCCCCCCCCCCCACGATTTCTCTGTTCTGGGTCTACAATACTGGATCCAATCTTTACAGGCCCAGGGTTCTCTCCTTTTTTTCTTCTTGAGAGTCATTTGACTTGCTAATTGTGCCTTGAGTATTTAGGGCTTCTGGGCTCATTAATATCCACTTATCAGTGATTGCATTTCGTGTGTATTCTTTTGTGATTGGGTTAGCTCACTTAGGATGATAGTTTCCAGATCTAACCATTTACCTACAAATTGCATGAATTCATTATTTTTAATTGCTGAGTAGTACTCCATTGTATAAATATACCACATTTTCTGTATCCATTCCTCCTTTGAGGGATATCTGGGCTCCTTCCAATTTCTGGCTATTATAAACAAGGCTGCTATAAACATAGTGGAGCATGTGTCTTTGTTGTATGCAGGGGAATCCTCTGGGTATATGCCCAGGAGTGGTATGCCAGGGTCCTCTGGGAGTGGCATGCCCAATTTTCTGAGGAACCGCCACACTGATTTCCAGAGTGGTTTTACCATTTTGCAATCCCACCAACAGTGGAGGAGTGTTCCTCTTTCTCCACATCCTCGCCAGCACTTGTTGTCTCTCGAGTTTTTAATCTTAGCCATTCTGACTGGAGTGAGGTGGAATCTCAGGGTTGTTTTGATTTGCATTTCCCTGATGACTAATGATGTTGAACATCTCTTAAGGTGTTTCTCGGCCATCCGAATTTCTTCTGGTGAAAATTCTTTGTTTAGCTCTGTGCCCCATTTTTTGATAGGGTTATTTGGTTCTTTGGGGTCTAACTTCTTGAGTTCTTTGTATATATTGGATATTAGCCCTCTGTCGGATGTGGGGTTGGTGAAGATCATTTCCCACGTTGTTGGTTGCCGTTTTGTCTTTCTGACAGTGTCCTTTGCCTTACAGAAACTTTGTAATTTTATGAGGTCCCATTTGTCCATTCTTGATCTTAGAGCATAAGCTATTGGTGTTCTGTTCAGGAACTTTACCCCTGTGCCCATGTCCTCCAGGGTCTTCCCAAGTTTCTTTTCTAATAGTTTCAGTGTGTCTGGTTTTATGTGGAGGTCCTTGATCCATTTGGAGTTGATCTTAGTACAAGGAGATAAGAGTGGGTCAATTCGCATTCTTCTGCATGTTGACCTCCAGTTGAACCAGCACCATTTGTTGAAAAGGCTATCTTTTTTCCACCGGATGGTTGTGGCTCCTTTATCAAAGATCAAGTGACCATAAGTCTGTGGGTTAATTTCTGGGTCTTCAATCCTATTCCATTGATCTACCTGCCTGTTGCTGTACCAATACCATGCAGTTTTTAACACAATTGCTCTGTAGTACTGCTTGAGGTCAGGGATATTGATTCCCCCAGAAGTCCTTTTATTGTTGAGAATAGTTTTAGCTATCCTAGGTTTTTTGTTGCTCCAGATGAATTTGAGAATTGCTCTTTCTAGATCTATGAAGAATTGATTTGGGATTTTGATGGGGATTGCATTGAATCTGTAGATTGCTTTTGGCAAGATGGCCATTTTTACTATATTGATCCTGCCAATCCAGGAGCAAGAAATATTTTTCCATCTCCTGAGGTCTTCTTCGATTTCTTTCTTCAGGGACTTGAAGTTATTGTCATACAGATCTTTCACTTGTTTGGTTAGAGTTACGCCAAGGTACTTTATGTTGTTTGTGGCTATTGTGAAGGGTGTTATTTCCCTAACTTCTTTCTCAGCCTGCTTGTCCTTTGAGTACAAGAAGGCTACTGATTTGCTTGAGTTAATTTTATAACCAGCCACGTTGCTGAAGTTGTTTATCAGCTGTAGAAATTCTCTGGTGGAGTTTTTTGGATCGCTTAAGTAGACTATCATATCATCTGCAAATAATGATACTTTGACTTCTTCCTTTCCAATATGTATCCCTTTGACTTCCTTATGTTGTCTGATTGCTCTCGCTAGAACTTCAAGTACTATATTGAAAAGATATGGAGAGAGAGGACAGCCTTGTCTAGTCCCTGATTTTAGTGGAATTGCTTCAAGTTTCTCTCCATTTATTTTGATGTTGGCTACTGGTTTGCTGTAGATTGCTTTTACTATGTTTAGGTATGGGCCTTGAATTCCTGCTCTTTCCAAGACTTTTAGCATGAAAGGATGCTGAATTTTGTCAAATGCTTTTTCAGCATCTAATGAGATGACCATGTGGTTTTTTTCTTTTAGTTTGTTTATGTAGTGGATTACATTGATGGATTTCCGTATATTGAACCATCCCTGCATTCCTGGAATGAAGCCTACTTGATCATGGTGAATGATCGTTTTGATATGCTCTTGGATTCGGTTGGCAAGAATTTTATTTAGTATTTTTGCATCTATATTCATAAGAGAAATTGGCCTGTAGTTCTCTTTCTTTGTTGGATCTTTTTGTGGTTTAGGTATCAGCGTAATTGTGGTTTCGAAGAATGAGTTGGGCAGTGTCCCTTCTGTCTCTATTTTGTGGAATAGTTTGAAGAGTATTGGTGTTAAGTCTTCTTTGAAGGTCTGGTAGAATTCTGCACTAAAACCATCTGGTCCCGTACTTTTTTTGGTTGGGAGGCTTTCTATAACCCCTTCTATTTCTTTAAGGGTTATGGGACTGTTTAGCTGGTCTACTTGATGCTGATTTAATTTTGGTATTTGGTATCTGTCTAGGAAATTGTCCATTTCCTCCAGATTCTCCAGTTGTTTTGAGTATAGGCCTTTGTAGTAGGATCTGATGATCTTTTGAATTTCCTCTGTTTCTGTTGTTATATCCCCCTTTTCATTTTTAATTTTGTTAATTTGGATACTATCTCTGTGCCCTTTGGTTAGTCTAGCTAAGGGTTTATCTATCTTGTTGATTTTCTCGAAGAACCAGCTCTTGGTTTTGTTGATTCTTTGTATGGTTCTCTTTGTTTCTGCTTGATTGATTTCAGCCCTTAGTTTGATGATTTCCTCTCTTCTACTCCTCCTGGGTGAGTTAGCTTCTTTTTGTTCCAGCGCCTTCAGGTGTGCTGTTAAGTTGCTAGTGTATGCTCTTTCCAGTTTCTTTTTGGAGGCACTCAGGGCTATGAGTTTTCCTCTTAGCACTGCTTTCATTGTATCCCAGAGATTTGGGTAGGTCGTACCTTCATTTTCATTGAAGTCTAAAAAGTCTTTGATTTCTTTCTTTATTTCTTCCTTGACCAGGATGTCATTGAGTAGAGTATTGTTCAGTTTCCATGTGTATGTGGGCTTTCTGTAGTTCTTCTTGCTATTGAAGACCACTTTTACTCCATAGTGATCCGATAGGAGACATGGGATTAGTTCTGTCTTCTTGTATTTGTTGAGGTCTGTCTTGTGACCAATTATATGATCAATTTTTGAGAAGGTACCGTGCGGTGCTGAGAAAAAGGTATACTCTTTTGTTTTAGGATGGAATGTTCTATATATATCTGTTAAATCCGATTGGTCCATAGCTTCAATTAGTTTCACTGTGTCCCTGTTTAGTTTCTGCTTTCCTGATCGGTCCATTGAGGAGAGTGGAGTGTTGAAGTCACCTACAATCATTGTGTTAGGTGCGATGTGTGCTTTAAGCTTTAGTAAAGTTTCTTTTACGAATGAGGGTGCCCTTGCATTTGGTGCATAGATGTTCAGTATTGAGAATTCTTCTTGGTGGATTTTCCCTTTGACAAGCAGGAAGTGACCTTCTGTGTCTCTTTTGATGACTTTAGGTTGAAAGTCGATTTTATCTGATATTAGAATGGCTACTCCAGCTTGTTTCCTGGGACCATTTGCTTGTAGAACTGTCTTCCAGCCTTTTACTCTAAGGTGGTGTTTGTCTTTGACACTGAGATGTGTTTCCTGTATGCAGCAAAATGTAGGGTCCTGTTTCCGTATCCAGTCTGTTAGTCTGTGTCTTTTGATTGGGGAATTGAGTCCATTGATATTAAGAGATATTAAGGAATAGTAATTATTACTTCCTGACATTTTGGGAATTGTTATTATTATTTGTATTTGAGTGGTTCTCTTCTTTTGGGTTGGATGAGATGGGGTTTCTATCTTGTTTCTTCTGGGGTGTTGTTTCCCCCCTTGTGTTGGTATTTTTCCCCTATTATCCTTTGTAGGGCTGGGTTTGTAGATAAGTATCTTGCAAATTTGGTTTTGTCGTGGAATATCTTGGTTTCCCCATCTATGGCAATTGAGAGTTTCGCTGGGTATAGTAGTCTTGGCTGAAGTTTGTGTTCTCTTAGGGTCTGCATAAGGTCTGCCCAGGATCTTCTAGCTTTCATGGTCTCAGGTGAGAAGTCTGGTGTAATTCTGATAGGTCTTCCTTTGTATGTTACTTGTCCTTTTTCTCTTACTGCTTTTAATATTCTTTCTTTGTTTAGTACATTTGGGGTTTTGACTATTATGTGACGGGAAGTATTTCTGTTCTGGTCCAGTCTATTTGGGGTTCTATAGGCTTCTTGTATATTCATGGGCATCTCTCTCTTTAGGTTGGGGAAATTTTCTTCCATAATTTTGTAGAAGATATTTGCTGGCCCTTTAAGTTGTAGATCTTCATTCTCATCTATCCCTATAATCCTTAGGTTTGGTCTTCTCATTGTGTCCTGGATTTCCTGAATGTTTTGGGTTACCAGCTTTTTGCATTTTGCATTTTCTTTAATTGTTGAATCCATGGTTCCTATGGTATCTTCAGCATCTGAGATTCTGTCTTCTATCTCTTGTATTCTATTGTTGATATTTGCATCTATGACTCCTGATTTCTTCCCAAGGTTTTCTATCTCCAACATTGTCTCCCTTTGCGATTGCTTAGTTGTTTCTACTTCTGTTTTTAGATTTTGTATGGTTTTGCTTAGATCTTTCAGTTGCTTGTTTGTGTTTTCCTGTAATTCTTTAAGGGATTTTTGTGTTTCTTCCTTTATGACTTCTACTCGTTGACCCATGTTCTCTTGTATTTCTTTGGGTGATTTTTGTTTCTCCCCCGTATTGGGATTCACTTTTTGCTCCATATTCTCCTGGATTTCTTTAAGTGATTTTTGTGTCTGCCTTGTATGGGCTTCTAGTTTTTGATCTATTTTCTCCTCTATTACTTTAAGAAATTTATCTAAGTGATCCTCAATCTGCATCTTTACCAGTGATTTTAGATCTGAGTCTTGTTTTTCTGGTGTGTTGAGATATCTGGGATTTAATTGTGTTTGTCTTGCAATGGCTTCTAGCTTTTGATCTATTTTCTCATGTATTACTTTAAGAGATTTATCTAAGTGTTCCTCTATCAGCATCCTGACCAGTGATTTTAGATCTGAGTCTTGTTTTTCTGGTGTTTCGGGGTATCCAATATTTATTGCTGTTGGGGAACTGGGTTCGGATGCCGCCATATTGCCTTGATTTTTGTTAGTAGCGATCTTACGTTTGCCTTTTGCCATCTGGTTAACTCTGGTGTTAGTTGGTCCTGTAGATACTAGCTGGTGCTTGACCCTCCTGTGGGGTTGTAAGGCTATTTCCCAGTGACTGGGATACCTGAATCACTGTCCTGCGGGGGTCTTGCTCACAGATTGCTGACGGGTGGCCTGAGTCCCCCGAGGTCTTAACCTCAGGATATCCCAGGTATTTGGTTCTGCCTGTTGGGCGGCTGCTCTGCACTGCTCCTGCTCAGGGTTCGCTGTCTGATATCCTGTTTCCCCAGGGGTCTTAAAGATGGGATATCTCAGTTATCTGGTTCTGCCTGCTGGTCCCAAGCTGCTGGGAAGCTGGCTGGGTCCGGTTTCCAGCTTCCCTGCCACTGGCTGGATGGGAGGCTGGTTCGGCCTCCGGCTGGGTCTGGGTACCTGGCACACTGGCTGACTCTGGCTTCCTCACCACCAGCTGGACGGGGAGCTGCAGGCAATATGGCAGCTGCCTGCAGGGAGCTCGGGGTCCGCCCCGCGCGCGAGTGCAGAGTGCACCCGCTATTTTGTGCCCAATTCCCACTCCAGGCCTGAGTCCCCGAAGGTCTTAAGCTCGGGCTGTCTCGGGTACCTGGTTCTGCCTCCGCCGCCGGATGGTTCTGAGCACCTGGCACGCTGGGTGACCCTCCGGCTTCCCCACCACCAGCTGGGCGGGAAGCTGCAGGCAATATGGCAGCTGCCTGCAGGGAGCTCGGGGTCCGCTGTGCGAGTGCAGAGTGCACCCGCTATTCTGTGCCCAACTCCCACTCCAGGCCTGAGTCCCCGAAGGTCTTAAGCTTGGGCTGTCTCGGGTACCTGGTTCTGCCGCCGCCGCCGGATGGTTCTGAGCACCTGGCACGCTGGGTGACCCTCCGGCTTCCCCACCGCCAGCTGGGCGGGAAGCTGCAGGCAATATCAGTCAGCTTTGTTAATGTCTTAGAGCGTACATATTGGTGGCTGCGTGTCTCCAGCTAGACTTGATAGCTACCTTTGTTCATTTCTCAGTTACTGTCCTCGCTAGAATTTTGCCAATATCGCAGCTCTCTGATACCATAATCACTTAAACTACTGTCTTACAGCTCTGATGTGACCATTTAGGGAAGGCTTGAGGTGAGTTGGCCAGGCAGAAGGACCAAAACTGGACCTCGTGTATTTGTGTGGACCTCATTGTGATATTTTTGGTTTTGGTGTTGTCTGTCAACAGGATGTCTCATTCTCTGACTAATGTGTCATACCTTGTCTCTTAGCATCAGCAGTCTGGGTGGGACTTCCTTTCATGGTGCTACAAACCATATAAGAACCCAAAATGGAAGTCTTGGTAGTCATAGGTAGAAATTCCCAAGGCCTGAGACTCTCAACATCAGAGTTGGCATAGGTCTCCAGGCATAGTGGCCCAGGCCTGAAATCTTAATTCTTGGCAGAAAGAAGCAGCAATTTGAGGAGTTGAAGGTCATTTTTGGCTATAAAGAGAGTTTGAAGCCAATCTGGTATATATGAGTTCCTGTTTCAAAAAATCCAACAAAACACAACAAATCAAAACAAAATGCTAGCGTAGGTCACCCTCTTTACAAAATCAGTGGCAAAGGGCATGGAGAAATGACTCAGTGTTTAAGCATATAGTACTTGCTGCTCTTCTAGAGGAGTGGAATTTCACAGCTCATGTTGTTTGGCTCACAAATGACTGTAACTCCAGTTCCAGGGAATCTGACAACCTGTGGTCTCCACATGTCCTCATGCACAACACACACACACACACACACACACACACACACACACACACACAGAGGAAGATCAGCCTCACTGCACACTGGGATGACATATCCGTACTACCCCTTCCCACTTTCATGGGTTCTAGGGATTTGAACTCTAGTCCTCATGTTTGTACAAGTGCTTACCCACTGAGCCATCTCCTAAGCTCTTTTTTTTTTCTTTTTAAAGACCAGGTCTCACTATATAGCCTAGGCTAGCCTTGAACTCATGAACCTCCTGCATCAGTCTCCTGAGTAATGGGATTATAAGGAACATCAATAACACATTCTCTCTCTCTCTCTCTCTCTCTCTCTCTCTCTCTCTCTCTCTCTCTCTGAGAAATTATTTACTTATTTTTGTTTGTTTTTGTTTTCTGAGACAGGATTTCTCTGTGTAGCCCTGGCTGTCCTGGAACTCCATCTGTAGACCAGGCTGGCCTCAAACTCAGAGATTTATCTTTCTCTGCCTCCCAAGTGCTGGGATTAAAGGTGTGTACCACCACCACCTAGCTTATTTATTTATTTATTTATTTATTTATTTATTTATGTTTTATGTGCATTGCTGTTTGTCTGCATGTGCATCTGTATAAGGATGTCAGATCCCTGGAACTGGAATTACAGACATTTGTGAATTGCCATGTGGGTGCTGGGAATTAAACCTGGCTCCTGAGTCATCTCTCCAGCCCCGTGGCATCTTTTTTTCCCCCTCCTTGTTTCATGGGGACAATCGTCTTTTCCAAATAGCCACCTCTGACCACTTTGAAAAGAATTCCTTTCATGTCTTCCTCCATTTATCTCTGTAGGTGATAGTTTAAAGCCTTTACCAGCATGTTCTAGTCCAGTGCTACCTATTAACTCACTTCTTGTAAATAAAGACAGCGTGCAGCCCGCAAGAGGGCTTAGTGGTTGAAGGCACTTGCCGCCAAGACTAAGGGCCTGGGTTGGATCCCTAGGACCCACAGGGTAGAAGGACAGCACCGACCCTCTCAAGTTGCCCTCTGACTTCTACAAGAATGTCATTGCATGCATGTGTACATGTGTGTGCATGCACAATAAATATAAAAAAGCTAAGCTACATTGTATTTTCATGTGGAGGCCAAAGGACAGCTTGCAGGAGTCAGGTTTCTCCTTCCACCGTGTGGGTTCTGGGGATCGAATAGAGGTCAGCAGCCTCTACTTGCTGAACCATCTCACTGGTTCCCAGTATTTCCCAAATAATAAACAAACAAACAAACAAACAAACAGGTAGATCCCTCCAAATCCAGTTAATGGGCCTTGCCTTACCTCTGCCTTTTCATCAGATTAGTGAACATTTTGCCTTTACTCTAATTATCTGTTACCTTGAACTGAACATCCTGCCAACTGTCAATGGGACCAGCTTTTTATGCCCCACAAATTTAACTAATGTCCTTGCCCCACCCCCGTCTTTTTTTTTTATGAAGTTAGCGAACATTTCGTCCTTACCGTGGCAATCTCATTGCTAGTTCCTTGAAACCTGCAATAAGCATTCTGACAATCTGCTTATAATTGCCAGTGGGACCACTGGCTGCTTGTTGTTGCTGTTTTTGTTTTTGTTTTGCAGCTCATTTGCCATGCTCTCCTGGAATGAAGTTGACCCTTTTCCTAAGCACTCCATCCCCCATTTTTCCCTCTGACTGATTAGACCAAACAGCTTTTGAGCCCGCTTTTCTCTTCCCTTAATCCCCAAGTACAGGCACGCATAACCTCCTCCCTCACGTGATGCAACGGTGGTTCACAGCAGAGGCCCCTCTCCCAGTCTTATCTCTTCCTGCTCCTCCTGGTCTTTATACAGCAGCGGGTCTCAGGAAATTCCACCTACACCCTGTCGCTTCCCCTAGAGATCTTCTCCCACCCTCTCTGCTTGCTGCCGGGAACTTAAATCCTTGAAGCACGCAGGCCCTGCTGGCGCCCCTCAAACTCAGCAGCAGCTAATGAGTCTCCTCCAACCTAATCATGAGCCTCCCCCAATCTAATCATGATCCTCCTCCAATCAAATCATGAAAGTAGATTATTCATTCGCCCCCCCCCCAGCTCTGCCTGAGGGCAAATTGTGGCACAGCTTTAAAAATCAGTCTTGGGTTTAGACCTTTTTTGATGAGTGGGACTGAGAGACAAATTCTAATGAAGACTGCAGCTAGCTGTCCCTTTAGCATTGGCCTGCCTCTCCTGATTCTAGGCTGCTTCTTCTTAGACAGTGTCCTGTTGTGGCAAACCCTTAGGTGCCTCATGCCCTGGCTTGGTCTCCCAAGCCCTTTGTGAATAGCTCTCACAAAGCATTCCTCTGGGTCCCAAAGGAATACATCTGTGGAGTCTAAGTTCTCTGCCATGACCAGATATTGCTTACAAAGTCCAGAAACGTGCTTTGTGGCACGGTGGGAGGAGCCACAGCTCCACTAACCAACCCTCTTATACATAAGATGAGGCGTCTTCCATGTGCTCCGTGTGACCCGTTTCTGAGAATCACAGTGGCTGGCCATGCTGCCTGGCTATTTTTTTCTCATGCAGAATGTCACCAACTCTCTGTTTGTGTCTTTTGTCAGATATTAAAACATCAGCGTGTGATCTTCCTGAGGGCGAACTGGGCTATTCACTCCCGATTCTGCAGGCCACCCCTCCCCCCCCAGCTTATTCACAACTGCTTTGCACAGGATCCATCCCACCCGTGTGCTCACCCGATAGCTGGGCTCCCACAGAGCTCTCTGCTTGGTGAAAGCCAAGTTCCCCAGCTGATAGTAATAGGCACAAAACAGACAGACAGATGTTCGCTCCACACATGTGCTCCGCTGCCTGGTGAGCAAACTGCTTTTCGGTGGGAAACACTTAATCAGCAAGAAGTTGGCCTCGGGTTTATCCGTCAACTCAGATCTATAAACACTGTTGCTCTGGAGTTTAATGCTTCCTGACACTAGATACTGTTAGCTTTTCTTTTGCCTTCTGAGGAAAAGCATGCGTTCCTTTTCTTCACACTGGGTGAAACTCTTTTCATGAACACTGAGGCATCTAGAAAACGTGACTCGGTGATTCACATTACATTACCCCCTGCTAGAAGGCTCAAGAATGATTACCCTACCCTTAAAGTGGGAATAAAAAAAAATTCTTTCCAGGTCTTTGTCCTGCTATCAGGGCCTTTAGTGGTAGACACGGAGAGGGCACCACCAGTGAAGCTACGATTGAAATGCAGTGGGAGTGAACCTTCTCTATCCACATCTGAAGATGTAGTTACTAGCTTGCATCCTGTTTTTGCCGGTGCCCCTGTGCACGAGTTTCTCTCAGGAGAGTACCCTGGCTGATCATGGTGGGCAGTAGAGAGCCGACCTAGGTTTGCAGATGATCTATGTGTTGCAGAAAGATTCCAGCTGGGGTGTGTGTGTGTGTGTGTGTGTGTGTGTGTGTGTGTGTGTGTGACTGCTTTGGCCCCGGAGAACACTCCATACGGGCAAGGGCAGGGGACAGAAGCAGAAAGCTTCAGTATGATGTCTCCGAGTCAAGGCCTCCGTTTGCTCCTGGACTTAAGGAAGGAAATACAGCTGCTCTGAAGTAACCAGTCAGAGTGTGGGAGAAGGCTGACTGGTTTGAATGAGAATGGCCGCTCTAGATGCATATATTTAAATACTTGGTTCCCAGTGGGTAGACTCATTTGGGAAGGACTAGGAGGGATAGCTTTGTTGGAGGAGGTGTGGCACGGGGAGTCAGGGTTGAGGTTTCAGAAGCTTCTGCCATCACAGTTAGCTCTCTCTGCCTCAGGCTTGTCGATCAAGATACGTACCCAGCTAACGCTTCAGCACCGTGCCTGCCCGCTGCCATGCTTCTGGCCATGATAGCCACAGACTCGCCGTCTGAAACTGAAAGCCCCTAATAAATTCTTTGATAATTGCTGCCTGTGCCCTGGACCAAATGCTGCCCGACCCCTACTTGCCCTTGGGGGTTGGAGGTGAGGTGGTGGGCAATCAATGACACAGACCCTGGGAACAGGTGAGAAAGGCTACAGGGAGTCTATTTGAATGCTACTCCAAGCGCCTTTAATATCCTCCACATCCCATCGATGCCAAGAAAGCAGTTCTTCTGAATAGCCGTTCTCCATCGGCTGGCATGGTCTGAGCTAGCAAACCTTGGTTTCTCAGGCGGTCCTCAATTAGGTTCTCCTGCAGGAGATGCCTTTGCAGTCGCACCCCTCCCCCACCCCCTGTGTCTTAGTCAGGGTGTCTATTCCTGCACAAACATCATGACCAAGAAGCAAAGGTTGGGGAGGAAAGGGTTTATTCAGCTCACACCTTCCACGTTGCTGTTGATCACCGAAGGAAGTCAGGACTGGAACTCAAGCAGGTCAGGAAGCAGGAGCTGATGCAGAGGCCATGGAGGGATGTTTCTTATTGGCTTGCTTGCTCAGCCTGCTCTCTTACAGAACCCAAGAATACCAGAGATGGCACCACCCACAAGGGGCCCTCCACCCTTGATCACTAATTGAGAAAATGCCCCACAGCTGGATCTCATGGAAGCACGTTCTCAACTGAAACTCCTTTCCCTGTGATAACTCCAGCCTGCGTCAAGTAGACAAACAAACCCAGCCAGTACACCCTGTGTTTATGCAGAGGTGGCTGCACCGTTCCTCCTACAGATAAGTTGCCTTGGCCATGGTGTCTTCTCACAGCAATAGGAAAGCAACCGAGTCACCAACCTTACTCTATGTGCTTGCTAGTCTGCCACTTGCTTTTTCCTGAGCTCACACTTTTACCTGTTCGGCTCAGTCGCAGGATCAGTAGCTCCTACACAGGATGAGGGCCTTAACTGTGGCAGCCTAACTTAAAGGACAGGTGTGGAGGTAGCTGGTGGGTTTGGGTTGAGGCATTGTTTATGTTGTAAGGTTATTCTTTGTGGGGTTGTATGTCGGAGGGTCTTGAGGGACAGTTAATGCTCAGGGTATGAGAGTGGGTCTCTTCCTAGTTTGACTGTGTCCTTCTTTGTGTCCATTTATTTTATCTCAGCTGACACACGCAGAAGGGCTGTTCTGTCTTCTCTCTGATGCTCCAGTCACTTGCTGCTTGACCCTTTTAAGGAGTTCCTGCTAAGGTCTAAGTATGTGTTCCAAGTTCAGGCTGTGAGACTGTTTGTAAGCCGACGGTCTGAGTAGATGAGAATGGCCAAGGCTTTACCCTCACGACTGAGGTTAGTGAATGTCCTCATAAGTGGACCCCGGAGAGCTGTCTTCCTTTTCCTTTCCCATGCGAGGTCTGCAACCCAGAAGACTCTCACCAGAACCTCACTGTGCTGCCAATGTGCTGTTGAACTTGAAGCCTCTGGTAACTGAGATACCCAAGTTCTAGGTTGTTTGGTTTGTAGCATGTTGTGATAACAGCCACATAGCCAGAAGCAATGCCAGGGCTCTACACATACCTCCCTCTCTAGTACCCGCCCTCTGTTCTTGTTACCTGTCCACTCTGCATCCTCAGTCTTGGTTCTTGACATCTCATTGAAGTCCCCAATTCCCAAATACATTCCTGGGAGTTACTCACAATTTCCCCATTTTTCAACCTTCACCATATCTATGAAGGCAATTCCTGTTACTTCAGAGCCTCTTCTCTTCCCCACTGGCCTTCAGCTTACTTGTAGCCCTACACAACACACTATGGTATCTGTTATAGATTTCTAGAGCTGTAATTTTTATTTTATAGGTATGTGTGACTGCATGTACACGTATGCATCAGGTATGGGCCTGGTGCCTAAGACGGCCAGGAAATGACACCACATCTCCAGAACTAGAGTTACAGATGTTTATGAGCCTTGCTGTGGATGTTGGGAACTGAATCTGGGACCTCCGTAAGAGCAGCCAGTGTTCTTAACCACTGAGCCTCCAGCCCCTGTATATAAAGCTTTTACACCATGTAGCTGTTTGATTTTTTTTTTTTACATCAGTAGCAATCAGTTTGTAGTTGACTAATAGTTTAACTTCCCCTCTGAACTATTAGTACAAATGTCTGTATATCTTTTGCACCTCACTGGTGGCAAAGAGACAGTGGATAGTTAGTGATCGAGGCATAGTTGTTCTTCAGTATTTGTGCATTACTAATCATATCCAAAAATTGCACATTGGAAAACTCATCTACGTGGAGAACTTAGTATGTGACCACTTGAAGTCGTTTTTTAGTTATTTAGGGACCTGTGTGTAGATCCGCTGTGTATATGTCCCCAGCTGAAAGCAGAAGGAAGAACAATGTTCTTATTTTAATTCTTATTGTGAAGAGTTTTTTTTTCCTTTGCAGTCTGCATATCACTGTGCTTTTTTGTGTTTTCGTATTTTGTCAGTGATATCTCAGTTTACACAGCCCCTAAGTATAGTGTGGAATCTCTGAGCAGTGTTTCTAAGCCCAGTAATGGGCGTGACATGACTCACAAAAGAGGCTACGTGCTCCATAGCTCTTGTTGACTGTGACTTTGACATTAATAGCTCTTTGATGCCTGTCTGATCAGGTCTTTGAACAGAAACATAAAAATAAGGTGGGTAATGAATTGAAAATGTTATGTCCGGAGGCTGACAGCAGCCCTACTGAACTCCCCTGGAGAACATAGTTCATTATTTGCAACAATATCATAAATACTTGAACAATGAGGACCGACTTGATGTAGCACCTTTTTATTTTAAACTGAAGCATCAAGGGTTTTATGTTGAGTGTGTGTGAACACATATGTGCATGTAGAGGTCAAGGACCAACCTCTGTGGTTCATCGGGTGCTCTTCATCTCGGTTTTGAGGCAAGGCTTTTCACTTGGCCAGGAACTCAGATTAGACTGGCAAGTGAGGACTAGTTAATCTGCCTGACTCAGTTTCCCCAGTGCTGAGATTATAAGCATGCTCCACCATGCCTGATTATTTAATGTATGTTTTTCGGGGGTGGGGGTGCTCCTGCTCACACAATAAGCTCTTTCCCTATTTACTGACCTATATTCTCAGTCTCCTGTTTTTCTTTTCTTTTCTTTTCTTTTCTTTTCTTTTCTTTTCTTTTCTTTTCTTTTCTTTTCTTTTCTTTTCTTCCCTTTTCTTTTCTTTTCCTTTCCTCTCCTTTTTTTTCTTTCTTTTCTTTTCCTTTCTTTTCTTTTCTTTCTTCCCTTCCTTCCTTCCTTCTTTCTTTCCTTTTTTTTTTTTTTGAGAAAAAATATATATGGCAGAGTCTTACTAATGGAAGATGGGATCCTCCTACCTCAGACCCCAAAGGAGAGCTCCAAGGAATCAAAGGACTTGTAACAGAGCAGTCAGCTAACGAACTTTAAGTGAAACTTTCATTCGTTCAACAAATATTTATTGAGCCTCTACTTTTGGGTCAGGCACTGTGTACATTTGAGTCTCTGGATCCTCAACCTCCAAACAGAATGCATGTGAACAGAGTCCTGACATCTCAAGTGAGTCATTACAAATTTACTCAGTTGTACAAATCGTCAGCTCTTTTTGAGTTTCACCAAAAATATTTACTGTATGCTTTTGGTCTCCAGTCTGCAGGCCCATAGAGACAGACGTCTGTTAGATGTCTGAGATGTTTTCTTAAGTTGCAAAATTTTCCAGATGAATTCCACAATGGGAATATGTTAACAGTATATTGTTGGAACATCTCCAGGGCAAATAGCTTTGGTCAAGGAGAAAAATGCACGTTAAGAAACAAAACAAAACAACCCAATCAATGGTCATTGAGTAGTCACAGGAGGAAATGTTTTGCAAAGATGTATTTATTTATATTTTCCTCTTCATCCCAAAGTCTCCCTGGTAGTGGGATGTCTGGACAGAAAGGGCATTTGTAAATCTGTGGGTTGACCTTTTGGCCGTTGAGTTATGAAGATACTCCAATATAAGAGGATCACTCCAGCTAATTACTTCTATGAATATTCCGAACATTTCAGGGAGTATTCTTGGGTTACTTCACATCATCTTTAAAAAAAGAAGAAATTGTGTTGGATTTTCTTTACCTTGTTAGAAACAGGAAGTGGGGATAGAACCTTTGACTCAAATGGACATTTCTTGCATGTTTTCCTCCAAAGGAAGCATGGAGAAGAGCATAGATGGAAATGTCAGGGCCTAGCAGCATTTGTGCAGTGTGGTTCAGCTGGTGTATAACAGACGTTTAATTTAGGCTCAGCAAGCCTTCGCCCTATCACAGGCATACCCAGAATATCACAAGGGGAAGATTCTAAGAAGAGCAATTAAAGTTGATGTCTAGGAATCGGAATACTGTCTGCTGAGAATGCAGTATTAAGAGATGCCTGTTTCCCTTGGGAAATGAGTCTGGTTCCTGTATAAAATAAAGTGATTTGAATTCTGTAAGAATTCAAGCCAGCAATCTAGAACCCCAGCAATCAGGAGACTGAGACAGGAGAATACCAAGTAGGAGGTCTGCCTGGGCTACAGAGTGAGCCTACGGTTAATCTGGGCAATTAAGTGATGCCTGTCTCAAAACTCGAAAGGCTATAACTCAGCGTTGCCTAGCTTGCCCACCATGCCAAGTTCAATACGCAGTGCCGCTTGTCTGCTTAAAGAGCATTTATGGCCCACAAGGACAGCTGTTTGCAGTGTAAGCTTGAGGTTCGTGGCAATTTATAAAAGACAGCATTTAACTGGGCTTATGGTTTCAGAGGGGTTTGTGTTGGAAGAGTAGAGACATAGTGTCAGATATAGCTGAGAGCTTACATTTTGATCCACGAGTAGGAGACATAGAACTAACTGAGAATAGTGTGACTCTTTTGAAACATCAAAGCCTGCCACCCCTAGTGACCCACCTCCTAAAGGGCATACTTCCTAAGTCTTTCGTTCCATCAACTGGGGACCAAGTATTCAAACATAAACCTATGGGGACCATTCTCATCCAAACTAGCACAGAGACCCTGATTCAAAAAAGAAAAGAAAAAAAAAAAAAGAAAGAAAAGGAGTCCAACAATTGAGAAACACACGCCTGACATCAGCCTCTGGCTGCTGCACCCTGCACACAAGTCCACGGAGGAAATCAAATATGCACGAATGCATAAACACAGAGAGCATTTACTTTTTCCTTTATAATCTGTGGGTTGGACAGAATGATCTTTGGCCTACTTAGCTACTTAATTCCTTTTGAATTTGGGAAAGGTTCCTGTCCTCAGCACAGCAGCTGGGACCAATGATACTTTCGTTTGGATTGACAGAAGCATCCTAACCTCTTGGCTAATCTTAAGCAGTGTACACTAGATGTGGCTCTCCTTTGTGCCCACATCTTGGTGTGCTCCTGATGAGGGAAAAGCTATACAGTTGTACACAGAGGTCTTGAGCTTTGAAGAAGGAGCCTCTGAAGTGACCATCCGGAGAACACTCATGGGCACATAAGCTCATACACTTCCATCAGGGACCTGCTTTAAGGGCACAGCTAATGAGAAGCCATTTTGCAGAGAGTTTCTAGAGATGAAGAGACAAAGAAATAGAGAACTAGGCAGAGTGTGCTCTACTCTGTCTATGCAATCTTTATATATGAACCAGCCCTGTGTGGCCTACAAGGCTTCACTCCGGGTATCTGGTCATGCAGCTTGGTGGTGGTGATGGTGGTGGTGGTGGTGGTGGTGGTGGTGGTGGTGGTGGTGGTGGTAAAACTTTTGCTTTAATCAGCTCTGCATGAACTTTATCTCTCCTCCCTCTTCCCTCCAAGGCAGCTATATGTCCCTGGGCTTTGTGGCATAGCCCAGTTGTGTTCTAAAATTTGATTCTGTGGTCAGATCCATCCCTGGCAAGACTATCCTTTCTGGATACACTTTAGGGAGTCTTGTGAGATTCTGTTTCCAGGGAAATTGCTAAGTCTTCAACCAAGTCAGTTCTGGCAACCACTTTGAAGTTGTAGAAACAGGTTTCTATCTGCCCACCTCTTCATCTTTTGATGTTAAAGAAGAGAAGGGGTAAGTCAGCATGTCTGTGTTTGTTTTTTGTTTTGTTTTGTTTTGTTTTTGTTGATTTGACACAAACTAATGTTATCTGGGAAGAGAATCTCAATCAGGCCATCCAGATTGCCTGTAGGGAATTGCCTTGATTAATGATTGATGGAGGAGGGCCAAGCCCATGGGGATGGTGGTGGTCGGTACCACCTCTTGGTAGTAGGTGGTCCTGAGTTGTGAAAGAAAGCAGGCTGCACAAACCATTGAGCCTCCCCCTGCATGGCCTCTGCCTTGAGTTCTTGCCTTAACTTGCTTGATGATCGACGGTGGTGCGGAACCCTAACTGGAAATAAACCCTTTTCTTCCCCAAGTTGCTTTGGGTCATGGCATTTTACCACAGCAATATCACGGAGACAGTATGAATAAACGGAAACCATTGAAGCTTTTAAAAGTATCAATGCCTGTCCTGGATTTTCATATACAAATTGCGTCATGTAAATTATGAAACCAGAGCCTCCTGATTTACATGTTAAGAGCATCGATGGAACGTGTTCCAACTCCAGGGGGGAGGCCCCCATTTCCTTATATAATTTTCCAGTAACATAATCCACACTATTTGCACTGAACTTCTCCAGGAGGCTAGAGACCTTCCAGTCCTTAGTGCTGGATTCTGCAGTCTGATGTCGACGGATGCCCCTCAGGAGAACACAGGGTAGTCAGGGGCCTGAACTCCTTACCTCACTCGGTTAAAAAGATTATCATCTGCAGAGAGGTGAGCATCACTATGGTGCTGACTGAGGTGTGAATGGCCAAGCCTATCTGATTATTCAGCCCTGTGTCATGTTTCCATGGCTCAAGAAAGCTCATGGTCTCCAGCAACAAGCCCTGAGTGCTTCTGGCCAGGTATCAGTGAACAGTCCTTACACTGCTGACTCATTCAGCCTGCAGAGGAACTGTAAGTCACACTCTTACCTTCTTTAGATCATAAACTGACCCCCCCAGGGTTTTTGTTTGTTTGTTCTTGTTTTTTGTTTTTCAAGACAAAGTTTCTCTGTGTAGCCTTGACCTGAAATTAACTCTGTAGACTAGGCTGGCCTTGAACTCAGAGAGCTGCCTCCCTCTGCCTCCCGGGTGCTGGGATCAAAGTCATGCAACCACAACTGCCTGGCTATGCAGAACTTTTTTTTTATTTATTTTTTTAATTTGCTACCTTCCTTCCTTCCTTCCTTCCTTCCTTCCTTCCTTCCTTCCTTCCTTTCTTTCTTTCTTTCTTTCTTTCTTTCTTTCTTTCTTGTTTTCTTTGCGACAGTTTCTCTGTATAGCCCCGGCTGTCCTGGAACTCACTCTTTAGACCAGGCTGGCCTCGAACTCAGAAATCCGCCTGCCTCTGCCTCCCAAGTGCTGGGATTAAAGGCATGCACCACTATTGCCCAGCTGCAACATTTTTATAATAAAGTTTAAAATAAAATTCAAGATTATCTTTAGTGTTTTTATTCTTTGAGGATTTCATACATTGCATTTAGATGATATGCAAACCTTCCATCTCCCCTCAGATCTACCTCTCCTATTCTATCCACACCCAATTTTCTGTCTGTCTGTCTTTTGTTTTTTGTTTTTTTTAAACCACTGAGTCTCATTAGTGCTGACTATGTACTCTTGAATATGTGGCATCGACTGGATCATGTTAGACCCATCAGGGGCCACGCCCTTAAGAAAGCTAACTCTCTCTCCCTTGGCAGCTCTCAGTTACCAGCAACGTCTCAGCTGGGACTGAGACCCTGTGCCCACCTCCTCCTTTCATGCTGGGATCTTGTTCCAAAGGTGCTTGAAGCCTTTGTTACTGCAATAGATAAGTGGAGGAGGTAAAGGAGAAACAAATAGCAAAGAAGCCATAGTGTCACTGCCTGCAGATGATAGGATTCTAATTCTACACACAAGACTCTGAAGACTCTGTTCTCTTACAGCTTCACCTTTTGCAAAGTCACAAAAGACCAAGTTAACACACAGGGGTCAGAAGGTCAAGTTAACACCCAGGGGTAATGTCTTTTTTTTTTTTTCTTTTCTAACAACAGACTTACAGCAGAAGTTTAGGCTGTGAGAGACAAGGGGCAGAGCCTATGGTCCATGACCTGTATATCCCATTGATTCTGGGGGACAGTCCATGAAGCTACTTAACCTCCTATTAAGTTTTTCAGTTGTGATAACTCTTTCTCTCTTCTGGGATCTCTCAGCCAATGAGATGGCAGTCCATGGTCCTTTGGATGCTGAAGCATCCTGATAGATATCATGGCCTTCTTTCTCTCTGCAACCAAAATTTATGTGTTTTAATAAACTATCATTGAATAGTTTCTATAAAGGAAGCCTGTAAAAAGAGCATTTGATCTAAAGAAACTTTCTTCTTTAGACAGTATAATAAGCCTCGTGTTTACAGCAATGCTGCCCCTTTAAAATAGATGAATTAGTCAAATAATTGCCCACTAGATGCATATGGGGGTAATTAGGCCAGCTTCTGTTTTTGCCTATCAAAAACTAAAGCCAACGACCTGAAATTCGTATATTCAGAGCTGCTGTGTTCTTAAATCCCTTAGGCTAATTTAAAAGCACTGGCTGTCTGGAAGCAAATCAACCTCCTTTCATTTAAAGTATATTAATACACCAGCAATTACCACATATGTGAGAGAAGCATTTAGTGTTTAGGTAGCCATTTGTGCCTCTAAAATTTAATATAACTCAAAATACAGGAGCCACTTTTGAGTGAAATGAGACCCAATCGTGAATGCTTTCCTACAGCTTTAAAGAAGAGGCCCCCATGTTTATAAATAGTAGAAAATATGTATTCCTTTTTTCATCGGGTATAGGGAATTTCAGCTAACTTCTGTGGCAGAAATCTTACCCCGTCCTTTTAAAATGACCACTCTTTTCTCTGAGTGACCAGAAGTAGGCCTGTCCATTCACAGCCTAATTGTAAAATTATAGTGTGCAAATATTTGCCTCGGGGGGACAATCATTAGTCTTTTAAGGGACTGACAGGTAGAAGTCTTGCCTGAAATAGCTTCTCTTTGACAGGTGCTCTGAATAGCCCTGCTGATCATGTTTACAGTATAAACAACAATTAGAATAAATTATCAGATCAGGTACAGGCATGCACAACCCCCCCACTGCACCCCCAGGTTTCTCTCCGTGAGAAGTGAGCCTGGTGCTTTCTTGGCTGTGTGAGAGGTGATGTGCTCATCTGCTGCTCTCTGTCAGAGCTTCGATGTTGGATTGTGGCAGGCAGAGCACAGCAGAATAGACCGAGGAGCCACTGTATCTCGGTGGAGGTAGACTTGGCTACCAGCTTCTGACAGTGGTGGGCTCCGCAGCTCTGTCAGCTTCCTGTAACAGTGCCGCGTGCAGGGATTCCCACTCCTAAGAGCTCACAAAGGTAGCGCATAGGTTAGGCCTGGCTATGACTGTTTTCACATGGAGTTTTATTGGAGCACGGCCTCATGCCTTCATAACTTTGCTGTCTATGGGGGTGCTCCCCCATCATGGATGGCTAAGTTATTATACCAGAGACTTCGAGGCCATAGAACTTAAAAAGATTTGCTGTCTGGCTTTTCATTGAAAATTCTCTGAGAGAACCCCACTCACATTATTCTTCAAAATCTGCCTCCTAGCTGGTCATAGTGCCTGCTGGCTTTCTTTTTAGCAGTGCGGCTTTTACCCTGGATTTTCACTCCTAGCTAGTGAGCTGTCTGGCTGAGTTTTGGAAAGAAAGCTTGCTCTCACCCATGCCTCTGATTTTGTGTTTGGATTTCCCTATTGAACGGGGCACAGTCTCACTACAGCCACAAACACAGCATAAAATTGTGAGCAGAGTTTTAAAATCAGAAGACAGCCAGCTCCTGGGGAGCCTAGCTCCCTCCTGGGTCAGGTGACAATGTGGGGGAGAGAAGCTGGCCAGGGTCACATGACTCGGCTGCTGCTGGCGGGTTTCCTGTGGATCCGCTTCCCATCGCCGCCACCCTTCTGCACACGCCCAGACAAAATACTCTCAGCATGCTTTTATTTTGCAGTGAGAATTTTCACTTTAGTTTTGCTAAATGTGACTTTCTATTAGACTGACCAGAAGAAGAACTAATTAATGGTTAGAAGAAAACATTTAAAATCACTGACTATTCAGAGCAACTTCATTCTCCATTGTTTAACCAGTCAGTAAAATTAAACAAATACTGGATTCTGCAAAGCCGTTTTCCTCATGATTGGTTATCCAGTCATCCCTCAGCCACTGGGCTGGTCGGTTTTTGGTCAACTTGGCATAAACTTACCACCTGGGAAGAGCTCAATTAAGGAGTTGACTCTACCAGATTAGCCTGTGCGTATATCTTTTGGAAATTTTTTTTGATGAGTGATTGATAGGGGTTAGAGGAGGCATACCATTGTGGGTGGTGCTATCCCTGGGTTGGTGGTCCCGGGTTGTATAAGAAAGCAGGCTGAGCAAACCAGCAAGCAGCAGGACTCTTCTGTGGTTTCTGATTTGATCTCTCTCCTGGTTTCCCTTAATGATGGAACATAAAGTATAAGATGAAATAAACCACATTCTCCCCAAGCTGCTTTTGGTCATGGTGTTTATCACAGCAATGAAGATGGGGTATCTTTTTTTTAATCATAGGATATACATTGTTTATTATAGCAATGGAGAAGCAGGGAATCTATTACAGAGTAAAATGTGTAACACTTCTTGTCAACAGTTGCAATGCCTACTTTGTAGCTTAGTGTTAAACATTGTGACAAAGCGTTATACACAGAGTCATGCTTTATGTTTCTAGACTCAGTTTTATTAACTGCTGTTCCTCATTGAGCCTGAAGTTTTGCTCATGGCACATCTGCTTATACACACTTTTTCCAAAGGGTGATCACATTTTTATTTTTCTGATTTTGCAAATTTTGGAATAATTCATTTTTATTAAACTCAGGCTAGATTATCTAAGTTTTTGCCTAGGTAATAATGAACAAATTACTTCTTTTTTTGTTATTTATTTACATTTCAAATGTCCTCCCTTCCTGGTCTCCCCTCTGCAACACCTCCTACCCCATCCTAGGGCAATAAACCTCCACGGGACCAAGTGCCTCCCCTCCCATTAATGCCACAGAAGGCAGCCCTCTGCTACATATGCATTTTTATGTTTTGTAAATAACATGCAGTCATCACATAAGCCATATTTGGTAAGATTTCTCATTTTCTCTTCCTTAGAGTAATCACTGTTTGAAACCAATATTTAAACTTTTATGATAATTCAAAATCAAACTTTAGACTTGTTTTTAAAAAAACAAAATTTGGTTTGGGAGTTTTGTCATTAGCCCCTGTTGTTGGCGTGGAATCTTTTATTCCATTGGGGCCCTAATGTTGCATGGTCTTAATGGAACTGGTGGCTTACTGGTCGACCCTGGGCATCCATGAAGTGTAAACAGCAGCACCTACCTCACAGTGTTGCTTAAAGAGGAAAGTTAGCAGAACCCGCAGCAAGCACACAAGCCCCTCTCTGACATGGGACAGATCACTTCAGTAGAAATCCTGGAACACTGTAATTTGTGGGTTTTGTGTAGGCAGCAATGAACATTTGAATGCATTGGTGGTGTTAAGCAAGATTAGACAACAGTGCCAGATTCAATGAACTTATTTTTAGGCTTGCAGTGTTTGATGTTCTTCCTGGTTCCTGGAAGGAAGGATAATTCACAGTGGTCTGGATTCATAGAAGGGCCTTTTGAGGCACTCTCTGGACCCCTGGGGACAGGAGGGACATATGCCAGCCGAGTGGTGAAGGAGGGAAGAATAGTGCCCTCCTCAAGAGAGAAATGCTAGCGGAGGAAATGCTAAGGCACCAGCAGGAGTGTATTGTTAAGGCTCCTGCCACAAATTTCCTTGAGTGTTGCGGGCCATAGCTGAGAAGCTGCAAAGTGAGGGCATTAAAAGAAGACAATGCTTCTGAGTCAGGGGTGCTCCTTCCACAAGCATTTCAGTATTGGCTGCTATCCAACTGTACTAGACAGAGGTTGCTCTCTGAAACGGGGGAACTGTCTGTTTTACTTGCTTCTGAGTCAGAGATGGATTCTACTTGATTTCAAAACAGACTGTCTCTTCTCTCTTTTATCCTACTACAAAGTGTTTACAGACCCCAGCTTATAAAAAGGATTATAACATTTTATTCTAAGTTATAGACTCAGGGCTGCAGAGATGGCTTAGAAGTTAAGAGCTCATACGGTTCTTGCAAAGGGCCTGAGTTTTGTTCACAGCACCGAGGCTGAGCATCTGACAATTGCCTGTAACTCCCAACTGCCAGGTGCCAAGTGCACCTGTTGTCATTACACAAACCATCCCCCCTCACACACATATACATACTTAAAGTAAAATCTTTAGAAAATAACGATAAAAGCATAAACTCAGTTCCTGTCTATTGCTCTCCACCTCAGGAGCAAGCCTGGCTAAGACGTGCTGAGCCCTGTTTAGGATTCTTGATTCTCAGAAGGAAACTAACAGAACAGAGAAAGCTGACTTCCCTCCCCTGGCTGACCGCCAGCCTAATCACTTACAAAAGTGAACCGGCACTGGGCATGGCATCTAGGTGACAGTCTGACCTGAAGGGCCTGTGGCCAGTTTCCATTTGCTTCTGAGGCATGCTCCTTTCTGAACACTTGCAAGAAAGCCCTCCCTGTCTGTCAAGCTCTCAGACTGTCTCTGTATTATGTTGCTCAGAGGACTCAAAATAATGTTTGGACAACCCTAGGTCCTCCCTTTCTGTAGCCTGGGTTTGACTGCTTTGTTTATTCCTTTAAAGAAAGAGAACAGAATCAACCCATCACCTTTCAGCTGATGTTAAGTCCATCCTATGTCCAGATTCAATGATTGACCAAAGCCTGGAGCCAATCTATCCATGATAAACTCTTTAGCAAATCTGATTTCCTTAAAATTTTAATTTTTGTTATTATTTTTAAAGATTCATTTACTTATGTGTATGAACACTCTATTTACATTTATGCCTGTATGACAAAAGAGAACACCAGACAGAAGAGGGCATCAGATCCCATTACAGATAGTTGTGAGCTATCATATGGTTGCTGTGACTGGAACTCAGGACCTCTGGAAGAGTAACCAATGCTTTTTGACCACTGAGCCATCTCTCCAGTCCCTATTTTTTACCCCTTTATGGGTGATTTGTCTGTGCCATAAGTATGCCTGGTGCCCATGGAGGCCAGACAAGGAACTCCCTTGGGCTGAACTTACAGATGGTTCTGAGTCACCACGCAGATGCTGAGAATCAGACCAAGGTCTCCTGGAACAGCAGTCAGTGCTCTTACCCGCTAAGCCATCTCTGTCTCCTCTTTGCATTTAAAAATTATCCTTATTTACTTGCATGTACACACACAAAAGTGTTCATGTGGGGGTCAGAAGATATGCTTTTGGGAGTTTGGTCTTTCCACCACATAGGTCCTGGGGATAGAACTCAGCCTGTCAGATTTGGTAGCAAGTGCCTGTGCCTTTTGAGCCTTCTGAGACCATTTCCTGAGTGCTTCTCTCTGCTGTCTCTGTGACATTCTCTTTTGTTTGTTTCTTTACAATTCACCTATTGTGTGGCTGTTGAGTCTCCCAGGATGAAGCCTTCTCCTGCTATTCCCAGAGCTATTAGCCCAGATACCTTCCAGCTGGTGTAGAGTAGTGTGAGTTTTCAGGTAAGAGACTCCCAAGGCCATGCAAGTGCAGAAAGCTGCATCACCTAAGAACTTCCCCAGCGCATCAAAAACGCTTCGCCATTCAAATTCCAGCTGGGATAATAACTGCAGAGGAAATGCCATGGAGCACAAGTCGGTGCTAGGTGCCACTGCTCTCCAAAATGATTATCCTTTGCACTACAGGGATTAGGCATCTTTTGACATGTTGGGGATACTCTGAAACCTGGTCACATCAGGAGTTTCCCAGAGGAATGGGAGGATAATGTGGCTCATATAGGGGGAGCCAGGCCACTCTCCAAGGAGGTGTAGAGTCCTTGCTTTGCTACACTTGCACTGGGCATGGTCTGTTCATCTACTCAACTTGATGTCTAGGCAGAGGTGGACACTAGAGTCCTCCTTGTCTCCCCCTAGGTATTGTTTGATTTTGTTTTGTTTGTTATTTTTTTTTCTTTTTAAAGCATGTCTTTCAACATGCAGAGTGACAGATTTTCGGAACACTCAGTCAGAAATGAGTTTTTACCAGATCTGTCCCTTCAGGGTTCAGGAACCTCTGCAGAAGAGAAGGTGGAAAGATTGTAAGAGCCAAGCCAGGTGGTGGTGGCACACGCCTTTCATCCCAGCACTTGGGAGGCAGAGGCAGGTGGATCTATGAGTTCAAGGCCAGCCTAGTCTACAGAGAATTCCAGAACAGCCAAAGCTGCACAGAGAAACCCTGCCTCCAAAACCAAAAGCCAAACATGAAAAAACAAAAAAGAATGTGTCAATAGTCTAAGAGCCAGAGTATCTGGAAGATGCCAGGGAAACAGTGCCTTCCAGACCCAGCAGGACTGACAGACATACGTTCACGGAGACTGTAGCAGCACGGCACAGGGCCTGCACAGGTTCAACCAGACAGGGTCCCAGTGCTGAGAGGGGAAGTGGGTGTGCTTCCATCCCCAATTCAGCTATTTACAACTGCTAACTGCTGGTGAAGGAAAAATTAGTTTTCTCCAATGGAGTCTTAGTGGGCACGTACACCAGGTGTAAGGGCAGTTCCCCTGCCTGGCAGAAAATGTCCACCACAAAACAAACTCAACAATATTTTTGGAGATCTTTTTTTTTCCATGTCTTGCTGTATTTGGACTTACTGTTTTTAACCTTATTTGTCTTTTTGCTTATCTATTATGGCTTCTTATTTTGTGTTTTTACACATTTTGTTTGTGACTGTCTTAGTGTGTATGTCTTTTTTGTTGTTATTTTTGTGGGGGTGGGTTGCCCATTTTTCTTTCCTTTTTTTCCCTGTTCCATAATCTTTATTTACTTGCTTTTTTTACCTGTCACTTTATTGAATGACTAATTTATTTTCAAATTAAAAATCATTATTATCCTGATTGTTAATTATACTGATTTTTTTTTACAACACAATAAAATACTAACATGGAAACAAATTTTTAACCTGAAACATATGAAAGAACAATTTTTCCAATTTCTTAAACCCATTAAAACACAAAAGGCAATAATGATGCTTTGCTGGAATAAACTGCATTTTAAAGTTACACATGCTTTTGATATTGTTTGAACAGTTAACATTAACTCTCTAACTGGTAACCTTTTCCCTTTTGTTGAGAATAAATTTTTGTCTCATCTGTTAATATACCCTGATCACAGTTTTCCCTCCTTTTCCTCCTCCCAACTCCTACCACCTCCTCTCCATTCCAGACCCACCCTCTTTCTGTTTTTCATTAGAAACCAGTCTTCTAAGGAATAAGCATAAAATAAAATAAGATAAAACAAAACCAAACAAATCTCAATAACACAAAACAACACAAAAGGAAAGGAGCCCAAGAAAAGGCCCATGAAACAGATGTGGGCGCAGAGACCGGCAGGTTTGTATATCCAGGAGTTCCATGAGACAGTAAACTGGAAGCCATAATATATATGGAATGAAGCTTCGGGGTCAAAAGATAGAAATAAAATAAAAAAATAAGATAAAATGAAAAGAAAATGCCCTGTGTGACGTTATGAGACAAGAAGCCTCTAAAGATGCTCTGGCTTCATTTTGCATTGGTTATCTACCACAGCTGAACATGCAGGCGCATTTGTTCCCATGGGGACTCCCTTGAGGGTAAAAATCCCCCAATTTTTATTTGCAAATGGTTATCAATTATATATAGCTTCTGGGTTAGGGATGAGGCATGTGTCCACTTCACTTTTCAGTTCTTGTCACAGAGCTGTGCGGGCCCTGGGCATGCTGCCACAGTCTCTGAGAGCTCATGTGTGCATCAGCTCTGTTAGTTTAGAAGACCTTGTTTCCTTGGTATCCTCGGTCCCTCTGGCCCTTACACTCTCTGCCTCCTCTTCAGCATGATTCCCTGAGCCCTGAGGAGTAGGATTTGATGGAGACAACCCAAGGCACTGATCTATGAGTATAGCAGAATGCCATTAGGAGTCATTTTATTGATGTTCCTTTAGTAGAATAGTAGTCTTGGTTTGTTTTTTTCTCCCTAGGTTCCTGGGCTTTCTAGTCTCAGGTTCTTTGCCACCCAAGTCGGAGATAGGGTCCATCTCTGGGGTGAGTCTTAAATCCAATCAGATCATGGTTGGTTACTCTTAAAGGCTGTGTGCCATTAGTGTACCAGTGGATCATGCAGTCAGGTCACCACTGTATATCCAAGGCTGTGTAGCTGGGTTGGGGTTTACCTTTCTTCCCTGGGAGTGTGCACAGCACCTTTGCCAGGAGAGGCAAAGGCTCTGGGTAGGTACCAGCTCTATTTCTCTGTGTTCAATGAGATTTGTAGACGTTGTCTTAAGCAACAGAGCCTTGATGTCAGTTTGTGGAGAATAACCAATGGCCTTGGCAATAGCCTGGGTTGTCTGGGGGTTCCCATGGGGCCCCTTTCACCAACAATTGGATGAGATGGAACCCATCCCTGGAACTGGAGGCTTCATTTAGTGATGAAAGATATCCAGTCTGGGTTCTGTCTTCGCCATTATTTGGTGATTTTATTTAGCTCATATAAGTACATGATCTATGTATGTGTGTATATACATATATATATATATATTCTTCATATATGTATATATTGTATATATCTTTCATGTACATGTGTATATATTATATGAATATTTATAATTTATATGTATATATATTATATATGTATATATGTCCATATGTCATATATATATATATGTATGTATGTATGTATGTGTGTGTGTGTGTATATATATATATATATATATATATATATATATATATATCCTAGGAAGCTTCTATTATGTTGGTGTATTATGTCTCCATGTAACTCCTCAAATGGTTTTTAGTTTTAGCTGTCCCTTCCTGAGTTTCCTCTCCTTCCCCTTCACCTCTTCCCACTCCATTTGATCCTGCTCTTCTGGACTCCTGCCATCCCCACCCCTGGTTCCATTCATAACTACTTATTCTATTTCCCTTTCATAGAGAGATTCATCCCTTCTCCCATCCCCTTAGTCTATACCTAACCTCTGTGGTAAAACAGGTTGTAGCCTGCTTATCAAGACTTAACAGCTAACATCCACATATACATACCATGTTCATCTTTTGAGCTCTGGGTTACCTCATTCAGGATCATCTTTTTCAAGCTCCATCCATTTACTTACAAATTTCATGATTTATTTTGATACCTGAGTACTATTCCTTTGTGTAAATATACCACATTTTCTTTATTGGTTCATCTGTTGACAGATATCTAGGCTGATTCAAATTTCTGGCTATTATGAATAGAGGCTACAGTTACTCTGATACATAAATCATAGAAACACTCAATAAAGAAATAGAATTACAGACCGATTTCCCTTGTGAAAGTGGTTCCTAAAATTTTCAGTAATTTACTTGCAAACAGAATCTCAGAACACAGCAAAAATGTCATCCACCATGATCAATTAGGCTTCATCCCAGAGATGCAGAGATGGTTCAAGATTCATAAATAAATGTAATCCACCATATAAACAGACTGAAAGACAAAAAACACATGATTTTCATTAAATTCAGACAAGGCTTTTGACAAAATCCAACAGTCACTTATGACAAAAGCCATAGAGAAACAAAAGACATACCTCAACATCATGAATGTGATTCACAGCAAGCTCACAGCCAACAATAACCTAAATGGAGAGAAACTCCAAGCGTTTCCTCTGAGATCAAGTACAAGACAAGGCTGCCCACTCCCTCTGTACCTATTCAGTATGATGCTTGAAGTCTTAGCTAGAACAATAAGACAACTGCAGGAGACCAAGGGGATACAAACAGGAAGGGAAAAGGTCAACATATCTTCATTTTTAGATGTATACATAAGTAACCCTACAAATACCACCAGGAAACTCCTGCAGCTCATAAACTCTCTTGGTAATGTAGCAAGAAAGAATACAAATGGCAGGCGTACTGAGAAAGAGATCAGGGAAACAATACATCAAAAAATATCTTGAGGTAACTAAGCAAGTGAGTGGGAGACATGCATGATGTCTTCTAGTGTGTCTTCAATGCCTGAGAGTCTCTCTTCTATCTCCTGTACTCTGTTGCTGAGGCTTGTCTCTGAGGTTCCTGTTTGAGTTTCTAAGTTTTTGATTTCCATATTTCCCTCAGTTTGGGTTTTCTTTATGGATTCTATTTTCATTTTCATGCCTTGAGATGTTTTCATTTCATCCCACTGGTTTTATTCATAGAATTCATTAATGGATTTATTCATATCTTCTTTAAGGTCCTCGAGTATATTCATAATGGCTCTTTTGAAGTCCTCATCTTTTGCTTCTGCTGTCTTCCATGTCTCAGGACCCACTGTAGAAAGGTTGTTAGGCTCTAGTGGAGACATATTATCCTGGTGGCTACTGATTGTGCTTTTACACTGCAGTCTCAGCATCTGGGTTTGGAATGGTTGTGATTGTTAAATCTAGATGCTGATATCTGGCTCCTTTTCTGTGTGGATGTTTTGTTCCTTGGTTTTTGTTGCCCTTTTTGGTCCTTAAGAGCATGTTGGCAGTGGGTGGCATGGTGTGGCCACTGAGGGTCCCAGGGAAGAACTTGTTTCTAGGTTTTAGGATCTGATTCTAAGGAACAGGGACATTCTAGAAGTGGTGAGGCACTGAGAGGGTTCAGAGGAGGGAAGAAGATGCCTCTGCCATAAGGATCTGTGTGGGCCCCTGGGAATGGGGACAGAGAGCAGAGGCCCCAGCAGGAGATCTTACAGGACTGGGGATGAGTCTGGCAATTTGAATTGGAGAACTGGAGGTCAGGAAGGACCGTGAAGAGAAAGGAGAATGGAGATAATCTACTGGAGTCCTTGAGCAAGGAGTGACTCAGGGTGCAGGCAGCTGAGAAAACAACAACAAAAACAACAACAAACCCCCAAAAAACAAAAAACAAAACAAAAAACAAAAAAAAACCAACCCAAACAACAACAACAACAACAAAGCCTCATAAAACAGCTCATACAATCCATTCTGATCACAGTTTCCTCCCACTCATCTCCTCCCAGATGCTCCCCACCCATCCGGCTCCATACCTTCTTTCTCGCTCTCTTTAGAAAATAGTCAAATTAAAAAAACCAAACAAAACAGAATAGAACAAAACAGAGGAAAAAAGAATAAAGAAAAAGCATGAGAAGCACACACACACACACACACACACACACACACACACAGAGGAGCGAGAAATGGAATAAAAACATAAAACTGGAAACCATACTGTACAAGCCAAAGACCAGTAATGTAAAGAAAGAAAGAAAGAAAGAAAGAAAGAAAGAAAGAAAGGAAGGAAGGAAGGAAGGAAGGAAGAAAGAAAGAAAGAAAGAAAGAAAGAAAGAAAGAAAGAAAGTCCAGACAAAAACCAAAACAAACCCCAAACCCTAAACCTCCAAAAATCGTATTGAGTTTGTTTTGTGTTGGACATCTACTGCTGGGAGTGGAACCCACCTTTGAGTTTGTGTATGGGAGAGACTCCACTGAAGGGAGCTGTGTTTTCCTTTGCGAGCATTGGTCAACCGGATGAGCTTAGGGACGGGAGCTCATGTCCACTTCCCGTCTCAGCACTGGGACCCCATCTGGCTGAATCTGTCCAGGCCCTGTGCATGCTGCCGCAGTCTCTGCGAGTTTAGATGTGCGGCAGTCCTGTTATGTCCGGAAAGCACCCAGATTGGCTTTTACAATCTTTCCACCTCCTCTAATGTAGAGTTCCATGAATCCTGAGGGGGAGTGGTTAATGCCAACATCCTATTGAGGAGGGATTTATTTATTTATTTATTTATTTATTTATCTCTCCTAGAACGCATCCTGATCACAGCTGCCCCTCCCTGGCTCTCCCCAGATCCATGCCACACCTCCTTTGTTTCCTTTCAGAAAAGAACAGGCCTCTCAGGGACATCAACTGAACATGGCATAACAAGATACCATAAGACCAGGCACAAGCCCTCATATCAAGCCTGGAAAAGGCAACGCAGTCGGAGGGAAAGGACACCAAGAGAAGACAAAGGAGTCAGAGACAGCCCACACTCCCACTGTTAGGAGTCACCTAAAAAAATCCCAAGCTAAACAACCAGAGCATCCATGCAGAGGACCTAGTGTAGACCCAATCAGACCCTGTGATTATTACTGCAGTCTCCGCGAACCCCTATGAACCCTGCTTAGTGGATTCTGTGGGCCGTGTTCTGCTGGTGTATGTAGGACTGGACGTTCCGAGGTCTCTCAGTGCCTGCATATTTGCTACCCAGATTTTAAACAGCATCAGCAAATGAGAACAGTGGGTACCGATTCCGCAACTCGCAGCTCGCAGCGCGTGTCTGCGAGGTGCTGAACTTGGCTCAGTAAGTCCAAGAAGATCAGAGAGGAGAGGGCGTGGTCTCCGATCCTGAGTGTGGAGCTGGCCCTGTTCCAGCTGTGGTTTGGGAAACTCGGTTAGTTACTTTAATTGCTGTGACCAAGTACTTGGCCAAATAAAGGCAGCTTGAGGGAGGTAAGGTTCAGTTTGGCCCAGGGTTTGAGGAATCCATTCCGTCATGGTTGGGGAAGCGTGCTGGTGGAGCGTGGGGCTGGGTCTCCCCACTTCCTCTCATCTTAGAAGGATGGAATGCAGACAAGGCGGAACGCCATTGCTCAGATGCCCCCTTGCCCAGTTTTATTCTGTTCTAGTCCCCGGTGCCATGGACGTTCAAGGTAGGTCTTAGCACCTTCAGTCCTCCCGGAAATGCTTTCTTAAGCACACCCACAGATTTGCTTCAATGATGCTATAGCCAATTCTTTGTTTAAAAATAGACTTTATTTATTATTGGTGTGTGTGTGTGTGTGTGTGTGTGTGTATGTGTGTGTGTACATGTGTGAAGGGCAAAGGTCAACTTTGTGAAGTGGTGTCCTTCCATTGGTACATAGGTTCCAAATACACTTACCTGCTGAACCATTTTGCTTGTTCTACTTTAGGTGTTTTTAATCCACTCAGATCGGTAATCCAGAATTAACCATCACACCTGGACTTACAGACCCATCAGCCAAGCAGGATCTGAGCTTGGATTCTTGACTTGTCTTCTACAAGGTTCTGTGAGCCCAGCCACTTGCCTCCCTCAGTATGTGAGAGCCAAGAGAGGACTTCCTTCTTTCTTGTTCTACCATTCAATTCTCTCTCTCTCTCTCTCTCTCTCTCTCTCTCTATATATATATATATATATATACACGTATATATACATATATATACACATATATATGTGTGTGTGTATATGTATATATACATATATGTGTGTGTGTGTGTGTGTGTGTGTGTGTGTTGCTGCACATGTGTGCGCACAGATGGCTAAGGCTAGCATGACTCTGGGTATGTCACTGTTGGTTGAGTAGCTTCTAACTTGGACTGCTAAGTGAGCTGTTCTTAGTCAGGCTTTCTGGGTTGTGCAGATGCAGGGAGATCTAGGTTTCCCGCTGTTCGCGCACTCTCCTCACGGGGACTCCTCTTTGCCTGTGCTCAGTCTGTTCTTGGTTACACAGCTTCGATGCCAGCATTCACAGTGAGCAAGTGAAGAGAGCAGCAGATGTTAAACTCAGGCTGCTGTGTAGCCTTTGAGAACAGCATAGAGACTCCCTGCCCAATGCTCTGTGTGTCCATGTAGGAACGCACGTCTCACACAACTGCACAGTGTGGCAAGACTTTAAAAAAGTAATTCAAACCATTGAGTTTGTACATAAACCATTGAAAACTTTATCCAATTGGAACCCAACGTATATTGAATGGAAAAACAACAACAACAACAACAACAACAACAACAAAACAAAAACAAATGAGCCATAGGGCAAATAATGGAACAATGTGAAACTTCTGTCCTTTCTCACAAATGTTCAGTTGGAAATCTCCTGTTTTAAGGAATTGGAGTTTATTGCCGGGAAGAACAAGTCGGATAAGCTTGTGTGCATTTTCTTTGACTCCAGACTCCATGCTGAGGTCAAGGGTTTTCTGGCCATCTAGCTGTCCACAGCCTATTAGAAAAAGTAGGAAAACTGCAGAGTCTGACCACAATGCAACATGCTCATTGTAAAAAATAAAAAATAAAAAATCTTGGGTGTGGCAAGAGCAGGTGGATTTCTGTGAGTACCAGACCAGCCTGGTCTACACCACGACAAGGTGTCCTGTCCAGGACAGCCAGGGCTACACAGAGAAACCCTGTCTCAAAAAAAAAAAAAAAAAAACTTGGAAAGTGCAGAACATTATGCATAAGAACAACCCAACCATAGCTGTCTCCGAGCGGCATCATTGCTATGTTAACTCTGCATTTGTTTCATCTTTGTCCTTTCTGTGAGTATGCAAAGAGGGTGCTCTATGCTAAGCTATAGCCCCAGCTGCAGATTTAAATTAATATTAACTGGTGTAGAAAAACATGAGAGGAGGCCAGAGAATTAACTCAGTAGAGAAGAGTGCTTCCTGCATAGGGGTGTGAGTTCAAATCCCTGACACCAGTGTGACACGGCCAGACAGAGGCCAGTCAACCTAACTGAACCAGGGATCTTCTCATTCAGTGAGAGATCTCATGCCAAGAGAAAAAGTTGGAGTGTGTCAGAGCAGGAAACTTAATGTCCTCCACATGTGTGCATGGGCAAGAATACCCCTAAACATATGCATGTACCACATGCATGCACACTACCCCCCACTCTCATAAAAAGAAATGATATATAAAAAGTATATGGGTGGTTTATCATGTAATATTTTAGTACATGCATATATTATATATTATTGGATCATAATAAGTATATGTCATCAAATACTTGTTTACAGTGAGGAATTCAAAATCTTTTCTTCGAAGTCTTTGAATTGCACAGTGCCTTGTAGCTGCATGAATTCTGCATAGCAGAATTTCCAACTCCTATTTAATTACCGTTAAATGTTCATTGGTCTTTTGTCTCAATTACAGCTATATATGGACCTTTCCCATGTCAATAATTATAGTCGTAATATGGACTAATTATATTTCAGGGTTACTTTTAATAAACTTCACTTTATTGCATATTTAATTTTTTTGAGTCAGGTTCTCGTTATGTAGACCTAGCAGACCCAGACCTCACTTTGGAAACCAGACTGGCCCTAGACTCAGATTTGCCTGTCTGTGTCTCTCAAATGCTGGGATTCAAGGCAAGCACCACCATGCCTGTCCACTGCACATTTTGCAGCTCAACTGAACTTATTTGTTGTCAAGTCCACAGAGGGTATTTTTAGGCAGAAACGAAGGCAAACATCAATAGAGATTAAAGAGGAGAAGCCTGGGAAACAGTTTCCAGGGTCCTTGCGAAGACTCTACAGTCAGCTTTTTGCTGTGGTCACTCTTTTTATTATTAGATCCAAGCAACTCAGCACATTCCTTCTGCTTGGATGCCCCCATCCCGAGGCCTGCGGAATGACCAGAGCCTGTTGCATGCTCTGCAGTGGCTGGAGGTCCCCAGTGTCTGAGCAGGGGTTGGATGGACTTGGAAGCAGCCATCTGGAAGGAAATGCTTCAGGGCCCTGGTCATTGTCTCGGGAGCCTCTGTGTTCATTGGACACTAGTGGTCCCCTTCCCAGCTGGCCTAATGGAGGAAACAGAGGATCAGAACTTCATCAGCGAAGGACTGGCTTTACATCAGGACCGTATCAGGACTGGTCATTAGGAAACTGCTGCTGCCAAAGACTTGCCAGATCTCCGAGGAGAGAGTTTATTGGTGTTGTTTAACCCTTCAGAGAAGTGGTTTGTTTTTCTGTTTGCTTATTTTTTGAGAAAGGATCTTACTATGTAGTCAGTCCTGGCCTCAAAACCATGATCCTCCTCTGTCAACACCTGAGTGCTGGGATTACAGGCGTGTGCCACCAAAACTGCTTAGGGAAGCATTCTTAAAACCATATTGAAGAACTTTCCTGGGGTGGTGTCTTTTTTTTTTTTTTAATTAAGATTAGAGCTGGAGAAATGTCACCGTAGAAGCTCTTGCTCTACAGAAGAACCATAATTCAGACTCCAGCACCCATGTTAGGCAGCTCATAAATGCCTGTACTCTCTTGGCATGTGCGCGCAAAATTTAAAAACAGTACCAAATGTAATTTTTTTTACTCATCCTCCTATCCAGCATTGGTCACTGGGGGTTGTCCAGAGTCCCAGATTGTTAGAGCCGCCACCACCACCACCACACCAGAAAGGAAGCAAGCACACTGTGAATTATGCACTGTCCCTTTAAATTCTTACCCAGGGAGACAGTTGTCATTGCATTTCACACTGGGCACACACTAATACCCATGCAATAGGGAAAGGTATAATTGGATATGTGTGTGTAACATGCAACAACAACAACAACAACAAACACTTCTATTTCTGCCAATATCATTTCTTATGTTGAATCTCTGGATTCTTTGAGAGTCTTTGAAATCCATCACAAGTCACTGTAGCTGTAGTTACCCTGCTGTGCTATGAACACCACAGCAATTCCTTGCACCTACCTCTCCTCCTTCCTTTCCAGTCTCTAGTGCTGACTCCTTTCATGTTCTCCAAGGCATTTCATGTTCTCCAAGTGGGGCACACTGCTGGAGAAGGAGCCCGGCCAGCAGTTAGGAGAATAGATTAGGGTTGACTTCAGTAATTGTCAAGGCCAAATAAAATAACCACAGACTTGGTCTCATTAACTGATTTACTACAGTATCCAAATTTCTCAGCACCGTTTGTTGAATGGTCTATCCTTTCTTAATGTTTGTTTGACAGTTTCCTCAGAAATTACTACAGGGAGTGGGGTTGTGTGTGTGGGGGGGGGACACACAGGAGAGGCCAATGTGGGAGAAAGATGAGTTAGAACAAAGCATCATGGCTGTGCCTGAAGATGCCATCCTGAATTCCATTGATTAGTACCATAACTTGCAAAATTAATTTAAATTAAAACAAAATCAACTGGCTGTGTGTAAAAGTTTTCCTTTCTTTTCCATTGCCTATACATCAGTTTGTGTGTGAGTGTCAATACTTGGCTTTTAAAACATTCCTGCTTATGGATGTTCTTAGAGGTGCCTTACAGTGTTCATGTGCTGCAGGTTTGCTAGACAGAGGATGTTGGGGTTCTGAATTCTAGTTCTCATGCTTGCATGGAAACTGCTTTAACCAACTGAGCTATCTCTCCAGCCTTGATTTCCCACTCCCACCCCCCCTGGATTTTCACGCTAACACATTGTTGGTGTATATGTTGGAGAGACTTGTTTTCTTAGAAAATTATTTTTATTATTTTTTAAATGATATGTGTGTGTGTTTGCACGCATGCATGTGTGCACATGCTCTTGAGCACTTGAATGCAGGCACCCATGGAAACTTAGATGCACCAGATCCCACCAAAGCTGAGGTTATAGGTGGTGACAAGCCACCTGACATGGGTGCTAGACAGCAAGCCAGGGACTTCGTACACACTCTCAACTGCTAAGTCGTCTCTCCAGCCTCTACAGATACATCTTTATGTTATGTTTCAGTAAGGAGTTTACAATTTTAATTTAATTGTGAATGCTTTGGTTTATATCTTATGTCCTAATATTTGTCTGAGATAGCTCCTAAAGCTGTACAATTTTGACTTTTTAAACCCATCTGGGATTTATTTTACACATCACATGAGGCATGGATCCAAACACATTTCTCCCTTATGGAAAACCAGTTGTCCTGGTCTTTAAGATTTCATCTGTATGTCATCTCTCATAATCAAGTTTTTATATGTATGTGAATTGTATGTTTGTATGTATGTGTATTTTTCTGACTTTTAGTCAATTTAACTATATCTATACTGGTACTAAACTACTTTGATTACAATATATATGTACATTTCTCCACATCGAGTAGAAAACTATCCCCTCATTATCTCAAAAATTATTTCAGATTCTTCTTGGTCCATTGCATTGTTCTTTTAAGTCTACTAAAAACTAACTGAACCTCAAAAGAAAAATGAAATCAGGTTTTCCAAAAGTAAGGAGTCTTCATGAACATGGCATGTTTACCAACTCACAGAGCCTGTGTAATCGTTAATAATTAGCCCCAACTTTTCACGGAAAGCTGATAGCTCCTTTGTTTTATTTAGTTAAAAAGATTAATATTTTGGAGTATTATTTATTAAGGATATATCTTGAAATTTTGAAGTGGTGACTTGTTATCACTTCTTTTTCATTTTTGAGATAACATGATGTTTTAATTTTAAGTTCTGTACTTATAGTATGGAGCCATCTACAGCATAACTCACCTTTCCAGTTAGATTACAAGATTCAGCTTGCAATATATGACAATATATTGCATATATATATCCCTCTCCCTCTCCTTCTCCCCATCTCTCTCTCTCTCTCTCTCTCTCTCTCTCTCTCTCTCTCTCTCTCTCACACACACACACACACACACACACACACACACACACACACACACGTATATACTCCTTAGTAAGATTTTTCTTAATTTTCTTTTCCCATAGGATCATTGTTCAATTTTATTTTCTAGGTTATGTTAATTTACTTCTCAAATTTACTTAAAAGGTATTACTAATTTTCTGTTTCCAGAAGAATTTGTATAAATTGGAATGACCCGTCTCTTACAGATTTGCCAGAACTGACCGGAAAGTATCTAGGCCAGGGTTTCATTTATTGAAAAGATCCCTTACTGGTTTCAGTTAATTCAGTTATTATAAAAATATTTCAGCAGCTATTTTCTTTAGGATACCTTGAGTTATATTTCACTAAGATCATATTAGGGTGTTACTCAGTTTAAAGACATAAACCAGGTGTGATGCCTCCTGCCCAGCATTTTAGCACTCAAGGGAACCATGAAGGAGGACAGAGTTGAAGGTCATCCTTGACTGTGGCTGTCTAGTTCAAGGTCATCCTTGACTGTGGCTGTCTAGTTCAAGGTCATTCTTTACTGTGGTTCTCTAGCTCAAGGTCATCCTTGACTGTGGCTGTCTAGTTCAAGGTCATCCTTGACTGTGGCTGTCTAGTTCAAGGTCATTCTTTACTGTGGTTCTCTAGCTCAAGGTCATCCTTGACTGTGGCTGTCTAGTTCAAGGTCATTCTTTACTGTGGTTCTCTAGCTCAAGGTCATCCTTGACTGTGGCTGTCTAGTTCAAGGTCATCCTTGATTGTGGTTCTCTAGTTCAAGGTCATCCTTGACTGTTGCTGTCTAGTTCAAGGTCATCCTTGACTGTTGCTGTCTAGTTCAAGGTCATCCTTGACTGTTGCTGTCTAGTTCAAGGTCATCCTTGACTGTTGCTGTCTAGTTCAAGGTCATCCTTGACTGTGGCCTTCTAGCCTAAGCTACAAAGAGAGCCCATCTCAGGAAAGCTAATATGAATTTATTTTTCATGAAATCATATTTACTTTTAAAATCTACATTTGAAGTTATACCAGATTTTTCTGTCCTGGTGTTTTTTGTCTTCTGTTTTGTTTCCTTATTAGTCTTGACAGAGTTTTGTGCCCTTTGTTTTTACAAAGAACAAAATTTGCCTTAAGAATGTTTCATTTCCTTTTCTCTTTTTCTTTTTACACACACACACACACACACACACACACACTAACTTGTGTGTAACTAACTTGTGTGTGTGTGTGTGTGTGTGTGTGTGTGTACATACTCATATATGTACATACACACACATGTATATCTGTCCACGGTCTAACTTTGTGTTGCTACCCTTCTGTTTCCTTTTTTCCTTTTTATACTTTTTGTATTGACAGATTTAGAGATAGAAGACTCCATTGACAAGTGTTAGTTTTTATACTTGTTCTTTGTGTTTTGTTTTGGTGAAACTTGTTAATTTCTATGGCAAAATCATTAACTATTAAGAGCCTGGATGTCAAAGGAGAGAGCTAAGGAGCATTAAGGACAGATATTCTCTCATGAAAAATTAAGTCAGTTCCTGTTGCTCGCTGTGGGACAACGTAAATCCAGTTCATAACTGGTCACTTAGAGCTAGGTTAGCAGGGTTTAACCTTGTGGGTTATGTAGGCAGGCTCCATATACAGCCTCCGCCCTTCACGTTCCCTAAAAATGTGTGTTACGGATAACAAAGTATACAAGTACTTAGGTCTAATGCCTACTAATGATGAATAAATTGATTTTTGTAATTAAAAAAAATTAAGCATGTGGGTGTTTTGCCTGCATGTGTGTCTGCACACTGCTATGTGCCTAGTGGCTGCAGAAGCCAGACGAAGGCACCCCCTAACCCTGAAATTGGAGCTACAGATGGTTATGAGCCACCGTGTGGGTGATGGGGATTAAAACCCAGTCCTCTATAAGAGCAGGCAATGCTCTTAACCACTGAGTCATCTTTCCAGCGCCATGGACAATGGTTCTTATATCTTTCTGAATAATGCAATAAGCATTAGACAGTCCTAATGTGATAATAATCCCTTTGGTAATTATCAGTCCTGCTAAGCACATTTTATTGAACTGTTGATAGTATTTTGCGTGACTTTAGCAGTGTTCCTTCTTTTCTCTCTTTGAGACAAGGTCTCACAGTGTAGCCTAGGCTAGACTCAGTTCTCAACTCTCCTTCCTTAGATGATGAAATACATCTGTGGAGAAGCTGTTAACATTTCTCCTTTTTCTTTTTTTCTTTTTTTTTCTTTTTCTTTTTTGGTTAAAACAACTAATTTGCCTTATTTCTTGAATACCAGGTTAGCTGTGTACAGTGTTCTAGATTGATAGTTATTTTCTAACAGTGCTTTGAAGTTCTCATTCCACTGACATCTGGCTGCCATTTGGAGCTGTTAAATGCAGTAGTATTGTTGCTTTGAAGCAGCTTTTTCCCTCTGCCCTAGGCCCCGCCCCAGACTGACTCCGCCCCAGACTCCACCCTACACTGACTCCACTCCTTTTTTTCTAAGTTCTGAATTTTTTTAATTAGATATTTTCTTTATTTACATTTCAGATGTTATCCCCTTTCCTGCACCCCCCCAAACCTCCTATCCCAACCCTCTCCCCCCTTCTATGAGGATGTTCCCCCACCAACCCACTCACCCACTCCTGTCTCCCCGCCCTCGAATTCCCCTACACTGGGGAATCAAGCCTTCACAGGACCAAGGGTCTCTCCTCCCATTGATGACTGACAAGGCCATCCTCTGCTATATATGCGGCTGGAGCCATGGGTTCCTCCATGTGTACACCTTGGTCAGTGGTCTAGTCCCTGGGAGCTCTGGGAGCTCTAGTTGGTTGATATTGTTCTTCTTATGGGGTTGTAAACCCCTTCAGTTCCTTCAGTCCTTTCTCTAACTTCCCCATTGGGGACCCCACACTCAATCCAGTGGTTGGCTGCGAGCATCCACCTCTGTATTTGTCAGGCTCTGGCAGAGTCTCTTCAGGAAACAGCTATATCAGGCTTCTGTCTGCACGCACTTCTTGGCATCCACAATACTGTCTGGGTTTGGTGACTGTATATAGGATGGATCTCTGTAGAGGATTGGGACAGTCTCTGGATGGCCTTTCCTTCAGTCTCTGCTCCACACCTCTTTGTCTCCATATTTGCTCCCGTGAGTATTTTGTCCCCCTTTCTAAGAAGGACCGAAGCACCCACACTTTGATCTTCCTACTTCTTGAGCTTCATGTGGTCTGTGAATTGTATCTTGGGTATTCTGAGCTTTTGGGCTAATATCCACTTATCAGTGAGTGCATACCATATGTGTTCTTGTGTGATTGGGTTACCTCACTCAGGATGATATTTTCTAGTTTCATCTATTTGCCTAAGAATTTCATGAATTCATCATTTTTAATAGCTGAGTAGTACTCCACTGTGTAAATGGACCACATTTTCTATATACATTGCTCTGTTGAGGGACATCTGGGTTCTTTCCAGCTTCTGGCTATTATAAATCATGCTGCTATGAACATAGTGGAACATGTGTTCTTGTTATACTTTGGAGCATCTTTTGGTATATGCCCAGGAGTAGTATAGCTGGGTTCTCAGATAATACTATGTCCAATTTTCTAAGGAACTGCCAGGCTGATTTCCAGAGTGGTTGAATCAGCTTGCAATCCCACCAACAATGAAGAAGTGTGCCTCTTTTTCCACATCCTCACCAGCATCTGCTGTCACCTGAGTTTTTGATCTTAGCCATTCAGAGTGGTGTGAGGTGGAATCTCAGGGTTGTTTTTTATTTGTATTTCCCTGATTATTAAGGATGTTGAACATTTCTTTAGGTACTTCTCAGCCATTCCATATTCCTCAGTTGAGAATTCTTTGTTTAGCTCCATACCCCATTTTTAATAGGCTTATTTGGTTCTCTGACGTCTAACTTCTTGAGTTCTTCGTATATATTTGATATTAGCCCTCTATCGAATGTAGGATTGGTAAAGATTTTTTTCCCAATCTGTTGGTTGCCGTTTTGTCCTATTGATAGTGTCCTTTGCCTTACAGAAGCTTTGCAATTTTATGAGGTCCCATTTGTGAATTCTTAATCTTAGAGCATAAGCCATTGGTGTTCTGTTCAGGAAAATTTCCCCTGTGCCCATGTGCTGAGGCTCTTCCCCACTTTCTCTTCTATTACTTTCAATGTATCTGGTGTTGTGTGGAGGTCCTTGATTCATATGAACTTGAGATTTGTACAAGGAGATAAGAATGGATTTACATTGTGTAAATGTATATTTTCTGTATCCTTTTCTCTGTTGAAGGACATCTGGGTTCTTTCCAGCTTCGAGTTATTATAAATAAGGCTGCTATGAACAAAGTGGAACATGTGTCCTTGTTATATGTTGGAGAATCTTCTGGATATATGCCCAAGAGTGGTATAGCTGGCTCCTCAGGTAATACTATGTCCAGTTTTCTGAGGAATCTCCAGACTGATTTCCAGAGTGGTTGTACCAGCTTGCAATCCCATCAACAATGGAGAAGTGTTCCTCTTTCTCCACATCCTCACCAGCATCTGCTGTTACCCGAGTTTTTGATCTTAGCCATTCTGACTGATATGAGGTAGAATCTCTGGGTTGTTTTGAAGTGTATATCCCTGATGGTTAAGGATGTTGAACATTTCTTTAGGTGCTTCTTGGCCATTTGATATTCCTCAAAATTCTTTGTTTATCTTTGTACCCTATTTTTTTAATAGGGTTATTTGATTCTCTGTATTCTAACTTCTTGAGTTCTTTGTATATGTTGGATATTAGCCCTCTATTGGATGTAGGATTGGTAAAGATCTTTTCCCAATCTGTTGGTTGTCATTTTGTCCTATTGACAGTGTCCTTTGCCTTACAGAAGCTTTGCAGTTTTATGAGGTTCCATTTGTGAATTCTCGATCTCAGAGCATAAGCCATTGGTGTTCTGTTCAGGAACTTTCCCCCTGGACCCATGTGTTTGAGGCTCCTCCCCACATTTGCCTCTATTAGTTTCAGTGTGTCTGGTTTTATGTGGAGGTCCTTGATCCACTTGGACTTGAGCTTTGTACAAGGAGGTAAGAATGGGTCAATTTGCATTCTTCTACATGCTGACCTCCATTTGAATCATCACCATTTGTTGAGAATGCTAACTTTTTTTCCTCTGGATCATTTTAGCTCCTTTGTCAAATATCAAGTGACCATAGGTGTATGGGTTCTTTTCTAGGTTTTCAATTCTTTTTCATTGATCTTCCTGCCTGTCTTTGTTACCAATACTATACAGTGTTTTGTTTTTGTTTTTGTTTTTTGTTTCTGTTTTCTTTTTCTTTTTCTTTTTCTTTTTTTTTTAAATGCCATTGCTCTGGCATTGGTTCAAGTTTTTCTCCATTTAGTTTGATGATGGCTACTAGTTTTCTGTATATTGCTTTTATTATGTTTAGGTACGGCTTTGAATTCCTATCTTTCCAACACTTTTTAGCATGAAGGGATATTGAATTTTGTCAAATGCTTTTTCATCATCTAATGAAGTGATCATATAGTTTTTTTCTTGGAGTTTGTTTATGTAGCAGATTACATTGATGGATTTCTGTATGTTGAATCTGTAGCTTGAGATTAGGGATGGTTATTCCCCCAGAAGTTCTTTTATTGTTGAGAATAGTTTTTTCGCTATCCTTGGTTTTTTGTTATTCCAAATGGATTTGCAAATTGCTGCTTTTAGAGGAAGAATTGAATTGGAATTTTGATGGGGATTGTATTGAATTTGTAGATTGTTTTTGGTAAGATGACCATTTTTACTATATTAATCCTGCCAATTCATGAGCATGGGAGATCTTTCCATCTTCTGAGATCTTCTTCAATTTCTTTCTTCAGAGACTTGAAGTTCTTGTCATACAGATCTTTCATTTCTTGGTTAGAGTCACACCAAGGTATTTTATATTATTTGTGACTATTGTGAAGGGTGTTGTTTCTCTAATTTCTTTCTCAAGCTGTTTCTCCTTTGAGTAGAGGAAGTCTACTGATTTGTTGGAATTAATTTTATATCTAACCACTTTGCCGAAGTTGTTTATCAGCTTTAGGAGTTCTCTGGTGGGATTTTTAGGGTCACTTAAGTATACTGTCACATCATCTGCAAATAGTGATATTTTGACTTCTTCCTTTCCAATGTGTATCCCTTTGACGTCCTTTTGTCGTTTAATTGCTCTAGCTAGAACTTCAAGTACTATATTGAATAGCTACAGGGAGAGAGTGGGCAGCCTTATCTAGTCCCTGATTTTAGTGGCATTGGTTCAAGTTTTTCTCCATTTAGTTTGATGATGGCTACTAGTTTTCTGTATATTGCTTTTATTATGTTTAGGTACGGCTTTGAATTCCTGTCTTTCCAACACTTTTTAGCATGAAGGGATATTGAATTTTGTCAAATGCTTTTTCATCATCTAATGAAGTGATCATATAGGTTTTTTCTTGGAGTTTGTTTATGTAGCAGATTACATTGATGGATTTCTGTATGTTGAACAATCCCTGCATCCCTGGGATGAAGCCTACTTGATTGTGGTGAATGATCATTTTGATGTGTTCTTGGATTTGGTTTGCAAGAATCTTATTGAGTATTTTTGCATCGGTGTTCATAAGGGAAATTGGTTTGAGTTCTCTTTCTTTGTTGGGTCTCAGTGTAGTTTAGGTATCAGAGTATTTGTGGCTTCATAGAACAAATTGAGTAGTATTACTTCTGTTTCTATTTTGTGAAATAGTTTGAAGTATATTGGAATTAGGTCTTCTTTGAAGGTCTGATAGAATTTTGCACTAAACCCATCTGATCCTGTGCTTTTTTTGGTTGGGAGACTTTTAATGAGTCTTCTATTTCTTTAGGGGGTTATGGGACTGTTTAGATGGTTTATCTGACACCAATTTAACTTTGGCATCTGGAATCTATCTAGAAAATTGTCCATTTCATCCATTTTTTCCAATTTGGTTGAGTATAGACTTCTGTAGTAGGATCTGATGATTTTTTAAATTTCCTCATTTTCCCTTGTTATGTCTCCCTTTTCATTTCTCATTTTATTAATTTGGGTGCTGTCTCTGTGCCCTCTGCTTAGTCTGGCTAGGGGTTTATCTATCTTGTTGATTTTCTCAAAGAACTAGCTTCTGGTTTTATTGATTCTTTGTATAGTTTTTTTGTTTATTTGTTTCTACTTGGTTGATTTCTAATTTGGTCTTATTTCTTGAATACCAGATTAGCTGTGTACACTGTTCTAGAGAACTTTGAAGTTGCCATTCCACTGACATCTGGCCACCATTTGGAGCTGTTAAATGCAGTAGTATTGTTGTTGGCTTTGAAGCAGCTTTTCCCCTCTGCCCTAGGCCCCGCCCCAGACTGACTCCGCCCCAGACTCCACCCTATACTGATTCTAAACTCCTTCTTTACCCTTCTAAGGCTCCTCTTTCATTTTTCTCTTATTTAGAATTTGTTGTGTTTTCAGAATCTGATTTTTTTATCTTTCATCAATTCTGAAAATCTTCAGCTCTTCGTTCTCAAATACTATCTGTTTTCTTTCTATCCTGTCCTTTTCCTTTTGATTTCTAGGCAGATATATTACTGTTAATCCTACTTCCACGTTTTCTCTCTGTTCTGTGGACTAGGGAGGTTGTTTTCCCAGATAACAGTTTATTCTTTAGATGTGTCTAATCTATTTAGCCTACTTCTGCAATTTGTACTTATGGATTCATATGCCTAGAAATTCTATTATTTCATTTTGATCATCCTAGTCATTTGCCTATTTGACTAGGCAAATTTCCATGCTCATTTCTTGGTTCAATCATTTTATTTTATTTTGGTTTTTTGAGACAGGGTATCTTTGTGTAACTCTGGTTGCCTTGGAACTTGCTCTGTAGACCAGGCTGGAATTAAAGTTATATACCACTATTGCCAGGCAGTTGATTCAATAATTATGTCTTCAAATGCAGAACATTTCTAATGGCTTTTTTGATATTGAATATTTTATGATTTTTTAAAAATGTTACATATGTGTGTACATGTCTGTGTGCATGTGCAGAGTATGTGTGGGTGTGTCTATGGAGGTCAAAGGTCAATGCAAGGGTTTTTCTCAGTCACTCTCTACCACTATTTTCATAAAGTGTCTCTCACTGAACTTGGGGCTCACAGATTTGGCTGGACTGGTTGTCCAGCAACCCCCAGGACCCTTCCTGTCTCCGCCTTCTCAACTCTGAGATTACAGGAACATGCCTGTGCTGGCTCCCCCCCTTTCCTACTGTGTGTGCTAGGGGTCACTTTACATGCCTCTAAGCCAAGCGTGTTGCCCATTCCCCTGTTCGAGGGTTCTTCTGTGAAGGGTTATTGTTGTTGCCTCATTTCCAGTCTGCCTTTGCCAGCAGGAGATTATTTTATTCCCCCACACTAATTTGACTCTTTCCCAGGAACCTCCTATTTAGTCATAATCTCTGACAGAATCCTGGAAGACCCTATTAGAGGGGGTCCTCCTCCAGTGTCTGTGTTTACCCCCAGAGCACCTCTAACTCAGGACTCCCAGCAGGTGGCTTTGCAGTTCGACTGATACCAGATTGTTCATTGAGGACATGTGCCAACTATGAAGCTGGGTGAAAACAGACCTGGGGTTGCAGACTTGGAGTGGGGAAGCCCTTCCTCTTCCTGGAGCTAAGGCTTGCATGGGCAAGTTTCCCAAGATGGTTCTGCTTGTTGCTGGCAGGTTTTCCTACCCCATCCTTTCCTCGCTGGTGTGGCCCTGCAGGGGTTTTACCTGGCTTGATCTTCCACATGAGGTCACAGCCATTGTGAGTTCACATGGGCATCTGCACCGTCATATCTGGTAAATACTATTCCACTGTAGACACCCGCTCCCTCTGGATCTTATAGTAATCTTTCTGCCCCCCTGCCTGCCATTAAAATCTCTGAGCCTTTGTGGGGAGTGGGTGTGATATAGATATTCCAAGCCTGCGTGAGTTCTTTCTTTCTGTACATTGTCCAGTTACGAGTGTATTAATCACCACGAGCAAAAAGAAGCCTTTCTGAGGAGCGTTGAGGGACTCACTAATCTATGGGTGTAGGGAGAGGCTTATGGAGCCCAGACCTCCTTGAGTATAGAAATTCATCTACAACTCCGTTAGTGCTTTCCTAGGGTAAGCCAATATAAAACTTGTAGTTGAATGTTTGCAATGATAAAATGTATCATTTTTGTTTGGGTCCCAGGTCAAGTGCATTGTTGATATTATATGGGTTTAATAAGTATTATTAAATTTAGGATCTAAGCAAGACAAGAGAGTTTAGTACAGGAAGAAGCAGTTTGTCTTTGGATAGCTTAACCATCCTTCTTTCTGGATATTCAACTTCTGGACTATTTGGACAGGGCTGTCAATGGTTTTTCTCCGGGGCTGTGGCTAGCTGAGTATCTTTCACTAAATCTTCATGGGCCTAACAGAGCTTGGAAACACAACTTGATGAAATGTACAGATGGGGCAAGTAGGAGGGGGATGTGTTCTATTCTTGTCAGGAGCAGGAGCTGGAGCTCTCACGAGTGGGAGGAGAAACAAATGCTATCAGCAGTAAATACTAAAACCAGAGAGTCTGCCTGAGTTTGAACTGGAGAGGACTGTTAGGGTAGCTTTGAAACAATGATTTATTTGACTTCCCCATCGCTGTTCATCACTGAAGGAAGTCAGGACAGGAACACAAGCAGGGCAGGAACCTGGGGGTAGGAGTTGACACAGACGCCATGGAGGGGTGCTGCTTACTGGCTTGCTCCACATGGCTTGCTCAGCCTGCTTTCTTCTAGAACCCAGAACCACCAGCCCAGGGGTGGCCCCACCCACAATAGTGTGAGCTCTCTCACATCAATCATTAATTTTAAAAAATGCCCACAGATCTGTCTGTAACTCAAATTTATGGAGGCATTTTCTCAATAGAGGCTCTCTCCCCTCTGATGACACTAGCTGTGTCAAGTTGACAGAAAACTAGCCAGGACCACCATGATCTCAGGAGTGAAGGTCTGACTTAATCTTATGATCCACCCTTCAGTTTCTCCATACCCTCTGCCTTGTAAGCTGGTCCAGTCACACTCCCTAGCTCTATCTCCAAAGAACTTTCAGTTATTAAGCTCTGATCTTTTGTGTGATGATTGAGACTTTACTTTTTTTAGTGAGTTCCTGGGAGGGACTCCTATAGTGCTGAGCCCACAAGGCATTCATTCCTACTGTCCCCTTAGCTTGTGACACAAAAGTCCAATATTGAGGTATTAACGCTACCGGATTAGACTCTGAAGTTTCTATTCTTGCTTTTCATTAAGAGTTAAAAATTCTGGGCCAGCCAGATGGCTTCATGGGTAAAGACTTGCCACCAAGCCTGATGGATGACCTGAGCTTGATCCCTTGGGAGTACAATGAATGGTATGCATGCACACGCCACATACACAGTCATTAAAAAACAAATTCAATAAAAACAATGTAAAGATCCTTATGGACATGACAGATTTTAATTGGATCTTAATGACAAAGCATAATGTTGAATATATAGTGGCTATTAAGTAACGAAGGAATGCTATTCCAGAATTTTGCTATTTTTTTTTTTGTCACTACTTATTTTTCCCTTCTAACATCCATCCATTAAGGGTCCTAACTATTATTTTTTTAATTTTTATTTATTTGTATTTATTCATTTACATCCCATACTCTGCCTCCTCTCGGTCCCTGCTTCTAGAGTCCCTCCTCCCTTTCTCCCTTTCCTTTCCTCTGAGAGGGGTGTTTTCCCCTTCCCCCATGGTGCCTCAAGTCTCTGCAGGATTAGGCATGTCCTCTCCCACTGAGGCCAGATAAGGCAGCCCTGTTGGGGAACGGATTCCACAGTCAGCCTACAGCTTTAGGGACTGCCCAGCTCCAGTCGTTGGGAGACCAACTTGGAGACCTTTGTGCTGCTGGTGGGGTGAGGACCGGATGCTGCTCTTTGGTTGGTGGCTCAGTCTCTGAGAGCTCACAAGGGCCCAGGATAGTTGATTCTTTTGGTCTTCCTGTGGAGTTCCTAACCCCTCGGGTCCTTCAATCCCTCCCTCAACTCTTCCATAAGAGACAACAACCTAATTCTTGCCAGCCTCTGTAGTAACGCCAGATCTCTACCTCTTTGATGCAGTGGCGCCACCTAGTGGGAGAATCTGGAAAGCTGTAGGTTGTTTGGCACCCATGAGCTTTAACCCCTTACAGTTCTTCTGTTTAAAGAGGCTGAGAGTTGGGTGAACAATGGGCAAATCCCCATGAATCCTTAAGGCGATGGCGATATTACAGAATGCACAGTTACTGGAGTGACTGGCTTAAAACATGGCTGCAATACATTGAAATTCCTACCACTGGGAATTGGAGGTCCCTGTTCCCGTCTCTTTAGTCCAGGTGGGCTTGTAACTGTACCAGCTTACGCAATATCAAAGAAGTAACGCTACACGAAGAAGTCAGAAGAGATCTTGCAGCCTTCTTCACTGGGATGCTCTCTCTTGGATCCCGGATCCACGTGTGGGTTTAGCATGATCTTACTATGCTGAAGGGGCACAAGGAGGAGGCTCAGATGAACAGTACCAGCTGATGGTCGCCTCTTAGCCATTCTTGGAAAGAATCATCTGTGGAAAATCCATCCCATCCACAAACCGAGTAGCATCTTGAAATTCCCACCGATGCCACACCCAACAGAAGACCGGCCTTGCTAAGCTGGGCATGCAATTCTGAACCACAGATGTATCAGATAGAATAAAGTAGTTGTAGTTGTAAGCCACTAACTTTTGGGGATTTCTGTGGCAAATAGCTATCTCTCTTCAACACGGTAATAAGAAAGTGATGATCACACATGTTAAAAATTACTTTGGCTATGATCTCAATACAACTGTGTTTATATAAAAGATCTGTTTATGAAGAAAAATTAACTGATATTTTCCCCCAAAGGCTTTCAAATGATAAATCTTCCTTCTGCCAGCAGCTGCTGGCAGCTCTCCCCTTTTATCTCTGGGAGCCAATGCAGCATGAGCAAGAGGCAGAGGCCAGAGTCCCTTGTCACAGCTTTGCCGCACATGGTGGCTTACAGGTCCCCGGGGACCTGGAAAACTTCTGTTTCCTCACGCAGACGATCTTGGCATGTCAGGACCGAGTGCGTTCTATCAATGGTATGGTCGGATTAGAAGTAGTCTCCCTTTCTAGAAACGTTAGTCTCCTTTGTTCTGCAGATGTCTTAACAGCTGGGCAGAGAGGGAGCCACACAGCCTTCTGGCCTTTTCTTCGTGTTCGTTGGGCCATCTTCCCACTCCCAAAAGCTGTTCTCAGAACAGCCAGGCACACCACACATGCATATGCACATGTATGTTTGAGAACCAACAGTCACCTCAGGATCTTTGTCCCAGCCGGGGCTCACGGGGACCACTCCTAGAACATTGCATGACCCAAGTTAACAAGAGTAGTGACTTGTTTTTTTGAGGGATTGTGTGGAGCTGATATCATTTCCTTAACTACTCTCTCTTCATCTCCATTTGCTCCCGGAGGCTATGCAATGCTGGACATTGTTCTAGAGTCTGGGAATGTGTTCAAGAACAAAACAGACCTATGGATTGTGGAATTTACGCTCTAACAGTGACAGGGGCAACGGGTTATATGCATAACCAATAAGAAGAATGTACTATGTGTAAGAAGGCGGTGAACAAAGTGATTCATACACCAGGATTAGGGAGGAGCAAGTGGGTAGAGATGCTGGTGTGGGCTGAGGAGACTCTCTTGGGACTATAGTGTCTGAGTAAAGCAGAAAAAGAGTCAGCTACATGATGCGATGGTTGACATTGTCAACTCGGCAGGATCTAGAGTCACCCAGGAGACTAACTTCTAGGCATGCCCATGAGGGAATTTCTAGATTGCTTTAGCTGATGCATCAAGACTCACTCTAAATATAGGTGGCGCCATCTATGAACTGGAGTCCTGGCCTGAAAAAGAAGGAGAAATCATGCCGAGCACCAGCAATCCTCATTTCCCTGTCTGCTGACTATAGGTGCAGTGTGGCCATAATTCTACCCCAAATTGTGAGCTCAAATAAACCTTTCCTTGATTCTTGTCCAACATTTTTTACCCACGTGGTATCTGGGGAAAGATGTTGATAAGAGGCAGCTGTTAATGGAAAGACCCAAAGTTGGCCACAGAGTTTGTCTGGGCCTCTCAGTGTCATGGGTAGATGCAGTCAGAGTTCTGGGAGAGCCACCGTTGAGTCACCCCACTCCCAGAGGCATGGGAGCCATGGTACCGTGTGAACAAAGAAATGATGGGGTTTAACTTATTGCCCAGACACATCTCTGGCCACATTGGTGGCTGCTGATGGAGAATCCACTCTTGGGGGACTGTTATAGATTGAATATAAAGTGTTCCTAACAAGGCATGTGGCCAAAGATTGGTGTCCCCCTGGTGGCATTATCTTGGAGGTGCTGGAAATGTCAGGTGCTTGGGTCTAGCATTATGAGGTAGACTGATGGGGGCATGCTCTTGGGCCCTACATTTTGCCCTGACTCCACCCTGGCTTTCTCTGCTTCCCCACTACCACTGAGCGAGCATCTCTGGCTCACTGTGTTCCGCTGCCAGGACGCTCTGTGTTCCCACAGACCAGGAAAGGGTGGAGCCAGCTAACAAGGACAGAAACCCGCAAGACCATGAGTCAAAGCAAATCCTTCCTTGTGTTTTTTTTTTTTTTCAAGTAGGGTGTTGCCATGACAAAGTCTAAGACAAGACAACAGTTTGAAGAAGAGTTCCTATGGGAGGCTGCGATAATAACACAGATGAGAGACTGAAGCCTGGGCCTCAGGCAGTTGAAATAAAAAGCAGCTGGGCTTTGAGTGAATTGTGAAGGTAGAAACAATAGCAGCAGCCCATTTTGAGTGAAGAGGCAGGGTCAGGTACAGGATAACTTCTGAAGTCCAGTATGCTACTGGAGTTAGATGACTCAGAAGGCAGGTTTGGGAGGTGAGCAGTCCGTCTGGAGTCACTTCACATTTAAGATGTGGAGTAGACATCAGAAGAGAGGTATGGGTAAGAACATGGACGTGTGGGTCTGGAGGTCATGATGGAGACCAGACTTTGTTGGTTTTTTTTTTTTATTATTTTTTTATTGTTGAAGTATTTTATTACTTGTTCTTACATTTCAAAATCAGCTTAATTATAAATATTTGTAATTATTTTATTACATTTTTCAAAACAAGGTCTTACATGTAGCCCAGGCTCACTTGGAACTCACTATTTACCTGAAAAAAAAAAAGCCGACCAGATTTTAATGGGTCGCCCCTTCTTGAAGGTTGCCAGCATGTGTCAGCTTAGGTTAGGTGGCCTAACAGCGGGGTGAGAGGACATAGGCTTTTGCTGGTATCCGAAATGTGTTTCTGGTCACCATGTGTTATTACCTGGCATCTATTCCCCAAAGTTCTTGGCATGGTGATGGTGACAGAATATAAGAGGTCGTGCTGTGCCATCAAGCATGGTCCATGGCAACATCATTGACTTGGATTATTGGCCCAATTAGGCAAGGGGCATTCTTCTTCCGTATTGTGTTAATGTTTAAAGGCTATGAAGAGCTCTCCCTGTTGCCTCTTGTCTTGAGGGTAGGGATGACGGAATGAGAAATTAAAAACCAGGAAAGCCACATTTCGCACATTTTGTTCTAAGTGACCAGTAAAAGGAGGAACATCTTCTGTCTTATTTGTCTTTCAAATAAAATATAGCAGCTTACGCTTAGGCGATCCTTTTACAATGTTTATTAGTAGAAGCTATCCCCAAAGACAGAAGTTGGAATCTGGGAGAAGGATGAGAGAGGATAATAAGGAGCGAGTGGGGCCAAAATACATTGTGTGCATGCATGGAAATGTACTCATGAAATCCACTATTGCGCATAATGAATATGACAATAATAACATAATGATAACAGACTTTTAAAAATGGCTGCCAATGGGTGACTTAAGAAGGCAAATATGGTGATGGGGCATCTGAAGGGTCAGGCTCCCTCTGAAGGCTCAGGGGAAGGGTCGCTTGTTGCTTCTCCCAGCTTCTGGTGTTTGCCAGTAAGCCTTTCCTGCCCTTGACTTGCAGATGGGAACCTCTAGTCTCTCCTGTTACACTCACATGGTGGCCTTTCTGGGTGTCCAGAGCTCCTTCTTGTACAGACACCAGTCATTGGATTAGGGCCCAGTATAATCCACTATGATCTCATCTTAATGTGAGCGTATCTGGGAACTCCCTGTTCCTAAATAAGGTCCCACTGTTGGAAGTAAGCATGTGAATATGCCTCCCTTGGAGGAAACAGACCTCATCTAGGCTGTATCAAAAGGAGATAGACAGGTGGGGCTGTAAAGCATAGTATAAACTTGGGAACTGTTGCTTTCAATGAGATGACTCAGTTAAAATAAATATCTGCAGTGTGATGGATTTTGTGTTTCTTCCTCACTCTTGTAAAAATTTAGATGACTTCACATAAGCCTTAACTTTTGTCAGGCTTTTTGACACTGAGAATTAGGATTTTGATAGAGTGTAAGTATGCACAGATAGTACTGTTTTGGTGCAAGTGTTTCTCTAGATCTTAAGGAAGGCTGGAGACAGAACAGGTGCTTGAAGAGGTGGCTTTATTGTAAGATTCTTCAAACTAATACTTAAAAAAAGCCTGCCCTTAGTGTCAACACTAACTTTCACACAGAGCATCTGCCCTGGGTTTGCATGTGAAATGCCCTCCTCCATAGACTCACACATTTGAGCACTTGGTCCCCAGCTGGTGGCACGGGTAGGGAAGGGTATAGAACCCTTAGGAGGCGGAGCCTCACTGAAGGAAGTAGGTCACAATAGGCGGAGTTCTGGCAGGGAGAGAGGATTCTGGGATAGACTCAGTCATAGGAAGAGGTTCACCCCAATGCTGATGGAGACCATCTCATGAGCCTGAGGAGAGGTAACTGGCCATGTCACAGGACTTAGAATAAACAGGATAACAGAGTTATGAGCTGTCGAGCTATAGCTTTTGGCCTAGGCATTTATTCATACATAATTCAGTCTCAGAGTCAACATTAAGGGAATGTGGACATGGATAGAAAAGCCTGTGGTTACATCCAGAACTTCCTTGTCAAGGATTCCTGCCTTGGTCTGGTTTTGATGCTATTATGAAATGCCAGAGACTGGGTACCTTACAAATACTATTGCTATTTATCCATGACAATATCTTCCTTTTTAAGGTGAGTTGTTTTTTCAAACAGGCAATCAATACCCTGAGTAGTTTCAGGAGTGACTCAAACTGGGTGTTTGAACAAGTTGACTTGGTGAGGCACTACAGTGTGTCTGAGTTGTTGAAGCCTCATTGTCACTTTTTCTGTATTAAGATTCTTCTCTGTTCAGGAACTTTTCCCCTGTGCCCATGTGTTCAAGATTTGTCCCCATGTTCTCTATAAGCTTCAGTGTGTCTGGTTTTATGTGTAGATCCTTGATCCACTTGGACTTGAGCTTTGTACAAGGAGATAAGAATGGGTCGATTTGCATTTTTCTGCATGCAGATCTCCAGTTGATCCAGCACCATTTGTTAAAAATGCTGTCTTTTTTCCACTGGATGTTTTAAGCTCCTTTATCAAATATCAAGCAACCTTATGTGTGTGGGTTCTTTTCTGGGTCTTCAATTCTATTCCATTGATCTTCCTGCCTGTCTGCATACCAATACCAAACAGTTTTTATCATAATTACTCTGTAGTAGAGCTTGAGGTCAGGGATGGTGATTCCCCCAGAAGATCTTTTGTTGTGGAGAATAGTTTTTGTTATCCCTGGTTTTTTGTTATTCCAGATGAATTTGAGAATTGCTCTTTCTAGATCTATGAAGAATTGATTTGGATTTTGATGGGGGTTGCATTGAATCTGTAGATTGTTTTTGGCAAGATGGACATTTTTACTATATTGATCCTACCAATTCATGAACATGGAAGATCTTTCCACCTTCTGAGACTATGGCTTATGCTCTAAGAACAAGAATCTACAAATGGGACCTCATAAAGCTGCAAAGCTTCTGTAAGGCAAAGGACATGGTCAATAGGACAAAACAGCAACCAACAAATTGGGAAAAGATCTTTACTAACCCTACATCCAATAGAGGACTAATATTAAATGTATACAAGAACTCAAGAAGGTAGTAGTCTCCAGAGAGTCAAATAATTCTATTAAAAAATAGGTTACAGAGTTAAAAGGAAATTCTCAACTGAGGAAACTCAAATGGCCCTAAAGAAATGTTCAGCATCCTGAGTTATTAGGGAAATGCAAATCAAAACAATACTGAGATTCCACCTTACACCAGTCAGAATGGCTAAGATGAAAAACTCAGGGGACAGCAGATGCTGGAGAGGATGTGGGGGGAAAAGGAACACTTCTCCATTGTTGGTGGGATTGCAGGCTGGTAAAACAACTCTGGAAATCAGTTTGGCAATTCCTCAGAAAATTAGACATAGTAGTACCAGCAGACCCAGTTATACCACTCCTGGGCATATACCCAGAAGATGCTCCTACATGTAATAAGGACACATGCTCCATTATGTTCATAGCTGCCTTATTTATAATAGCCAGAAGCTGGAAAGAACCCAGATGTCCCTAACAGAGGAATGGATACAGAAACTGTGGTATATATACACAATGGAGTACTACTCAGCTATTAAAAACAATGAATTTATGAAATTCTTAGGCAAATGGATGGAACTAGAAAGTGTCATCCTGAGCGAGGCAACCCAATCACAAAAGATCCCACATGGTATGCACTCACTAATAAGCGGAAGTTAGCCTAAAAGCTCAAAATAAACAAGTTACAATTCACCCAGCAGAGGAAGCTCAAGAAGAAGGAGAACTTATATAAGGGTGCTTTGGTTCCTCTAAGAAAGTGAACAAAATAGTCACAGGAACAATAAGGGAGACAATGTGTGGAACAGGGGCTGAAGTAAAGGCCACCCAGAGACTGCCCTACCTGGGGATTCATCCTATAAACAGTCAACAAACCCTGACACTACTAAGGACAACAAGAAGTGTATACCAAAAGGAGCATGCAATGGTTGTCTCCGGAGGGGCCCTGCCAGAGCCTTACAAATACAGAGGCAGATGCTAGCAACCAGCTATTGGACTGGGCATGGGGTCCCCAATGGAGGAGCTGGAGGGAGATCCAGAAGAGCTGAAGGGGCTTATAGCCCCATGGGAAGAACAATGATTTTGGCCACCCAGATGCCCCAAGACTCCCAGGGACTGAACCATCAACCAAGGGGCACACATGGTTCCAGCCAAAACTGTGGCAGAGGAAGGCCTTGTTTGGCATCAGTGGGAGGAATGGTCCTTGGTCAGGTAAAGGCTCAACAGAGGCCCCAACAAAGGGAAACTGAGGGGGGGGGGGGGGAGTGTGTCAGGTGGAGGGGCATATACATGGAAGCAGGAGGAGGGAAGAAGGGTTCAGGGTCTTTGGAGAGGGGGAAAATTGGGAAAGGTTTTACCATGGCAATGTAAATGAAGATGATATTCATTAAATTAAAATTCAATAAATTAAAAAAAAAGTTCTTCTCAGTAGCTGAGAAGATGGCTCAGTTGGTAAACGTTTTACTGTGTAAGCATGGGGACCTGAGTTCAGATCCTCAGAACCCAAGCGGAAAAGCCACGTGCTGTGGTGTATGCCTGTGAGAAGCCACATGCAGTGCTGTATGCCTGTGAAAAGCCAGGTGCAGTGCTGTATGCCTGTGACAAGCTATGTGCAGTGCTGTATGCCTGTGAAAAGCCATGTGCAGTGCTATATGCCTGCAATCCCAGTATTGTAGAAGTAGGAATAGGAGGATTCCCCGGACTTGCTGTCTAACCAGTGTAGCTGAATCCGTGGGCTCCAGTGAACCAGTGAGAGAGACTGTCTCAAAAAACCAAGGTGGAGAGTGAGGAAGGCATCTCTGTACCCATCTTCCAAAGATGCTCCTCAGGCATTTCATTACAGTATCAAAATCAGATCAAGGCAGTAATCCTTGACAAGGAAGTTCTGGATGCAACCACAGGCTTTCCCACTCATGCCCTAGTTCCTTAATGTTAACTGAATTATGTATCAATAAATGCCTAGGCCAAAGCTATGGCTCTCCAGCTCTTAACTCAGTTATCCTATTTATTCTAAGTCTTGCCACAAGACTAGTTACCTCTTCTCAGGTTCATGTGACAGTCTTCATCAATGTTGGGGTGAATCTCTTCCTGTGACTAGCACCAACTCTGTGTGTGTGTGTGTGCGCGCGCGCATACATACATACACACACACACAGACACACACGTGTGCACATTCGTGTTTGTGTTAAGAGGACACTGAGGCTCCTTTGGATCTGGGCCATCCCATTATACTTAAAAACCTCATAGCTAGGAAGCCTGGGCTCTGTCTTTTGTCATCCCAGCCCCTGGAGGATGGCAAGCTTGGAAAGTTGTGCTCACTAGCTGTTTGCAATTCCAACAATCACAAATTTATTTTAAAACCTTAAAAGTAGTTTAAATCTATTGCATGCCTGATGTCTGCCTTTCCAACCTGGCCGCTCTGATTTTCTCCTTTCGCTCCTGAGGTGCCCCTGCCCTTGCTGTCTGCAGAGCTCCACTGTCCTCACACAGGCTTAGCTTGGAGTGCATTCAACCATGGGCCAAAGCAGTTTAGGCTGACCTATCCCTGTCTGGCCAATGAGGAGGTAATGACGGTAATATTCCTGTCCAGTCTGTAGCCTTGCAGGGATGGCAGAGGGTAGCCCAAGTGGAAAAAATGCTCTCTCACCAGAAGGTTCACAAAGCAGATGACAACCATAGGCCATTTAAAATTGCATTTGGTTGACCTCAGCAGGGACCTGAACAGACCACCCTCCTTTTTGTCTAGGAAAGTAATTCTGTTGCTAAGTTTAGCCTCCCCTCCCCTTAGCGCTTGGAAGAGTGTATTCCTAGTGGCTCTGTGCTTTGCTTTGCTGCACACCCACAGATCACATTTAATGAAAGCCACACACCTCTGACAGCCTTGGCTTCCTTCTCCTGGGCTGAGAAGCTGCTTGTGACTTTTGGTCCTATTTTCAGTCACGTTCTTTTGCTTGCAAAACTGGGCATTCTTTGAACTTGTATGTGTTCTTGAAAACAGAACAGCTGGGTACCAAGAATGCTGATGTTCCCTCTCTTTCACAGGCAGCCTGCCAACTTAAAAGTATGCCCAGTCTTGCTGCTTCAATACAAAGGTGTAGCGGCCTCCTCCTAGGGTGCTACTTTGTTGCAAGGGTCTCTGGGCTTGAACCCAAGGTGACAGGAAAGCTTGTGCTACTTTGTCTATGGTCCCGCCTAGGTTTTGTTTCTCTTGATCTGGTCTAGAGGGCAACAGTCTAGGAAGACACCTTGTATTGTATCCTCTCCTTATCAAGCACCAGACCGAGCAACCAAATTAGCCAGTCTTGCTTTTTAGTTTAAACCACCTTTTAAAAACAGACTTTGAACCGTTTAGATTCATAGAACATTTGAGAAGGATTAGGGGAATTTTCATCTAACCCTGACCTTGTACACATACACATATGCCCTTCCAGAATGCAATCTCTGTTATAAACTCAAATCTGAGAGTAAGTCCTGACAGAAATATAGACTCAGCCATGGCGATAGGACATAGGTTTAGCCTTTTCAGACTGTTGTCTATAGCGGACATCATATACTAGACGGCCAATTCAGGCCACTTTTTACATCCCAGTCAATACTACATATTTCCAGTTTCCTCTTCACTAAATTTGGCTTCTTGACTTTTCCCAAAATATCTGAACACATCTAGGTTTTAGGTACTGAAACTATTTAAAAGAATGTCATAGGGTATACAAATCTCAGGAGATAAACTCTTCATAAGTTCCGAGGAATGGCTCGACTGTTACTAGACACAGAGCTGCTTAGCATGGCTGTTCTACCTGTGCAGGACTTAAACAAGGGCAGCCCGGCATCCATGCTGAAAATGAAGGCTTTTCTCACAGGCAGGATGGATCTCTGAAGGTCTGAGGGGAATGGAGACAGTGGATGAAAGTGCCCTGGGGAGAAGGTAGGCAGGTGCGGAGACTGTGGGAGGACGCTGAGAGAAAGTGGCTTTGAGCTAACGCTGGGGCAGTCAGCTCGGAGTCAGTACACATTTGGTTCAATTTCTTTGCACCAATATTTTGAGACTGTCTGATGGTGTTGTGGCCTCGTTTATATGGGCTGTGCGTGAGAATAATTCCATAGCTTGATTCCAGCCAGTGGTGACACCAGTCTGTAGCCCATAGTTTTACCTCTGGTGTAGTAGGCTCCTCCCTCACAAGGCAGTGAGTTTTCTGGTGGTTGGGATCTAATGTGAAAACAAATAATGAAAACAGTGACTCTACTCTAAAGAGACACGCCTTCCATTATGGTCTGTAGGATCACAACTATACACGTCAGTTTCGTTTTCATTGCTATGAGCATGATGTCTGACAAACGTGGAGGCTACAATTTGGGTTGGCTCCTGGCTTCAGAGGGTTTTTGTTCATCAGATAGAAAAAAGCATTGCAGAGTCAGTTCATGGCAACATGAACCTGTGTTAGAGATGATTCACATCATGATAGTTAGGGAAACGGTGTGTCGGGAAACAGGGCCAGGTATAAATTCCAGAGGTCCACCACCAGTGACTCACTACTCTACTTCTGTAACTGCCTGCAATTACATCGAACTGTTTACCTGGAAGGGAAGCTGGGGATGTGTGGGAAGGTGGCACAAAGAGATGGAGACCAAGACAATACCCGCTGCTCAAGGTCTCAGAGTTTAATGGAGGACTCCAAATATATAGGTGGAGGAAAACCCTTCCTCCAAAGGCTGGAAACTCCTCCTCTGAACCGGTTCAGTTGCTCCCCAGATGGCTAGTGCTTCTCAGGAAACTGCAGGTCCTTGAAGAACAATGGGTGTCACCTTGGTCTGAGCACTTCACCCTAGGTGGAGGGGATTATGGCTAACACAGGAGTTCCTGCTCAAAGGCTGGGAGAGGAACTTCACGTTGTCGATGTCAAGTTCCTGCCAGGTGGCATGGCACCCCAGTAAGGCTCTCTACAACTGCCATCACAATGGCACCCCCAAATGGGAGCAAACTTTTCAAAACCCGAGCCTGGGGAAACTCCTTGAGATTCAAATGCAGCCTTGAGTCACACACATGACACAAAGAAATCTATGGCTCTGTGAAGATCACTGACAGTTTTCATTCCCTTTGTATCCTTCAGTGAACTGGAGATAACCCCAAGGTTCCTTAAGGATCGTTTGGGGGAATTGGTTACACTGGCTTGAGGCCTGAGTAGAAGCTTGGTGACTTGTGACTGTTATCACACAGTGCTGGTTATTTCTGTCTCTGTGTCTAAGGGTAAGAGTGGCTCAGAAATCTGACCTGTCTATAAACGTCACTGAGCAATGTTGCTGACAAAAGCTGTGATTCTAATGGACCCAGTGCAGGTCACAGGAGGTAGAGACATCTCTGATGATGGCTACCGTTAGTTCAGCCCGGAGGAAGGCAGATCTATCCGGGTAGACTGCCTGCATGCCCTCCGCCTGGTCTGTATTAGCCCCGCCTGGTCTGAATGTGCTGCGAGTGGGAAGGGTTTTTGCTGTGTTCTTTTGGAAGTTGGGACCACCTGTGTGTGACATGTCCCTGGACCCAGCCATGTGCTCCGTGCAGCTCTAGCATCCTGGGAAATTCTTTAGAGAGGAGCGGCCCAGGGTTCTCACAGTTGTCATGTGATGTCACTGTGATGATCAGGACTGCTTTGGGCCCTGTCACTTCCCACCCCTCTGCTCTGCCCCCTTTATTCCTGCAGCTTCGTCCATGGAGAAACAAAGTCCAGGTGCCCCCCTGTAGCTTTGGCCAGCAGATTTCCATTAGGCACCTAAATTGGGATATCTTGATACATACAGTGTGTAATCAAATGTAGGTTGACAAACCCATTTTTTTGTGGATTAGCTGTAAGATGTGGCTCCACAGCTCGGGGTGGAGGGTGGGTGGGGTGAGAATGTGTTCTGTTTTAATTCTCCAAGCAGAGTCCTAGAAGAGGGATTACCTTCACCCACAGCAATTTCCCCAAAACACTAGGCCAGCGAATGAGGAAACGCTAAGGTCTGAACTGAAGGGGGAACATTTTAAAACAGTGTGTATGTTGGTGAGCAGACAGATAATGCAGCACACACAAAGGTCAGGAGAATCCTGGGGCTGCCACTCCCCTCCTGGGACAGTCACTCCCTCCCTTTCACCATGTAGGTCTTAGAGACTAGTTGTCAGACTAGGTGGCAGACACCTGGGCCATCTCACTCAGCAGTCTCCCCCAAAAGGAAAGCTTGTAGGCAATTTAAGAGGGCACTGTCGACCTTTGCTCTTACAGTTTGGAAAAGCAGGTACTTCCCCTCTGCTCCCAGCTGTCTCTCCTCCCACTAACTTTCTCTCCCCTCTTTCTTCTCCCCCTTCGTTTCTACCCCTCCTTCCCCCAGTCCTCTGTCTCCCAGTATTGCTTTTCTTGTAGCTCGCTTTGATAGCCTAGCTGACGAGAGCAATACAAGGGAGACTTGATTTTGGCTCACAATTCAAGGAGGCATATAGGCCTTGATGGCAGACAGGCACTCCACGAGCAGAGTGAGTAGAGGAAGTGGGCTGGTTACAAAAGCTCAGAGCCTTATCCTGGTGACTCGCTTCCTCCAGGGAAAGCTCTACCTCTTGAAGGCACAACAACCGCCAAACAGCGTCACTGGCTGGGAACTGAGTGTTTACACACGTGAGCCTTACTGGATGCACTGCACATTAGAACCACGCTGCGCCCCTTCCCCCTCTGTGGCTCCCACTCATGGTGAGGTTTATGGAGATGAGGGTCAGGTCTGGAGACCTGCTGACTAGGTAGGGACCTCTGTACCTGCTTATTAAAAGACTGGGGGGCTCTTCGCTTGAGTGATGTAGACCATGAAGCCTCTGTGGAAATAACTCCTGTCAAAGGTGAGGTTAGATAAATTCAGCCGGAGTGATTTAAAGCCTCTTTTCCTTGTGAAAGTAAAGGCAGTTATAAAAAAAAAAAATCTATGGCTTTAAAAACAAATCTAAAATTCATTTGGCACCATAAACCGGTGAAAATATGAAAGAAAATTCCAAATGAGAATTATGGTATGTAGATAGCATGACCAGATAATAAAAATTATAGCACTAGGATCATTTTTTCCACTGTGCTGGCCCAAAGCACTTATGTGACACAGGATAAATCAGAGGAGAAACTTGAGGTCTGAGACTTCATTATGTGAGAAGGCAGGTGTCACCGGTTCTTTATAGAGCTCAGAGCTACTGATTTTCAATTAGAAAAGAGTCAGCATTCTCTCTCAGCAGTGCAGAGTTAGAAGTTGAGAAGAAGTAGGTGCATACTTAATTCATCATCTTGGAGTTATTTCCTACTTTTCATTAATATTCTAATAAAAGTAAAGCTTAATTTTTAAATGCTTAAAAACATCAGTCTAAAAACTTAGCAGATGATCCATAGTCATGATCATTTTAAGAGTCCCAGTAGAATGCTGTACAGTTAATCGTACATTATATGACTCAAAGGGTAACAAATGTTGCTTCTTTATTCTCTCCATCATATACATAATTGTAAATTGCAGTTACACTGTGTAATTGTAATTGTGTTAAAGTTTCTCAGTCTGGACATCTATGATCTCAGCACTCAGGAGGCTGAGGCAGGAGGATCACGAGTTCAAGAACTAGCCTGGGTGGTATAGAGACTTAGTCTCAAAAAAATAAAATAAAATAAAATAAAATAAAATAAAATAAAATAAAATAAAATAAAATAAAATAAAAAAGTAATCTGGAGTCTGGATATGTGGCAGACACACACTAATGAATCCTGAGGGCTTTGTTTAACATAAGCAGCAGAGACTCATCCACCTTTTAATGGCCTCCATGTTTAGTTTCAAAGACAGACTTCTGTGAGAAAAGTGTCTTAGATGTATGTATCTGAAGATTGCTCTGTTTATTTGGGAGCTATTTCTCTGGCCACAAGTCAAGATTTTATATTATTAACTTGCACACAAAGCACTACAAAGATTTTTCTTTTATTGAAAATAGTTTTTTTTTTCATGCAGTATATTCTGATTATGGTTTCCCCTCTCTCTGCTCTTCTCTCCCCTCCCCCCTCCCCTGGATCCACTCCCTTTCTGTCTCTAGTTAGAAAACAAACAAGCTTCTACAGGATAATAATGAAATAATAGAATAACATAAAACAAAATCAAACAAATCAGAATAGGACAAGACAAACAAGCAGAAGGGAAAAAGCCCAAGAGAGGGCACAAGGAAGAGAGAGAGATGCAGAAACCCACTTGTTTGCACATTCAGGAATCCCATTAAAACACACAGCAGGAAGCCATATATACATGCAAAAGTCCTGTTGGGTAAAAAGAAAAAAAATATGGAAAAAAATCCATCAGGCACTATGAGATCTGGAAACTCCAAAGCTGTACATCTGAGTTCATTTTCTGTTGAGCTTCCACTACCCACAAGAGTAGCTTGTTTGCCTGCGAAGCCTCCCTGGGAAAAACTAAATTCCCATTTACAAGTGGTTATCAGTCGGAGGTATTTTCAGGATTAGGGACGGGGCATGTGTTCACTTCTCTTTTCAGCTGTACAACCCCATCTGGTGCAGACCTGGAGAGACCGAGCATGCTGCTGCCTCAGTCTCTGAGTTGGTCCTGACATGTTTAAAAGACCTTGCTTCCTTGGTGTCCTCTGTCCCTTCTGGCTCTTCCACTCTTCCTGTCTCCTCTTCCATGGGGTTCTCTGAGCCCTGAGGGGAGGATTTGATGGAGACAACCCAATTAGGATTTAGTGGTCCAATCTCACTCATTCTCTGCATATTGTCTGGCTGGCTGTGGGTCTTTCTTTGTTCTCATCAACTGCAGGAAGAAGCATCTCTGATGATAACTGAGTAAGACACTGATCTATGAATATAGCAGAGTGCTGTTAGGACATTTTGTTGCTGTGTTCCTATAGTGAAACAGTAGTATTTTGTTTACCCTGGGCTATCTAGTCTCAGGCTCTTTGGCACTTGCCCTGTCCTGTATGGATTCTATCACCTGGAGTGAGCCTGGAGTCAAATCAGATATCAGATACTCCTACCATCTTTGTGCCACCATTTCCCTACCGTATTTTGCAGGAAGTGTGCCATTGTAGATCAGAGGGTTTGCAGTTGTGTTGGCATTTACACGTCTCCTTTAGTACTGTGCAGAGAATGTTCCAGTACCAAGAATGGGAGACCTTTCTATCTTCTGATATCTTCTTCAATTTCCTGCTTCAGGGTCTTAAAGTTTTTATCATTCAAATCTTTCACTTGCTTGATTAGAATTACCCCAAGATATTTTATATATATTTTTTGAAGCTAGTGTGAAAGGTGTTGTTTTCCTGATTTCATTCTCAATCTGCTTGTCATTCGTATATAGGAGGACAACTAACTTTGTGAGTTATTTTTGTATCTTGTTACTTTGCTGAGAGTGTTTATCAGCTATAGGAGTTTCCTGGTGGAATTTTTTAGTGTCACTGATATATATCATCTATAAATAAGTATATACTATATATTTGGTTAGAATATAAATTTATATACTACTATATTATCTATAAATAAATATACAGTGACTTCTCCCATTCTAATTTGTATCCCACTTTCTAAGGAGTGGCATAATTTAGCAGTTTGTTTATAGCATGTCTGATAATTCTACAAAGTACAAGTGCTACCCAGTGAGCCTACAGGTCCAGGGATTGTACCCTGCTCTCCTGAGCTCACAGCAGCTCAGAGGAAATTGCAGGTGATGAGCTCCACTTAAGTCTGATCCCAGGAATCTCCAAGTTAGGTTAATTGGCTTGAAAAGTGTTTCTGTGGATTCAGATGGAGAAGCCTGAAAATTACAGCTGGTCAAAGTAAGAGCTCCAGGCAAAGGTGTTCAATTGGGAGTCAAAGGCCAGCAGCGGCAGCTCAAGCCTTGCTTTCAACCCGGGCTGAAAATGTTGCCTGAAGCAGCAGCCTCTGCCTTCTGCTTTCATCACAATCACCCCTCTACCTCCCCCCTGCCCACTCCCACCCCACCCCCTGCCCTGTGACCTGCTCCTGGTCAGACAAAAGCCAGCAGTAGCTCCCTAGTTGGAAATTGCACTCTCTCCATTTCAGTGCAATTGCTGGGTTCACATTTCCTGTCCTGGTTCTCTGAGGATGACCTTCGGGTTAAGAAGGGAGTTTGAAGATAATGGCTTAGTCATGGGCTGGGCTTGTGGTCCCACAGGTACCATCCTCAAAGACAGTCTGCCAGGCAAGGAATCCCAGGCTAGAAGGTGTGTGAGCATTTCCAATTTCCATTTGTCATCCAAGGGGCTAATCAATGCTCTACGTTCTGCTGGTCACAAAGGTGCGGGTGACGTGCTTCATGCACCTAAGCCAACCTGGAATAGTTCTACGCCCCAATTCCTGTGAGCCATGATCCTGCCATGATTTATACTGGCTTTAGTCAACTTTGTCATGTTGGGAGTTGGAGTGGTACAACAGTCCCCTACTTAGGTAGCTTATTCTAGTCTTTGGGAAGACTTTTTAAAAGAGAATGATGTATTTATTTTTATTTTATGTACATTGGTCTTTTGCCTCTGTGTGTTGTATGTATGAGGATGTTGAATCCCCTGGAATCGGAGTTGTGATCTGTCATGTGGAAGCTGGGCATTGAATACGTGCCCTCTGGAAGAGCAGCCAGTGCTCTTTATCACTGAGCCATCTCTCTATCCCTGGGAAGGTTTTTTTGTTGTTGTTGTTTTTTTTTTTTTTTTTTTTTTTGACAGCTGATATTTGGGCCCCAACCCTGAAGAGTCAAGATGAAATTGGTCTGGAGTGAAACATGAGAAACTCAATTTGTACCATCAAGACTGGGGACCAGGGACTTCACAGGCCCTGTGAAACACACATGATTGGCAGTAGAATCCTTCCCACTTCACAGCTGGGAAAGCCAAGGCCTAGGGAGACCAGCAGACTAGTCCAGTGTGGACATGGTCAGCCAGTGACAGATCTCGCCTGTGCAGGTTCACAAGGAAGTTCTGGTGAGTGTTTAGCACACAGTGGGCATTGTGGGAAATTATTACATTAGTGGCCGATTTCTAGGGACTGTAACACATGCTTAATCCTGGAAACAATCCCCCTCCTTAGAGACTCCTCTCTGTACCCAGATTTCTGGGACTGAATGGAGAAAGTGGGCTTTGGAGCCAGGACTGACGGGGTGGCCTTGGCCTTGAGCCCTGGACTTTCATAAGAGACGTATTTAGCCGGGATGGCACTGCCTCCCTCCAGCCTGGAGACCTGTTTCTTTCATGGGGAGGCACGTTCTCTGAGAAGAAAGGGAAGGGGCAGATTCCGAGCGTCAGTCATGCTCTTCCTATCTGCTCTTGAAGTTGCTCCAACTTTCTGCATAGTTTAGATAGCACTACTTAACATGACCTCAGAATCTGTGTCAGTCCATTTGGGGGCGGGAATGGTGTCTCATAAATCACATGCCCTCTATTTTGCCATCCCTCCCTTGGCTCTTCCCCTTTTCATTTTCTCTTCTTGTTTTGCCAACTTTTCACTTAAAACAAACCTTTCCCGTAGGTCGTCATCTCTTGGTCTCTTTCTCGCATCGCCCAGGACCCAAATGTTCTCACTCATAACGCCGCAGCAGCCTGGCTTGTTGGATGAAGCTGTCCACCCTTGGCACCTCTCTAGGGAGTCCTCGCTCTCTCCCACTGGTCTTTAGCACATTGATTTAGGGGAGTGGTGGGAGGTGGGGAGAGCTCTGGAGCACACCCTGGATGGGCGGAGGCCTGCGTGTGTTTTATAGGCTCTCTGACTTGTTAGCAAAGCCACCTTGCTTTGACTTCTATGACATTTGTAGATAGTTCTCTGGCTACCTGCATGGTGATGGAGCATGCACAAGTTTTCTTTTGTGACTTACGTTTAATAGAAGTCTTCTTGCTAAGTATTCCCTTTTATCGATATACATTTGCCTGCTTTGGTAAAGCAGTTACCTTTCCTCTTCTGCAAATATCAAGTGCCTACTTTGTACAGAGTTCCTGCTACAAAGGAACACAGCAACGCCCCCTCAAGGATCTAGAGTTCTGACACATTGATGGGGGTCTTTGGGAGGCAGGCATTTTATTTAACACATGATTTCTACCAGGAAAACTTCATACACTTAATGGAATTAAAGGAGACGTTGAATAAGTGTCTTCTAAGTGTCGTGCAGAGAAAGAAGAAGAGATAGTTTCTAGCCCCTCTGCTCATCACTAATCTAGGGGACGTCTCTTTCTTGCAGTATGGTGTAATGACAGTGCATTTGGGAAATGGAGAGGTGATCTTTTGCTCTGCTCAGGAGAGGCTGGACACCGCCGAGGTCACTTGAAGTGATCTTGGTATAATGAGTGGAATGTGAATGGACAGGGAAAGGAACTGAAGGTTACAGTATCCCAAGCAGGAATAGGCATTGTGCTAGGAAACAAAGAGGATCCATAAAAGGGACTGCTTGCCCCCTAGGCCAGGCCTACCTGGCTATCGCCAGGTAACTGTGGGAAGGAGCATACCTGGCTGTTACCAGGTAACTGTGGGTGGAGTTAGAATACCAACAACTGATGCCATCTGGAATGTGTGTTTGCTTGGGAGAAGCATGGACACGCTGGAGAGATTGGCTGGGATGCCCAGTCTCAGAGACTTCTAATCAAGACATAAGCTTGGACTCTGATGATTCAGTAGAAGGATGAAAGAAAGGTGTGAGAACTGGACAGAGGAATGGCATGTGCATAACTGAATATATTAAGAGACAAAGAAAGGAGCGGTCATTCTGGGACATCTGCCTTAGATATCTAGATGCACCTCTCACTGAAAAATAGAATGTACTATGTAGAATGTTAAGAAGGTGCCAGGGGGTTCAGTATGCTGATACTTGGACATATTCTTCTTCATGTCCTAATGTTAATTTTTTTATTTTACATGTGTAGGTGTTTTGCATGCACATGGGCATATGTGCATGTCCGTGTGCCATGTGTGTGCAATACTGGAGGCCAGGAGAAGGCATGGATCCCCTGGAACTGGAGTTACACAGTTATAGGCCAGTCTATGGGTGCTGAGAATCAAACCCAGGTTCTCTGAAAGAGTAGCCAGCACTTTCAACCACTGAGCCCCCTCTCCAGCATTGTTCTAAAATCACCTGAGATGCCCGTAGGTGGCTAACGTCACCGTGTCATGCAGCAAGTTAACAGAAGCCAGGGGGTTGGTGGCTGCAGCTCAGATTTAAAACTGTGACCAATGGGGCAAAGTCTGGAAGAGAGATGGGCTAAGGACCACAGAAATGAAAACCATACCCTAGGATGAAGGGCTGTCAGCGGCAGTCTTGGAGTTCAGATTCCTCAGACTAAGAGGTGGGCAGCAGGCTGGAGGTGAGTGAGGGGATGTACTTACACATCTGGATGCATTAACTTAAGGACCATGACAGGAATCTGAGTAAAACTGCCCCAGATGCTGGCAAATGCACAAATGTAGCCAGTTGAAAGGGATCCTCCCGAGTGACCTTGGATTGGCCACTCAAATCATTCGGGAAGTCGTCTTTCTCTGGTGGGCAAGTGCTTTAAATTTAAAACAGGACTAAATTAAAAACGTAAACTGAGTGCCATTCTTGGTGGTTGAAGATTCATCTATGTGCATTTATATTCAAATATTAGTGCTACTTAAAAGTCATATAAACTGTTTCCTGTTGGAAAAATACTCTTATGGTTTGATTTAAAAAATATTGATAATTTCAGGTATAGCGACATGGGAGACATTAAAAATAACTCATGTTGGTATTTCTAATTAAAGTATCTTTAAATTGTTAGGCAGTTAAGTACTCTAAAATGAATGGAGTATTTCAAATATCTCTTAAATTTGTTCTTTGTTTTTTAGATTTATTTTTTTTGGAGGGGGGCAGAGATACCCATGCCACAGTGTATGTAGCATGTGGAGGTCAAAGGACAAAGTTCAGGGGTCAGTTCTCCTTCCATCCTGTGGGCTCCAGGTCTCAAGTCTCCAGGCTCGGCAGCATGTATCTTCATACAATGAGCCATCTCTTCAGTCTGGGATATTCTGACTTTCTGAATGTAGGTTAAACCATTAAAATTTGCTTGGCCCAGAGTGTTCATAAGTTGAATTTTAATTTTTAAGGAGAAAAGTGGAAATTTGGATTTTAACTTGAATACATTGAACGAGTAGCTTTTGAAATAAGATTGAAACCAACTTTTGAATAGTTTCCCTTTATAAGAAGCACCCTCAAAGGTATAACGAAACTGCCCTGTGGAAACTATATCTCGGTCTTTGTTAACACTGCTCTGAGGGTAGCAGGATGAGCTCTGCTTCGATGTCATTGCGGCTCTCTGGTCATCCTCACCCAGCCCACACATTTCCCATCTCTCCTGCACACACATGCACACATGAGCACACATGGGCACACATCTGCATTTGCTTCAGTCATTTCCCCTATCGTGAAGGCCTTTGCCCTCACCTACCCCACTGCCTGCCTCTAGCCCCTCATTAGGGCGCTTCCTTGAACTCCATCCCCTGTCTGAATTCCTCAGACTCTAATGGCCATGCCTTGCAATTTAGCATGTAATTATATGCTCCCTTGTCACAGTCTCTAATTCTCCCAGAGTCCTGTTTTCCAACTAGACCAGGAATTATCTCTGCCCTTACTCCCCACATCTTGATTCCAGACCTCTAATGGATGTGCTCAAAAGGAAAGCAAGAGCTTACCTCTCGGCCTGACTGACTGTATTTCACATTCTTTTCTCTACCAGCTTCAGGGAAAGGAAGTCACAAGGGTGTACCTTAAGGATTCTCTGTGTCTGGTGGCTCTCACAGCACAGCACTGAACCCAGACTTTGGAGCACCTTGGTATTCACATCTTCAATAATATGTTAGCTGTGATCCTGGCTAATTGATTTCATCTGTTCCAAGCTTTTCCCCCAGAGCCTGGCAGTAATAAATCTCTATAATAGTCATGGTCACTGGTAAAGTCATCTATCCAGAAAGTTTCTACTTTCTAGGGAAGAAAGGAATGGCTCAGTCTATAGCTGGAGTGTCTCTGAATGGGTGGGTAGCATGGTAATCCTCTACTATAGTCCTGGGACAGCCTGGGTGTTGGAATCCTGTGCAGCACACATAGTCTTTTTTCCTTTCTCAGACTCCCAAGCCCTAACTAGTACTCTTGCTTTGTTATTTATTTGAGTGTGTGTGTGTGTGTGTGTGTGTGTGTGTGTGTGTGTCTGTATTGGCTCCCTAAGGCTGAATATCTAGCACTGGTGTGCTACTTGATGTGGGACATGAATTTGGTTCTTCTGTAAGAAAAATATGTGCCCTCAACTACTGAGCCATTTCTCCAGCTCCCCCACTCTTACTCTTGCCAGCCTGAACAGAAACAGGGAAAATGTTGGATGTCATAGCAAAGTGGCACATGATTGCCTGCAAAGGATGTGTATTCAGACGCTATGGTTTGTACACCGAAAGAGCCAGAGCCAGCCATGAGATAGGTAAGGGAATGGCTCAGTACTCTAGTTCTCTGCAAACAAGCCTGCAGCTACACATAGCTTCCCCCCCCCACTCCCAGTTGTATCTGTGCTGATACATGAGGGAGGTCCTGGGTAGTGAGAGCAACTCAGTAGGCCAAGTGAACTGACTTACAGGGTGGGGGCATCCGAGTTGTTGATGGCATGGCAGAGCTGTGCCCACAGGAAACACATGCCACCTCCCTGTTGGCAGCCAGTGGATTCCCAAGGGTTTTGGAGGAGGATGGCGAGTCTAGAACTTGAAATTCACTTTGGTATCTGGCTGAGTAGACTGTGTGCCACTTGCTCTTTGGATGGTGGGTGGAGCTCAGTTCTGCACGTTTCATTCGGGATGTTGGCATCGTGTTTGGAGAGAGCTTTGTGGCACTCCAGGAAGTGAATGTAGGTGTTGGTGTCCTCCTTTTATTTTAGATAGGTTAAACAAATAGAAGGTGTATAAAATAAGAACCCTTCTAAAAACGACTGTTCAGACAGTCTTCATCGAAGTATTTTATGTTAGGGTGGGTCCCAACACCTTGTACTGTGTTGAAGCATTCTTTATCTGTGAATTGCAGGGGCCAAAATGTGTGATTTACACAGACGATGACTTTGATTTACATAGACGATGATCACTGTTAAGGGAATCAGGTGAAACATTGAGTAAATGACTGGACAGCCGTGACTGTGCCCTGGTGCCTGCCCTTGGGCACCCAGGCAGTGTAGCTTGAGTTCCCTAGGCCTTTGGCAAAGGTCTTATCTATACCATAAATACTTGGTTTATGTTAAAATTCCATTTGAAAAGAGTATGGTCTAGTCTTCAAAGTTTCTCTGAAATCTTGAAGTATAATGATTACTTGACAAATTAAGCTTTGGGAGAAGATGCCTTCTCCAGAAGAGTCTATGGCCAAGGTGCCATTTTGAATTAGGTCACACTCATGTGCCTCCCTGAAACATCGCTGAAGCAGGGGTGGGAAATGCAGACATGAGCTCTTTCTTAGGTGCTGTTAAGCAGAAATACCATTTCACCGCTTTGTCTCAAGTATATCCCTGGGCTTCTTTTGGCCAGTGAGATGGTTCAATGGTTAGAGGTGCCTATCAGGAACCATGAGGACCCACATGGTGAAAGCGGAGAACCGAGTCTTTCAAGTTGTCTTCTGACCTCCCAAATGCACACCATGTGCACACATAGCCACATGCTTGCCCACATAAAAATAAGATAAAAATGTAACAAAGTATTTAAAAAGTCTATCGCTGTGTCTGAAGTAAGGCTTAGGAGTCTGCCACACTGTGTTATTCACCTACAAGAGACTTAAAAAATCTTAAGAAAGGAGTTTTGTAAACAATAGCAGTTTTCTTTACAACCACAGGTCAAGCACTTTGCTGACTAGCCCATGTTTTTCTTTAGCAGAAGCTTCTGCTGAATACTCAGTGCCGTCACGCCCATGTTGTATATGGGACTCATAACCTGGGGGCAGAAGCGATTAATGACCTCTCACACAGTGAGTGCCTGGAACTTGAAATTCAGTCAACTCCAGGATCTGTCTAACCACTCGATCACATGAGCTCTCAAGTCCCAGTGCGATGCTCTGGGTAAAATCTAAGGTCGCTGAGGGCAAGAAGGGAACATGAGAAAGAAGAATATGGACATTCGCCTATGGGCAGATGTGGGTCACCTACAGGGCCATGTAACTGTGCCTCAGTTTATCCATATAGCCAATCTATAGCTAATCACCAAAGGTCATTGGGCCAGTTCCAAAATTTAGAATGCTCACATGATGGACAAAAACCAACAGTGGTCAGGTCTCCAGCCTGTTCATGTGAATCTATAAGCTAGCTTGTATCTTCTTCATGGGCTGTCAAATCTTGAGAGTTTAAGAAGGCTTTCTTGCCACACACGGACTCTGTGTCTTTCTTCTGTATGTCAACTTGTACATCTGGGCATGAGCCCAAAGCACAAAGACTCAAAAGAATGCTGCAGTTGAAAAAAATGCATTTCCAGGACAGAATTTTTTTTTTTGGGCCAATTCCCTCCCTCCCCACAAGAATAAGTACTATGCGTTTCCTCTGTCAGCTTGATTGATACAGCATGTGTGCTTATGGGTTTGCCCTTGGAATGTGGGCATTTATCAAAACTTTCCTTGGGTAGCCGGTAAGATGTATAATGAGATCAATGCATACACACGGCCACAGTAAGGCTAACTCTTCTGGTTAGTAAAGCAGTTGTGCTCTAAGACAGAGTTCTCAGAGCCAACTGATTTACTTCACTCTACCATAGCTGGGGTAACCAAAGATCCAGGATTAAAGCACAGCCACCAGAAACTATTCCTGGTGTGTCCTCTGACACCCCTCCAAAGTTTGTTGATGTGACTGGGCCTCAGCGGGGAGACTCGAGTTATTCGTGTGGAGATGGCAGGGGTTCACATTTGGATGCTATCTCTGAGGAACAGGCATGTTTACTATTTCATCCGAAGACAGTTTGTAATGAGATGTCATAATTGGCTTCTGAAGTATGGAGATAATGAAAACAGAGTCTGCCTTATAAACAAACACTGTGGGGGTGTGCACCAGGAAGTCAGCAAGCATTTCATGCATGCGCTTTTGTGGTCTTCTGGGTGGACATTTCTTTTGTCACAGGCAGGCGCCCTTCTGATTTCCACGATAGGGTCACAGTGTCCCTGTTAGAGCTGAGAAATTCCAACCCAAAGGAAGTTAAAAACATACACACACACACACAAAACAAGCAAACAAAAAACTTGTGGTATTTCTCATCTGAGGGCTGTCACGGAGCATGCAAGAGACTCAAGTGTGATCTGTGCCCCGGGGGGGTTCTGAAAGTTGGCTGAAGCATGCAGTCAAGCGAGATTATGCTACTAAGAAAACAGAGTGTGCGTGACAGTCATGTAACTTCAGGGAAAGCGGGGTTTAACCCACAGCACAGGGAGGGGTGTCAGCATTACGGTGAGTTGTCTGTAGTAATGTGCTTTGGCTGGGGAGCTGGCAGGACATTGTTAGACAGGGTGAATGTCCTGATATGCACAGATAGCTCATGTCCACCTCATCTTCCACCCCAAAATACTTCGAGGGAGAGGGATCCCAAAGTTGTCACTGGGCAGCTGTCCTCATGCCTATGAAGACTTTCCTTGACTCTCTTGGTGACCCAGATGTATCTGAGGATTCAGTTTGAGAGTGCTGTTGGTTTGGATGTGAATGTCCCCCGCAGGTTTGGGTGTCTGAACATTTGGTCCCCAGGAGCTAACCACAAGATAAGTCAGTGGTCAAAGATGTCACCATTGACAGGCCTTGAACAGTACACCCACTCCTGGTGTCTGGTTGAGTGTCTCCTGCCTACTGGTCTGTGTCATCTAAGTAGGTTCTGTCTTATGACTGTCCTGCCACTCTGGACCACAAAGTCATAAATTCTCTTCTCTAATAGGAGTAAGACCCTGCAACCATGAGGTGACATCTGTGGTCTCATAGCATCCAACCCCCAACCACAATATAGGATCTGACAAGTTCAAGATAGTCCTCAACACCTAAGGCACATGACTAAGCACGAGTGATATGCTTTAGGAGACAACCGGGGGGCTCCATAAAACCAAACATCTTGTCTAGTACGTGTCAAAAGTCCCTTTATGAAGAGTTGCAGCTTTACATGACCTCAAAGGCAAGGTATTACTCAAGCAGTCAAATAGAGTGCAGTGGGCATGAGCATGTGTGTGTGTGTGTGTGTGTGTGTGTGTGTGTGTGTGTGTGTGTGTATGTGTGTGTGTGTGTGTGTGTGTGTGTGTGTATGTGTGTGTGTGTGTGTGTGTGTGTGTGTGTGTGTGTGTGTTCTTGTAGGTGTGTTTGTGCAAGTGAGCATGGAGGTGAGAGATCAGCCTTCGATGTCATTTCTCAGGCACCGCCCACCTTCTTCTTTGAGACATGATTTCCTATAGGTCTAGAGTTTGCTAGCAAGCCCCAGGCTCTGCCTGCTTCTGCCTCCCCAGAGCCGGGATTATAAGTGCATGCATGGCTTTTTTTTTTTTTTCAAAGTGTGGATCTCAAGGATTAAACACAGATCCTTTACCTTGTGAGGCAAGCATTTTACCAAGTGAACCTTTCCCATCCCTTCTAGTTTTCTTCTTCATTAACTCTACCAGATCAGCTTGTTTTTTCTTTTACCAATGTAGATGAGGGAGGAATTTCTTCTCCTTTTATGTACAGGTGACTGTAGTTGCTCACAAGTGTGTCAGCCGACACTGATGGAGTAGAAAATGTGGCTTTCTGTTGTATCCGCCCGGTGCCTGGGAGAGGGGGGAGGATCAGTTGTCCACCCTCCCAAACTTTGTTCTGGATAAGAGTTTGCTTTGCACAGGTTCCCATGGCAGCTCCTGTGCCGGGAAGGAGCACATCCCGGCTGGCCCTGCACGATCCCTACTTGTAATCCATTTGGCTGTGAATCTCCTGTGAGAAGGAGATGTATCATGCATTTTCCCAGTTTCTTCTGCCTGCTTTCTCCACTGGAGACTCCCCACTTATCTGCCTGTGCCTTGAAGTACCTGAGACTTGGAAGGCACAGCTCATCACTTCCAATTTAAATGAAAAGGCTATCCCACCCACTGAGTGTCAAGCTTCATACCCAGTTCTCACACTAGCTCTCTAGGATCATGTCTATGTGAGGATGGAAACTGTGGCACATGGAGGTTAAAGACCCACACACACACACACACACCCAAGAGGTGGAGCAGCATGAGATATGCCACTGGCTCTGGGTCACACTCCAGAAACTCTGCATCTGAACTGCTTTGCTCTCTCTCCTGGTAACTTACTGACTTGGTCACCAATAATTTCGCAAGGCTGAGGGATCATATTTCTCCTAAAACAGGACTAGTGTGTTTCTTCCAAAAAGATAAGCATTTTCTGGGGGTGGGGTCAGGTGGGGAACCAATAACAACTTTGTAAAAGGAAGAGAAAGCCAATTTCATTCTGTGTTCCTGCTGGACTTGAGAGTGGTGCTTGCCCCGTAATTATTTAGCAGCTAATTTTGTAATAGTTTAAAGATGAGCAAAACCTTGCAAGTGACCCAGGAAGAAGAAGGTTTTGAAGCAGGGAGATAGTCTCCCTGGAGGGAGGTAGCTAGAGACTCTCTCAGTCAGATGTTTTTACTGAGAAATGAGCCATCTTTATCGCCAAAGGTCAAATCCTGCCTCCTCACAGGGCCAGAGTCTAGAAGGATTGTGTTAGAAATGATAATAAAACCTTCATTTGCTAAAACCTCTTAGCCAAGGCCTGAGGGCCCCGAGTGCACATTAATTCATGAATCGTTGAAACACTTGGCTTCTCTCTTTTCTGGGTCTGTTCCCTCAGGGACCAAACTTTGTGCCCTGACATTGGAAGCCGCCGGAATCACAGCTTCTTTTCTTCCCGTGGTCCTTCTGGAATTTTCTGAATGACTGGTTAATGTTGCCTATGGTAGACCTTATCGCTTTTCTTATTGCTGTGACCAAATAACTAATGAAAAGCTTAAGGGGGAAAGTGTTTTTTTGGCTTACAGCAGAGGGGATGTGGTCTGTGATGGTGGAGACTGTGTACCTGCAGGAGGTGAGATGTCATGTTTTATCTACACCAGGAAGCACAGAGAGAGGTGAATGCTGATGCTCTTGTTGCCTTCGTGTTCTGCAGTCCAGGACTGCAGCCCAAGGAATGGTGCCTTGCTTGGGATAGGGCTTGACTGGCCTCCATTAGCCCACCCTAGAACCCTCTCACAGATGTGCCCATAGATTTGCCTCCTAAGCATGTCTAGATCCAGTCAAGTTGATATTATTAACTCTAGCATAGACATACCCTAAATCTGTTCAAAGATAGCTTCAAAATGTGTTGTGATTGCTAATAACCATACGGATTCCACCCCCAAGGGAGGGGCATGTAAAGGAAATCTCAGCATTGTCTACTATAGGCCCACACTGACCCCATGAGGTTGGTATGATCATTTTCATGGTTCAAGACCATAAAGCCCAGAGAGGTTTGGCAAGTTATATGTGTGAATGAAGCTGGGGTGAGGTCCTCATTCTGAGGAGACAGGTTTACCTTTCCGAAAGTACTGCCTCTAATAACCTTGGGCCTTTCTATTGCTCCCCTCTCTTACAGTTCCTGACGTCCCCAATTCTGCCACCCTGGGGACCAAGCTTTCCAACATATGCACCTTTGGACAGGAAAGGAAAGCAACGATATTCCAGCTCTAAGAGCAGCCTGCCCCATGTGTTTGTTGACTTTATATTCTTTTCACAGGTCATGGGAATACAAGATAACCACAGAAAAGACTAGAAGGCAGGTCTTTGTTCAGTTCAGTGCCAGTGAGCCGTAATGGAAGAGGGAAGAGGTCTACCTGAGGTCTACCTGTAGGGGCTGGACTCTCACGGTATGTTCTCTGATGACATGGTGGTTGATAGACGTGGAAAAAGATGGGTGCAAGAACAAAACACGACCAGTGTCACCCTGGTACCTTCTTGTTTTCTTCTCAAACTGAAGAGATCTGGATTCCAGGGGTTTGCACATTTATTTGGTCCTCTGAGACTACTAAAAGGCTATCTAGTGGTGTTAGTGAAGGAGACATGCTGGGACCCACATCTGTCATAATGGATACCCTTGCAAATGGCAGGCGTTCCAGTGGTTGGAGGTAGGGCCCCTCCTGAGATTTCTTCTCTAATCTGACTACATTACTGTTTTTAAATGGTTCTTGCCTGTGGAGATAGTCACTTTTTAACACAAGCAACCTGATCAGTTGTTGGATTTGCTAATTACTTGAAGGTTGGCAGAGCAGAAGTGAAAAAACTGTCCTGGGGAAAAAAGACAAAGTGTCGTGGCAGGTGTATGTGACAGGGAAGCAGCTTCTTATAAAAGAGCAAAGCTTGGGTTGAAATGCTTGGCTTAGCAAAAGTGGAAGCAGCCCTGGTCTACCCTGAGTCTATAATGATCTGGGCCACACATAAGCTTACTTCCGTATAAGTTTTACTATCGAATGAGAGATGATGATAAGAAAATCGAAGCACAACTGAGGAGATAGGATCTTGTTTACAAGAACACCAGCTTCTTTTCTCTCCTCCAGGAGGGGAGATGGCTTTAGCAACATAAGGAAAACTGTTATTTACACAGTCTTCCCCGCTACCACTCACTGTACTTGGGTCTCTCTGCAGAAAGATGCACAAGCAAATGGTCCGTAAGGGGAAGAAGGGAGTTTATTACTGGGAATGAACTTTCTGCTGCTTAGGTTGTTTATTATTAATGAAACATTTCATATCTATGTACAATGTATCCTTGTCGTACCCACCAGATCCCTCCCACAACCTCCCCAACCCATAATATCTCTCTTCTAACCTCATATCCTCATAGCTTTAAAAATAACTCACCGAGTCCAACTAATGTTGCCTATATGTGCATGGGCATGGGGTTAAGCCTGCCAGTGTCAATCTCTCCGAAAGAGCAGTGACTCACTCTCCATCAGAAGTCATCTTCAAGTGTTTCCTCACCCAGGGGTGGTAGTTTTGACTGTAGACTTGACACAATGTATGGTCATCTAGGAAGGGTGTCTCAGCGAGAAATTGCCCAGATGAAGCTGACCTGTGGACACGCCTGTAAGGAATTTTCTAAGCTAGGTTAGTTAGTGTGGAAGACTCACCCTGAATACACACAGCATTATTTCATGGGTGTTGCCCTGGGCGGAATGAAAAGGTACATGTATATGCATTAGTGCATTGAAGGGTGCAGGGTGCATGAAGACCTTAGTGAATGTGGACTGTTTGACATGACCACAGCCATGTCAAGGACACCAATGCGTCAGACACACAGGGGTGGCAAAGCCTTCATCTTGGTCTGAGACTGAATGTTGACAATGAGCACAGAAAATATCCCTCATAGCTTTTCCTGCAGATGTTTAAGGCCCAAAGACTGTTCTTCTACAGAGATGGCTCTGGCCGCTATAGAGATTGGCTCAATCTGCCTCCTTGTCCAGTTGTATGCCACAAACGTTGCCTCCATGTTTGCCTCCATGTAATAACCTTGCATCCCTGTTCACTGTACGCAAAACCTCTGCCTCCCTGTTCACTTGTATGTAATAAACACACTAAGCTTCCCAGGTGCTGTGGCTTCTCCATCAGAGGACTCAGTCTACCCCATCTGGTTTGTCTGTGTCTGTCTGTCTGTCCGTGTGTCCATATGTTTGTCTTTTCCACCATTTGCTCACCACCCAAGCCAAATCAGATCTCTGGAGCCATGCAGGGATTGTGGGTGTCATGTGACCAAGTGTTACAAGTTTCAGCCAAAGTGGGCGGCCTGTAACCTGGACTTGTGAGCCAAATAAACCCCTTCTGTCTTAAGCTGCTTTGGTCGGAGTATTTTATCATAGCAACAGGAAAAAAAGCAACGATGGGTCAACTTGACTATATCTGAAATCAACTAAAACCCAAGCTTCTGTACCCCTGTGAGAGATTTCCTTAGTTGGACCATTTGATATGGAAAGACTCAGCCTAAATCTGGGCCATGCCCTCTGGTGATGGCCCTTATAAAAGGACAGAAAAGATGGAATCTTCTTGTCTGCTTGCTCTCTTTCTCTCTAGCGACTTTATCTGTTCTGCTGCTTAAGCATTCCATTGATGATACTAGAACCCACTTTATAGAAACTTAAGACCAACTGAGACATTCAGCCTCCTGGACTAAAAAAAATTAGCCAGTTCTTTGCAGTTTCCATTGAGAGCAATCATTGTTGGACTAGACAGACCACTGTATCTCTCTCTCTCTCTCTCTCTCTCTCTCTCTCTCTCTCTCTCTCTCTCCTCTCTTCTCTTTGCCTCCTCCTCTCCTTCTCTCTCTCCTTACACACACACACACACACACACACACACACACACACACACACAGATTCTTTTTCTGCACAGCCCCACATCCTTTCTTTGTATCCTGCATCCTCTGTGCTACCCATGCACAGAGCTAAGGGAGCAGAATAAAGCTAACCTATGACACCAGATAAATAGAAATGGAAAAAGGTGAATCAGAAAAATATAGAGGGGTAAAGCAGTAGTTTAGTGCCACCTGGGTAAGTAAGTGGATGTGCCTGCTGCCCTGGGTGGACTCAAAGACTCACCTAGTATCATCAGGATGAGATACTCTTCATATCTGTCTCTATAATGGCTTCAATCACAAGTATATTCGGCACATTCTTGTAGGTTCATATGGAGTGAAAAGAACAGATTCCTAAGTATCCTGAAGTTGAGTACAGTCCCTGGCTTGGTTCAAATGCCCATCTAAAACCTGTCACAGAGATCATGGAAATATAAAACTTGGGTTGTCATGCTTGAATCACATACCTGAATCACATACCTGCCCTTGACTATAGGAGTCGGACCATTGCTACCTCACCAGCCTAGATAGACTGTGGGAGGAATGACTCTCCAGAGGGAACTGGACCACAAGGTCACAGAGTTGTTAGTAGAACAAGGTGACTTCCAGCCTTCACTTTTTCCAGTGGCTGGCCACAACATTCCCATGAGCCTTCTACCCAGGGTTCTGCCTGGACATCATATCCTGCCTGGACATCATCTGCACTAAGGTGAGTTGAATCCAGAGCAGCTGATGCAGGCCATGTTCATGCCAGTGTGCATCAAGATGTAGCAACTTTATAACATGGATTTTTATAGCAGCACAACATGCAGCTTTTTGTAGCAGTAAGTTGTTGCCTAAAAGAGGAGGATTAGGTGTTGAGGGAGCACTACCACCCAACTGCCCATGTCCCTATCCTCCACTGCTCTGAATGTCTCTCCCCTCTCTCCAGTTGCCCTCCATCCCATCTAAGGCTTGAAATTGTGCTTCTCCTCGAGAACTTGGAAGCAAACTATTAGTCCTTTTCTTCAAGATAGTAGGAAGCTACCCCAAATGTCTTAGATACACCAGACTTGATACCTTGACCTTGAGTAATTGTTTTGTGTGTTTGGAGTCAGTTTCTCTATCTGTAACTATAGAGTAGTAAGACTTTTTGCATTTGCTCTTAGGCCTAAGAAGTGCATTAAGTCTTCACACAATGCTTTGGAATAGCTTGCCTTCCCCTTCAGCATTCATCTTTCCATTTTGTTCCTTTTCTGATTCCAGATTACATTAGCATAACAAATGCTCATCCATACGATGGGCTTCCTAGATGGATCTAACCAGCCTGAGTTTACTCGGCTAGCCAGTGGTAGCAGCATCAGCAGCCGGATGTCAGAATTGGAGTTCACAACAGTTGACTGCCCAGATCCATAAATCCGGGCACCAGACTTAAAGGCACGTGAATGCCTGACGGAGTGAAACATGTCTTAGTTCCTTATTGAAGACTTCTTGGCAAACATGTCTTCAGAGGCTAATGTTACTTCGTTATCATCAGTGTCCATGTACTTGCCTGGAGTCAGGCACATTCCATGGCCCTCTTTGCAACTAGCACCTTGTAGTGCCAGTGTTGTAAATGGGTAGTGGGCATGGGCTGTGGGCTGAAGGGTTTGCTCACTGGAGAGTAGAGGGGTCACCTCAGGCTCCGTCTGTGGCTTTTGTTGCAGCTGAGCTCTTGATTTTTTTTAATTATGATTTTTGTGAGTTTCTCTGAATTTGTTTTTTATTTCTTTTATTTTTGAGATTATAATTATATTACACCTTCCCCCTCCTTCCTCCACCCCCTTCCATGTTATATCTTCTCTTGCTCCTTTTCAAATTCATAGCCTGGTTTTTCATTAAGTTTGGTTACATGTATGTATGTGTGTATGTATGTTTGTATGTATGTATGTATGTATGCATGTATGTACATATATATTTCTAGACATATCTACAAAACAAGCCTTGCATCTAAGGCTCAGAATCATAGAGGACAGTGGAGCTGAAGGAATGTAAGAGCCAGAGGATCAGAGAGTTTGCTGTGAGATTGTGCCTCCTCAGAATGCCAGCAGCTGTACCCATAGAGTCTCACTAACATGACTGCCCAAACATGAACTGAAGGAAGACAACCACATAAGACGTGATGGCATGGTCATGAAGAAGCCCAAGAGGCCTCAACCCTAGACAAAGAACTGTAGGAATCTAAGGAATGCTGAGAGTGGGAGAAACAGAATTCCCCCAGGAGAGAACAAATTCGCTGGTTATCCAGTACCAAATGTTTAGCTTTGAAAACACACATATAAGTAACACTAAGTGACCAAGAAGATCATATTCATATATTGAATATATTTTAAATTAAAATATAATTATATCACTTTCCCCTTTCCTTCCTCTAGTTTCTCTCATGTCTTGTTCCTTCCAATTCCTCCCAAGCCCTCTTCACTCTCAAATTGATAGCATCTTTTACACACACACACACACACACACACACACACACACACACACAAACAGATATGACCTTCTGAGTCTGTTTTTGTTGTTTGTGTGTTATGGTTTCAGGGTTGACTATTTTGTTTTGAGAGGCCAATTATGAGCCTTACCCCTGGGAGGAGCTAACTCTTTCAGCCCTCGTGAGTTGCTTATAGATCTTTATCTAGAAATTGAATTGGAACCCAAGAGATTATTCCCCCTCTGTACCAGCCTATTGATATTGTCATTGTTTTGGATTTGTTTATGCATCCGTTTTATATGAGACATTCAGAGGAGCTATCCTGGTATTCTGACTCCTACATTTTTTCTGCTCCCTGTTCTGAAGTTTTCTTTGAGCCATAGATTCCGGAGCTGTGATGTATCCATTAGGGCTTGGCTTTCTACTTATCTGTTGATTTCTGCTTTGTGTCTGGTTGTAGTTTTCTGTGATGGTCTCCATGTACTTTAGAGAGAAGCTTCTTTGATGATCTGTCTATGCATAATAAAGGCTCCTTGAGGCATTACCAAACCATCTTGACATGAGCTCTGTTTCAACCAAGGAACCACACCATCTTCCAGTTTCAAACTTGACCATGGTTGGGCAAAGCCTTTACTATAGGACAGAAATAGACAATAGGCTTGCCAGACCCTCACTGATTCAGTTCTAGTAAACAACAGATGACCCAGAGATGAGTGCTCTGCTCAGCATCAGTTGGGAGACGCTGAGAGGCAGGCTGGCCAATGAGATGCATAACCCTAGCTGCTGTGGTAAAGTGGAGGTCCTTTGCTGCTTAGAACATCACGCCCTTGCCTTATGTGGTGACCAAGAATGATTTCCTGACATTGTATCCCTAGCATGCTTCTGAAAAATGCTCTCTATTTATCTGGAGCAATCTGTAAATGATACAGATATTTACATGGATGTATTTTCACACTGGCCCATTGGCATAACTAGTACCCCCACTTCATTCTCCCATGGTAAACAGGAAAAACACAATTTGGCAAAATCATTAAAAAGATGACTTTTGCCATTGTAGTCTGTTCTCAGCTGGCATCCGTTTGTATTTTCTGTTTAAGCATCCCCTTCCCCTGCTACCTGGAGTCTTCGAAACAGACTTTCTTTCCTCCTCAGGGTCAACAGCCACACCATGCAGACTGGCCATTTCCTGCAGCCTTCTGGTTATAGAATGAAAAGCTCTAGAGAATGGGCACCAACATGCACAACATTGTATAGATTTCTTTTCGCTGAAAACAGTAGAGGTTTTATGACTGTGGATACAGCTCATCTGTAGGGAATAACTCAATCTTACCCAATTGGCTGTGGGAGGGAGTATGTCACATAGAAATAACAATTGCAAATCTGTGAATCAAATCTTCAATATTGAGCTGAGTGTGGTAATGTATGTAATTTCAGCACTTGAGAAGTTAAGGCAGGAGGATGGTAATTTCAAGGCCAACAGGGTCCATAATACCCCCCCAACACACATGTGTGCACGAATGCCTGCATGTGCACATGCATACGTGTGCGTACACACACACACACACACACACACACACACACATACAATTAGATAGTTGGGTGTGCTTGTGCAAGAGAGGAACCCTGAAGGTTTGTTCCCTAAGCTTCCTGAGAGTCCCTTCCATGGAACCCACAGTCACTGCATCCCACACTGAAGACAGCCTCCCATGCCCCATTTCTGCTGCCATTCATACAGTAAGCAACAGAGAGGAGGAGATGAAAGTCTGAAGTGGAAACTTCTAGTTCTTTTGGAAAGTTACTTATGCTAAATGATGTTTTGCTGGGGCACACAGATGAAAGGATGTCTTGCTAAAGTAAACACGCGAAGGACTGTTTTCCTGAAGCAGATTCGGTGAAAGGATGTTTGGATATAGCAAACAGGTGTAAGGTCCCATGATGAAGGAGCATGAATATGAACCAGGGACAGTGGGGGATGGGCACTGAGCTTTGGTTTGGTTCGCTCCACCTTGCGCCTCTTCACTCATGACATGCCTGTATTGGTTCACCTTACATAGTTCTGTTGAGCTCAACTTGTAGTAATGCCGCCATTGAGAGAAACTCACCCAAGAACTGCTGGTGAGGATCCCGCAGCAGCTTGCCACCACTGTAGCTTCGCTTTAGGCCAGTTGGCGAGCCTGGCTGCTGCTTCAGGATTGAACTACAGCAGCCTGGTGTCTGCGTGCTGTAAGGATTGCACTGAAGCTGCTGGTTCGTACCTGGTGTCTGCCTGACTAGAGGATTGGTCTGCAGATGCTATGCCATGTTTGGTGTTTGCTACAGGACTGAACTGCAGCTCAAGAAGATCGAGTTCACCCCTAAAGAACTATTGCTGAAGAGGTCCACATCCCCCATATCCCAAAAAAACGTTTCTCTTCCTCTACCTCTTCTTGGCGGAGGCGGGGCGGGGGTTGCAAAAATTTGTGCCTACAGAAATCCCTCAGCATTCTAGCTGAAGTCCTTGCCCCCCCCCTTAGTTGACTCACATTTCTCTGCACTTTGCTTTGGGGGCTTGGGCTCAGGGCCTCGGGGATGTGGAGTGTGGTTTGTGCAGCTGAGTTCCAACCTTTCACTCAGTCCCAGTACTTTGCAAACATATAACCTGCCTGATGCCCACAAGTTAAACTAAGCAGCCCTGGTTTACCCAAAGACACCCTTCACGTTTCTCTTTCACATTGTGAAGAAAAACCACATATTATCAACTTGTGACTTGGTCTTCCTAAGTGAGCTGCTTAACTCACTGAGGTAGCATTCAGTGCATTTGTCCTGTGTTGTAAGCATCACTCCCAGCTAGCTCCAGAAGTTTCTAAGTCTTCCATTGGAAACTCCATACCAGGAAGCATTGATAGAGAAAATTTTAGCCCTGGACCCCCCACGAGCACCATTAGTCTTGCCTTTGAATTTCTGTAATTAAATCTTTTTATTTTTCTTTTTCATCTTTTTCATTGAATGCATAAAATTTCAGGCCCTTGTGTGCGTCTTCCACAGTTGTAGGAGTTGGAAGAACGTGGCAGGGAACGCCCGGGGAAGCAGCGCTAAGGTTTAGCTCTAATGTTTAGCATCTTGGCCTGATGCTCATATAAATGGCTCTGGTACTTTCCTCTAGATTTCTGGATACCTTGGAGGGGGGAATGGAGCAATTCGGCCAGTGATTAGGGAGTTAGACCACAAGGCAAGGGGAGAGGTGCTATGGCTTCTGGATACACAAAGTGAGAGCAGTGATGTGTTAGGATGCTGCCTTTGGGATGGGACAGCTCTGCTGGGAACACAGAACCATTCCTGAACAGACTCATTAATGTAGCTCCCATTTCTTGTTCTGCATCCAGGGCCACACCCCAGGCTATCCTGTAAATCACTACGTAGCCCAGGCTGGCCTCGAACACACAGACATCCTCCCAAGCTCTGGAATATTAGGCATGAATTCCAGCCTATTATTCCAGGCCCAGCTTATAACATTTCTTAGGACCTAAGTGTGGTCTGCCTGTGTGCCTAGACTTAATTGGTTACAGTTCACACAAACTGATAGAAGCTTGATAATATGAATAGTTTTGATTTTTCTTCTCTCCCCAAGTTAAAATGCCTATACAAGTCAATCTTAAGGATAGTCAAGCCAAAATTGCCCTAGGCTAGTACTGTGAAGATTACAAATGTGTCTAGGGAATTCGCTAAACTTCCGTGGCTTTTTATACAGAAGGGCTACTTTCCCTGTATCTTAGATTTTCCTTTGCAAGATGGGGTTTGACTTTCACTGTCTGTGCTACTGAATGAGGATGCCAGGGCAAGATAATGCGAAACAGCCCACGGCTTAGGATTTACGCTGGGTATGGGATGCATTACGAACGTTATTGTTGGCAGTACTTAAAGCCTCCTATGCATGTTTTTCTTTAGCTAATCTGAAAATTAGAATGTGTCCTTTGATCCTGTACATCTAATGGAACATGTTACAGGATTGGACCGAGGGGCAGAAAAATGCTAACTCAATATTTAAAGTGTGTCTACCTCTAAACTCAACAAGGTAGCCGAGAAATGGCCCGAGAGCCAGGTTTTACATCTTGTTCCTGAAAGTTTTGTGCCAAAGTGAATGCCTGTTCTCCAACAAACCTCAGAACAGCTGCACAGCTTAGGAAAGTCAGACACATTTGTAATTATCGTCCACGTTGAAATATTCAGCTTTGCCAACAACCTAGGGGTCTTTCCATATCTACATAGTTTATCTACATTGTTAAAAATCTGCAGGGGTTTGTGATTTATTTAAAAACATTTAGTGTGTGCATGTGCTTGTGTGTGCATGTGTGCGTGCGTGTGTGTGTGTGTGTGTGTGTGTGTGTGTGTGTATGCATGTGTGCCGTGGACCATGTTCCATGGTGTGCCTATGGAATTCTGAGGACAAATTGCAGAAGTGGGGTCTCTCTTTTTACCATATGGGCTTCCAGTATCAAACTCAGGTCTTCAGACTTTTGGGCAAGTGGATTTAACCACTGAGCCAGCTCACCGAGTCCACAAGTGTCATATTTTAGAATATATTCTACACTCTAAAACTCAAATGTTTCACCCTTTTAAAAATGACCACCCATTTAACCGGCATCTCCTCGTATTTTGCAATTTTATCACTTGTGTGTACATCTCTGGCCACTCGAGTTTGTCCATCCTCTCAAACTGACGATGTCTTCTAAGATCTCTTTCAGGGCTTCTTTACCTCTGCTCTCCGTGTGATTGCTTTTTCAATGTTTGAACTCTGCTGATGGCATATCACAATGGAAGGGATTTTTGGATATGTGAACCCTTACCATGTTTCCACCAGGCAAAACTACACAAAAGGCAAAGGCCACCCAGGGAGCAACTCCCTACTCAGGTTTCCTGTTCCCATTTCTATTTTGCTGATGATGAGTTTTTCTGGAAAAAACATGAATCTTTATATAGCTATATGCCTTTCATCCTCAAGTTAGACTCTTCCATTCTCTTGCGTTATGCTTTCTGCATTTAGTACGATATCATCAGTGTATAAAACCTGTCAGATTTTTAAAAATTATTAATTTTGGAGCATGTGTGTATGTGTTTAGGCACAAGCACGGTCTCTGGCAGTCACTTCTCTCCTCCTGCCATGTGAGTCTCAGCAATCGAGCTCAGATTGTCAGGATTGACAGCGGCACTTCTGACCCATGAGCGTCCCAGCGCCTAGGATCCTTGCTCTGTTTGTTTGTAAACAGCCACAGAATGCTCTATAATGTAATTCTGCTGTGGTTCTTCCAACTTCTTCGATATCAGGTTTTACTGCAGTGTTTTCTAATTCTCCACCTTCCTGCTATGAGTAACCTTGTGTAGGTTACACAGTTTGTTTGAAGTGTGAGTTTCTAAGATTGCTGGAGTCAAAATGTGTAGCCGTCAAAGGTTTTGCCTCTTTATTTTCTTGTATCATCTAACGGCATGCCTGGCCTCTGCTGCACCAACAAGGGTGTGCTTTTTAGCTCTTTATTTTTTTCAAATTTGAAATACTTGGTGGTATTTCAGTATACATTTATCTTACATCTAAATAAACTTGGGTATCTTTTAACATACTTAAGGACCATTTGTGTTATATTTGGGTTTTTTTGTGTGAATTTTATTTGCTATCTTTTGAGATTTATTTTTCTTTCTCCAGTTTAAACACTCTATATATCCAGATATAGCACATACACACAAATCTGGTAAGCATTTTCTCTCATCATTTCATTTATCATTTGACTTACAGTATATTTTTCTATGCAAATGTTTGTAGCAGTCAAAATTCTTAATCTTCATAAAACTTTGTATCCAGGAGCTAGGTATGTGGCTCATGCCCCTGATCCCAGTACTGAGAAGGCTGTAGCTGGAGGATAAGAAGTTTGAGAAGAGCCTAAACTGTTTAGCTAGAGACAGAGAAAACAATCGCACAACAAAAAAACTGTATCCAGAATTTGATCACATTTAGGCATGTTCCTTCTATGTCTGGGGTACAGAGAAATCACCCCCTGTTTTCTTCTAGCGCTTTTGTGGTTTAAATATTTCCATTTGTACCTGAGATCCATTGGGAGCCTGTTCTTGCCTGTAGAATAAGATCCACCTCTACCAATTATCTTTTTGCAAATGGCTAGTATACCTCGTTCAGAACACATCTGTACCCTGAATTTCAGATGGCACATGTCACGAAATAAGTTTCCAAGGTAACCAGGTCTCCACGTGGGTCTCTGGTCTGCTCTCTGTCCTTGTGTGCTTTGCAACACTCTGTTTTAATTTAAAGAGGAGTTGTGGTGTGCTTTCAATTCTGGCAGAGCTGTTCCCCCTGGCCTTTCCTTTTTAGTGTTTTCTTAACTATTCTTGTATGTTTGTTTTTCCATATGAAGTTAGTGTCACGCCTAGCTTCATAAAACCCTCAAAGTCTGATGTTTTTATTGGAGCTGGTAATTTTATTGGAATTTATAAATTAACCTAATCAGAAGTGACACCTTTATGATGCAGACATCCTAGCCAGGCAAGAACACAGCATGGCTTCAAAGTTGTCCTCATCTGTTTGTTTTTCCTTTTGTAGTGTTTTAAGATAGTTTTTGGAGGAGTTTTACAAGGGGCCTAGGCTCACTTGTAGGTTCTCTCTGTTGCTACTTGGTAGTCCACTTTGGGGAATTCTTCTACTGTGGACATGCTTTGTTAGTTAGCTATTTGTTTTCTTCCAGACCTTCTAGTATCTTCTATACATAGTTGTATCTTTCCAGTTCTTGTGCCTATAATTGATTTATGTTGTTGCTTCAATGAGTTTGCTAAGAAGAATAATGTTAAGTAATGATGAGTTACATGATAACAGCATTGACACTGGATTTTGTCCTCTTCTATGCTAGTTCCCTCTCCCTTGCTGAATACCCTGACAAAAGCAACTTAAGGGGGAGAGACTCTATAAGCTCCACCAACAGCACCACTAACTGGAAACTGAGTGTGCAAATACGGAAGCCTATGGAGGACATTTCTCATTCAGCCCACAACTTGAGATGGTGGAAATAACTCCCTTTGATCATTAAGAATGGACAATGAAATCAAGATGTTGACTTTAGGAGGAAGGTATAACCAACTGTGTTTTAATTGTGCTGAATTAGAACAAAGGCTTTTAAAACACCCATAGAAATAAGAATATTCCTCTCAAATCTGCTTATCTTGATATGATTTCAGATGCTAAACGGAATGTATTCTTGAAGTTCCCATCTCCCTGTTGTTTGTGGGTCATAGTAATTGGTATGAGAGATCAGATTTTCTTCCATGCTGTCTTTGGATGTTTCCAGATGATTATATGCAATGACAGTTGTGACACTGTTTTCTGGTATAATAAACGATATCATTTATAGAATGTGGGCCCTATCTGGTCTTTGACAGTTCAGTAGAATGAGTAGAACTGTATGGCCTTGTGGTTTTCTGAGAACATTTTCTCTACTTTTTATGAAATTGGTTTATTTTATATATTCACGCACTATTCTGTCACTATGTGGATCACGTTGATAATTACTTTTTCCAAGATCATACACTTCATATAGATTACTGAATTGACAATGTAGAAGGCAACTACTGGGTGTAAGGCTGAGTGAGAGATCATGGCACAGAGTCCTTCACCACCCTCGCTCTCCAGGGTTCCCCAAGGATGCCTTCTAGATCTTGGAAAGGGTATGAATATGACTCAGTAGGGAATGAAAAAGCTCCTAAAATGTTCTACCAGTGAAACCTACTAGAATCCCTCTCTCTGGAGTGCTAGAAAAGGTTGTCTATTAGGGAGTATGTGAGGCAGGAGGGATGGCTCAGCAGTTAAGAGCACTGGCTGGCTGCTCTTCCAGAGGTCTTGAGTTCAATTCCCAGCACCCACATGGTGACTCACAAACATCTGTAATGGGATCTGATGCCCTCTTCTGGTGTGTCTGAAGACAGCAACAGTGTACTCATCAAATAAATAAATCTTTTTAAAAAAGGAAGTATCATGCACTGAAAATCACTGAAAGCTCCCCACAGCATTACTATGAAAGCTACTCAGAGGGTTACTGGTTTATGGTCAGCAGTGTTCAGCTTCCAGGCTGGCTGAGTATGCCAGGGACGAGTTTATGAAGAGTATTACAGATGGCCTTCCATTGTGGAGTTGCTCTGAAGGACACTCGGGGAAACTGACAGACACTAGGCTTTGCAGGTTGCACATTGTTGTAGAAGTTTGGTATACAGCAGGAGCCAGACCCAGCTGTCCATTGCTGCTGAACTATGGAAGCTGAACAAGAATGAACACCAGCAGAAGAAAGAAGAATGCTTCTGGCAATCTAGTGGGAAGGATGCCTTAACTTTCGAGAGTCTAAATCAGTCAAAATGAGAACCATAGCACGCAGTTGTGATTATGGGATGGTAACAATTTCTAACACTAGGAAGGTGTTAAGTTTAAGGCCTGTGTAAGTGAATGTCTACTATATTTTGAGTGGACACTTCGGCATTTATTAGTTGTGACTTGTTTTTTTGTGGTGGGAAGCCTTTTGAAATTCTGTATTTTGGGCTTGTGACGTAGGTCAGTGGGTAAAGGCAGTTGGCCCAGCCTGATGATCTATGTTTGTTGAGTTTAATTACTGGGATTCATATGGTGGAAAGAAAGAACCAGCTCTCACAAGTTGTCTTCTGACCCCACTTATGTTGTAACTTGTATGCATATACATTTCCCCACAATAAATAAAGTGCAAAAGGTTTTGTGTGGAATTTTTAAAACTTCGTATTTTACATCCAAACAAAATTAATTTGGGAACAGTCATTAAATAATTTTAGTTTTCTGTGTGATAGAATGTGAGGTTAATATTTGAATCTATAGTTCTATTGTGATCAGAAGGAATCTTGGACTAACAGCCCACATAAACTATGAAGAAATCAGCAAAGAGATTCATTATGGTAGAAGTTAGAATTGATATTTTTCTATGTAACAGATTCCTCAGCCTTGTCTCTCTGTCTGTGTGTGTGCATGGTGCAAGTGTACATGTATGTGTTATGCACATTTGTGAGGTGGGCATGCATCAATCTCCATTAACCTTTGCCTTTCCCCCCTTGAGACAGAGTTTCTGCTAAGTCAAATCCCAATGTTTTAGCTAGTCATGAGATCTAGTAATCAGCACACCTGCTTGCTTTATCCGTGGGTTCTATGACATGGCGGGTACCGTTACCCGAGTCCTGCTTCACAGGAGTTTCAGTAAAGAAAAGCACAGGGAACTTTATAGAATGGAAAAATTTCCATTTTAGTAGATGTGGTGGTTCCAATGTATCTATGTAGAATGATGATCGCACTGTATGCTGAACTCATTGTGAATCAAAATTATCTGTGTGTATGCCATGCTGAAAGTGAAAAGGGGTTTACCCCTGCAGAAGATCCCAGTTTGAGTCCCAGCATCAGGGGGAAGTTAAGGTTGGTTCTTATTAGCCCTTTGATGTTTTATGTAAAATTTGAAAATCAGTGTGTCCAATGCCAATTTTTTTTATTATGGATTAATAAAGTCTGTAATAAACTCTGCAGAAGAATTCGAGAACCTCCACACGTACAACACCAGGTGCCCAGCTCATTTCTGGGGTTCTGCTTCTTCACACCTTCAATGTCTCTCAAAATTTTCTATTTCCTTTGCAGAGTTATTTGTCTCAGTTTATCACTAACCATCTAATTACCATTTTTGTGCTATTAAAGCGATATCTGTACAGTCTTCATCTACTTAGCTACGTCTTATAAAGACACAGACATTACACCTTCCAAATGCAGTAAACCCGCTTTTCATGCCGGTGACCTTGGGGTCATTTTGGATCTTTGTCCTTATAATCTTATTTGATTACTATATTTTGTTTTTTGGCAATTTACACAACTCTTATTACTTTTTTCTTGCTAAAGTCCATAGCCAAGACTTCTCGAAAAGTACATAATAGAAGTGCCCAAATAGGGCTAGAGATATGGCTCAGCAGTTAGGAGCATTGACTGTTCTTCCAGAGGTCCTGAGTTCAAATCCCATCTAGCACATGGTGGCTCACAACCATCTGTAATGGGATTTGATGCCCTCTTCTGGTGTGTCTGAAGACAGCGACAGTGTATTCATATATACATTTAAAAAAATGTCCAAAGAAGGCCGTAATCCAAGTCACATCTTGGAAGAGAGCTGCACTTGAAGGGCCTGCAGCGCAGAGCAGACTCCTTCCCCGCCGACTTCTGTGTGCGTGTGAAGCTGTTGAGTCACTCTGAGGTGGCTCCTTCCTGGGCCCATCTGTCATCGAGTGTAATCGGAGGAGAGCAATGCTGTGCCTCTCTTTTCTAAAACATTTTATCACTCAGCAGTGTTGACTTTTACCAAGCACTTTCTGGCACTGGAGAGAGGGGTTGTGTGTGATTTTTCTTCTTTAATCTATGGCTTTGAAAAGATCCATTCATTGTTTGCAACGTTGTGACAAATCTATCAGAAACACCCCCAAGATGGCCTTGATATGATTCTATATGTCGCTGGTCTTGGCACTGCTGGAATGCTGTCTAGAGTTTTCATACTGGTACTCCTGCTGCAGATTAGGTTCTGTTCTCATAATTTCATCTTTACCAGCCTTTGTTACTACTGTCTACAAAGGGCCTTGGGAAGTACTTCCTCTTGGTTCTCGAAGTTTCTGCGCAGTGGAAACTAATGAACCCTGTCAGAAACGTCAGACAACTTGTTTTCCATTCTTCATGTAATTTCACATTTAGAATGGAATACTCTTTTTTTTTCTTATAGATTTTATTCCATGTTCATGGCTTCTTTGCCTCTGGTTCGTATCTCCTATCAGAAGTCTGCTATTCCTTCTCCTTTGTAAAGAATGAAAGCTCATAGTGGCAGAGGTATGACTTGGTGGTGGCTTGCTTGGCAAGCAGCATGTATGAGGTCCTGTGCTCGGTCCCCATCATTGCCCCCACCAAGAAGTGTGCTTTATGTTAGAATTATTTGTTATTCCTTCTTTACCCAGTTGCACCAGTGGCCACCCTGATTTTCTTGGTCTATATGGTGTTTCTCAGGTCTTCTGCTAAGCTCGCCAGTTCTCATGCAAGCTCACCTTGCATGCTTCTGGTGCTGCTTCAGTTGAGTGTAGGGTTGTACGCTCCTTACGCTTACATCCAAATGGACAGTTCTAAACTTACGTTACAAAGTGTGGGCTTCCTCATTCAAAGAGAACATGAGGCCATTGGTGCCGCTAGGTTGTTGGAATGCTGGCTTAGCACATGGAGCACCCTGGATCTGATACCCAGTTACTGCGTGAGCAGGGAGTGTTAGCACTCAGGAGGTAGAGGCAACAGGATTAGAAGTTAAAGGCTACCCAGAGCTCTACAGTGAACTCAAGGGGATCCTGGACTACATGAGTTGGAAGGAGAAGAAATCCATGCTGGGTCCTGTGTTCTCTTCTGTGTTGGGCAGACAGCTACTGCACTTTCTTTCTTCATGGAGAATGTTGAATCTCTGGATGTATCCAGGCACTATAGACCTAATGTCAGCCTGCCCCTAGCTTCTTACTGAGGGGCTTGGTTCTGGTTGCATCCCGAGGCATGATTGGCTATGTTTCCAGAGTACAGAGAAGTCCACTGGCTTTTATCCAGATGATTTTAACCACTAAACTTTTTCACTGTAACCTGGAGGTAGGGTCCATCTCCTTGGTTTCAAGTGTACTCCTGGTAATGTGTTCTCACATTTACACAACATTTACACGCACCTACACTCCCTGCAGCTTGGAAATGAAAGGATGGATATCATTAAGGAACACACACACACACACACACACACACACACACACACACCTCTCTGTTTTTATTGACATTATGTGAGTGCTCTTAAAACTTTGTTGCTCAATTGGACTCCAAGCTAAAATGAGGAGTCTCTTATCTAAAATAAAACATTGAAGTTGGACTGAGCACTTCAGTTGCCATGGAATTTAGATTTCTTTGTCATTTGAGATAGAGAATATTATTTCAACTTTAAGTGAAATTACTGGAAAGACAAGAGTGGGGAAACTGAATTTTTATATTAACCATTCAACAAATATAATCCAGTAAACAAAGTTTATTCCTTTCATCTCAAATTTTTACTGCTTTATTTTTTTTTTTAAGATCATGGGAATTAGGCTACAAGTACTAATTGAAATAAAAGTGTACAATTTGAAATTTTAAATAGGAACTAGGTGTGTACACACCTGAAATCCCAGAGGAAGCAGAGTCAAGAGGTCAAGGTCATCCTCAGCTACACAGCAAATACAAGGCCACATGATATAGTCTCAAAATGCAAAACAAGAAAACAAAATATGACAGTCTCTCTTTCTCATTCTTTGGGACAAGTCTCACTATACAGTCTTGGTTGGTCTGCAACTCAGTTCCTCTGTGAGTTTCCTGAGTTGCTGGCATCAGAGGTCTGTACCACCATGCCTGGTGAGACGGTCTGCCCTTACTAAGTGACTTTTCTTTGAACACGTTTTAAAGACTATAAAGTCCCATGCATATGCTGCGAGCTGTGTGCCCTGAGGACTGAGCCCAGCTGCCAGGCATGTTCAACATTTATTTGTAGTTCTCTCCACACCATGTGGATTTAAAAGACTCAGGAAGTTGTTCTCCTGATGCTTAAGAAAATGTGATGCTCTCCCATCCTCCTAAAGATCAGAGAATCTAGATTTTTGAGGATTCTATAAGTGAATCTATATAATCTAAGGAATTTGACTCTTTACTTATTTTCCTGGATGTTTTTTGAACTTTTATGGCATGTCAAACCCCACACATAGTGCTGGCAGTTTACAAGTGTTAAGCCACTACATCTGGTTAATAGCCCACAAACAAGTGAGAAATTATTACAGTGTGAGGACTTCAAATGAGGTAGAGTGGGTATTAGATGGGAGTTTCCTAGAGAGGTGATGTGGCTGAGATAGGAGACAGGAGTAGGGGGAAACTGGGTTGCAGGAGCAACTTGGAGAAAGACTTCATGCTATGCTCTGGGATGCGCCATGCTGGAGACCTCACAGAAGGGCATGGTTGATGGTCGAGAGAAGGGTAGACCACAGTACATTTGTCAGGACAAGGGAAGGGCGGAATCTTTCTGTTGCGTCTTGATCCTTGGCAGCAATAGCAGGGAGGCAATGTGCTCAAACTTGTCTTTTGAATGATTTCTCTGGCTACATACAAAGATCTGGATTTTCATTTCAAGGATCTCATGGAAGATGTGGCCAGGCAACAGCTGGGACCAAAGACTTGTTCTTGTCTGTGTGGGAAGATCTCTACTTCTATCAAGTCGTCCAGGACCCACAAAGGGCACTGAGGAGAATAAAGCTTTTGACTGTTATTTTTAGGGGAGAAACATTTCCTGTACCAATAAATCATAGGGAATTTTTTTTTAAAGAAGAAAGAGTATTATAGGCTGTTTGAATAAGAAAAAAACTGAATTCAAAGGACAGAGCACATTTCGGTCTTCCTATGTGCCTCAACTTGGGATTGTTCTGCCCTCTGCCCCACAGAAGATGAGTTATGGCCAGATATATAGACGAAATCTCAGAAATAGCCAGCTTTAAAATAGACAGCTAGAGATGCCTTGAAGTTCCCTATCATCTCCAGGGATCATGCTTTTTTATATCCCAAAGATTTTAAGAAAAGCTTTTTTGTGTATTTTTTAGTCCTGTCCTCTCCCCCCCATCTGCACCCCTCCCATCCTGCAACCCTGGGATTATAATCAAAGCTGAAAGCATAAATTTCAGTTGAGGTAAAAATGCAAAAATTCAACTGCGTAAAATTATCCACAGGGTAACCTCACGTGACAAATCCAGGCTTAGGATTTAGCCTACAACGTGACTAAATGCTAACAAACCTAGGCTTTTTCCCTTATTAAAAAATACATAACTATTTATTCATAGGAGTACTGGTTTTCACCTGCAGTAAAAACTTTACTTTGCCTCAAGAGCAGGCAGAAGAGAAACCTGAGGCAGCCCAAATCTAGGGATGAGCACTGATCTGCAGGGTCTAGTAAAGGTGCCCTGTCCACCCAGGGCTGTGGCCTTGCTCTCTGTAAAATCACTCTCTTCCTCTATCCCTGCCTCAGATGAACTTCCAGGAGCCAACAGTCTCTCCTGCCTCAGTCTGTGATGAGTCTGTGAATAACCTCTCAGGGGCTGTTTATACAGCACATAACTGAAATTCAATTTTGTTTTTAAACCAAGTATTTAGCACTGGTGGTGAGATCTGCTGGTCATCAGGAGAGTGGTTCCTGTTCTGCCTAGGGGACAGTGAAGGCCCAGAGAGAAGAACCTCAGAGGTCTAAGACATTAGAATCCAACAATGAAAAGTCAGCAGAGGCTACATGAGCCATGAACCTAACCTTCTCCTTTGGTCTTTGTAGTTTAACTTCCTCAGGAAATGAAAGGACAGCGTCTTAGGGTTTCTATTCCTGCACAAAACATCATGATCAAGAAGCAAGTTGGGGAGGTTATTTAGCTTACATTTCCACACTGCTGTCCATCACCCAAGGGAGTCAGGACTGGCACTCAAGCAGGTCAGGAAGCAGGAGCTGATGCAGAAGTCAGTTCCACTGGCTTGCTCAGCTTGATTTCTTATAGAACTCAAGACTACCAGCCCAGGGATGGCACCACCCACAAGGGGCCCTCCCACCCTTGATCACTAATTGAGAAAATGCCTTTCAGCTGGATCTCATGGAGGCATTTCCTCAAGGGAGGCTCCTTTCTCGTTGATAACTCCAGCTTGTGTCAAGTTGAAACACAAAACCAGTCAATACAGACAGTGCTATAGTTTGGATCTATGTGTCCCCCAAAACACATGTATGTACGAATGCATGCACCCACACACAACCTCTGTTAAAGGCTTTGTTGAGAAGGAACAAAAACTTTAAGACATGGGGCATAGTGGGAGATTATTGGGTCACTGAGGGTTTATCCTTGAAGTGGGGGGTGGTGGTGGAATTGTCTCAGTTATGTTTTTATTGTTGTGAGCAGACACCATGACCAAGGCAATTCTTATAAGGACAACATTTAATTGGGACTGACTTACAGGTTCAGAGGTTTAGTCCAGTATCTTTAAGGCAGGAACATGAGCAGCATCCAGGCAGGCATGGTGCAGGAGGAGCTGAGGGTTCTACATCTTCATCTGAAGGCTGATAGCAGAATATTGGTTTCCAGGCAGCTAGGACTTGGGTATTAAAGCCTACACCCACAGTGACACGCCTACTCCAAGAAGGCCACACCTCCTAATAGTGCCACTCCCCGGGCTGAGCACATACAAACCATCACAGGAACCCCTTGTCCCATCTTCATTTTCTGTTCATGAAGTGAATGGCTCAAATTTGCCTACTGCATGATTCCTACTGAAGCAATGGACCCATCTGATTATAAACTGAAAACCTCTAAAACTGTCAGCCCAAACCTTTGTTTTTGATGAGTTTAAGATCTCACATATTTGTTATAATTAAGGAAAGCTAATGCAGAGAGACAGTGGATACAATTTCACTGAAAGCTACTTTTGATTTCCATCTTAGGAAGTGGGAGCATTCCATGTGGCAGAGAGAAGACCGGAAGAGGAGGGGGTTAGACCCTGAGGAGTAGGGGCCAGCTGATCAGCCTCAGAGATTTCAGTTTTTTCTCTTTGCACTTAGTTCATAAGGCAGTGGGGGTTAATACCTTCGTATTGTTAGCAACAATGATGGAAAACCTGAAACCATGGAGCCGACAGGTTGACACACTGAGAATGAGGTTCTTTTTGGTAGAGGATACAAAGCCCTGGGTTCCCTTCTCAGAACTCCATAAGCTGGGTGTGGGGGCCCACACCTGTGATCCTAGCACTCTGGAAGTAGAAGTAAGGCGAGCAAAGGTTCATGGTTGTTTGGAGCTACATAGACCATGACCCTCCCCGAGAAATGAAAGGCAAATATTGAAAAGAATAGCAAAGCAAGATAGGTAAGGCAGAACACAATGTATTTCAAAGGAGCCCTGGTATATTTAGGGGACATTCTTCACCACCACAACAAGGGATGGCTGTTTTGACATCTGGTAGACAGAAGATAGCAATTCTGTTCAGCATCCTACAGAGCACAAGATAAAAGCCTCCACTTGCAAACCAAGTGTCTGGCCCTAAAAATCAGTAGTTGTGAAATGAGACTATACTATCAATGCATGTGTTTCCAGGGGTGAGGACACCTCCCTTTGGTCCTTATTGTTTGAGTGACTAAAACTGTGCAAGCATGAAATATTCCCAAGTCTAGGAAGCCAAGGAGAACGCGTTGCTTACACAGCGAGGCTGCTCTAGCTGCTGTTAAGCAAAGCTCTTACTCCTGCTCCCCAATCGCTGCCTCTTTGGGACTTTCCTTTTCATGAGAGTAGAGGACAGACTGAGAAGGCCTTGAAAATTTTCCATAAGAACGAAAACGCCCGCCCAGTGAGTTTACATTTCTCCTGTCAACATATATGTTTCTTGGCATCTCTTGTTGCTGAGCCATATGAAAACTTGTCACTTCTCCCTCCTCCGACATGCTGGCAAGTGCTGCCCCAATTAAAGGAAATAAATAACACGAGCCAAAGGCAATGGTAGAGCCCGGGTCTTCCTGCTCACGCACTGGGGAGGTAGAGTCTAATGGAAAGATGTCGAGATGGAGTAATGCCCACAGGCTGGGTTTGTTCAGCATGCGGTGGTTACACTTGTGAGATCCCTACTCTCTAGCTGAGGCATGATATCCCAGCAAAGACATTTCTTTTTCCTACAGGAATTAGTTCCCTCCCTTTAAAATTAGATGTGATTCACTCCCTTCCAGTGAGGGATAATGGAGCGCTGGGGAGATTCTCAGCACTGCTCTTCTCCATCCTCCCGATCCCAGAAGCATCCCTCCTCCACAGGTGCTCAGCATCCCTAGTGGTGAAGGTGGTAGTGATGCTGGATTCTATTTTGACGGGGGAAAGTGGGGTCAGTGTGTATTGCTAAAATTATTATAAATCCTGGGACAGGCAATATTGCTGTTGGGGATGGCTGTGGAGCACCCCTAGGGAGCACTCCAACTGGCAAGAGCATGATTGTCCATACATTTCCCTCTGTTGGCAGCCTCTGGGGTGTTGGCTACCTCAACCATTGTAGGGCTAACGAATTATGTGATTTCTGAGATGCACATGTTTGCTATGAATGTTGACAAGCACCTTTTGAAGGGGGTGAGATGAAAGCTGTCCTCAGTTGGGACCAGAAGAACGATGATCATTTTCAACTTTCCAAGCAAACAAATGAGGAGGTATCAAAGCACTCAGTGCCCAAGTCACACAGGACAACCTCTCAGTGAGAGCCTCTGGCTCTAGCATCCTGGAGTCTAATGTGTGATATCCCCATGATTTCAGGGTTCAGGTGATGTTGGAAATAATCTGCTCTTGCCAGGTACCTTGTTAGATATGTAATCTATCTCCTATTTGTATAATTATGGATCTGTAAAACATTGCTTATTTCATGTCTATCATATGTCCATAACATATGTATGTATTATATGTGCCCATACATAACTAATGCCCTTTGTGCAATGGGCAATTACAGTGATTGTCAAAAAAAAAAAAAAAAAGATTCAAAACTTACCAAAAGATAGCCCACTTGGAGGTTAACAAAGGATCCCTCCTCCCTTCGGTTTAGTTAGACTCTGACTATGTAGCCCTAGCTGACCTCTATCTACTCTGTAGTTAAAGCTAACATTAAACTCATGATCTTCCTGCCTCAACCTCCTCGGTGTTTCAATCACAGATGTGCAGGACCACACTTGGCTTTGCCGTAGGGTCCTTGTGTTCTGAAGAAAGTTTAACACGAAACAGCACGGTATTTGTCTCTGATGTCAGTCAGGAAAGCTGAATCTGACCTGCCTCTAAGATGGCAGCCCTGTCTGTACAGTGATTTTAATATCTTCATGTCCTTGGTAATAAAACAAACTTCTCTTGAAGCTGTTCTAGCTCCATGGACCGACTCTCTCCTTCAGAATCAGGTCTCTTCCGTCAAATAAACCACATACTTAAAAAAAAAAAAAAAAAACACCAACACTAATTGTAGCTCCATGTAGCAATGCGACCATTGCACTTATACATTATTCCATCAATACACAGGGGTGTGCATCAGTGTCTGTGCCCAGGCTTGTGTTATAGCTCTACTTATTAAGTCATAGGTCCATATGGAATTGATTCTTCAAAGCCCGCACTTTCTTATTAGCACTTCTTTCTACTGGCAAACACATTTCATCAAATGTGATGTGGAGGGTTTGGGGCAGACTTTGTTATGACTCAGCGTGAGGAATTGGGAATCACAGAGGTGCCGTCAATCAAGCTAGTCGGTCCCTCGTGCCCTCCCATGGCGCTTTCCCTTTGCAAAATTAATCTTCAACCCCCCACTGCACTGACAGACTTGGCTCTCATTGGAGAAAAAACTACGTCCAGCTGGACCTGATGCGCAGAGGGGGACGTAGGGCTGCCTCCCACATAGAACTGCCATGTCTGGTGACCCTGGAACCACCGCTTAGTCAGAGTGTGCCCGGCCCCACGCATGTGTCCTGACTGCTCACACTTTCTCAGACTTGATCTCTTTCCCGTCCTCTGCCAGATCCACAGCAAGCATGGTTAGGTTGACTGACAAGTCCTCCCCTAGACTCTGCTGGTTCCTCAGTTATGAGTTCACAGGAGGACCCTCCTGAGAAGGGCCCAGAGTCTTGTATTCTTTCTATGCGAGCATCCTTAGAGCGTGCAACCAGTAGCTCTGTTGGTCCTGAGCATAAAAGCACATCTGTGACTGGTGTTGGGTTTAAAGAAAATGGTGATCAGGGAGGAGCCAAGGAAAAAAATGTCTAAGGCCTGGGGAGGTTTCTCAGTCGGTCATGTCCTTGCTGTGTGGGCAAGAGGACCTGAGTTCATTCCCCTTTGTGAGAGTAGGGTGTGGTCGCACATACCGGTCATCTCAGTGCTGGGGAGGTAGAGGCAGGAGGACCTCGGAAGCTTGCAGGTTAGCCAGCCTAGTTGATGAAAGACTCTGTCTTTGAAAACCAAACCAAACCAAACAAAACAACAACAACAAAAACAAGGTGAATGGCTCCTAAGCAGCCTCAAAGTTTCTCTTCTGGCCTCTATATGTATATGCTTGCACCTGTCCCTACATATACTTGTGAACACACACACACACACACACACAGACACACACACAGACACACACACACACACACACACACACACACACACACACACACGCACGCAACACCATCGACCATCATACAGACTCACTGGCGTCCCCACTTCAACGCTGAGCAAACAGATCACAGGGGAAGATGTGGTCTGGGTATGGATTTGTTTCCTCTCCTCCAGGCTTTTAGAAGCCATCACTCATTTGATACAAAACCAGAAGCATCGAGGAGGTGCTGTGTGGGAGAACATCAGGAGGGGGAGGGAACTGGAAGCGCTTTTCCAAGGAACCATAGCTTGGCTCCACTCACAGCTCCTCTCCGCGGGGCCTAGCCAAAGTGATTTCGATCTCACATCTGATCAGAAGCCAAATAAACACAGACAGAGGCAGGCTTTAATTCTAACTTCACAGTTCACTGTAACTTAGTGATGCTCTTTTGCCTTAGTCAAATGTATATTCACGACACGTCAGACATCATATGTAATGCTGGTCTTTTTACTGAAGCCACTTAGAAAAACACATTAGCTGATTTACTATAATCACATTTAATAAAGTTAGCATTCATAGAATGGGAAGTCTACCATGTTCCAAAAGGTCTTATTATAAGTAATCACATCTATAGTGGCCCTATTTTCTAAATAAAGTCATATATTGAATGCTAGGAATGGCTCCTGTATGTGAATTTTGGGGATACACACAGAAGCCTATTTCAGGCTATATTAATTAGCTCTTTGTAAGAGGAAGTGTTGACTATCTAGAGTTAACAAAATGGAAGCTCTCCTTGCTTTCAATTGGGCAAAACACATGGAAACCACAAGTCCTGTGCAATAGTGAAAGTCATCTTGCCAGGCTGTCGTTTAACAGAAATTCCTATAAGCTTTATTTTACACAAGTGAAAATGACACGTGGACTTTGACTAACCATTTCTTCAAAAGTGGGGCATATAGTCGCAAAGGTACAGTTTTCTATCAGTTTAGTCACGTCACATTTTTATCAGTCTCCCTCCCTTCTCTCCTCCCAGCACCGCCATCCTACCCTTTTCTCCCAGCTCTCCATCCCCTCCCTGGTAGGTATCAACCCACCCTGGTATATCAAGTCTCATCAGGACTAAGTGCATCACCCTCTCACTGAGGCCAAGGAAGCCCAGCGAGGGGAAAGGGATCCAAAGGCAGGCAACAGCGTCTGAGTCAGAGACAGTCCCTGTTTCAATTGTTGGGGGACCACATAAAGACCAAGCTACACATCTGCTACATATGTGTAGGGAACCTGAGTCCAGCCCATTCATGCTCTTTCATTGGCCGTTCAGTCTCTGTGAGCCCCCATGGGCCCAGGTTAGTTGACTCTGTAGGTCTTCAAGAAGGGATCAATATATAGAATTATGAAATACTCTTTAAAGGATGTTTGTGAAACCTGTTTGTGGTTTTCGACCCAATTTTAACAAGCTCTGTTTGAGTGATGGAATTCCTATAATGGTGTTTTAAATCTAGACCTGGTTCCTGACATACAACACTTCTTGCAGATGTGAGGTACTGGATGATGAGATGGCTTGTGTTGGAAGTGAAATCTGTGCTTCAGAGATCAGTTTACTTCAGCTCAAGTCCTGGCTGCTCTAAAGTAAAGACTCTGGGTAAATCCTCCTGCCATAAACTCTTAAGTGTCACACCTGGGATCAGGCTCAGTACCACTGTGGTTCCAGACTCCCTGAAAGAGCCATCTGTCATTACTGAAATCGGATGGCCTTGGTGACACTGCTGTGGTCTGGGGAGTATTAAACTCTGCAGTTAGTTATTGGCCCCCCTGTACGTCTCCCTCATCTCAACCGATGCTTCATTTCTGCCCACCCAGAGGCACAGATAGAACACATTGAACATGGAGAAAGACGCATAGGAAGGATCAAAAGAGCATTTGAATGGCATTTATTTTGAAGATTTGGGGTCATTCATTTAGCAAATAACAATACTTTGCCAAAAGAGTACTGTAAAAATAACTTTTCTTGAGCCCGCACTTTGACAATTTCATACCAGTGTATAATGTGTATAATTGGGTGTATAATGCATTCTGGCTCCTCTCACATTTGCCACCCCCTCTTATCTTCCTCCCACCCTTGCTATTCTCCCTGCTCCTTGCAAGTCCCTCGTCACATTCATGACTTTTTCTGTTTTGTTTGTGACTCACTGTGTTTAACCAGAGTGTCTGTGTGACCATAGGTTTGAGCTAGCCAAGAGAGCCTGGTTCTCCCAAGGATGTGTACACAACTGAAGATAATAATGTCCCCTCCCCCAGAATCCATTATAACCCAATTGTTCTGTAGGGAAGAGCTCGGCCCTGCAAGTCCCTCCACAACCCTGGATTATTGTTGACGGGCTCAGTTTAATGCAGACCCAGTGTGGCAGCCATGGTTCCTGTGAGATCATGATTACAATGGCTCTGTCACGCACAGAAGACAGTATTCCATGGCCCTTCCCCATGACTTCTGACTCTTACGTTCTTTTCACATACTTTTCTGTGTCCCCTGAGTCCTAACAGGGATGGTTTAGATTTCCTCTTTAGGACTGAGCATTCAGCAGGCACTTATTCTCAGCACCTTGACCTGCTCTGAGTCTCAGCTGTTCATTGCTAAGAGTAACATTGGTCTGAGGGTATACACATAAATATTTAACAGTCTAAAAGATAAGTTCCACCTGTGTATAAGCCCTCCTCAGCTATGGGTTTGTTTTTTTTTTTTTAATTAGGTTTGCAATAGTAGACATGAAACCCGTTCTGTGTCACAGACCTCAAATCCAATGAGAATCTGGATACTTCCATAATAGTAGTGCCTCTCTTGAACCAGTTGGCACATCTTGCCTGGCAGTTTGGTATTATAATTCATAGGGTTCTTTGTTGGAAAAGGCCATTAATACCATTTCTTGCCTGCAAAGCATCTCTGGCACTATGAAAGCTAGCTGGCTGAGAGGAAGCTTCCAATTTGGCTCCAGCTTGAGTTTTCTGTATCCTGCAATGAATGTATGTGGTGTCTTCAGCAATAGGGTCTTTAAAATTATTTATATTTGATTATGTGTATCTTTGTGGGGTATGCATGTGAGATTGTAGGTGCCAGCTGAGTCTAAAAACAGGTCAGATACCCCTGGAGCTGGAGTTACAGGCAACTGTGAGTAGCCGGACACAGGGGCTGAGAACTGGATGTCAACTCTACAAGAGCAATCAATGATCTTAGTGTTGAGTCCTCTCTGTCACACCCTTCTTTTCTTTAATGATGCAAAATTTATTTTTAATTTGTTTGCCATTCTTGGCAATTAAAAAATTAATTATGATATAATTACATTGTTTTCTCCTCTCTTTCCTCCCTCTGCTCTTTCTATGGCTTCTCCAGCCAATCCCTTCCATGTCCCCCTACATACTCCCTCTCAAACTCATGGCCTCTTTTTCTTTATTATTGTTACATCTATATGCACATATAACTCCATGAATATAAACATAACCTGTTGAATCTGTTCAGTGTTGTTTGTATGTATATAATTTCAGAGCTGACCACTTTGTACTGGATAACCAACTAGGGACTCATCACTGGAAACACTAACTCTTCCATCCATCAGCCATTAGTTGCCTTTAGTTCCTGATCTAGGGTTGGGAGCCTTGAGATTTCTTCTTTCCATATTAGCACCTCTTTTAGTATTGTCACTGCTTGGGTCTTGTTGAGGCCGCCATATTTTTGAGGTATCATGGGTGTTATGTCTTGTGATTTCTGTGAGATAATCTCACAGAAGACTTCCTGATCTTATGGGCTTCTCTTCCCATGCCTTCAAGGTCAACTAGACAGCTATTGGTTATTATCAAGTTATGAATTCCACTGTTGTATCCTTGGAGGTATCTTGCCATGCAGGTCCTTGTTGTGATTCATAGACATCACACCTGGGTAGGACTACTGGTTACTTCCCTTCCTTGACAGCTTGCATAGCATCTGCTGGTACTCTGAAAGGCCTCAGAGAAGAAGCTCTCATCAGATATAGCTTGGATCTCCTGAGTCCTGTGTCCAAAGTGGAGTCTTCATCAATAGGTACTTTACCTTCAACTTTTGGGAGGCAACCAAGGGAATTGCAATAGTCTACTGTTTTGAGAATATCTTAGTTGCCCCTCATCAACAACTTGGAAAGATGTTTCTAATGTTTGTGTAGGGGTTTTGTAGACAATCTATGGCTCTTGTGGTGGGGGTGGGTAAGTGGCATAACTTCATTGAAACTTTCTCATTCCCCATCCCTCCCTCCTCCCTCTCTCTCCTCCCTCTTCCCTTCTCTCTCTCTCTCTCTCTCTCTCTCTCTCTCTCTCTCTCTCTCTCTCTCTCTGTTTTCCTTATATACATAAGTACAGCCAACTGATATTTGACAAAGAGGTCAAAAACATACACTGGAGAAAAGACAGTTCATGCTATCTGGGTATGGGGCCATCCACTAGTTTGTGGCCAACTATCAGGGCCCATGTCCTTAAAGATAACCTGATTCTCCTTCTCATAGAAGCCCTCGAGTGTTTATAGTTCCTCAGTTAAAGGTAGGGCCTCACGAACCACTTAACATTCTATGCAGCATGTTGACTGACTGGCAACCTTATGACCTCAGCAGCCACATTGAATCCATCAGACACTATTTTGCTCTGGTCTTTCCTGACCTCTGGCTCTTCCATTGTTTCTGCCTAGTCTTCTGAAATGGTCCCTGGGCTGGGAATGGGAGTGTGATATGAATGTCTTGTTTATTGCTGACTACTCCACTAACACATATTCTCTGCAGTTTGGTCAGGTATGAATTTTTGCACCATCCACTGCTCTGATGAGTTCTGAGAGCTACACTCAACTATTAATAGAAGGATACAAATTTAGCAAGCAGGCAGATACTACATGTGTCCATCAGAACAACAGTACCAGATTCCTCCTTGGGGTGAACTCAACTATGGGTTTCTGGTTAGGTTTATAGTACCAGGCATGTGTTTCCTCCTGTGGAGCAGACCTCAAATCAGATCATAAAGCATGTGGTTATGTCCATAATATTCATGCCACTATGGCACCTATGGGCGTGTCTTGTCACATCACTGACCAGCAAGTCTTGGGGAAGTATTCTACATCTAGTACTGAGGGTTTTGTCTAATAAGCTTTTTTGAACAGTATTAAATTGTTTTGTAAAACAATTAGGAGCCGGGTGGTGGTGGTGCACGCCTTTAATCCTAGCACTTGGGAGGCAGAGGCAGGCGAATTTCTGAGTTCGAGGCCAGCCTGGTGTACAGACTGAGTTCCAGGACAGCCAGGGCTACACAGAGAAACCCTGTCTCAAAAACACCAAAAAAAAAAAAATTAGGAAAACAAGTTAAAAACAAACTGGAAGGTAAGTATCCTGCACCTATATGTTTTATAAAATGTAGACATTCTGTCTTTTAGAGTATCATGTTTAAATGGGAGTAAAATGGTCAAGTTAACAGGTGAGTTACATAAACTGGTAAATGAACTAAGGGCGTGTGGATGAAGTCACGTCGGATCCTGTTGCATACAGCAGCAGTTCTGATGACAGCAGTGTGTTCCATGTGTGCTTACAGCACTTGGAGTTTTACAATAACACTTAGATGGACACTGATTTGTTTTTAATCTCTGCAATGGGATGATCAGAATCAAAGAATAGTGTGAATGTTAGGAAGACTTTGACCCAGGATTTTAGAGCTACATTGGTCAAGGTTCCTCAGTGAATAAAGAGCATCAGATTGTAGTAATTCTTCTATATCCTTAGGGTATTGGTTTTCAGATCCCTGTTGACACTCAAGTCTGAAAAAGAGCTCAAATGTCTTATATACAATATGTGCATGTAACCCATGCATATACACTTTAAATGATCCTTAGGCGCCGTGTAACTTCTACTGCAATGTAAACACTATGTAAACACTTGCCTGACTACATTGTTTAATATTTTGAAATGTCTCATATATTCCGTGTAAACAATTGTCATATTGTATTCCTTAGTATTTTGACATGTCTCATAAATACTATGTGAACAGTATCCAACTGTATTATTTAGGAAATAATGAAAAGAAAATCTTCTATAAATATTCAGTACAGATGCAATTTAAAAATATTTTTATTTATAGCTTGTTGCCTCCCCCCCAATTTGGAACCTGTAGATGTCAGGGGCTGACTGTCTATCTAGAGCAGTGGTTCTTAATCTGTGAGTTATGACTCCTTTGGGGGAATCAAATGACTCTTTCACAAAGCTCACCTAAGACAATCAGAAAACACAGATATTTGCATTATGATTCAAAACCATAGCAAAATTCAAAAGAGTAGTTATGAAGTAGCAACAAAAATAAATTATGGGTGGGGGTTACTACAACATGAGGAACTGTTGTAGTAAAGAGTCTGAATATTGGGAAGGTTGAAAACCACTGATATTTCAGAACTGGTAAACGAGAAATCCATACACAAATCCAATATGTAGGTGAAGGCCACTAATAAAGTCTTGCATATGAAGGCAAGAATGACACATACTTTCTATGCTTCAGTCTGGAGGCTGACTACTTCCTGTAGTGGAACATAGGTTTCCTCTGTCGTGGAACAACAGGTCTTGACTAAAATGTGAGACCTGTCCTCGTCATTAAAGGTAATCTGTTTTGCTAATGGTCTATGGGTTTGGATGTTAGTCTTCAAAATTGTCTTTCTGGCAGCGTGTAGCCAGCTGTTCAGCAAATAGCTGGATGTCATAATCTAGCCAGGCCAACACATGAAACTAGCCACCTAGAGGCACACACATGTTCACTTCTCACCACCTTGAAGATCTTGCATACTAGATGAAGAACAGGCTTTCAGAGGTCAGGGTCCGACGGCCCTGAAAACTTAAATTTCAGCTACCTGTGCTGACGGCTCTGTCCTTAGGATCTGCGGGCCACCCGTCCTGTTCCCTCTGCTGAAATCTGAACGTGAACAGGTCATTACTAGACAAGCAGTACAAGTGATGGCGGACAGCTTACATACTTTGAAATCTCACTGAGCAGACCTTTTCGAGCAATATGGCATAATGATGACGAGGACATTAAGGGGGGAGACTGGCAGGGAGTTTCTTCTTTGACATGTGTCGTTTGTTGCACATGTGTTTAATTATGTTACCATAAAAAAATTCACATATTATTCTAGCATCTCAAAAAAAAAAATCGATCTGTAATAACAGGAAATCCGGGTCCTTTTATTTAGTCTCTCTATAACAATTGGTTCCAGCTTCATAGGGCAAGGGAATGAAAAAAAATCCATAAAAATTGTGACAGCTACAATAATACTCCCCAGCTGTACTGAGCCCAGGCACAGGCTGATTGGAGGGCTGACTTAGCACTGAAAACTATTGAAAAGCGCGCACGCATCCTGTTGTGGACGTCAAGGTTTCCTCTCACATTTTGCTTCCAGGAAGATGCCAGCGAATGTTAAGAGGGGATGCCAAGCCATAAAGTTCTTTGCATTTTTCTTTTTCTCTCCAGATACCCATCTCGGCCAAAATAATTGCCAGCTGCTAAGACCCACTTTAGTGCCAGTCTTAGAACTCTGAAATATGGAGGTAGGGTGTTAATGGCTTTCTCTCATGACTGCAGACTAGACTAGTCTAGACTCCTCCCCAGTAGCCTAAGAGTGAGCTGTGTTCAGTGTCTAGACAACGTTTACAGCCAGCTTGTTGACATCCACATTGCGGGGCCCCACCCTGGTTCAGATGTAGTAGGTCTGGGAGGAGCAGGAGGATCCCCATTTCCAGCCCATTCTCAGGTTGAGAGCAGACTTGAGATCTACATGCCTATGTATAGTTAGTGAGGGAATATACTAGGATACTAGGAAGTAATTTCAAAGCTTGCCTTTGACATGAAAAGGTATGTCAAGAAAATGACATATTTCTATTGCTTTTCCATCTGTTAATCTACTTGCTTTATTATCTAGTGATTATATATACATACATACATACACACATCTATCTATCTATCATCTATCTATATCTGGATGTATATAAAATCAGTCATCAAAGATCTTCCAGTTTGACATTTAAAGTGAAAAATTAGAGAAAGTTACTTAATAGCATAAAGTAATGATACATAATCATAAAGCTAAAGGCTCCAGGCTTTGCTAGCTTATCAATAAGCTGATCTATAAACTGGAGGGACATAAGTCTAGGCTCCCCTGCTCTCAGAAGCACAGGAGCCTATTTCTGTGGCAGCTGCCTGTCACTGCGCACGGAAGTGCAGGGGTGAATCCTGGCTCAGGCACAGGTACCGTAACTCAACAGTCATCGTGCTCTTCTGATGGCGCATGGAATTAAAGCAATATGGACCCCAGATGAAGGACCAGTTTTGTGGGAACTGGGCCAGGGACACTGCTAGGGACCATGTGAATGAGAGAGGCTTCTGTTTTCATCCTGGTTGGTGGGCAGCCTCAGCCTGGCAGTTCTTCTGGAGCCAGTGGACTGGGGGTTTGCTCCAGTCCCAGTTGTTCCTTCTCATGTAGAGGAGCTTGCATCCCACAGGATGATCTGCCTCGTCAGGACCTGGGAAGGTCCTGGTCTCTCAGCACTTCCCCGGGGGAATGATTTCCCTTTAATTTTTTATGGTGGTCACTGCCCTGGCAATGTCACACAAGGCTTTCTCACCTTAGCTATGATCTCAGCGATTCTATTTAAATCCAAGAGAAAGCGTGTAGAGCCTTTATTATACATTGGTTTAAAGTTTGAATTTTGAATGACAATGAATTAAGTTTATAATAATAAAAAAGAAACATATTTTAATGGAAATGTTAAGAAATTAAAATTAAGATCCAACCTAATGATTGTTAGAAAGATGGTCTTCATTGGGACTGTGTACTTCTTGGAGTCAGCCGCTCTTAGCGGCATGTATGGCCACCTAAGGTTTGTCTTCCTTCACGGATCATGCATGTCTGGTTAGCCAACCTTCTGGAACTTTCCACTTTGCCTGCAAATGTTCCCCGTTTAAGGCAATTATTTCAGCTGTGTCACCATTCGTGCTCTCCCTTTATGGAAAGCCACTTCCTCCTCTTCACATGCTCATATCCACTGTTCAGAGTTGCCGCGTCTAATTGTCTGTCCAGTACTATTTCTCAGACAGACATGGAGGTGCTAATGACTTGGGACTATGAACAGGACAACCCCTGATCCTGTAATGTTGCAGCCTTGGCTAGTGTTTTACTCCCCTCTACACTGTCAACTCCTCAATTGGTGAGAACTAATTGACAGTCCTCGTTGATGTCTTTAGGAGTATAAGAATCCCATGTCCCTAAGAGGCAGTGCACAGGGACTCGGGAACTGAAATTAAAGGAGGAGATTCTAGGCATCCCTTGAGGTTAGTTCATCTCATCCAGTACCGGCAGCTCCTTCAGAGCCTCTGATACCTTTGGAGCTGGGCTGTCGAGTCCCACAACACAAAACAAATAGGGATGTCATTTTCTTCATTCACAAGATGGAAAAATTGTGCAGCAGGATTTTCTCTTGTGTGACCTTTTGTAATTTCTCACCCACCATGGATGCTTGCTACTGAATGTGAGCTTCTGAGTGTTGACCACATGGCCAAGTAATGTGCAAGTAGCAAAGAGAGAAAATCATAAGCAGCTGATGATGTTTATTTTAGTGTTTTGGTCTGTGCCCTGGACCCAACACACACACACACACACACACACACACACACACACACACACCATCACCACCACCACCACCACCACCACCAGTGTGGTTGGAGGAGTTTTATACTGTGCTCAAGAAAAAGTCATGTTTTGTGTCCTCAGTCCATTCTGAGTTTGGAGGATCTGGGCACCTCACCCATCTGGTCTACTCCAGTGTTTAAAACTGCCAAACAACAAAAAAAGTATTAACTACCTCTAGAGCAGGCCTCTGGGGCTGTTTTCATTTTAGGTGAAAGCAATCCAGAGAGCGAGTTTATCTATGGGTGATCTCTCTCCTTAACTGCTGCCAATCAAGTAGACTAGTGGGAACCTGTCTGCAGGCTCAGCCAAGACAAAGGTCAGCAAAACAGACAGGCCACCACCCAGAATAGAAACTTTCCACATGCAACCTCAGGTGGAGGCCTTTGAAATGGGAAATGATCGCTTCCCGGCCTTTCGGCTAAGACCAAGTGTGAAGTGGGAAATTTGGAGGGGATTCCCCATGTTTCCAGAGGAGAGCCCTGGCAGCTTAGGGCACCTTCGGGACAGAGACTAATATGTGACAAGCTTAGTGGCGTGCATGGGAGACCATGTGTCGACTCTGGTGAGATATCATTAAAGACACAGATAGAAATCGGATTCATTGCACAGTAATAAATAAATGTGCACATAGCCAAAGGGTTATGGCAACGGCACAGGGAACATGTCTCTGTAATTCAATCTTCTGCACTGTTGCTCTGCTTCCTGCTTCTAGGTCAGTGGTTCTCAACCTTCCTAATGCTGTGACCCTTTAATACAGATCCTCATGTTGTGGTGACCCCCAACTATAGAATTATTTTTATTGCTACTTCATAACTGTAATTTTGCTACTGTTAAGAATCATAATGTAAATATTTTTTGGAGATAGACGGTTGCCAAAGGGGTCATGGCCCACAGTTTGAGAACAGCTGCTTACAAGTCATAAAGTCTCTGCTTCTCTCTCTCTCTCTCTCTCTCTCTCTCTCTCTCTCTCTCTGATCATTGTTTGTCACTTAATACATGTCTTCTTGTCCTATGCTGGGCACTGTCCCCCTCCTTGGCAACATCTAAACCACATCCCTAAATAACTTAGCTAATATTCTAAAAAGACAGATTCTTAATTGGTGCTTAGTTTGCCAATGGGTCAGGTGACATCTGAGTCACTTCCCTAAGAACCATAGTTAATAATCTGAAAACAGATTCTGATTGGTATCTCTTCCACATGTGTACATCTATGTGTACACACACACACACAAATATCATGCTAAAAGGACTTAAGGGAAATGTCAATTATTGCAGAATGTTATTATTTTAATATATCTTTAATTCTTATCTGTTCTCTAGAGTAGTCAGTAAATACAACGCAGGCTTACAAATTATATCGGCTTAAATTTCTACCTGTCTTCTCTGTTTATGTATTTTATTTAACCCAAGAGTTCACAAGGACGTTTAGGAAAGCTCTCCTGCTGCTCTTGTCCCTGGAGTCTGGTGTTCAGCTGTCTGTGTAGTTGAACAACACTGCACGAGGAATCCAGACTTCCAGCCTCACAACTGTCATCAGTCAGGGCGGCTGCTGATTGGAGGCAACTGTTTTCAGATCCCGTTACAAAGCAGGCGTGGATCGCTATGTAATGTGACGTTTACTGGCTCAGGAAACCAGCTGGTCAAATGTACTTTGGCAAGTAAGTTGGAAAGAGTTTTAAGAAGGTACCTTGTGCCCTAGAAAGGAAAGATGCCCTTGAATCAAACTATAAAGCAGTCTTCAGCTCTCCCATAGAAGAATCTGAGGGGTTTTCCTGCCAACATTTTCTGACTATAAGAAAAAATTACTCTGTGTGTGTGGGGTGGGGTGGGGTGTGTGTGTGTGTGTGTGTACAAGTGGCCAGGCCACGGCCCAAGCACACACATGGAGGAGGAGGTCAGAGGAATCTGAAGTGGAAGTCAGTTCTCTCCTTTCACCTTGAAGGTTTGAGGGATTCAACTTGTGTCGTGTCGTCAGACTTATCATTTAAGAGCTACACTCCTTGTTGAGACATCTTGCTTACCCTGGGTCTTGTTTCTGTCGTTTGTAGTAACAATATAATCACCAAAATAGAAAATTAAAATATGGGCTGGAGAGATGGCTCAGTGGTTAAGAGCACTGACTGCTCTTCTGAAATTCCTGAGTTCAAATTCCAGCAACTATGTGGTAGCTCACAACCAACTGTAAAGAGATCTGACACCTTCTTCTGGAGTATCAGAACACAACAACAGTATACTCACATATAATAAATAAATAAATTTTTTTTTTTAAAAAAAAGAAAATTAAAATATAAAACTTAACAAAGACGTGTGTAGCAGAGGAAGAGTTGAAGTGGCATGTAGCTCCAGATGCTGAGGAGTCCATTGTAACCCTGCAGCATTCCGCAGTTACGGTGTTGGGCTCAACGTCGCTATGAAGCTATTGCTATAATCCTTGGTGCTGAGTCCCAGGTGGGAAATACCCTCCCTCAGGAAAAGACAGACAAGCGGGGACCACAGGCCAAGCTAGCATCTCACAGTCCCATCCGGAAATAGAGCTGCTTAAGTTCAGGGATGCTCACGATGGTCCAGAGTGCAGAGACGTTGGAAGGGAAGCACAGTAGGAGTTGGAAGACGCCGGCCTCGAGCTGTGGTCTGTGACCGTGACCCGGGGAGTGTCCAAAGCAGGCTGCTGCTGCATGGCTTCCAAGTTCGTGCAACATTTCCTGGGCCAGGAATTCTGAGAAACGCATTGCAAGCTAAACTAAGCTGACACAGCACGGAGGCAACAGAGTCTGGAAGTGTGTGTGTGTACACAGCGCCATAAAGAACGTGACCAACCCTGCCTTTGTTTTGGAATTAAGCTGACTGCAAAATTTGACTTGGGTGGAATGGCTCCTCTACTTCACTGAAAGCTTTCTCAGGGTGTGTTGGGAACGCAACTATGATCTTGTAACAGTTCTCCACATAATTGTTCATTTCAGAACTGAGTGTAGCCTACAGAAAGTAGCTGGCTTTCTAAACAAAGAGGCACCCTCTTAATTCAATTCTGCCTTCCCACGTGTGCCCGGCAGTTGTAGCGATTTCTGTATCCAGCTGCCTTTAATATTGTGTAACCTTTTGTGTCCAGCAGCTGGGTCATATTTGGTAACTAACTACTTGCAGCACATCTGAGGAAGGTCCTCCTGGAGCTCCCATTAATCATCTGCAGGAAAGGGTGCTAGGAAGAAATGTTACTGTGGGTCACTTTCCCCTGCTGATTGAAGCCCTCCTTGGGACTTGATCAACTCGGGACTTGATCTAGGTGCCCCCCCCCTCCACTTGAATCACTCCTGGAGGATAGAGTACATCTGGGTCCTGTGAACCCTGGGGACTTTGGCCACAGTTTGAATTTGGCTCTGCTACCATCTGGGAACTGTGTGAGGACAAAACACCTTGTCTGTATTTCCCAAAACAGCACATGGCAAAGCATTGCATACCAGAAAGCAGGGCAAAGTTCTGAGTATTTATGCCGCTGGCCTGACATTTGCCTAGCCAAGAATACCTGGATTCCCTCCTTCAAACTGCAGTCTGGAAGTGGGAAAACAAGTACCCTGAGACCTGTAGGAAGATACCTCATTACTAAGGTAATGAGGTAAGACTTTTCTTCTAGTACTTCCCATGAGTCCCCTAAGCTCCTGAAGAGAAGATTTACTGCCCGAACAGGACCTCATAACAAATGAGCTTAGACTGTTTCTCTAGGACAGCAGTTTTCAACCTGTGGGTCACAACCTCTTTCACAGAGGTCACATGTCAGATAGCCTGCATATCAGACATTCACATTATGAAGCATAACAATAGCAAAATTATAGTTATAAAGTGACAATAAAAATAACCTTAGGGTTGGGGGGTCCCTCCAGCATGAGGAACTGCATTAAAGGGTCACAGCATTAGGAAGGTTGAGAGCCTCTGCTTTAGGATGGTGACGTTATCAGCAGCATTGACTTTCTTTTATACAACAACAACCCCAAAATGACAGCTGCCCTTTTCACATGGTAGGGTGTTGTGGATAGCCCTGGGCTCATACTTTGATGTTAATTCCACTCCTCAGAGGGGCTGCAGATGAGGAGTTGCCTTGTGAACCGTCTCCCCACCTTGACTTTTCAAATAAAGGCTTGAGCCAATGATTGGGCAGGAGGAAAGTGGGAGGAGCAGAGTCTAGGGGAGGAGCTACAGGGTATAAAACGGTAGCAACGGGAGGAGAGAACAGGAGAGAAGAAACGAAGAGAAGAAACGGGGAGAGAGAAACGGTTAAAGAGAACCGGACAGGCGGCAGGGAGAGAAGCTCGGGGCCTAGAGAAACTGCAAGTTGTATGGGATAAAATAGATTGAAACAGAGTAGTAGAGTGGGAGGCCTGCCCAGTCTAGGCTTGTAGCTTGTTTTGTTAACCGCTGAGTTGAGCTTTCTTTTACCGGGTAACTGGGTTGGATACATAGTAGCAACAGTAGGGTAAGTATGTATTTTAAACTTTGGCATATTTGCACCCTTGAGTGCTTGGGACTAACAGCTTCTATGCCAGTTCTATTACTAAGAAAGCTACATGGCCTGTCTTAACCTTTCTCAAACAGAAGCCCAGGAATCTCATCTAAGAACAAATTCTTGAACTGTGACTTCGGGACCTGGGCTTCTGAGTGGCCAAGAATGGACTTGACACTTGTTCTCAGCCCCAGCTGAAGGGGACAAGAGCTCAGGGTCAAGGTCACAAGACGGGTCTCCTGGCTTTGGAGACGTAGTTCAGCTTCCCCTCAAGAGAGAACCAACATCTGCATCCTTTAAACTTTCACCTCTTCTCTTCTTGGGAAGTCAGTCCTTTCTCATCTTGAGGGAGTTTTGAAATGTCCTCTCAAAAACTGTTGCAAACTCTCGGGGCTGGAGAGACATCCTCAGTGGTTAAGAGCATTTGCTGCTCTTGAAGAGGCTCTGGCTCTGGTTTTCAGCACTCATGTGCTGGCTCAGAACTATCAGTAACACCAGTTCAGGGGATCTGATGCCCTCTTAAAACTTTGGGGGGGGGGCACCAGGCACTCATTTGGCACATGCACATGTATGCAGTCAAAACAGTCATACACATAAAACAAAAATAAAATAAATCTTAAAAAAAAAACAAATCCTGAAATAGTTTATTCACCACTCTACCCTTATTAGGGTAGAGTGGGTCACATTTTCAGCTTATGTCAGGATGAGTTGAACATGCGTGCCTATTGACTGAGCTATCAGGAATGAAATGAATGTCTGGATGAGGAATTGGGGGATTCATGCCCTCCCACTGCCAAATGGTGAAACCACTACCTGCCTTAATTAGATCCATGTGGTAGCTGGCAGAGACCAGATGTTCTGAGTTTCCATCCCAGGCCTTTTCCCATGCACCGAGGAGCTCCTTTATTCTTTCCAAACAATGGAGCTGTCAGTGGGACACCTAGGGTCTGATCAAATCCTCCAGAAGTGACTGGGAACGGTGAGCGGGGCCAGGCCATGAACTTTGACACCTCCTTTCTTTCCCTCGAAGTAACCCCCCCACACACACACACATACACACACACACACACAAGACTGCCTTACCCAGCCTGAGTGAAGATGGTGATCCCTACTGAACCACAACTACTTTCTCATTACCTTCTTATAAAATGTCTTATTGAGAAACGAGATAAGAACCCCATGCTATGTCTATCAGTTTTATGACATGGCCATTGTGGTTTCTTCTTTAGAACTCTTAGAAGTCCTTCAGCCTACCTACATCTTAGGACCAGTGACCCAAAGAGGAACAGTCAATGCAATAAAACTAATTTGGTAACTGTCTTAGGGTTGTACTGCTGTGAATAGATACCATGACCATGACAAGTCTTATAAAGGACAACATTTAATTGGGGCTGGCTTACAGGTTCAGAGGTTCAGTCCATTATCATCAAGGTGAGCCTGGCAGCACCTAGGCAGACAAGGTTCAGGAGGAGCTGAGAGTTCTAAATCTTCATCTGAAGGCTGCTAGCAGAATACTGACTTCCAGGCAGCTCGGATGAGAATCCACACCCACGGTGTCATTTCTAATCCAACAAAGCCACTCCTACTTCAACAGGGCCACACCTGGGCCAGGCATATACAAACAAACCATCATAGTAACCCAAAGGGCCACTGGCTTCTAGAGTAAACTAAAAACAAACAAACAAACAAAAAAACCAAAAAAACAAAAAACAAAAAACAACAACAACAAAAAAAAAACCGTCTTGTGTGTGTCGGAAAATTTAACTTTGAAGCCAGGCTGTTGCATGATAACACTGAGCACATGTGTAGTTTCAAAATCAGAAATAAGAGGCAGTAAACCATGGAAACAGTGAGCCAGCTTCTCACCCTAATACCTTAATATGGGCTCAAGTTGTGCACATGGAGGTTGGAGGACAATCTCTAACATCCTTCCTAAGGAATGCTACCTACCTCAATATTAAGAACAGGGTCTCCCATTGACTTGAAGCTCATCCATTAAGCTAGTCTGGGTGGCCAGGAAACCTAAGTGCAGGGATTAGGGGTGTATACCACCACACCCAGCTCTTTTGCTTGGGTTCTGGGGATCAATCTCTGGCTCTCATGCTTGTAAGGAAAGCACTTTACCAAGTCAACCATCTCCCCAGCCCCTTGACAGAAGCAGGCTATTCCACTGAGCACTGATCGGTAACTAAAACTTTCCTCCTGGTACTAGGTGGCAATAGGCAATGCCTGGCTTAGTATCTGGCGGGGATGAAAAGGTCCAGCACTATTGCCCATGCTTACAACGTCACATTGTCAGGCTTCTGAGGCCAGAGCCCTCTAAGTCACCATGGGAGATGATAGCTGCCCCAGAGCTGGAGGAGACTTCTGAAATCTAGCTGCCCGGTGTTGTTGAGTACAGGGCCATGGTGCTGCAGCTCTCTCTCTCTCTCTCTCTCTCTCTCTCTCTCTCTCTCTCTCTCTCTCTCTTTCCAAGGCAACATCTGCCTACCTAACACATTCAGTTTCTCAAGCAGAAGTGGATCTTAGACTGAATGAATTTTGTCTTAGGCATACTCCTTTTTCCTCCTCCCGCAGAAATAGAAAAAAATTAATGGCTTGAATTTATGATTCTGTTGAAGGGGCAGCATCAGCATCTCTTGGCAGCTGAAATTCCACTAACGCACAGGACCCAAAAGTCTGTTGACTTTATAGGTGGGGCTGCCAATACATCTAGGTTTTATAGGCTTGGCTTGTGCATTGCTGTGTCTCTGGTTGACTGTCACTACAATGGCCTCTCTGAGAGCCTCAGCATCTTCATCATTCAAACAATAGAGTCCCCTTTTTTTCTGGGATCTGTGATGTTCTATGTGTTTCTGCTTATATGAGATTCTGAGTTGACTGATCTGGAATGCACACTCTTCCCCTTCTAATGAATGACTTTGAGTTAAGAGCAGACCCGGCCTGTGAGTTAGGCTGGCTGTGCCGACGAGTTTTACTTCAACTTGACACAGCTAGAGTCACTTTAAAAGAGGGAGCCTCAACAGATAAAATGTCTTTACCTGATTTCCTTGATTGATGGTTGATGTGGGAGGGCCCAGGTCACTGTGGACAGTATTACTCCTATGGAGGTGATCCTGGGCACTTAAAGAGAGCAGGATGAGCAAGTCAATAAGCAGCCCTCCTCCAGTTCCTGCCCTGAGTCCTGTGGTTGAAGAGCCACAAATGATAAGCTGAAACGAACCCTTTCTTCTCTACCTTTCTTCTGCTCATGGTGTTTTATCGTAGCAACAAAAGCTTAAGGCACCGGCTTCAGGCAGGTAGAACAGGGCCTATTGTTTTGTCAACTTGCTCTGGGCCTTGTGTATTCTTTTTTGCTGATCCTAGGTCCAGGACAGTCAGTTCAGCTTGTTAATAAGCCAGTAGCAGCACAGGTAGAAGGAAGTCTTTGGAAGTCAGAGGAGGAGACTCCCAACAGCAGATATGTAGGATGTGATTAGAGGAGATACCCCAGCCCACCATGTCTATCTTATCCCCCTGGTGTTCTCATCTTTTGCCTTTTTATGGATAGACATTGGTGTAACTATGGGGTAGAGGAGAGGGAGGCCATCTTGACAGTTTGGGCAGGGTGTCTAATGGAATCTATTTCAGGGACATGGATGTATGGTCTTTTCCTTTTTTTTTTCTTTTTCTTTTTTTCTTTTTCTTTTTTCCCAAATTAATTGACGGTGAGTCCTTTCCTGACAGAGGCAAGTAAAAATATTCCCAGTGCATTCTTCCTCGGCTGCCACTTAGGACTATTTATTGTAATAAATGGATGTGACCAAGAATTTTTTCTCTTTTATTTAAACAACTTCCCATAGTAAAGTGCTCTTTCCAAATCAGATTTCCCGATAAAGAGCTAGGTTGAAATTATTACCAACTTCTGACAGGGGGGTCGGATTCTTTTGAATTATTAAGTGAAGTAAGTAGATGCTTTGGATAGCTGAATTCTAAGGAGATGTTGGATTGACTCCAGTGGGGTACGAATCAGGGTGAATGTTAATAGGAGGAATGTTTGTAAGACACATCATTTTGACAAAAACTGGATGAAGCATAGAGACGGTCTTGCCCCAGGAAGTTCATGAACTGACCCCAAATGAAACACTCAGTGTGTGTTGTTTCGTTCTGTAATCACAGCAAGCACAAAGGCATGAACGTCCTGGAGGAGATGAAGCCACAGCCTTCTGGAGCCTTTCATCAAGACATGGAATCTGTTTCCCAACCCCTTGAGGATTTCCTAGCAAATAGAATGTGGCAGAAGGGATTCCGTGCAAACCCCAGGGCCTAAGTTTCTAGAGGCCCCAGCTTGGAATGTCGTAGAAGGAAACCAGGGTAGGCTCCTGAATGTTGAGAGCAGCCTAGGGAGAGGAAGGGCCAGTCAACCAGCACTCATGCACCAACGGCCTGCACAAGGTCATCATAACACCTCCCAGACCCAGACCATCTGGTGGATGCCTCGAATCATGAACTGGAGCAAGAATCAGAGTTGAGTCTGATAAGGAGAATGATGAACAAGGAAGCAGTGACTGTGTTAAGCCCCTGAGTTCTGGGATGACATGCTACACAAGTATAGATGCTCGATGTATGTCTCTACAGAAAGGATAGAAAAGCTTAATATCAGCAAATGTAGTCAACTCTCCCAAGGTTTGAAGAAGCCGCAGGCAGCCATCATGTTTCGAAGTTGATCTTTTTGCCTTCCAATTCTGCTCTGCTCATCTTTGTCAAAACTACTTCACTTTAACATAAAACTCCCAAATCGATGGACATGTTCAGATCTTGTTTGAAGGCCTCGTCTCTTATAGATGGCTGAAGGCAAGGAGGTAAAAACATAAGATGGTGTAGGATTTACCTTTCCATCTCTACTAAGACATGTTTCCCAAAGCACTTTCGAGAACATACCGCGTGCCCTTTGTGGCTGGTGTTTACAGAACTCCACAGCCTTAAGCATTCCTACATCTCAATGTGCAGGGCTCACTGTTGGTTTTTCCCACGCAGTTCTGTGACCTGCAGCCGGCGCAAACCGCCTGGACCAGAGAAGCTGGGAGATGTGGGCCGCCGCAATAATACTAGACCAGACAACTCCACGTGGCTTTATTTAAGATAGGGGTACAGGTGAGCCGGGTAGAGGGAAGGCAGGGAGCGAAGAGAAAAAGAGAAAGAGACAGAGAAACGCTACCCTTTTATATGGGTGGTAATTTAAATTACAGGTAAAAGGTAGGCCCATTGAATTCTGGGTACATGGTGGCCGTGCCTTCGTAACGGGCCTATGTTTGCGGGGCTGCGCTAATTGTCACCTATATGACGTCACAGGTCTCGGGACCAACACTCACCACAGATACAGATTTTGCCATTCCTGACCTGCCCAAAAATGTATCTATTTGAGAAAGGAAAAAGATTCTCCAGAGCCAGCTCCCTGTAAGACCAGTGTTCAGAAGCATGTAGCTGCAAAGGTGAAGAGGAAGGCCTTTCTGAAGGCCATGCTGCCAGCTAGACAGGTGCCTAGGAACCTGAGACATCAGTCTGGGAAAGACTGATGTCTCAACCTTTGAAGGCTTCATGGTGTGTCATAGACAAACTCTGAACTGTAGCTCCTCAGACACAGGCTGTAAGTAAGCACATAAGCGTGATCATGTTTTAGTAGATCTTATTTGTTAGGATTAGCAGTGGGGCCAATTCGGTTTAACCAGCTCTTGCTTTTAGAGGAAGAGGCCTTGTGCTCCAGAGTTTGAGGCTGTTCTGGCCTGATATCTAGAGGAGTGAACTGGCCACACAGCTCGTAGCTTCTGCTGTGTGTGCAAGCTACCATATTATGTCTCAGGAAATGGCTTAAAACAAGCGCCCTGTGCTCACATTTGCTTCTTGTTCTCCTTTAGAGCTAGACTTAGCTCGCAGTCTCGCTGAGGCTTACTGATACGGGTAGTTACAGCCAGGATTTATGGAAACACCCATGCCAACCGTGCCATCATTTGTTGGACCGCAAGCCAAGCAAGTCATCAGGCAGGGGGATGGCAGATGGCCTTCAGGCACAGGCAAGCGTCCAAGATTGTCCTGGATCTTGGATTGCTGAATCCCAGCTGGCTTTTCTGGGCAGCGAGGAGGGTAATGAGTAGCAGATTCAACAAAATGGGTGGGCTGTTGATGCCAACCTCGTGACCTCTCTTATGCCTTGTTCATGAGAGAAATCAAGTCTAGGTCTATTATCGCCCTTTGTAGGGAGCAGCTGTAGATAATTCAAGTGACTTTGTGCCAGGAGCAAGCTGATCGCTTGGCTGGGCACAGCTCTCTACAACAATGTCGATGGTGGAGTCTTCTTAAATGTCCCGTCCTACAGTCTGTCTTGGAATCTCTCTGGTGACAGGCGCTCAGATGTTAATTGGAGGTGTCAGGAGCTCCTTGGGATATGGGCCTGCTGTTCCCTCAGGCAGTTTATTGCCTGATCAATACAGGTTCCGTCTTCAGCCCAGGCTCACCAGATGGAGTTTGTTTGTAGAAATCAGGCTCAATCAGTGAGATCAGATCTTACATGCTTGTAATTCAGTTTGCTTTCTGGAACTGTCTCACATCCTTCAGTTGGGGTGGCCATTAGCATTTTTGCTCCTTCAAGTTTGGAGCTTGATTTATTTCGCTGGGACACTTTTGGAGATGGCAGCGTAACACAAACAAGAGGGGCTTAGCTAAAAGCTGCGTACCGCAGGATGGATGGCTTTCTCCGAGATTCGCGTCTAGGATGCCACCGTGTTTGAATAACATGCTGTTATTTGTAAGCGTGGATTAATTTTAAACATCGCATGTAAAGCATAGGGTGGTCTGAAGTCCCATGTGGAGTGAAGAGTCCCACAGTGTGAAGTGTGTTTCTTTGGAAGCGAAGTTGGCTTTAAGGACTTTCTGCAAAGGGCTGGTTTCATTTATCTTTGTAGCAACGCAGTTTCTCTATGTGGTGCTCACTCTATGGCTCCGTGAGCTTTTCTTTCACGTATAATTGTTCTGTGTCTGTGAGGAAGAACCTGGGAGTTTAACTTCTACCCACCCTTTTTATTTTTTTCTCCTCCTCTTCTTCTTCCTCTTCCTCCTCTTCCTCCTCCTCACACTCCTCTCTCTCCTTCTCTCCCTCCACCCTCTCCTTCTCTCCCTCCTCCTCTTCCTACTCAGATGTGTGACCTATGAACCACTGATGCTTTTATAAGCTATTTCTTATTATGTGTCATCTTTCACTTTGGATGCTAATTTTTTATGTCCATTGGTGTCACTCTCTTTTTCTGTCCATTGGTGCTCTAATTGGAATCATTGTTCTCTGTTTAAGGCCAGGTTTCTCATTGGTGCTGACATCTTGAAAAGCAATACCCTCAGTCCCCAAGATCAACTTACTTTCCTACTTTTAGACTCTGCCGTGAGCTCTGCCCTTCTCTCCAGTATAAACTTTAACTTGAAATCTAGGATTTCTCTGTCCTACATGTATATAACTCCTAACACACACACACACACACACACACACACACACACACACACACACTGCTGCCACTACCACTGTCACCGCCACCGCCATCACTACAATCATGTCTGATATCCAGTTCCCTTTGACTCTGCTATGGAGCAAGGCATTTACTGTGGATAGTTTTCACCATGAACCTAACCCAACTTAGAAAAGCCATTCAGAAGGTAGTGAGGTGTACTGTTTGGGTACCCCAACAGTGTTTTCAGAGAGCATGAACTGAGAGGGAAGGCCCACTCTGAAGGTAGGAGGCAGCTTCCTGTAGACAGGAGCTTGAGTTGAACGAAATAGGAGAAAGAACAATAGCATCAGACAGGCTTGCCTTCTGCGTCCTAGCCTGCCATGGCGTGGCTAAGCGTGCCCTCCGTTCTTCCCATGCCGTGATAGACTGACATTCTGAAACACGAATCCAAACATCCTCCCTTTAACTTGCTTCTGTCGGGTGTTTGACCACAGCCTGAACAACTTACCATCTTTCTCCTTCATTCTCTACCATCCACTTACATAGTAGCACGGTGTTTGGGTTCTTCTCTTCAGCTCCTGTTCAAATCCTCGTGTTCTCAATCCCACTAAATAAATATGTTTGGGCTTTGGGAGTCCCGAGTGTCTATATATTCTCACCCGAGCCTCTTACAGGCAAGTGGGATTGATCTCTGAGTCTGCGGTGGGCTCTGCCTTTGATCTGTGGGTGGCACTATGCATGGGTGCTGCTTCCCAAAGTTTCCTCTGGAAAGCATTTCTCACCAAGCTTCTTCACCTCCTGGAACTGGAGGTGAAGAGTGCCTCAGGTAACATGGTCAAAGAAGGCAGATGACCACCCAAACCAAGACTTTTATTTCTAGGAGTTTCAAAATAGTGCAAAGTGTTGCCAGGGATTTCAGGAATTAAAGTTTCAGGAATTAAGACTACCCTGCGTCCTGCAGGGCTATGTATGGGCCGGGCCAGTTGAGGTTCCTTATCACAGAAGGGAGTTCCCGAGACGCCTGTCGCCTGTTTCATTCAGACAGCACAGGGCTCATGGATCCTTACCAAGCCCTTCCGGTTCCGTGTGGAAATCTCCCTTTCTTCTCTTCCCACCTGCTTTCTTTCTGCCTCCTTTTTCTCCAACACCAACCCTGCTGGTCCCACATGGAATCTCCCCCGTACTTCTCACTGGAACTTTATAATACTTCTCTCTTCTCTTAGGCAGTGCTAGTCCCAGGCTCATCCTTAGAACTGATCTCAAAGCCAGCTCCCAGCTAATTAAGGCCATGTGCTTTAATCTGGAGTTAGATGCCTCTCTCAGCTGGGTCCCTTGTGACCTTTCTAACAGCTTGCTCTCTCTCTCTCTCTCTCTCTCTCTCTCTCTCTCTCTCTCTCTCTCACACACACACACACACACACACACACACACACCTACCCTCTAGGACTCTGTGTCTACAGCTCTCCCTAATGGCTCACTTGTGTGCCAGCTTTACATTCAAATTCCATTACCACGTGGATTCAACCCACATGCCAGTCCCTCCCACGTTCCAACTTCCCTCTCCGACCTTGAGTTATGACTGTGATCACATCTTTGTTCATATGGAATGTCAACTATCCATGGCTAATGACTTGTGTTAATGCTTTCTATAACTTGACTTTCCAAGTGTAAGCATTTTTTGCTTAGGGTAGTGGCCATTGGGAAGAACACCATGAAGCCCAGACAGCTCTTGAACTTGCTATGTTTGGAGGCTGCCCTTTAATTCCTAAGCCTTACACTTCAGCTTCCTAAGATGCTCCAAGTACTATCAGATGCCGCCACCACTGACCAGGAATTGTTTTCACTTGTGCTTTAAGTCAACTAGATATTTTCAACATGCATTAGATAATCCTTTATATACCTTAAAGATGCCCATGTCTTAGTAATGTATTTAAATACATTTTATTTTCTAATTGTGTGCATATGAAGGGGGGGTATGGGCACATGTGAATTATGGTGCCCAAATAGACAAGAAGCTATCAGATTCTACAGAACTGGAGTTACAGGGGATTATAAATCACTAAACATGGGGCTGGGAATTGAACTCGGGTCCTCTGCAAGAGCTGTGTGTGCTCTTAACTGTTGGTCTATTTCTCCAGCTTCTTACATTTAGAAATACCCACGAATTATGGAAGATTGACTTCAAATGGATGTGAATGCAGAAGTTCTTAAGTTAGAAGAACATAGTAACTTTCCTGGTTACTACAGACTAAAACCTTTCAGGAAATATTCTTTCCTAGAATGAGAAGGGGAAATTCTGGAGCCTAGAAAAAAATGAGGAGGCTGTGGAAAATTCTAAGCTCCATTAATTTCAACAGTAATTTGAAAACATTTATTATAGGCATCAAACCTGGAAGACCTAGAGATTTGACTTTATAGACTTATTTCCTTTTGGCCGATTAGTGTGTTTATATCCAAGTAACAGACTTGGAAAAATATTTGGAGAATGTATAATGGACAAAGGATTAATATTCCTAAAATAAGAGTTACTACCAGAGTAGTAAGGATTAAAAATAACAAAAATAGACCAAAGCTTTTGTTTCAGTTTGAACAGTTTGTAGTTTAGTTATGTCTCATTACTGCTAATCTTGGTAACTCAGTTACTCATTAATCTGGGTTGCTAGGCTCAGCTGGGTGGTTTTCCTTTCTATTGAGTTCACAGGGCCTCAGTAATCAAGATGGCCTCTTCATCTGTATATCTGGGAACTCAGCTAATATAACTGGTACATCCAGTCATTTTTTTTCTCTGTGGAGATTTTGTGAGAAGAAGTTGAGCTTTGTATGGTAGCTTAAGTTTCTAAGGGCCAAGCTTCCCAAGGAAATAACTCACTGTGAATATGCTTACCAGGCCCGTGAAAGACTCCTGATTTCCAATTGGCCAGAGCAAGCCACAGGACCGAGGCCACTCTCAGAGCCCAGGGAGGATGTAAGAACACAGAAGCATGAATATGAGATGGACTTACCGGAAGCTGCAGCACAGTGGTCCCAGCACAGATGTGGACAGACAATTTGCTGAAGAAATGGGAAGATATAATAAATATGAAAATATAAAAGTTTGTTAAAGTAATACAGATCGAACTGAGATGCTATTTACATTAGGACAGGGACTAACCACACATGTCAATCCATACATTCCCGGTGTGCAGGTTAATATCTACTATTTACAACCTTAGGGAGTGTGTAAATTAGCATGACTCAAGAGAAAGATTATTTGACAGTGCGTATCCAAATTAAAATACGCATGAACTAAAAATTCTATTTCTTCATATAAAAGTATTTCCACAGCATTCTCAGTGTGCATTGTGTATAGATTTTTAGCTTTTTAAGAGTTTCTCATACGGATTTCTAGTGACTGGAGTTTCCCTACCGCACATCTACTCCAGCAATTCTTGGTTGTTTCCTTGATCTTGGCCATTCTGACAGGAGTAAGATGGAATCTCAAAGCTATTTTGATTTGCATTTTCCTAATTGTTAGGATGTTAGACACGCTATGAGATACTTTTTAGCTATTTTTGGTTCTGATCTGTAGCCCTTTTGTTTGTTTTGACTCTCTTTTAGTTCCTTATGTATTCTAGATGTTAAATTTCTGTCAGATGTATACTGGCAGAGATTCTCCTATTCTGCGGCATCTTCTTGACTCAGTCGATTGTTTCTTTAGCCTTGCTGAAGCATTCACCTTAGTTGAATGGGCCAACGGGATAGTAGTCACAAAGTCCCTTTCTACATCTTCATTATGTGGGGAAGTACCTACATTTACTACTAGTGGTTTCAGTGTTAGAAGTTTCACATTGAGGTCTTCGATTCATTTGGAGTTAGTTTTTGTTCAAGATGATAGATGTGGATTTAATTTTGTTCTTCTGCATGTAGACATTCAGCTTTTCCAGCACTGTTGAAAATAAGATGCTGTCTTTTCTCTAGTGTATCTGTTCTGTTTTGTTTTTGTTTTGTTTTATTTTTTTGTATCTTTGTCCAGTGTTATAGTTCTGTAGCTATGCATACTCATGTATGGGTCTTCTATTTTAATCTGCTGGCCTGCATGTCTGTGTCTGTGTCTGTGCCAGCTCTATTTGGATATCAGCTCTATCAGGTTTGGATTGCTTTAGCTACCTAGAGTCTTTTGTGGTTCCATAGGAATTTTGAGGTTTTTTTTTTTTTAATTTCTGTGATTAGTGGTATGTGGGATTTATTGGAATAGCACTAATCTATGAATAGCTTTTGGGAGGATAGTCATTTTCAAAATATTACTTTTATCAATCTATGAACACATGGTAGCTTTGGGTTTTTCGTTTGTTTGTTTTAGTGTTTAAAGTTTTAAACTAAGTTTTAAGTGCTTTTCTGTTTTTTTAAAGTTGATTCTGTATCCTGTCACTTGACCAAAATTGTTGCTCAATTCTGGAAGTTTCCTGGTAGAATTTTTAGGATCTTTTATGTATAAAATCATGTCATCTACAAATAGGGATAATTTGACTTCTTCTATTTCTATAGAAGTGCCCTTTTAATTTCCTTCTCTTGTGTTATTGCTCCAGCTTTGACCACAATATTGAAAGAGCATGGAGGCTGTGATGATTTGTATATGCTTGGCCCAGGGAGTGGCACTATTAGGAGGTACAGCCCTGCTGGGGTAGGTGTGGCCTTGTTGGAGTAGGTGTGTCACTGTGGATGTGAGCTTAAGAGCCTCATCCTAGCTGCCTGGAAGTCAGTCTTCAACTAGCAGCCTTCAGATGAAGACAGAGTTCTCAGCTCTGCCTGCATCATTGCCTGCCTGGCTGCTGCCATGCTTTTGCCTTGACGATAATGGACTAAACCTCTGAACCTGTAAGCCCGCTACAATTAAATGTTGTCCTTATAAGAGTTGCCTTGGTCACGGTGTCTGTTCACAGCAATAAAACCCTAACTAAGACAGAGCTAATGAATAGCCCTGCCTACTTCCTGATTTCAGTGAGATTGTTTACAATGATGTTGGCCACAGGTTTGTCATATGCCTTTATTATGTTGAGTTATATTCCCTCTGGTTCTACTCTCTCTAGGGCCATTATTATGTGGGCATGCTAGATTTTGTCAAATGAATTTTATACAGCTATTGAGATGTTCATATGATTTTTGTCTTTACATTCTCTTATGTAACATATTACATTTATTGACTGGTTTGTGGTGAACCATCCCTACATCTTCGGGATACAGTCAAGTTGGCCATGGTGGATAATAATTTTGATGTTTGTCTCTGTTGGTTTGTGAGTATATTCTTGACAGTTTTTAAATCTGTGCTCATCAAGAATATTGGCTGGTCGTCTTATTTTTATATGTGTGTGTTTAGCTGATTTGGATGTTACAGTAGTACTGACTTCATAGAAGGAGTTTGGGAGTGTTCCTCTGTCTCTTTTTCTGAATAATGTAAGAAGGATTGACTGTAGATCTTCTTTGAAAGTCTGGTAGAAGTCTGCTATGAATCCATCTGTGTCTGGACCTTTTCAGTCAGAAGACTTTCTATTACTGATCTAATCTCCTCTGTTACTGATCCAATCTCCTCTTTTATTATGGGTCTACTTAGTTTATTGATCTCCTCTTGATTTAACTTTGATTGTTTGGGTAAGACTAGAAATTCATTCATTTCTTTCAGATTTTCCAACTTATGGAGTATGGATTTTTAAATCTATAATTTCCCTTTTAACAATCTGGGTTTCTTTGGTGCTGGAATGTTTCCCTGTTGGTTTCTGACTCTGTTCTGGCCCTCTCTTGCCTTTGCTTAGTTGGTCCAAAGGGTCTGTTGGTTGCATCTTCTTGCAGAACCAGCTCTGGATTCAGGATGCTTTGTGTCTGTTTCATTCGTTTTAGCTCTGACTTTTATTATTTCTTACCATCTTCTGTATTTGGGTTTGGTTGTTCTTATTTTACCAAAGTCTTGAGTTGCATCATTAAGTCATTAATGCTTGTTTCTTCTGATGCTTTGATATAGGCACATTGAACTATTTTTTTTCTTGTGATACTGTTTTGAATGTGTCCCAGAGATTTTCATTGTAGTTTCAATTTTTGTTTAGTTCTAGGAATTTTTAAAAACTTCCTTCTTGATTTCTCCTTTGACCCATTTATCATTCAGTAGTGAGTTGTTTAATCTCGATGAGTGAATGTAGTTACTAGAGATTTGTATGCTGTGCATTCTAGGTTTTATTGCATTATGGTCAAATAGAATGCATGGAGTTACTTGATTTTCTGAAATTGAAAAGCTTTGTTTTATGTTCTATGATGTGAAGCTTCTAATTCAGAGAAGCTTCTATGGGTTGCTGAGTGGAATATATATTCTTAGATATTTAGATGGGATATTCTGTAGATATCTGTAGATCCATGAGATGTATGAGACCATTTAAATTTGACATTCCTCTATTTCCTTTTTTTGTTTGTTTGTTTGTTTGTTTGTTTAGATAAACTGGGCATTGGAGAAGGCTAAGTACAAAAATCATCTGCTATTAGTGGTTTGGTGTTAATCTGGGTCTTTCATTTCAGTGATACATTGTTTTTTCTGTTTGTTTTGTTTTTGCTTTATAATATTGCTTAGGATATAAATTCTTTATTAATGGTTCTCTCAGTTGGAACAAAGTGTCCTTTCTTATCCATACTGTTTAGTTCGAAGTGTGTTGTGTCAAACATCAGGATGGTAATGCCTGCCTGCCTCATGGTCCCCATTTGCTTGGAACACTTTGTTTTTTCACATTAATCTGGGGCATATCTTTAAAACTGAGGTGAGCTTCTCGTAGACAATGGACAGATTGATTTAGTTTCTTAATCCATGCAACCAACTTTTGTCATTTAGTTGAACAATTGAGGTCATTGATAATTATTTAGCTATTATTGAAAATTGTGTTCCATTGATTGCAGTCATGTATTTATTTTGTGTTTCAGTAATGTAGCTTCATTTGTTTCTTCCTAGAGTTTCTTGGCTATGTCTATTTCTCTCTTCAGTCCAAAGTATTGCTTTCTATATTCAGTTTAGTATTGGCCTGCTTGATGTGATTTTTTTTAAGGCTGTTTACATTATGGAAAGTCTTCTCCCATTCTCCTTCAGTGATGGCAGATAATTTTGTAGGTACAGTAGTTTAGGTTGTTAGCTGTGGACTTTTATAACTTGAATTGTAGCATAGTGCATTGGCTATAGGCTCCTCTGGCTTACAAAGTTTTCATTGAAAATTCAACTATTATTCTGATGGGTGTCCTTTTGTGTGTGTGTATGTATGTGTGTATGTGTGTATGTGCGTGCGTGCGTGCGTGTGTGCGTGCATGTGTGTGTGTGTGAATTATGGTTTTTCTCTTGCAGCTTTCAATGCTCTTCATTTCTTCTGTGTATTTAGTGTTTAACTATGGCATGCTGTGAACAATTTCTTTTCTGATCTCGTCTGATATTCTGCAAGCTTCATACACATACATACACATATACATGTGTGTATGTCTTTCCTTTGTTTGCATAAGTTTTCTTCTATAATTTTCTTGATGAATTGGTCTATGCCATTGACCCTGGGTTCTTCTTCCTCATCTATGTATATTAATTTAACTGTTTGGTGTTTTTATGGTGACCTTTTTATTTTATTATTTTTTTGCATGTTCCCTTTCTTCATGTGTGTATGTGTATGTATCTGTGATTTTAAGTTTGTTTCTTTGGAGTTATTTTTGTTTTGTTTTGTTTTGTTTTTACATTCTTTACTTGTTTGGTCTAGTTTCTCCTGATCTGTTCAACCTGTAATGTTTTCCCTTGAGTTTTCTAGTTGGCTATTGAGATTTTTCAATTCTATCTTCATTTCATTTTGCATTCTCTTCAATATCTCTATCTCCTAATCTAATAGATCTTCTAATTCCCAAGTCATCATCTTTCTCATTTTATTTGTTCTTATATTTGTGTTTGTCTTGGGATTTTTTCCTTGTGTTGGTTTTTGACTCCTTGAATTCTTTGAGTTTACAATTCCTTTAAATTCTATGTCCAGGTCTATGAAGTAATTCTCCTCAGAGAACATTTTACAGGACTGATGGATCTTGGGCTTGGGGTTGGGAATGGGGGGGGGGTATGGTCTTGATTTTTCATACTGTTTGTAGCACAGGAAGCTCAGGAAGTACAGATCACAGAAAGCACAGGAAGTGGGTATGGAGTGGGTAGGAAGAAGTCCCAGGGACACAGACATCTGGGCTGGTACACGGGATGTGTGTCCTGAAGGTTGAAGGCAGTATGGGTGGGACTCACTAGGGCAGACCACGGCACTGGACAGGGAACTTAGGCTAGACCTGAGGTATGTGAGGATGCTTGCAATGGAAGGACCAGGCAGACTCAGGACTCTGGTGCAAGATAGGAGAACCTGGCTTCTGAGAGATTGGGTGTGGCACTGTTGTTTCCTTCTTATCAGGGTCTAACTGTGGAGCCCTGGTTAGCTTGGGACTGACTATGTAAAACAGACTGGCCTCAAATTCATGGTGATTGGCTTAACTCTGCCTCCAGGGGATAGAATTAAAGGCATTCGATACCACACCCAATGATGCCTGATTTCTTATAACCAACTCATTATGTTGTCTAGTATAGTTATGGAAATGGGCTCATATCAAACCCAAAGCTTCTTTCTGGAAGGTATAATGGGAAAGTGGAATATTTAATGTACAGACTGTCTGTGATGAGAAGACAGCATTCTGTTTCTTTTATAGATTTCCTTCTCTTACCTGAGTACATCACTGCCATCCTTTTCCTCTTTGTTCCCACATCTCCTTAGTGAAGAGACCATGACATTTTAACTTTTTTTTAATCCCAAATCAATTCTTCATAGATCTAGAAAGAGCAATTTTTTGTTTGTTTGTTTTTTATTTTCTATATTCTTTGTTTACATTCCAAAGGCTTTCCCCTTTCCCAGTTCCCCCTCACCATATGTTCCATAAGTCCTCTCCCCCCCTGCCCATTTCCCAATCACACACACACACACACACACACACACACACACACACACCCGCCACCACCATTTTTCTGTTCTGGTACTCTCCTACAAAACTAGATCCAGTCTTTTCAGGGCCAGGGTCCTCTCCTTCCTTTTTCTTGGGAATCTTTTTATTTGCTAATTGTGCCTTGAGCATTCAGAGTTTCTGGGCTCATTAATATCCACTTATCAGTGATTGCAGTTCATGTGTATTTTTTTGTGATTGGGTTAATTCACTTAGGATGATATTTTCCAGATCCAACCATTTGCCTACAAATTGCATGAATTCATTATTTCTAATTGCTGAGTAGTATTCCATTGTGTAAATATACCACATTTTCTGTGTCCATTCCTCCTTTGAGGGACATCTGGGCTCCTTCCAGCTTCTGGCTATTATAAATAAGGCTGCTATGAACAGAGTGGACATTTTAACTTTTAGGGCTGAAGAGATTGTTCAGTAGTTAAGAGCCTGTGCTGCTCCTGAAGCAGATCAAGGGGTTTGGTTCCTACCCTCATGTTGGGGGGCTCACAACCACCTATCACTCCAGCTCCAGGGAGACCTGAAACCTCTAGTCTCTGCTGGCACACCACTCTACAAGCATGCACATAGTTAAAAATGATTTTAAAGACTTAAAAAGTTTTACTTTGTGTGGTGAAGCTCTTTATGTAACATCACTGAAGGTAGGGCTCTAAAATGGAGGAAGAAAAAATAAAGAAAAATCTATCCCACATAAATTCTGCAAGATCTGATGCAGACCCAAGATACTGAGCCCGTAGAAACAGAGGAGGAGAGTGGGGGTTACCAGAAGCTGTGGGTGGAGATGGGTTGACTCATAAAAGGTTAGACTCCAGTAAGTTCTGGTGTTCAGTTACACCGGAGGGTGATTACAAGTTAACAGGATCTTGTGATATAAATCAAAATAGCCAGAGGAAAGGAGTCTAATGTTCTCATCACAAAGAAATGAGAATGCGTGACATGATAAAGGGCTTAAACATCCCAAGTCAACCTGTGCACAGCGTGGAACGCACCCTGCAGAACTGCATCGACCTGCCAATACAAGGCTATGTAGACACTTAAAATGTAATAAAGCAAACTTGGAAGAAAAACAGAGACAAAAACACTCCTCCCACCAACTTCCTGCCTAAAGTAGAGGGATCATATGCAACAATTCCTACTTTTCACACGTTGTGAAACCCATTTTTTTTTCTTGGTCTCTATAAAGAATGCATTCTTGCAAGTCACTCCTGTATCTGTCTCATGTCCATCATGACGGGAATTCCCTTCTGATACAGAGGTTGTCTCTGCTGTATAAACTGTGTGACCTGCTTTAAAACAAACAAGCAAACATCAAAAACAAAACAAAAGGAGCTTGATTTCTATTGGTCAGAGCCAGATATGCCTGAGATGCAAGAGTGAACCTCAGTCAGTTTGAAGAGACATTCGCAGGATGTCATTGACTCTCAGCATTTTTATAAGGAAAACATCATATATGCAGATAGTTTTCACTTCATAGTGGAGAGTTAATAAAGTAGAGTATACTAAAGGGGATTGAGTGGATAGCTACTCAATGGTTAAGAGCATCTACTTACTGCTCTTAATGGTTCGGTCCCCAGTGTCTGAGTTGGGTGGCTCACAATCACCTGCTTAGCACATCTGACACCTTGGCCTTTGAGGACTCCTGCCCTCATGCACATACTCCAACACACACACACACACACACACACACACACACACACACACTAATAAAGACAAATCTTTATAAATGCATGTAGAGTATTGTTAATGTTACTATGAGGAGGATCAATGGCATGTCATGAAGGATCGAAGGCAGCACAAAAGTTTGTTTAGCCCCAATTTTCCTCAGTTAAGAAATCATCCAGTACAGAAATAATGTCTTTTATTAAAGGGACAGAGTTCCTGAAAGACTTAGCCATCAACTCCCTGTTATAGTCTTTGGTCTGTATGTATTTTATGAATTTAAATTTATGTACAGCATTTTATATCCTAAGAAGTTATTCTTTTATCATTTCAAACCTTTTTATTTTAATTTATTTGAATTCTTTAAATTTATTCTTTTATATATTATCTCCCAACTGCAGTTTTCTCTCCCTTCTCTTCTTCCAGTCCCTCCCCACTTTGACTGCCCCCTCCCTGTCCAACTACTCCTCCATTTCCCTTCAGAAAAGGGCAGGCCTCCCAAGGATATCAACTAAACACAGCATATCAAGTAGCAATAAGACTAGGCACCTACCTTCATATAAAGGCTGCACAAAGCAACCCAGTAGGAGGAAAAGGGTTAAGTTCTTTTTATAAACTGAAAGAAATTACCTTAAATCTGCTTTCATATATTGTATTGTAGCATTTTGTATTTTTTTAAAATGAAAAATGGGACTATTTGTGGGCATACACTGAGACTCCTACCACAATCTGCTCTTGCTGTCAGATAATTGCATGCTACCTTCAGATCAATAGTCCTTGTCCTTAATGTTGGTCTTAACCACTTTCACATTTTTCTAAGAGGAATCACCTAGCTTAAACACACTACCAACTGTTTCCTTGTTACATTTCTCTTTTAGATTTTTTTCTTTAAAAAGTTATATGCCTATATGAGTACAGTTACCTGTGGATGCCAGAAGAGGGTGTCAGATTCCCTGGAGCTGAAGTTATTATTGGTTGTGAATTGCATTGATGTAGATGCTAAGAACTGGATTTAGGTCCCCTACAAGAGCAGTGCATGCTCTTAATGGTTAAGCCATCTTTCGAGTTCTCCATTTTTACCTCTTAAGGTATTATCCATAGTGGAACTTAATTTAGGTCTTTTTCAGGGTAGAAAGAGATATATGGTTTACTTTTGAGTTTTTTACTTAAAGCCCTTCCCCGAACACCGAGTGTTTCTATGAACCTGGCAAAGTTCTAGATTTTTTCCGTTGTTTTTTTTTTAATTAGGCATATTCTTTATTTACATTTCAAATGTTGTACCCTTTCCTGGTTCCCCCATCCCCCTGAAAATCCCTTAAGCCATCTCCCTTCCCCAATCAACCCACACCCACTTCCCTGTTCTAGTATTCCTCTACACTACGGTATCAAGTCTTTCCAAGACCAAGGGCCTCTCCCCCATTTGGTGTCCAACAAGATCATTCTCTGCTGTCAGTGTGTCTGGGGCCATGGTTAACTCCAAGTCTACTCTTTGGTTGATGGTTTCATCCCTGGGAGCTCTGGGAGTACTTGGTGACTCATATTGTTGTTCCTCCTAAGTTCTAGGTTCTTTAGCTGGGTTGTTTGGGTGTCCTTTACAGATCATCCGTGTTGGACTCTGCAGGAACTAATTCATGTGGAATTCTAAGCTCCTGCCAATCAAGAGCGTGGGCCTGGTTTTGTGTTTTAATTGACTCCCTAGGTGATTGCAGAGTCCAGTGGTCTATGAAGCCATTGGTTTTCAACAGTTAAAAATGGAGTCTTTCTCAGAAGGAACCCAAATGAGTCCTAGATATGTTTGCTTGTTTGTTCAAACAAACAACCTTAAGTCGTGTTTAAAGACAGGCAGAGGCAGGGGCAAGGAAAGGCCACTGCTGGGTGATTTGAGCTTGGTGAAATCTTGGAACAATCAGTCTTTCCTTCGTGGGGTCTGAGGATTCATCAGTAACAAAGGATTCAACTGTGGCCACAAGAAAGGGGCTGTACCCAAAGAGGGTGTCAGAAGGTTCAGTTCCATGTGGTTCTTCTGCAGGGAAACTTGGACAACAAGGATTACTATTCCAGGGGCAAGAGGGTTAATTAGAAAGCAACGTGTTGCCCCAGCAGAGCACCTTGCATCCCTTAGGTGGTCTCTTGTATGTTTCCCACCACTGATCCATAAATTCTTTCAAACAGCTGTGGTCTACATTTGTGCTTGCACTTTTCATATAATCTTAAAGCAATAGAACACCAAGAATGACTCTTAGTCCTAGGCAGGCAGAAGCACCGTGTCTGATGCTCCTTGTTGGGTATCCCTCAATAAGGCAATTTCTGTCATTTTTATGAATAGGTCATCTTCCAGCCTCATCTGTAAGGCTTTAGCTTTGCAACCTCGGCACATACAACAGGGTTCAGTTCCATGCTTGAACACAGTCTCAGGACTGAATAAGTAAAGGACAATTCTTTTAAGGACAGCCGTGGCTGTGGGAAAGACGCTTATTAATGAAACAGAAACTCCTATCCTCTGTGTCTTGACTCTCTAGAGTTGACTTTGCACAGTAAACAGCTGGGTGAAGTCTAATCTAGTTTTCTACTGCAGCTCCTCACCTTTCCCCCAGTGTGATTCTTCTTTGTTCTCTGAATCATTTCCTCTTCCTCCAGTGGGCCTGCATCCTGGATACTCACCAATGGTCTCCCCTGGATACTGCCAATTATCCAGTAACCAATGATCCTTGAGAGGAGATACCCAAGACTAAATCCTGGCCTTAGGAGGTCCTGAATCAAAAGTTCAGTAGATGGGTCTGGAGACGGCTCAGCATTAACAGCACTTCCTGGTCTTGCAGAGAACCTGAGTTCAGTTCTAAGAACCCCGTCAGATGGTTCACAATGACCTCTTCAGAACCATTGGAATCCAACACCTCTGACCTCCATGGACACCTGCACATAACTGCACATACCCATACAGAGGCACATAATTAAAAATAAGAAAAATACATATTTGCAAACAACAGAGTTCAGGACGGCTAGCTCTGTCTTCTGAATACTGCACTATACCTACTAAAATTGCTGCCTACCTGGTGACCCTCTCTAAGAAAGTAGGGCACATACTCTCAAGTACTTCCTTTAGTAAGTTGACTTTAATCCCAGATAATTTTCATATTTTCTCTCATCGTGAAGCTCTATTTAAGTTACTTAATTTAGGATTCTTGCCCATTTTATTACTGAGTTCCAAGACAAATTGTTATAAATTTGTTTCCTGTTATTTTTGGTTTTGAATTGCCAGAACCTTCATAATGGTTTTATTTTCTCTAGACATTTAAAAAAAATACAGAATGGGCTCTTTCTACTATCTGGGTGCCTGTGGAAATCTGGAAACAGGACTTCTAAAAGGCAAACATGCCTGAAAGGTTATGGTGTAAGGTCATGGTCGTCATCCTAGCACATCAGTCAGATATTAAGAAAAATTATCTGAGAACTCAAATGAATTTCCCAGCATTCCTATCTATGAGGGCATTGGAATCTGAAGATTCCATGTACAACCTGCCTTTGTTGGGGAAGAGGAAAGTAGTGTTTGATTTATTCTTGTCTAACAGCTACTGTGCTGGCTGGAGAGATACTCTTTCTTGACACTTTATTACAATGTTTTTTTGTTCATTTTGTTTTGTCTTATTTTGTTTAGAACATGGACCGCCTAACAGTTTGGTACATCCAAGATATTAAATATGCCACCCTTAGGGTCATGAAGACTCTGCTGCAGATACTTAAACTGCTGCCTGATAGCGTAGAGTGGGAAGCTTCATAAATGAGGGGCATGGTGCTGTGCTAGATGAAACAGGTAGAAGGATGCATTTTTTAAAAACAAATTAGAAAAGAAGAAAATTTTGTAGTATAGATTGATTTGAATTCATCCGCAGAAGTGCTTCTATTGGAAACATCATCAGGGAAAAGAGGTCCTGATGACACTTTGCCCCAGATCAGTTTAAAACCATTGAAAACAGACATACCCACTTCCCTCAAAGCGGAAAGATGGCATATGCCTTTCCTATGCCCACCCACAGTGCTGACTTTGACCACATTCCAACTGGAACAGGGACAGAAACCGTATCCTCATTGGAACCTACTGACCCTGTCAGCCCACGTTATTTATGACATCTAGCATGCACTGCTCTCTTGGTCATATTTATAGTTTACTCAGTGAATAGTGTTGAAATCGAAGTGTTGGCTTCTTTGGGTTGGATCTAATAGAATAGAATAAACTCAAAACAACCTCAGATGGCTTGCATAGATTTTTTTCTCAGTGGAGAAAATATTAAGGAATGGTAAAAAATTAATCAGTTTCTCAACTATGATGAATGATATGCACATTAATGGTGTCTAAATAACTTCTCATTCTCATTGTCTCACAAGTCATAACTTTGGAGAACCTGTGTTCCAGGTTATGCACTAATTGAAGCTTTTAGTGAGGACTCTAAAGATAAGACAGGGCCATTAACTAAGGATAATCACCTTGGGTAGATCAAAGGCACGCAGAATTTGAGGGAAAAATCCAAACCTATGTATTACAAACCTTATTTTTTTGAAAGCAAAAAGACTTAAACTGTGTTCAACACATAACTTCGAGAAAGTCAAACTTAACAATAATAGTCTCATAGAATATGACAACAGATATTAAACATCATGGTTTTTAGTGAGTATGCTTTAAAGGATGGTCACATAATACAATTTTGGGGAGAAGAATTTCTCTTTATAGTTTCCAAACTGATAAGAAGTGGGACCCACTTGGGAGAACTGTGGGCATGGTCAGATTTGCCAGCCTTAGAGAACCAAAATGATGTTTGCTTGAACTTTCTGTCTGATTTCCATCACTGGATGGTAGATGTGTGTGTGTGTGTGTGTGTGTGTGTGTGTGTGTGTGTGTGTGTATGCATGTGTACATGAGAACAGGTGCCTGTGAAGGCTGAGGAAAGTGTGCTGAATCCCCTGGAACTGGATTTATAGGCAACTGTAGCTGGAGCTGCCAAACATGGGTTCTGGGAACTGAACCTGCGCCCTCTTCAAGAGCAGTACCCACCCTTAACCACCGAACCATCTCTCCATACCCAAATGCCAAAACTATATTAGTTATCAGTTGCTAAGTAACACAATACCTCACAACCTGACCACTTAAAGCAACATGCATGTTCCTATTTAGTTTCTCTTGGTAAAGAATTTGTGTACTGTCTAGAATCCCTCCTGGATCATAGTATGTGTCTGCTCAGTCACAAGGCCGAGGTTGCTTCAAGGTTCACTCAAGGATGGAAGAAAGAACTTTCAAGCTCCTGTGGTTATTGGCAAGGTTTAGTTTATCATGAGATGCTGGACAAAGGGCTTTGGTTTTGCACTGGCTCCTGGCCACCCCGAGTGGTTTGCCAAACATGTTTCTACAGCATAGCAGCATGCTTTGAGAAGGCGTGCAAGCCACAAAGCATCAGAGAGAGTCTTCCAGTGTGATGGAGGCCATGGGCTTTTATGACTGAAGTGCACAGTGGCACCCTGTCACCTTTGCTATATCTCTTAGAAATAAATCACTGCCTTCAAAGGGAGAGGGTTACATGAGGTATATCACTAAGAACTAGGAAGGGGAAGTCAGGGGCCATCATACTTACCTGTGCTTCAAAGGCCTCGAAAGTCCTGTTAGGTCACTACTGTCCCTAGTAAGGAAGTCACCTGCAAATGTTCCTAGTGCCTCCACAAGAGATGACCTCCTCAGCACTGATCAGTTTCCATTCACTTCACACAGGACACTAATATGCAGCGAGTCATGTGTAGTGCCCTTTATCTGGTATTCCCCATAAATGCACACTACTATTTCAGTGACATTAAATTGTCCTTTGGGGAATTTGGTATTTAGTATGACAGCCAGAGAACATGTATTTTGTGGACACAGAAGACAGAAGTAATGGGCGTGGAAGACACTGGCTATAATATTCAGTTTGTTGGCACTGCTTCATTGTTCTTGGATATATCATGATAGTAGATAGAAACATGTTTGTGATTATGTTTAAAACTGGAATTCAGTTTCTCTGATGAATAAGAACTTTATCAGAGATTATTCAGAATGGAAATTAAGAGAAAACAATGGTGCGTGTATATTTTGGCAACTGAAGATGAATGTTCCCTTGAAATCCTTTGAAACTTGGGATACAATTGAAATTTGCTATGGACTTTCTGAGAATGAACTCATCCATTTTATAGCTATTCTGCATTAGATTTAAATGTGCTCATATTATTCTTGGCATACTCACTTTATGAGACCATAAATCTTTAGGGATGTTATCCACTTGCCATATTTAATGGAAAGCAAGATGCTTTGCTAAATAGTACTTTATTTTGACAGAACTGCATATTCATAAGCGTGTCCATTTAATATATATTTTGAGGTTACTATATTCTAGACACTCTTCAAGTTTGTAAGAAATAATTCAGAGTATATCACAATTCTAGAAGTAATTATTAATTAGTTGAACTATTAATACTTCCATTTCTAGATAAAATAAGTAGCATACAAGAAGTGACCTGCCTGCCCAAAGACACAGCAGAGGGAAAGAGTACATCATGAGTCAGATTTTATTAAGTTCATCGTGTTCAGGTTTAAAGGGTGAGATAAGAAAATATATTGAAAACAGAAGAAAGATTATCTACATGCCTTTTTAGTGGACACATTGAATACAGAGTCCTTTATTTACTGGTAAAAATAAGAGCAGTCTGTCACCTTGGTTTGACTGGAAATATGTCACCAAAGACTGTAATATAAAATATCCCCAGAACCTGAATTTAAAACTTAGAAACAAACACTGGACAGTATTGTTCTTGGGAATGGATCAGAACTAATATGAAAAAGATGAATCTAACTGTGGTGTTTTGAATGTGAAGTCCTGCCCTGGTCCTGGGCATGTATGTATGGGTCTCCAGTTGGTACCATTGTGAGGGCGTGAACTTGCTAGAGGAAGTACATCACTGCAGGGGTGGGGGTAGAGATGGGGATGGGGTGGGCGTGGCCCTTGAATTTTTCAGAAGCCACATGCCATTCCCACGTACTCTCTGCTTCCTGTTCATGGTTTGAGAAGTGTGTCCTCAGCTCTCAGCTTCCAGCTCCAGGTGCCACATCTGGTACCTGTTGCCACACTGTCCCAAACTTCATGGATGTGAAACCTCTGGAGCCAGAAGCCCCGAATAAGTCCTTCCTTCTGTTTGCTGCCTTGGTCATGGTGTTTTATCACAGCAATAGAAAATGCAATAACTAATGCACTATCTTAAAAATTCGCAGCCCTGAAAATAATCTCAGGCCTTTAGCTGAAACACAGGGGTCCCTACAAATTTATACAGAAGTTTTATGTTAAGAAACATCTTTTAAATTTCTTTTGTAGTTTATGAGCTCGTAAAAACCCACAAGTCCCACTATTAATAAGGGCTGAAGTCGAGATTATTTTTATTCTAGAGTCAAATTTATCTTTGATATGAGTTATTTCAGATCTTTACAAATGTCAAAGAATAATAAAACTTTGTATTTGCCTGGAAAAACGTATTACAAATACTATTGAGCCTTCCTGAGTCCTTGTCTCCTTTCCCTCAATGAGGTATGGTACCTCCTTATATATCTATGATATCTTATTTAGGCTTTCTATTGTTATGATAAAGACCACGACCTAAAGCAGAGGAAAGGGTTTATTAATGCTTAGAATCCCACAGTATAGTCCATTACCGAGGGAAGCCAGGGCAAGAACTCAAATAGGGCAGGAAACGGGAGGCAGGGTCTGATGCAGAGGCCATCATAGAGTGCTGCTTACTACCTCGCCTCTCACGGCCTGCTTGGCCTGCTTTCTCCCTACCACTCAGGATTGTTTGCTCCGTGGTCACACCACCCATGCTGAGCTGGGTCCTTCCACATTCAATCATCAATCAAGAAAATGTACCACAGGCTTGCCCACAGGCCAGGCTGTGGGGACATTTTCTGGATTGATCTCCTGCTTCTCAGATGACTTAGTATGTCATGTTGACATAAATCTAGCCTGAACACATGGTTTTTAACCCAATGACTCAACTGAGTTTGGCTGGAAAATAGTGGAGGGATTACACCTGTCCAAACTTTGACATTTTCCTTGATATTAGTCCAGAAATACAGTCTAGCAGTCATTTACACAGCATTTGCATTGCATTAGGTGTTCTAAGCAGTCTAGAAAAGAGGAGAAGGATACGGGAGGGAGGGTTTGGTGTGAAAGAGTCAAGCATCTGTGACCGTTACTCTCCACAGGATGTCTTGGAACCATTACCCTTTATTCAGAACAACTGGACATACTCTCTCAGATATAAACTGAGTATTTCTAGTCATTTTTTTCTAGTCATTTTATTAACACATACATGTCTTGGCAGCAGTTGCTATTCTCTTTGATGTAAATGCATCCTGGCTTGTCTTATTCTTTTTCAGCTTATGCTTGTATCTGGTGTTGCCTATTACAACATGTTACTTCTCTATATTTATGTGTCATGTAAAGGATAGCCTGATGGACTTTGGGGATACTTTCAAAAATTTCAGCTCCTAAATGTGTTACTGCCATGCCTTGTGGGTAAGTGCTTATGCTTGTCCTCGATACACTTGAGAGTTGAGCCATTGGGACTAACAGAGCCCTTTTAACATAGCCAGGCATTGTGCGTTATTCTTCAGGATCCTACAGATTTTTGCCTGTACTCACAGCACGGGAGTTCCAGTTGTTAGGGCGTTTACTGATACTTGATCATGCTGGCCCTTCCACTTTGTTACCCTTGCGGGTGTAGAATCTTTCTTGGAGCTTTTAATTTGTGTTTTTGTAGCTATTACCAAAGAAAAACCTGTGAACAAGTACTCGTGCACAGTGAACACTGTCCTATTAAACCTCTAACATGTGTTGGGCTTGTAGCACAGTGACAGAGCACTGGATTATCATGAGAGTGGCCTGGGTTCAGTTCCTAACACACACACAGACACATGGACACAGACACATAGACACAGGAAACACACTGTCCCTAATATTGACAGTCTCATTTCTCTTCAACATTAAGGTTTAATTGTACTGTACCATTGATCTCATTTTTTAATATTAAAACAATAGCATGAATAATTGTTTATCCTGATAGTTAAGAATTCTTGGTTCAGTTCTCACAGGTCTCTTAGCCATGTAAACCTTAGGTACTCCTTAAAGGAACTAAGAATTAACCATCACTCCATTTAACTGTGAGGGTAGGGTAGAGGACATAAGGCCTTTTATTCTTTCTAAACCTTGGTGTCTTGTGGGATTCTTTTCTATATGCATGGAATCGTAGTAGATGTGTGTAGGCTGTGAACATATTATACAGATCTAAATGTGGAAAAGCCTGGGGGTTAGGAGCTGCAAGACAAGGCCAGGGCTGTATGTGAGACCCATGCTGATACAGGAGATTGAGGAGGGTACACAGAGGGGAGGATCAGGCAGATTCCTGTAGATGAACCCTGGTACAGAATGTGCAAAACCTGGCTTGGGGAGAGATTGTGATATGTGGGCCTATAACCTATAGAATCTTCACATAGGGCTTGGTATACAATTGTTATGTTGGTTATGGATATCATATTCAATACATGTTGATGCATGTGGGGTTTTGTACAGCAAAATGTTTTAAATACAATAAAGTTCAACCCAAGCTGTTCACTATTTTCTTTCTACATTGCTTAGATGTGAGAGGAACCATGCATAGTCAATGTTAGCAGAGTACTATATGCATGTGTAAATATAAAATGTATACTCAAAGTAAACATAAGTACTCTGCATAATCTTTGGTTTTGTGGGAGAATTCCATTAATCTATTTCAAGACTTCCACTGAGAACGTTTACCTTGGTTTAAATTCCATTTCTGCCTTATTATTTCAAAAGACAAATGCAGTCACAGAACTGAAGCGGTAGGGAGTTATTTTCAAGTAATTCCAGAATCATGAGCACTTGATCTTAACCTAATAGAATTCCAACACTCAAGTTCTTTAGAACTTACTGTGTTCATAATAAAATGCAATTCCTGTTTTATATGTAAGAATTATGTTTGATCATATATTAAATGCAGTGGGATGGAAGCCAAGAATAGCTCAGGGAAAGGGGGGATATGGGATCAAGGTTTCAAAATATTATGAAAAGGAAATAATCCAATGCAACACTTCCCCTTTCATGTCGGTCTCACCCCAGCTCCCGGCTCTCCGCCCCCACTACAGTGTTCTCAAGTCTGTGGCCACTGGAGAGCTGCCAGCCATCCACCCGGCAGATGTTGTCATCCAGCATGTCATTGGTGGTATAGGAGAAAAATGAATAAAGTCTAGATAGTCCCCCACGAGTCATTTCATTTTATACAATTGTTATTCCAAGAGGAGAGTTTAATTGCAGTCTCTGCATTCCAAATTCTAAGTGGCTTCCCACGGTCAGAAGGACGTGAACTGTGAAATCAGATGTATACAAGCTTCCTGCCATCCATGATTGGCACACTTGTTCCAAGTCATAAAAATGGTTCTACGGTGTGTAGAGCAGTTAAGGATTCGAAGGCTGGCATGAGACTGCGGGAGAGACCATGTGAGGCAAGCTACTGGTGCTCAATGATATTCATCACCTTTGACCCTGAGCTACCCTGACCCTCTTTGCAGGGCACCAGCAACCTTCCAGCTCAGCAGATCACTGGTGCTGTTGCTCAAATGAATGATTTCAATGAACTGTCATTGACCTTGTTAGGGCCCATCTTCTACACACACACACACACACACACACACACACACACACACAGAGAGAGAGAGAGAGAGAGAGAGAGAGAGAGAGAGAGAGAGAGAAACTTATGAGAAGACTTTGTGAATGGTCACTTATTAATTTATTCAGAGTCTACTGAATCTAGAAGTGGTGTGGCCTTTGAAAAAGAATGTATCTAAAGGGTTGTAAGCCATACTTAAGTGTTTAAAACATGTGTTCATTTGGGGACCAAAGTGAGAAGTGATGCTTTTCCAACTGAGGTGTGCTCTTAAGTACCTTTCAAGGGTGGACTTTTCTCAGATGCTAAAAACAGTAGTGAAAGAAAGCCAAGCAGAGTGGCACACACCTTTAATCTCAGCATTCAGAAGACAGAGGCAGGTAGATAGATAGATCTCTGTGAGTTCAAGGTCAAGACTGGTATACATAGTGAGTTCCAGGACACCAAGAGGTACAAAGTGAGAGTTGCCTATCTCAAAAAAAAAAAAAAAAAAAAAAAGACAGTGAAACTTGACGTGATGTTCTACTTTAACTGTCAACTTGACACAACTTAGAATAACCTGGGAAAAGAGTCCCAACTGTCCTCTGAGAGGCTCCACCCAGCAGCTGACTGAAACAGATGCAGAGATCCACAGCCAACAAGATGGAGCTCTGGGAGTCTTGTGGAAGAGTAGGAGGAAGGATAGAGAGCCCTGAAGGAGATAGGAACTCCACAGGAAGACCAGCAGAGTCAACTAACCTGGACCGCTGGGGGCTCCCAGATACTGAATCGCCAACCACAGAGCATATATGGGCTGGACCTTGCCCCACCCCCTCCCATACATACGTAGCCGATGTGCAGCTTGGTCTTCATGCTGGTCCCCTAGCAACTGGAGCAGGGGCTCTCCATAACTCTGTTGCCTTGCCTGAGGATTCTGTTCTCCTATCCGGGCTGCCCAGTCTGGCCTCAACGAGAGAGGATGTGCCTAGTCCTGCAGTGGCTTGAAGTGCCTAGGTGGAATGGTATCTAGGGGGGCCCTCCCCTTTCTCAGAGGCTAAGGAGCATGGAAGAGGCTATGTGAGGGGGTAACTGGGAGGAGAGGGGGGGCTGCAATCTGGATGTAAAGTGAATAAATAAACTAATGGGAAAAAGAAAATTTTCTAAATTGGTCTGGCCCGTGGGCATGTCTGTGGGGGGTTGTCTTAACTGTGGATGGCACCATTCCCTAGCCAGAGAGGTCCCTAAACTTTTCCCAGCTACAAATGAACAAGCATGGGTTCAATTCTCGTTGCTATTGACTATGGATGTGATGTCACTAGCTGCGTGAAGTCTTTGCTAGGTTTCTACCAAGTGATGGTCTGCAACTTGGAGCTGCAAGCCCAAATAGACCTCTTTCTCCTCTGAATTTTTTTCATAATGTTTATCACATTAACAGAAATAAAACTAGAACATTCTAAGATGGAGCATCTCATCTTTGTACTTTAGTTTACAGTGAGAAAGGTTTTATCGTAGGATATTTTTTTTCTAGATGAACTCTCAATGTTTATGGTTATAATTCGTATCCATAAGTGAACAGATGTTGTAGGCTCCTTTGTGAACTTGAATCGCCCAGTTATGTAAAGCAACCAAATACTAAAATACTCTACATTAAAAGTAACTTGTATTTTTGAGTGATTATTACAGCACAGGTTTTATTGTGTTTTTGTATACCTTTGTGGTTTTTATCCTCACAATAACCTACAAGATAAGTGCAATTATATGAAAGCAGGTACATCAGAAGTGTAAGGCAAAGACATTGCGATTGTGTTGGATTCTGATGCTTTAATGAAGAAATCAGTCAACATGTAGGTAAAGTGAGATGTCCCAAGGCAGGAAAGTGACTAACTTCTCAGAACTGGGGCTGAGACTCATATATCCTATTGAGCTCCAGAGTTACTTCCATGAACATCAGGTTGTCGTTGAGGATTTCTGGGGACTGGTTGAGAACAAAGTAAACAAGATAGGATGTTAGTGATAAATACAAATGAGCCTGTTAACTGTCATTACCACAACCACTACACACTACTACATGCTGCCACAGACTACAACCACTACACACTACTACATGCTGCCACAGACTATCTCATGTCACACTGTTGGTCCTAAATGTTGCATTATAGTCTCTGACCTGCTGTCTCTCCTACTGCATCTCCTCTACTCTTCGCTGGAGACCTACTTGGGAAAACTTGCCCCTGCCCTAAATTGATTTTCTAGAAATGTCATCCACATAGCTAATTCTCATTCATTGTTCGAGATCTGATTCCGATCTGCCAATGATAACTCTTAGCCATTTTTTCCTGTTTTCTTCCCATCCCTGGAAAGTCTCCCACTTTGAGATTCTTAGCTGCAAATGTGCCCCAACTGTAAGCTGACTTGAAGGGCTGGTTTCCCATTACTCTTGCGTATCCTCACTCCTAATATCCTAAGCACAAAGTCCTAGAAACACATAGTAGGGATTTTATTGTTTTCTCTTTGCTCCCAAGAACAAATATTTAGGGGTTTGTTCCTCTCTCATATACATTTTTTCTCTTATTCTTCCTCATAAGAGCCTAAATCAATAGCCAATGAGATTCTTGGACAGAAGACAAAAATAAAAGTCACATGATAGAAAACTCAATGTGGTTTTTATTTTTATCTTGAATGTGTCTATTCTTGTCTATCATGCTGGCTAGGGCATGGATGAGACAGGACTTCTAGTGTCTGGGTCATTTGTTTTTTTAAGGTTTGGCATTCTTTCTGTTGAGGAATTGCATGGCCAGCAAGTTGATTTGGGGGATATCAGATCACTCAGCTTGCCCTGTCATTCCACGTTATGCTGGAAGGACACGGAGTACTCAGATGTATTTAAAAAGGATCCTCTTCATGGCTTCCCAGCTGGGGAATTTGATATGTTAATGATTTTGAAAGCCTCAGTTCAGGGCCAGCACTTAGCAGATGCTGTCAGAATGAAAGAATGTGTTCCTCATTACGAAGCAGTCTATTGAAACATTGCGTACAAGAAAACAAATTCATTTGCATTGAAAATAATTGAAATATCACACAGTAAGAGAATGTGAAAGTCCTTTGGGAAGTTGTCTTCAGCAACAATGAACAATGCCATTTGTTGATGACTTTTGAAAAGAAACTTCTATTAGAACAATGCATGGCAACATGAGGGAAATTCATTTTCTATGTCCATCTTTATTTTTGTGTCTTCATTCTTGTTCCTCCATCTTATACAGCAAATTATAGTTTAAATAGGGTTCTCTGGAGAATCACAGAAGCCCTGTTGATCATTGACACACTTCTATGCAGATGTATTTGAAAATTTTGTTTTTCTCCTACTGAGTCAGTTCATAAAAGCATAAAAAAATCCCTGCAGTTGGCTTAAAGAATGGAAGTGCTGCATTTCTAACACACAGTGGGTTGTCCTGTAGTGTTATGAACTGGAAGGTCTACTCATAAGAAGTATAGAGTAGGGCTCAAGGGGGGAGAAACATGTGAAAATAGTAACAAGACAGTGACATGAACATACAGAGTTGATCCAAGGATACCATGGCAACCCCATCATGGAAGGGCTTATAGGTGTCTTGCCATGCTTATAAAGTTGGTTCAAACCCTGCCATCCTTTCTGGTTTATCTAGTCAGTTAAGAACCCACAAGCCATAATTATGAGTGCTCTGTGCAGTGGCAAGATGCTGCCACCATTGCCCCACTCCTACACACACACACACACACACACACACACACACACACATACACACACACACACAGACTCTCTGATAATAGAGCAGAAAACACAGAAAATCTTGGAAAAGGTTGGGGTGAACCAGTAGCTTCTCTTCAGAGATTCTTCGAATCAAAAAATAAAAAAATTTCTGGTCAGTATTGTGGACTCAAAACTGTGGGTTTGGGCCAGAAAATAGGGTTCTGATACCTCCAAGTGGATCTTACACACTGGGAACCACTGTCTCCTGAAGAAAGCATATACCTGGTTAAGATCACACTTTTGCTCCAAATCTCCATGAGATGTAGTATCTTACCACTACATTTTTAATACAACTATGTTAGAAAATATAGATTAAGTCTGCTTGTTTATAATTCTTTGACATTCATTTGATCCAGTTTTAAAAAGTAAGTTTTGTTCCTACCCTCCTACTTAGAGTTGGCAAATGTTTGCCGTAAGTAATTAAGCTTTTCAATTTCAAGTCTTATAAAACTTAACTCGAACAAGGCATAATTAGCTTCTGAAAGTCTGTGCCATATACATTTCTGACGTTACTGACTTCTCGCCCATTCTGTTAAAGTACAGCCCCAAAATATCATTTGAAATGTCTTACTTGAGCTCAATTTTCCACAGTCCCACACTAATAAACAATGTGTTGTTTTTCTTCTAGCTTCAAATAATTTCAGAGGGACCTACTTCTTAAAGGAGAGGTGTGCTTGCATCAAGGGTCTGGTTCTATGGGGGGATTTTATATTAACCCTGTCATGCTCTAAGCTCATCCTGACATCACTTGGGGGGAAAGGAGGACCCCAGACACCAATGTATAAATCTGATATATAAGGATGGAGAAAACAAGAGTGTGTCTGGGGGGAAGGATGAAAGAGATGCCTATGACTATCCATCTGTATCTTTTAATCTCTGCCCAGTAGTTTCATCTGTTGGTAACTAGACCACAGCCACAGTCCTTCGAGTTCGAATTACAAGTCTACAGAAGTCTTGATGATTTTTTCCCTTTGGCTTTATAGTGGCTTGAATAGGAATGGCCCCCATAGGCTCATGTATTTGGAAACTTGGTCATTAGGCAGTGGCTCTCCTTGACAGGGATTAAGAAATGTGACCTTGCTGGAGTCCTGTGGCCTTCTTGGAGGAAGTGTGTCACTGGAGGCAGGCCTTGGGATTTCAGATGCTCAAGTTAGGCCCAATTTTTCTGTCTTCCTGCTGCCTATGGATCCAAATGTATAGAATTCTCAACTACCTCTTCATCGCCATGGCTGCCTGTGTGTCACAATGCTTCCTTCCATGACAATAATGGACTAAACCTCCAAATTAAATGTTTTCCTTTGTAAGAATTGCCAGGGCCCTGGTGTCTCTTCATGGCATGTCGACTAAGACAGATTTAAAGCAGAAGGCCGCCTCACTAACTTTAATAACTAACCCCAGATTCAGAGCTATATAAGCAGTTCCCCTCCATGACGAACTGAGATGACAGAAACTGAATCATAACCGTGGCGTGGGTTATGTCAATCAGAATCAAAGGTCATGTTTTCCTGGATGTTTGAGAGGTTGCACACATTTGTGCTGTAGATGATTTTGAGTAGAGTTTCATACCCAACTAGCTAAATCTGAGCATAGCCACCTGAATACAAAGGAGACAAGTCCATTTTGATTCCTGGATGTAACCATGAGTCTGGCTATGGGTCGAGATAAAGGGTCTGGCTGCTTTCTGAAAACTAAGTTTTCAAGGCAGGGTCCAAAACACCTGCCTTCGCTGTAACTCGTAAAATACAATGCCAAGACTTTCCTTCTATCATCTCCTACCCAACAGCTGATCTATTTTTCCAAACAGCCTACCTAAATAAAACTAGGCCCAGTAGAGGGAGTGTTAGTCCTGGGAGGATGCTTTGCATACAAATATCTTGTGGATGTTAATGAGCCCATAAGCTCTGAATACTCAAGGCACAATTAGCAAATCAAAAGATTCCCAAGAAGAAGGATGGAGAGGCCCCTGGTCCTGAAAAAACTGAATCCAGTTTTGTAGGAGAGTATCAGAACAGAGAAATGGTGGGGGGGGGGGATTGGGAAGTGGGGAGGGAGAGGACTTATGGGACATATGGTGAGGGGGGAACTGAGAAGGGGAAAGCCTTTGGAATGTAAACAAAGAATATAGAAAATAAAAATAAAGAACACCAGTAGCTTATGCTCTAAGATCTAAAATTGACAAATGGGACCTCATAGAGCTCAATCACTAACACAGAAAACTGTCCTGTAAAAATGTGGTGGTGGTGAGTGGGTGGGGATGGGCAGCTGAGAACTTTGACTCTGTCTTTGTTCACCTTAGACCCTTCCTCGCCTTAGCTTCATGAGTTCTTTTTATTTTTTTTAAACAAGAATTTAATATTATTATTCATGAGTTTCTTTGGGAAAACTGAAATAAATATATGTGAAAACACTTGATAATCAAGACTAAGTCAGCTTACTGTATTTCAGTTCATGTTCTATAATTGTGTTAATAGATGAATAGATGATTGGTGGGCATACACTATAAGTCAGGCACAGTCTTAAACACTTCCTATGCAGTACCTAACTTAAACCTTGCAGCCTTGAGGTAGGTACAGTTGAAGAGCGAGAGACGCAGAAAGGTGGAGTGACTTACATAAGACCAAACAGCATGAGAGTCAGGTTTTGAACACAGGTCTGAGCCTGAAGACGTTATCAGTACTCAGATGACCACCAGTGAGCTCTAGCCAAGTATATCAAGTCTGGAAGTATGTCATATCCCAATGACTGTCCCCACACCCGCATCTTGATACACCCCTTTTCAAGTGGCTATTTTACATGGTCAATACTCAATGCTAGTGAAAGTCATGGAGGACAGCTGCTTGTATCATGCTCATTGGAGTGCTCATTGCCAAAACTGGAAAGCAATTTGGCAATCATGTCAGCAATAGCAATTAAAGAATTTTATGTGTGATCATCAAAGTTGGTGCTATATAAATAATGCGCTGTGGAGAAAGGAAGTTGGACCATTGTTAACCTCTCTGATAGAATAGAATGTGACCAATAAATGTCATGTGTTCACAAGATATTTAATAACAATAAATATTTATTATTCTAAATTAAAGCCAGGAATGAATGAAGTGGTATAAAAATACAGTTTTAAGCCCGGAGCAGTGTCTGTGTCTATAATATCAGCATTTATGGGGAGAGGCAAGAAGATCAGGAATTAAAAGACTCACCAGGTCTACCATAAATACCAGGCCAGCCTGGGCTATTAAGCAAGATTCTGTTGTAACTCCCATCAGAAAGAAATGCCAATTTTTAAAGATTTATTATTTTTTTATTAGATATAGGGGTTCTCAACCTTCCTAATGCTGCAACCCTTTCATTCAGTTTCTCATGTTGGGGTGGCTCCAAACCATAAACATTGTTTGTTGCTATATCATAACTGTAATTTTGCTACTGTTGTGAACTGTAAGTATTTGTGTTTTCCAATGGTCTTAGATGACGCTGTGATAGTGTCATCTGACCCCCAAAGGAGTTGTAACCCTGAGAAACACTGACATATGCATGTGTGTGCATATTTTACATAACTAGCATTTATGAGAAATAGGAGTGTGCAATGGGTACCATTTACTCATACCTAAAACTTTCAAATTTTTATATTTCAGTATAATAAATTCTTTTTAGAAAAACTATGACTTTAAAGCTATTTCTCGACAAAGTTGACTGAGTCCGACGGACTCAGGTTTTGGAAGTGGGGTTTCTCACAAAGTTTCATTCTGCAAAGCATGCAGATCACCTGTAGCACTTCTCCACATTCAAACATTAACAACAAAAAACCCAAATGAAAACAGATCCGCTGGCAAGAGGGCTTGGCTTGTGAGAAAAGGCCAGCGAGCCTATCAGATGCCTTTAGAAACTGTGGGATTTTGCACCTGAGCCTAGAGTGAGGCTGCCACAGAAGAGGGTGGTCATTGGCTGATGGGATGGAAGGGCGAGTGGGCAGCAGACATGGCCTCTGCAGAGAAGGCGTTGGAGTCTGTGCTTTCTCAGATACTCTTGGAATTCTGTCCTGAGCTCCTGGTGTTTTAGGCAATATTTTCTCAAGAAAAAAAAAAGGAAAAAAAAAGAAAAAAAGACAATGATATATTTGATCCAGTGTCTTCTTCAGTCCACATAATTCATGGCTACATTTCTTGATTGTCATCACAACCAAGAACCAGAGAAGTCTGTACCGAAAATGCAACTGTGTTGAAATCCTGATTCAGATCCAAGCTCGAAGTTCTGATATATCTCAATATCAGAATTAGGGGATTTTTATGTGTGTAATGCTTTTCAGAATTTGGCTCTTAATCTTGAACTTTAGAAAATATTCTCGCATGCTTAAAAATAGTCATCTCCACTCTGTTGGGCAATACTTGAATGCAAATGTAGCACAGAAGATCATTGGCGATGGAAGTTAACGATTCCCATTCGGGGCTGTAAAATCTGCGCTTCTGGCCCAGGGTTGAGGACAGATGGATTAAGCAACTGGACAAGTTCAGCCTTCAGTGAATATGGTTCCAAGACATCGCTTTTATAGTCCCTTTGACTGTTGAAAATAAATAAAACCCTATTAAAGATCACATTCAGTGTGTGTGAGTTAGTTTTGTATTGTTCAGACTAAAACCTGATAAAAACAATTTGAAGAGAGAAAAAAATTATTTTGAATCTCAGTTTCAGAGGCATTTCACTGCAGGGAAGGCCTGGCTATGGGACAATGTGGGGATAACCACTCCAGGCATCACAACAGGCCTGTAGGCAGCAGTGAGGGCAGAAAGGGAGCAGATACAACCTTGAAAGGTTGGCTCCAGCGCCTTGTTTCTACAAACTAGGTACCATTTCTGAGCAGTGCTACAGTCCCCAAAGCCAATGATACCAGATGAGGGCATAGGTACTCAAGTCATAAGCTTTTGGAAGACATTTCAGAATCAACAATAAGAGAAAGACCCAACAACAACATTGGCTTAGTTAGTGTTCGGTATTTCCAGATCCTCAGGCTTTGGAAGTACGGGTTTCAGAGATATGATGCATATATAAGAGATCATCTGAGTTCACTTCAACTCAAAATTCTAGAAGGAAGGTGTGCATGATTCTGATGGAGGGGGGTCTAGTAAGAAGCATTAAATCGTGGACTCTGAATCTTAGTCAACTTTGTATGTTTTTCAGTTAATCAGCCAATGTGTAAGATGATGACACAATATCCCTCTGTGTGTGACAGTACATTGTCCCTCTGAGTGTCAAATCCCCAGTGATCAGCCAAAAACTTCACTGTAAGATGTCACTTAGCAAATGCTCAGAATGATGCTCTAACTTAAAAAATATCCCCTTTACTTGTTGTCAAAGCAGATATGCTGAGCTTGACAAAATTCACTTATCCCCAGAACTCATTTCTGTTGATGCCAGAATTTTACAGTTCATGTCTGTTAAGAAATTCTGAAATTCTGCCAACAGAATGTTTCCTACAAAATTTGGAGCATGGCTTCAGAAAGAAAACAAAACACCTCCTATAAAAGCCATTTCTCCTGACTATATCCATGAAAATCCATTAATTTTAGAGTAGCTTGCTCATATTGAAGAGCTATTTCTATATTGACATGGGAGTATGGACTGCTTGTCTAGGGGTTGGACTGCCCCACACGGGTGAAAATCCTCAAAAATACCTCACAACCCAGATTAAATAATTAACTGTAAGAAAGCTCCCAGATGGGCTGTACAGGCAACACCAGGTACACAGAGTTATCCCGAGTTTAGCGTTGCTTGGGACACAGCCTGCCAGGCTTCGGCCTGTGCCCAAGGTCTGGGCAGCTCTGCAGGCTGTCTGTGTGCCAGCCCTTTCCTGGGCCATTTGCTTGGAGGGGTCCCCGCAGCGTCCACCATCTTTGTTCCTGGTCAGACCAGACAGGAAACACCATGTACACAGAGACAACCTAAGTACAATATTGCTTGGGGCAAGACACACGAGGGCTCCAACGGCAGTCAAGAGTAGAACAGCCCATCAGCAATCTGTGCCGGGGAAACCCAGTCATCCAGTGGCGCAGAAATAACCTCACAGGCTTACAGGAGGTTCAAGCACCAGCCAATAACAACAGGACCAATTAACACCAGAGATAACCAGATGGCAAAAGGCAAATGTAGGAACTTTACTAACAGAAATCAAGGCAATATGGTAGCATCTGAACCCAATACTCTGACAACAGCAAGTCCTGGATACCCCAACACACCAGAAAAACATGATTTGGGTTTAAAATCACTTATCATGGTGCTATTAGAGGATTACAAAAAGAACATAAATAAATCTCTTAAAGAAATGTAGGAAATTGAATAAGGTAGACGCCCTTACAAAGGAAACACAAAAATCACTTAAAGAAATTCAGGAGAATATGGGTCAACAGATAGAAGACAATAAAGAAGAAACAAAGAAATCACTTAAAGAAATGAAGGAGAAATTGGGTCAACAGGCAGAAGTCATGAAAGAGGAAACACAAAAATCTCTTAAAGAACTACAGGAAAACACAAACAAACAAGTGAAGGAACTGAGCAAAACCATCCAGGATCTAAAAACAGAAGTAGAAATGACTAAGAAATCACAAAGGGAGACAACTTTGGACATAGAAAACCTTGGGAAGAAAGCAGGGGCCATAGATGCAAATATCAACAACAGAATACAAGAGATAGAAGAAAGAATCTCAGATGCCAAAGATACCATAGATACCATTGACTCAACAGTCAAAGAAAATGCAAAATGCAAAAAACTTGTAACCCAAATATCCATGAAATCCAGGACACAATGAGAAGACCAAACCTAAGGATTATAGGGATAGATTAGAGTGAAGATTTACAACATAAAGGGCGAGCAAATATCTTCAACAAAATTCTGGAAGAAAGCTTTCCTAACCTAAAGAGATAGATGCCCATGAATATACAAGAAGCCTACAGAACTCCAAACAGACTGGACCAGAACAGAAATACCTCCTGTCACATAGTAATCAAAACCTCAAATGTACTAAACAAAGAATATTAAAAGCAGTAAGAGAAAAAGGCCAAGTAACATATAAAGGAAAACTGATCAGAATTACACCAGACTTCTCACCAGAGACAATGAAAACTAGGAGATCCTGGGTGGATCTCATGCAGACTCTAAGAGATCACAAATGCCAGCCAAGACTACTATACCCAGCAAAACTCTCAATCACCATAGATGGAGAAACCAAGATATTCCATGACAAAACCAAATTTACACAATATCTTTCCACAAACCCAGCCCTAAAAAGGATAATAGGTGGAAATTACCAATACAAGGAGGGAAACTATACCCTGGAAAAAGCAAGATAGTAACTTTCTTTCATCAAACCCAAAAGAAGATAACCAAATATAAGAGTAACATCAAAAATAACAGGAAGTAATAATCACTATTCCTTAATATCTCTTAACATCAATGGACTCAATTCCCCAATAAAAAGACATAGACTAATAGACTGGATATGTAAACAGGACCCTACATTTTGCTGCATACAGGAAACATACCTCAGTGTCAAAGGCAAACACTACCTCAGAGTAAAAGGCTGGAAAACAATTTTACAAGCAAATGGTCTCAGAAAACAAGCCGGAATAGCCATTCTAATATCAGATAAAATTGACTTTCAACCTAAAGTCAGCAAAAGAGACATGGAAGGACACTTCTTACTGGTCAAAGGAAAATTCCACCAAGAAGAACTCTCAATTCTGAACATCTATGCCACCAAGAAGAACTCTCAATTCTGAACATCTATGGTCCAAATGCAAGGGCACCCTCATTCGTAAAAGAAACTTTACTAAAGCTCAAAGCACATATTGCACCTAACACAATAATTGTGGGTGACTTCAACACTCCACTCTCCTCAGTGGACCAATTAGGAAAACAGAAACTAAACAGGGACACAGTTGAAACTAATTGGAGCTTTGGACCAATTGGATTTAACATATATTTGTAGAACATTTCATCCTAAAGCAAAAGAATATATCTTTTTCTCAGCACCTCATGGTACCTTCTCCAAAATCGGCCATATAATTGGTCACATTGAACTAATCCCATGCCTCCTATCAGATCACTATGGAGTAAAAGTGGTCTTCAATAGCAACAAAAACAACAGAAAGCCCACATATACACGGAAACTGAACAATACTGTACTCAATGATACCTTGGTCAAGGAAGAAACAAAGAAAGAAACCAGACTTTTTAGAATTTAATGAAAATGAAGGCACAACATATCCAAATTTTTGGGACACAATGAAAGCAATGCTAAAAGGAAAACTCGTAGTCCTGCGTGCCTCCAAAAAGAAACTGGAGAGAGCATACACTAGCAACTTAACGGCACACCTGAAAGCCCTGGAACAAAAAGAAGCTAATTCACCCAGGAGGAGTAGAAGACAGGAAATCATCAAACTCAGGGCTGAAATCAATCAAGTTGAAACAAAGAGAACCATACAAAGAATCAACAAAACCAGGAGCTGGTTCTTTGAGAAAATCAACAAAATAGATAAACCCTTAGCCAGACTAACCATAGGGCACAGAGACAGTATCCAAATTAACAAAATAAGAAACGAAAAGGGAGATATAACAACAGAAACTGAGGAAATTCAAAAAATCATCAGATCCTACCACAAAAGCCTATACTCAACACAACTGAAGAATCTGGGGGAAATGGACAATTTCCTAGACAGATACCAAATACCAAAATTAAATCAGGATCAAAAATCATCTAAACAGTCCCATAACCCCTAAAGAAATAGAAGTGATCATTGAAAGTCTTCCAACCAAAAAAAGCACAGGACCAGAGAATTTTAGTGCAGAATTCTATCAGACCTTCAAAGAAGACCTAATACCAATACTCTTCAAACTATTCCACAAAATAGGAACAGAAGGAATGCAACCCAACTTGTTCTATGAAGCCATAATTATGCTGATACCAAAACCACACAAAGATCAAACTGAATGGAAAGAAACTTGAAGCAATCCCACTAAAATCATGGACTAGATAAGGCTGCCCCCTCCCTCCATATCTTTTCAATATAGGACTTGAAGTTCTAGCTAGAGCAATTAGACAACATAAGGAGGTCAAAGGGATACAAATTGGAAATGAAGAAGTCAAAGTATCACTATTTGCAGATGATATGATAGTATACTTAAGTGACCCAAAAAACTTCACCAGAGAACTCCTACAGTTGATACACAACTTAAGCAAAGTGCCTGGTTATAAAATCAACTCAAGCAAATCCATAGCCTTCCTATACTCAAAGGATAAGCAGGCTGAGAAAGAAATTAGGGAAATGACAACCTTCACAATAACCACAAACAATATAAAAGTATCTTGGTGTGACTCTAACCAAACAAGTGGAAGATCTGTATGAAAAGAACTTCAGGTCTCTGAAAAAGGAAATCGAAGAAGACCTCAGAAAATGGAAAAGTCTTCCACGTTCTTGGATCGGCAGGATTAATATAGTACAAATGGCCATCTTGCCAAAAGCAATGTACAGATTCAATGCAATCCCCTATCAACATCCCAACTCAGTTCTTCATAGAGGTAGAAAGAGCAATTCTCATATTCATCTGGAATAACAAAAAAGCCAGGATATCTAAAACTATTCTCAACAGTAAAATAACTTCTGTAGGAATCAGTATCCCGAACCTCAAGCAGTACTACAGAGCAATAGTGTTAAAAACTGCATGGTATTGGTATAGTGATAGGCAGCTTGATCAATGGAATAGAATTGAAGACCCAGAAATGAACCCACACACCTATGGTCACGTGAACTTCAACAAAGGAGTTAAAACCATCCAGTGGAAAAAAGATAGCCTTTTCAATAAATGGTGCTGGTTCAACTGGAGGTCAGCATGCAGAAGAATACAAATTGATCCATTCTTATCTCCTTGTACTAAGCTCAACTCCAAATGGATCAAGGGCCTCCACATAAAACCAGACACACTGAAACTCATAGAAAAGAAACTGGGGAAGAGCATTGGGCACATGGGCACAGGGCAAAATTTCCTTAACAGAACACCAATAGCTTATGCTCTAAGATCAAGAATTGACAAATGGGACCTCATAAAATTACAAAGTTTCAGTAAGGCAAAGGACACTGTCAAAAGGGCAAAACAGCAACCAACAAATTGGGAAAAGATCTTCACCAACCCTACATCCGACAGAGGGGTAATATCCAATATATACAAAGAACTCAAGAAGTTAGACTCCAGAGAGCCAAATAACTATTAAAAAATGGGGTTCAGACCTAATCAAAGAATTTTCACCTGAAGAACTTCAAATGGCTGAGAAGCACCTTAAGAAATGTTCAACATCATTAGTCATTAGGGAAATGCAAATCAAAACATTGCACCTCACATCAGTCAGATTTTACCTCACATCAGTCAGAATGGCTAAGATTAAAAACTCAAGAGACAGCAGGTGTTAGCAAGGATATGGAGAAAGAGGAATACTCCTCCACTGCTAGTGGGAATGCAAGCTGGTACAACCACTCTTTAAATCAAGTTGACGGTTCCTCAGAAAATTGGACATAGTACTACGGGAGGACCCAGCTATACCACCCCTGGGCATATACCGAGAAGATTCTCTAACACGCAATAAGGACACATGCTCCACTATGTTCATAGCAGCATTATTTATAATAGTCAGAAGCTGGAAAGAACCCAGATGTCCCTCAATGGAGGAATGGATACAGAAAATGTGCTATATTTACACAATGGAACACTACTCAGCAGTTAAAAACAATGAATTCATGAAATTCTTAGGCAAATGGTTGGAACTGGAAAATATTATCCTAAGTGAGATAACTCATTCACAAAAGAACACACATGGAATGCAGTCACTGACAAGTGGATATTAACCCAGAAGCTCTGAATACCCAAGACACAATTCACATATCAAATCATTCCCAAGAAGATGGAAGGAGAGGGCCCTGGTCCTAGAAAGGCTTGATGCAGCATTGTAGAAGAATGCCAGGACAGAGGAGTGGGAGAGGGTTGATTTGGGAACAGGTGGAAGGAAGAGGGCTTATGGGACTTATGGGGAGGGGGAACCGGGAAGGGGAAAATCATTTGAAATATAAACAAAAAATATAGAAGAAAAAAAACTCTAAGAAAGGTTTTACAACAAGGCAAGAGGTTAGGATGGACTTTGTTGATATAGCATGGAACACAGTAAAATTTCATCTAAAAATGGAAAATGAGATTTTTTTTTGCAGTGATCAGAAATTACCAAAAAAGCTGAATGAAAATATCGTTCTTTGAAATTAGGTCTAGAAAACCATCATGTGTGTCACATGATCTCAAATAGTAAGAAAATAAAATGTGTATTGTATACAAGATAGTTGACATTAGCTTAACATTCTGCATTTATGGATACCTTGTATACTTCATATAATTTCTAAGATTTTACCTATTTGGATTTTAAGCATATTAATTTTTATAGTGTTGTAGCTGTCAGTGAGCAAATTCAATAAACAAATTTTGTGTACTTGTAGTTCCCTTCCCTTCCTTATGCCACTGTCCTCTGATAATCAGTCTCGGTTCTTCATTTATGTAGAACTTCTTTTGATAAACTCTACAGGTTTCTGTTTATGGTTCCTTGTTCAGAGTCCAAACAGAGGAAAAAATGGAAATATGAAGGAAAGTCTTTAACCTAGTGAAAGAAAAATTTTCAGATTTAATTATAAATATTTAAATTGGGCTTTCTATTTTTAATTGAAATAGTTTTTTATAGAATATATTCTCATGATGGTTTTCCCCTCTCCAACTCCTCCCAGACTGTCCCCTATGTACCCAAATATTCATCCTTTCTTTCTCTTCTCTCATTGGATTACAAGCAGGCACCTAGAATGAAAGATAAAAACAAATGAGGCTGGAGAGATGGCTCAGAGGTTAAAAGCACTGGCTGCTCTTCCAGAGGTCCTGAGTTCAATTCCCAGCAACCACATGGTGGCTCACAACCATCTGTAATGAATCTGGTGCTTACTTCTGGCCTGCAGGCATACATGCAGGCAAAACACTATAATAATAATAATAATAATAATAATAATAATAATAATTTTTAAAAATCTGTTAGAAAAAATACCAAGCAAAACAGCAACAGCAACAAAACTAAACAAAATACTATTAAGTTTGTTTCATGTTTACTGCTGGGCATGAGGTTAAATTTAGTTATTGTTAATGACAAAGGTATTTTCATTTTTTTTTCAAAGTTTAAAAAAAGAGAACAAGGTACCACAGAAAATTCTTCATTGTCAAAGAGCAAGCCTATCAGTCCTCCCCAGTGTGTGTGAACAGTATGTCATGGTGTGCTGCGTGGACAGATACGGTGTACCTTCCTTGCCTTTAGCTGGTGTGTATTTAGAAGTGTCCTAGAAACGTGTGGTAGGGAAAGTAAAGTAAAACATTACATCATTTAGTTTTTCCAGCTCACAAATTTTTAAATTTAATTAAAAGCAAGTCACTAGAAATTATGTTTTTCTAGGAGAATTTTTTTAACTGAGAAATTTTATAATATATCTGATATGGTACAATTTGTAAATGATACATCTGAGTTTATATAATGTGGAGAAACTCATGGAGAACTGAAGTGGGCCATCATTTATTTTCTTTAAGTTGCATTAGCATTGGCTGTACTGTGCCCACATCTGGAGGGCATTGCAGTCTTAGCAGAGAGTTCAACTGAAGCAAAAACGAGCAGGCAGTACGCAGTTAAGTGTAGATGAACTCTGTATGCTAAGGAAGAAGGCTGAAGGTTTACCTAGTTTACCACATTTCCTCCATCCCTTGATTTTAAATTTCCTTATAGTACTTGTACATTCAAGTTCTAGTTTTCACCCTTTATGAACAAATATCTTCTGTATTCTTATTTCTCTGACATATCAAGCCACAATGAACAATAAATAAATAAATAAATAAGTAAATAAATAAATAAATAAATTACCTACACACACACACACACACACACACACACACACACAAACCTCTCAATTTTAAAGAACTGTTCTTTTTTTTTCTTACCAAGTAAGGCTATTATACACCATTTTACAGAATTTTTTAAACTTTTTTATTTACTCACAACTAAAAGAAGAAAATTATCATAGTGTTATTCTACAAAGATAATACTAATATTTAGATTGGAAGGTTTTCTAGATCTCGAATGAGATTATAAAATGATTGTGTAATTACCCCTACCTTCCCATTCATCTCAAGCCTACACTATCCCACTGTTCTCTTTTCTCATCACACAGTCCTTCATTGTAGGGCTCATGGTCCCTGTTTTAATGATGCTGAATAGTTGGGTACTATTTATTTCCTTTAAAAGAATTTAATAATGACTCAAAATAGTCTTAAGTATCTTCATGATCATTTTGTTGGACTAAATTCCTAGGTGTTGGAATTCCCTGAGTCCAAGAGACAATCAAATTTGAAGACATGTCCCATAAATTGCTGTCTAGAAAATTGTACGTGTTTGCATTTCAACTTCAGTAGCATGAGGAGCTTTGTGGTAGTCTCATCCACTCCGGGCGTTAACATTTGGCCAAAGTTCCTTCCACAAATGTCCTTTTACTATAGGGTGTAAGACTTAAGAGTCATCTTCCCCTCCCGGAACATAAACTCCAGGGACAGGAGTAGATATCAGCCTGTGCCTCCCACAATGCCTAGAACAGAGTGTGCACTCAACAAGTAGTTACAGGGCTGACTACTGGGGAAAACAGATGAAACCAACTGTCAAATTCTGTTGAGTTACTGACAAACTCTAAACCCTTCAGACTACTGAATCCTTAAAACCGAGAGTCAGCTCCTTGGCTATAAATCTTGTCTGCTGCTATGTGGTGATAGGTCACTGTCACCACAGCTCAGCCTCTTAGGGAAAATTGGAACTGATTAAAAAGCCCTGTCTATGTTATCACTGTCTCCTCTTGCCGTGATGTTTAAACGAACCCATGATCAAATGAGAGCTATTGGATTTTGTTTTTACTTAGAACAATGGCTCTTGAAAGTTGTGTCTTGCAGCCAAGCTCGTTATCTATGGCTTCTACAAACGCTCAGCAGAGATGCCTAGCATCCAGGGAACTCCTCACTCACACGCAGGATGCCTCTGTCGACAATGGCCCCGCTTTAAATTTTTCATCTTTATGGCTATGGAGAAAGATACCCACACAGACATTTCTGGCTTTTTGTTTCAGTCTAGCATTCAATAAAACACAGATACTCAGAACTGCATTATAAACTAGGCTAATTCATGCAAGATGGTTTTGATCAGCCGCAGCCTTCATGGGAATCCTCTGAGCACCTGGGTCTCATCATTCCATAGGCTTTGGGTATATTACATGTATTTTTGACTTACGATATATTCCTTTTGTGGTGGCTTATTTATTTATTTATTTATTTATTATTTATTTATTTTTTATTTATTTATTTTTTTGGTTTTTTGGTTTCTCTGTGTAGTCCTGGCTGTCCTGGAACTCACTTTGTAGACCAGGCTGGCCTCGAACTCAGAAATCTGCCTGCCTTTGCCTCCCAAGTGCTGGGATTACAGGCGTGCGCCACCACAGCCTGGCCTTTGTGGTGGCTTTTAAGGAGGTAACCTCGCCACAAATTAATGCTATAGAACCTGTGCTAGATTGAAGCATCTAAAAGCATATCTAAAGGGGATGGCCAGGAGAAAGTAATGTCCATGGTGAAGTTTAATGAGCATTTTGCTTATGTGGGGTTGACCTAAGTCTGAGTGTGGAATTGGTTTGATAGAAGGGTATATAGTGCCTTTTAAGAAGAAGCATTAGAACACTGTACTTTGATACATATGACACTACTCATCTCCAGTAATGTAGGTTACCACATCAGACCCTCACGGAGGCATCCATCCTCCTGGCCACTCTGCTGCCTATCCCATACCCATACCCAGTAACGGAGACTGGCCTCCAAGGAGTCTTGAGTATGAGCAACCACTCAGAATGTGAATACCAGTTAAACAGAAGTTTGACTAACAAGCTAGGGTGCACAGTACTGAACCGAATTATTTCTTAGGAAGAGAAACAGACCTCAGTGGCGAGTCAGAATGGAAGGGTAAGTCAGAGAAAATGTGCTGACACCTCCTCCTTTGTGCCCAGATCACTTTGCCCCTTCAGTGGAAAGTTAAGGACTATCATCTATCCCTAGGCACCAAGGGAGGCACCTTTGCAACAACAAACATTAGAGGCTCCTGGCCCCATGAGGCAGACTTGCTGGCCTTTCTCATTTGCACTGGGTCTTTTTTTCCCCATCTTCCTCCCTTAATGAAGTGTCAGAGATATTTGCATCCCCAGCAGCAGCAGAGAGCAGAGTGGAGGTTTCTTTGAAGAAAATCTGCATCCTAGTCTCTGTTCCATATGGCTTCTAGGAAGAGGAGCAACTGGAGTCTGCAAAGCTAATTAGAACAAGAATGAAAATGTTTATTAAACATTAAAACATGGCCAGCCTAAGTTGCGCTATTTTCTTATTTAGCCCTTTAATCTCCCCCTTGAACCTGTCAAGGGTGCTCCTGGTCCCCATTTCTGTAGATAAGGAGCCTGAGACAGAGAGCTAGAAAGCTAGGAACTGTCAACACCAGAGCAGGCCTCATCATAGACAAGGGTGGATTGTAATAGGTGTCCGTCCACTTTCTTGGGTTTCACGCTCCCTCTTGGTGACCTTCCTTCTTGCATCTCTATGGCTTACTGTTCTTCTCTGTGTCTTATCAGTTATCTTACAGGACCGTATGTCAACCTTGGAGACAGCTAAACAGACATCAATTTAAAATGTAAAATACACGTGAGAATGTCCTGCATCTTAGCTTTGCCCACAGAAGAATAGAACTATGTGTGTCTGAGCCTGGCCCCAGTTGTGGCAACTCGACACTGAGCTACATCAGGAAAGCTGTAATGGCGGAGGTTTGTTGATAGCTACTGGAACTCCTAAACAAGGGTAGGGCCTGAGTTAGGCTTTCTACTGCTGTGATGAAACACCGTGACCAACAACAAGCGGGGAGGGAAAGTTTTATTTGGCTTATACTTCCCCATCACTGTTTGTGATGGCTAATCTTGATGACATCTAGAATTAACTACAACCCAAGAAGCCACTTGGTATACCTGTGAGGAATATTTTTTTTCTTAGTTAAATCATTTTAAGTGGGAAGACCTACTTTTCATCTGGATCTCTGAAGTGGGAAGATCCACCTCAATGCAGACCTTTACAGGTGGGAAGATCCACCTTTAATTTGGACCACACTTTCTGGTGGCAGCATAAATAAAGACTGCATGCTCTCTTTGTCTGCCTGTTCTCACTCTCACTGTGGCAAGTCCTCACTCTCACTGGCAAGTCCATTGGTAGACTGGCATTAGAGCCTACTTCTTCAGGATTCTGACACATACTGAAGGCCAACTGAGACATCCAGCCTTGTGAACTGAACAGCTACTGGGTTCTTAGATTTTTCCATTGGCAGCCAACCATTGTTGAACTAGTTGGACCACGGCCTGTAAGACACTCTAATAACTTCCCTTTCTTTATATAGATTCATTCTATCCGTTTTGTTCCTCTGCAAAACTCAGAATAATATACTGTTCACCATTGAAGGGAAATCAGGAAGGGGACTCAAACAGGACAGGAATCTGGAAGCAAGAGCTGATGTGGAGGTCATGGAATAATTGGCTTAATTCTCATGGCTTGTTTCAACCTGCTTTCTTATAAAACCCAGGACAACCAGCCTAGGGGTAGCACCACCCACAGTGGTCTGGGCCCTTCCCCATTGATGACTAATTAAGAAAAATGCCCTAAAGTAATGGTTCTCAACCTGTGGGTCTTGACCCTTTTATGGGTTGATTGATCCTTAAGGAGGTCACACATCAGACATCCTGAATATCATATATTTAGGTTATGATTCATAACTGTAGCAAAGTTACAGTTATGATATAGCAATGAAAGTAATTTTATTGTTAGAGGTTACCACAACATGAGACACTACCCGTATTAAAGGGTTGCAGCATTAGCTTTAGGAAAGCTTGCCTACAGCCTAATCTTATGGAGGCATTTTCTCAATTTAGAGGACGCTAGCTTGTGTTAAGTTGACATAAAATTACGTAGCACATGCAGCCAGCCAGCCAGCCAGTACAACTTAAACTGTGTCTGCTGAAGGTCATGACTGGTCTTAGGGATTCAAACTAAAAAGGCATTCTTTGTCATGGTAGGCTTTTTAAAATCAGTTGTTGCCTCTCAGAGTTGTAGCCTTTAAAAATACATTAGTTTTTTTTTTAATGTAGAAGAGAAAAATGCGTTTGAATCACTATTGGGCATCTGTATTCCACAGAAAAAGGAGGGATTGGACAATGGCTACCCATGCACACACAGAGCTCCAGCCTCAAAGCCTGAGCTAACTGTAAGGTCGGCTGTGGCTTTTTAAGCCGTGTGAACTGTGAGGTGGCTGGCACCAGCTATGCAGAAGACCAAACAGCAAGAAAACAGAGCAACAGATCAAGGCAAGGAATTGACTACACTGAGTCTTCTTACCTGGGAAGGCCCCGTGTTGACTAAGGAGCCCAGCATGGTTGGTCAGTTTGAAGAAGGATAGGATGTTGATTGCCCCTCCAGCTGTTCTTTAACTTGTGTAGAGCTAGCTTTGAACTTGTTGGGCCAGTCCATAAACAGGGGCCTACTGGCTAAAATAAAAAGCCCACAAGTCCTTTGTTTTAAGCTTTTGTTGAATGTCACGAGGGTGAGGAAGAAGTCAGCCATCTTGGAAATTTGCTACCTTTATCACGTAGCCATGGCTTCCAAGACACAACCCAACATGGCTCCTTTCCCCTCAACAGCCAGCCTATGATGTGCTGAACACAACATTGTGGCCTCCTTCTCTCTGCTTCCTGGGAAATAGTGTGACTTGACAAGAAGAATACAGGACTAGTAGAAGCAGCCAAACACAAGTCTGAACTGCAGCTCTGAGACTCAGTTTTACCTGGGTTCTGGGGATCTAACTTAGATCCCCATTTTGGGATGTAAGCATTCACCTACTGGGTGGGCCATTTCCCTAGCTCCCTCAGTCTGTAACATGAGTGTCCCAGCTCTACTGCAGACAAGGTAAATACTTCAAGGTAAATGCTGTAAAGCCTCTACCTTTTCTTTTTACTTCTTTAAGCTCGGTCCCCTAGGTCCCCCATTCTCAGTTCTTTCATGGTATCCAGCGACGTCCTGTGATGCCTGAGAGATAGAGAACCTGTCTCCCCTGGCCTCCGTGAGGCCTAGGAGCCTCGAGACTGTACACTTTCCTCAATACCCCGCCTCCCCCCAGAGTGGATCAGTAGCCTCGCATGGCTCAGATGCCTGCCTCGCAGAGGCCCATGGAGTTGTGCAGCCATCTCCACAGAGTTATGTAGCAGTCTCCCGTGCCTGCTCTGCCAGAGCTGGCGAGCTCTGGCGAGACATCGTCTTTTTCCCCTTCCCCCGCAGCCACCACAGCACCCTACAGGGTGTGAGGGTGGAGAAGGAGAAGAAATGACCTTTGTCCTCCTGGGAATTCTAAGGTTACTTTCTTTCCACTACCTGAGAATATTATTTCTCAATATAAACATTTTCTTCCTCAATAGAGCAGCTTAAACTCAGAAATACAGTTTCCATGAACAGAGTTGTGGCAAGTTTCCAGGTAAGGACATACGAGGGGGCTCAGGACTCTTACTTACCTGAGCCAGGCCTGCCAAGATCCTGTGACCACGCCCAGTGCACCCCTGAGTTCTGTCCCTCTGAGGGGGTCTACAGATCCTTGGCTGTGTCTCATGTTGCTACAAATATAATCCCAGTACTTTTTCCTTGGGTGAAAACGGGTTCAATGGAAGACCCAAAAGCAATTACCAAACTGGAAGACAGAAAATGTACAGGTAAGCCTCATGAGAGCAAGAATTGAGCTAGGATCGTTTTCTTGTGTCTCTTTAAACATCTGCCTCCTGTGGCTTCTGTCTGGGTCTGCTCCGTTCTGCCATTCGTCTTTCTCTTCCTGTGTTTATTTAACCTATGGGTATCCCCCAAATTCCTAACCCAATCATACATACAGTCAGCCAGTGCTCAGCTCCGTTCTCCACAGCTGAAGGGTGCGATCAGTCTCTCACTTCAGAACTCCTGATCGGTTCTTTTGCTCTAGTCCTGCCATCTGTGGATCTCCTCAAGGCTGGGTCCTCTCATAGATGAGGAAGGGCCTCTAAATGATGATGCACTGAGGAAGGGGGACCAGCGCCTTGAGGAAGACATCAAGTTCCCTAGAACTAGAGCAGGATGTTGATCTTGATTCTTAGATGTCAGCACTTCTCAGAAATGCAGTCTTTTGCATTTCAGTATCACCAAGATTGTCGTTAGCCAGGAGCAGTTAGTGTACAGCTTGCATGGCCTGTGCCTGCACGAGCAGTGAGCATAGCAACATCAACACTGTCATCAGTGTCTCAGCTGCCAGGAAGAAAGTCTGAAGACACAGTAAAGTGCTTTTGTGGCACATGACAATCAAACATCGCCCAGAGAGAGAGAGGACAATGTTAAGTTCTTCAGCAGCTTTCTCTTAGGAGGAGGAGTCTCAGGCCCGCTCTGGGTGCCTGTGGAGTCAGTTCCCCATGTGAAAAGAAAGCATTTTAGGACTCTCCTGCCTTTAATCTCAGCACAGGGGAGGAAGAAGCAGGCAGATCTCTGTGAGTGTGAGGTGAGGCCAGCCTTACCTACATAGTAAACACCAGGCCGACGAGGGGTGCCATGGTGAGCTACTGTCACAAAACAAGAGAGCCTCTTAATCAATCTGCTGTGCATCTCTACGTGTGTATGTATACGTCTTGTGGTGGCATAATCTACCTGATAAAGATGGAATGAATGACTTTAGATCTTTAATGAAACTCAACTAAATTGGCAACATAAAAAAAAAAAAAAACCAAAAATCTATTATGCAGACTAGTGGTTCATCTCACTGTTAACTGTGGCCTTCCATCTAGTAAAACGCCACAGTATCCCCCATGGCAGAAGCAGCATGGTGACAAGAAACTCCCGAAGCTGCTACCCACAGAGAACCCTTCTCAAGACAGACACGGCAGACAGGCCAGCGTTCTCCAGCATCCACAGAGCAGCGGCAGTGGGCCCTGCGGAGCAGATCCCAGTGTGCATTTGTCCTTCAAGGTTGAAGAAGAGGATGTTTGCCATGCTGGTCTTGTCAATGTCAGCAGCATTTGGATTCTACATTGATGAGGACTCATATTTCAATATTGGCTCTCCCTGCATCACCCTGGCCTGGAGCACGGATGCCACTGGCTTTTCGGCTAGCTTCCTGCCTCTGACAGCCCAGCATCCTCGTCCAAGAGCTGCAATCTTTCCATCTCCCCCTTAAGTCACCCTCACCAGGGCTCATTTCAATTATTTCTCTGTTTCTTGCCCAGAAGAAACAGTATTCAATCAATAAATTCGTCCTATCTAAAAGTACTTTTCATAGAGAAGAATCTACCTGGATCCAGGAAAGTTAAAAAAAAAAAAAAGCGCTGCAGATTGCTGTTTTTAATTCCTTCCCATATGAAATGGCACATTTCCACTGAGTGCCGAAGGCTCGCGCTATCATGCAGTGCGCTGCCGTGAGCTTCAGAAATGTGCTAGATTCAAAGCGGGTCCAAACTCTCATTGTTTCAATGTGTGCTCGTGAGGATTTCTGGTTAAGGAAAAAAATTCTTCATTGTTTTGCCTTTTTATTTTTGTCTCCTGGTATTAATTACATTCAAAGTAGAAATGTTAGTATTTCATTAGTACTGATCTCCTGTTTCTGCACAAAGAGAATTGCTAGGACCTTACTTCATGTGGCACCTCTAAGAGCTTACATGGGGCAGCTGACGGTCCCATCACAGCCACGACGTGTAAGCGTTTCATTTTCATCCCTATTCGCATCTTCATAGAGATATCCTTCAGACTGGCTTCTGATTTCAATGGTTATACCACCAGCAAGACGCAGCTGGCCATACTGACAGACATGGGAATAACGAGAAAGCCCATACCTGTTGCTGACAGTCTGTAATAGAGGGCATGGGACAATTTGTGAGCTACACAAACAGCAAATCTGTTAATTTATTAAAAATCAAACCACAAAAAAACCAAAACAAACAAACTTTGTTGTTTGTTGCTTGCCCCCGACCTGAAGTAGACAAAGCAAATGACAAAGAAGACTGCGTGGTGTCTCCCAGAGAGGCAGCTGCTCACATCCGGGCCAATGTAATTTAAATTTGACTTCAGTATTTCTGGAAGAATCGGATCACTGAGAAGGATATGGTCCCTGGGAATATTTTGCCTAGGAACTTCTTATCAGTCTCTGTTTCTACAGATAGTAAATGGTCTGGGTGTAAACAATCCTTCTGTGAAGCCTCTTAATCCTAGTCTGTCCCCCACGGTAGGTCTGGGAACCTAAGCAGGTCTGTCTGATTTCAGGACCCAAGCTCTTGTCACAGTGCTGAAATTTTTCTTTGTCCCATAGTAACACTAATTTCTATAATACTTAACCTGAAGATTAATCTTAAGAAGAAGAGCATCAAGAAAGGCCATGATGTTTCAAAATTAGGTTGATAATCAGTTGAAGTCACAAGGGAAATTCTGGCTGTGCATACAGTGTTAAGAATGTGCTCGTCTAGTTGGATTTGTGGTAGACCCTGGTATCTGAAGCTTGGGAAGCTGTTGTCATTAGGTGGTAAATGGAGCTGGAATAATGGTAGTTTGAGGAGAGGACAGTAAAGGAGCTTGCTCACAGCAGGTTCACATCTGCACTCATGGGAAAATAGGTTAAAGAACTAGAGTAGATTGGGAATTTAGCCTCAGAAGCCAGCATATGGATGCTGACAGGCCCTGACATTCGGAAACAGTGAGTGGATCAGGATTTAAGCCAAGACAGTTTTGAGAAACAAGACAAGCAACTCTGAAGATGTTGGTTTTGGAAAAACGCGGATGGCTCCTTTTCAGATGTTTTGACTTGAGCAGTTTCTGAGATCCCTTGGTGATGATTTCCTGGGGTCATTGGAAAACGGACTTGGACTGGAAGAGGAGGTCAGGCTAAGGGTGCGGGTACGGGAATCAGCAATTCCAGTAAATGCCCCAGTGAAGAGCTGCCTGTGCATACAAAGAATCGAGCCGGAGGGAGGCTCGAGTTAAGGACACCTCAACGGAAAAGGGCTTGAGGAGAAGTGGATCCGACATGGGCGTGAGAGACTGACGTGCTCACCATCGCTTGTATCTGGGACGGTAATAATCCCTTGACTGAAAGCAGAGATGGAGGTTGATAGTCTCCAGTCTTATCTCCTCAGAGGTGACAGCTGTCTGACCTTCCATCTCCTAGTTCCTGTCATGGGAACCTGCCTCATATAAGCAGATTAGTAGAGCTCCCTAGTTATCTGGAAGGGTTGCTACACACTGGCTCTGTCCTTCCACCAAAGGCCAATGATCCAGCTCAAGTTATCCAGTCCTCTTTATCCCTTTAGGAAGCACAGTGACATCTTAGTTTCCCTGAGCTGCCATGAGCAATGACCATGGACATCAGATACAGAGTGAGTCAAAGTCTAGGATACGAGAAGTCTGAGATCTAGATGTCAACTAGGCCAAGTCCTTCTGGAGACCTCGAGGGAAGGACTCTCCAATGCCTCTCTTCACCTGATGCTACTGAGTGCAATAGTCTTTGGTGGGTGTTTTAGGATTTTAGTTTTTGTTTCATTTTGTTTTTGACATGTAGGTAACTCATTCCAATCCATGCCTCCATATTTACATGTCTGCCTTCTTTCCAAACTTTTGGTCCCTCATTAAGACATGGTTAGTAGATCTGGAGTGATCTCACCTCAGTCTTTATTTACATCTTCATTGACTTTGCTTCCCAGCAAGGTTCCTCAGTGATCATGGGCTTTAGGAGGTGAATGCTGCTCCGTCACCATGCCTCTGCTGTGTCTGACTGCAAGAGTTTCTGCCCTTTGAGTTCGCTGTTCCTCTATACCACTACCATCACCCAAGCACTGATAGTTTCATTTCTGTGCAAGCAATCCCTCCTTGAATTATCCTAATCTCTTTTCCCCCCCCCATTTTGAATTAGAATTCACACTGCTATACGTGCTTTTTAATAATGTCTTAACTCCCATGTCAACCACCAGAAAAATAAATCCATCTCTCCTTTGGGGTCCAGTGTCCAGGATAGTTGGCTTTAAATCTAGTGCTCTGCTGCATAGGTCTCTGCGGCCCAAATTTCTACTAGTATTTATCTTTTATTCTGAATGACTCTTTTGTTTCCATCTTAACATTCCTTTATTAATTAGTTTAGGAGATATGAAATTGGGTAACTTAGTCAGAAAAGCACTGGTTCTCTGAGTCTCCTTTTCTCTTGCCAAATCAGATTTGTGTGTCTGTTTTCTCACATCCAGGGAGGGGTGCACAGTGGCTAATCTAAAGCAGGATGGCTGTGTTCACACTGCTTGATTGTGGTTGAAAGGCGTGTTTAAGTAGGTTTTCCTGTGCGTGCAGTTCTGTGTCTATACACAATTGTGATAACTCAAGATTAACATAAACATTTAATAGCATAACTAGTGCAACCCATGGCATCAGGCCCAGCAATGGCCCCTCTTATCCTTCTGGGCTATCTCTGGGTTTTAGGTTTAGTTTGAATATGTCATCATGTGGAACCCTTGGTAAAAGAAGGAGCCTAGCAGCCATTGTTTTCAGCTGTTAATAGTTTGGATACTCCCAAAAGTTCTATACTCCCCACATCTCCTTCCATCTCACTGGCAAGCTTCCAGGCCTTATCAGGATAATCTGACATTTTTCAAATACATTAGAAGCTGGCAGAACACAGAGCGGCCATCTTACCCAGCCAGTATAGCCTTCTCATTCTGCAATAAGGAAGTGACACAGGAAGTGAGTCTGCTTCCCAGTGCCCTAGGGTGCATTCCTGCCATGGTAAGGAAGACGTTAACGGATTTTGCTTCCCTAACAGTAACCTTTCCACTGTGATTTGCTGCATGACCTCTGCACAGCCAGAGTAACTCAGAAACAAGTACTATAGGAGGTTAAGAAGAAGGAGGCCACAGCCTGCACAGCTTAAAGAGCAAGAAAAGCCATCAGAGACGGAGAGAGACTGGAGATAAGTCCTGGATTGTTGGCAGAGGTCAGCAAGATTCTATTCCCTGTGGGGTAGGCAAGAGCAGTGTCATTTGAGAGAATTACTCTGGTCTGGAGTTTGCCTAAGGATACACTTCTAAGGCACAGCCCATTTAATTTGCTAGTCAATATAATTTAGGCTTCCAATCTTTAAATAAGTGGAAATAGTAATGGTTAGTCAGATCCTTAATTAAGGGAATTATTTTCAGGCTAAGAAAGAAAAGGGTAGATGAATATTGTGTCCAATATTGCTACCAATAATGGCTGAGTTCTGCTAAGGAAAATACTTTTCGGTGGAATAAAACTGGATTACAAAACCAAGGAAATATGCATACAACCAGAATTCAATTATTTAAATCTAGTATCTTGGGGTTAGTTATTCCAGAGATCCATAAAATCCAAGAATTCTAGCAGAGAATTGCGTAGGTTGATTACACCGGGGCTCCATGCATATCTGTTTAGTTGTCAAAAACTCAGTGATCTCAAAAACTTTCCTCCCCCCTTGAGATTCTGTCGAAGACATGTTTAGCACTTCCTTCAGCCAGATCCCGAGGATGCTTCGGAGATGAACCAGATGAGACTCTTGCCTTCCTAAAGCTCAGAGACCACCTGGGACAATGAGAGTGTCAACAAATACGATATGAAGGAAGAAAGAGAGGGTGTTTTACAAAGGGTATCTCTGGCTTGGGCCATTGGGTAGACAGTAAGGTGTAGAGATGAGACCTGTCTTGGTTAGGGTTTTACTGCTGTGAACAGTCACCATGTCCAAGGCAAGTCTTATAAAAGACAACATTTAATTGGGGTTGGCTTACAGGGTCAGAGGTTCAGTCCATTATCATCAAGGCGGGGACATAGCAGCATCCAGGCAGGCATGGTGCAGGAGGAGCTGAGAGTTCTACATCTTCATCTGAAGGTTGCTAGTGGAAGACTGACTTCCAGGCAGCTAGGATGAGGGTGTTAAGCCCACACCCACAGTGACACACCTACTCCAACAAGGCCACACCTCCTAATAGTGCCACTCCCTAGGCCAAGCATATAGAAACCATCACAAGGCTCTTCCACAAATACTAAGCTACTTATCAGGCTAGCGGCTGTGACTGGATCAATGATGGATGGATGATAGAGAAAAGCCTGAGAGAGTGAGTGAGGCTCTTTGTGCTTTGTAAGAGATTCAGATGTGACTTTCAGAAAGTGGGCACCAAGATATTATATTGCTGTTTGTGTGTGTGTGTCTGTGTGTCTGTGTGTGTGTTTTCATTTGACAGAGTAGAGAATAGGTGTGGGAGCAGGAAACTCAATTAAGAGAATCTAAAACTGTGAAGGTAGGGAAATTTAAAGTCTGAATTAAGATAGCCAGCAGTAGGGATGGTGGAAGGCAGACATGTTCAGATGTCAGGCCCTGCACTGAGGGTTTGTGTTATAGGATAATTAGGAACACGGGCTTTGGAATCAGGTATGCCTGGGCACAAATTCCAACCCAGTCACCTGCTCATTGCATGAGCTGGCCAAGGGGCTCAGCCTCTACAACCTTCAGCGTCCTAATCTAAAGCCCTTCCACTATACTCTCCTATGACTTGGTGTACTGACAGAGTGTGTACACTCATAGCACACACTCAGTGAGCAACAGCACTGTTGCTGGTACCCACTACGCAGGAACCCAGGCTTCCAGGTTTTCTTTCCAGTGCCCTTGCTGCCAATGGCACTTGATGGTATGCGTGGGAACTCAATCTCCCTCTGGGCCGATCAGATCTCTCGTGCTACCGTCTATGCCCATCTCCGAGTGGTGTCACTGCCTCTCCACAAGCTGGTCCCTCAATAAGAATAGGCATAAACCCTTTCCTACAGAGAGGGTAGGAAAGCAGGGCAGAGTATAAATCTGAAGACGCCTGGAGCCTGTCTGTATGAGATAGCCTCTCCTATTTGCTACCTCTGCAGAGCCATTTAGAGGTTTCTGTTGCTTTGCAAGGGAATGTATTGTTCACGAGGGATGTGGAATGTCGTGTGTCCTCTGATGGGAGACATGGTTCAAGACTGGAATAGCCTCAGCAGCTCTTCCTCCCTGCCAGAGACTTAAGACTGTTTGATTCCGGCATCCTAGCAACCGATTTGCCGCCAGTGGACCGGTATGGTGTTTGTATAGCTCCTCTCTGGCAAGCCTTCCCTTTCAGAAATGGAATTTATGGCTTTGTCCCTGATGGGCCTTTTCTCCCCTCCCCTGGAGGAAATTAAATCGACAATGCCAAGTCATGTAAGCTCAAACATTCCAAGGCTGCAACTCCAGTTCAAGTACACTGGGCTGTATGTGCAGCTGCCAGCTGCCCTCCGGCTCCCCTTTGTTTAGATAAACAATGGAAAGTGTGCCATTTACAGGGCTGGGGCCTCCAGAGTCATACAAAGGAATCTGGCTGCAGCCTTCTTTAATTGGAGCAGGAGATAAGGAGGGACACAGCCTGTTGCTCTCTTGAGATGTTAATTGCAGAAAAGGCGATGGTTGCCTTGAAGTTGTTTGTTGCCCGAATCACAGAGTTAGACAGCTCAGCCCCTTACCTTATTTAAAAGCAAACCATGATCCCACATCCCACAGGGAGCTGCCAAGTCTGTACAAGCTACACAAGGCCTAAGAGTCCATGACCTTACACTCTTGCTTGCAGTTGGGTGGTTTAAGAAATGATGGCGCCTGGTTCCAGGCCAGAGATTGTGGCTTCATTATGCCATGGCTGAACCTTGGTATAGTTATTCTTAATAGAAAAAAATTAAAAGAAAGAAAAAGGGGGAAAGAAAAAGAAAAGGAAAAGAAAGAGAAGAGAAGAGAAGAGAAGAGAAGAGAAGAGAAGAGAAGAGAAGAGAAGAGAAGAGAAGAGAAGAGAAGAGAAAAAAACGGCTTGTCTCTGAACTTTCCCCTAGTAGGTTTTAACATGTAGTCAAGACTTAAAACCCTGATCTTCGCCCTCTTCACTTAAATATCCAAGACTGGCACAGACTGTGAGAATGAGAAACTTCTAAGAAGATAGAAAGCCTTTTGCGGGGGACAGGCAGGAGGAGGCAGTAGAATTGAAACTCAGATAATAGGAAAAAGCTGTGTGCCCCTCACCTGAGCTGGGAGTGGTTTGAGTATGTCTCTTCTTGGCACTCACCTCCACAGATCAAGCTTTAAACATATTTCTGTGTTAACTTCCCCATAGTCCCAACTTAGGCTTAAGGAAGGACGACCTATTTTTTGTTTGTTTGTTTGTTTGTTTGTTTTTGTTTGTTTGTTTTTACTTTCTTGTATCAGTATAGTAACCATGGTCCCTTTGTTCCACCTTGAAACCACAGGTGTGGACGGAAAGACACCATTCTGGGAGGGAAAGGGGTATTTAGGGACAGCACCTAAGTCCCCAGAAGCCCCCTCAGTCAGATGTTCCAGCCAAGCACCCTTGGTACTTCCTCACCAAGTAGGCTCAGCGGGTAAAGGCACAGTAACATCCACATTTGTATCTCTTTTCATTCAAAGTCCAACCACACTTCACACCTGGGCCACTGAGACCCTGGTCTAACCCTCCTTACCAGATGATCTCAGGCAAGATTCAGAAGCCATCTGATAAATTTCTTGTCCCATACAATAGAGATAACTGCACATCTTACCTTCTCCATGATCCTGAGAATGCTGAGATGGCCTCTTCTTGCCTTATGACTTAGCACCGCGTGCTACTGCTAACAGAAGTCTTCCATACTCTTTCAGAGTTTTTGCTAATGCCAGACTGAGGGATCTCACCATAGAGGGCCACTGTCTTTGGTAGAAGGAAAGGAAAATCCAAAGCTTGGATTTGCCTTCTGCTTCTTGATTTTCTTCTGTCAAGAAGAGTCCAAAGAGGAACACAGGGAAAGAAAATAAGTGTTTGCCATTTTGGGTACTGTTTCCTTCACCACATGCCTTCCAGAGTGAGGCTTTTCCACCTGACCCAGCCTTGGCAAAGCTGCTTCATTAGAAAGGCTGGTGAATACTTAAAGAACATCATTGACCACTTGATATGTGAAAGAGGCCATCATCCCTGGACCTACACCTGGTGAAGACTTTCAGACACCAGAGAGATGGTGCCCAACTAAAGTCACTATGCCAGTGCACAGTGCCAAACCAAAGTGAAATGCCAAGCCCAACTCCAGCTAATATTTGACTAATGACTATCTCTACTGCTGTAGAGCTACCGTCCCCACGACCATGGAAATCCAGGAAAGTAGTGTGGAATAAATTATCATTTTGTAGGTCTTCAAGGCTCTGCAGGATGACATACATTCTCCTGTGAGTCCAGATTCTCAGGATGTGAGCTATCATCACAATTTCAGAGCAGGACCAGATTCTAACCAGCATTGTTAGGTCACCCTTGGGCCTGTGTGTGGTCTAGGTGGTCCTCAGAACAATGCTGGAGCATTCCCTATGAGTTGTTCCCTATGAGTTGTTATCTTTATGTCTGTTCACAACTTGCAGTCTCTGCCTGGGATGAGGGTGGGCGTTGGTGTGGGAATGGCCCATGGCTTTAAAACACACACACACCCTGATAGACTTTTCCATCATGCTTATCTGAAGATCTTGGCCCAAAAGGGAAGTCTCTAACATAGCGGTTCTCAATCTTCCTAATGCTGGAACCCTTTAGTACAGTTCCTCATGTTGTGGTAACCACCCCCCCCAACCATAAAACTATTTCACTGCTACTTCATAACTGTTATTTTGCTACTGCTTGAATCGTAACATAAAGACTTGATGCAGAATATCTATATGTAATCCCTTTATCAAGGGCTCTTGTTATATATACCTAAACTCATACTGCCAAGCATCAGCCCTGGAGTAATCTCAAGGACTTCCCAGTGTTAATTTGGCATCTTAGGCATGGTGGACCACCCTTCATCTGACAGAGGAGAGTGTTTGCCTAGTGTCATTAATCACACACCAGGAAGTACCCCTTCCTACACTTCCCACAAAACCTCACTCCACCACAGTATTTGAGACTGTGGTGGCAGTGCTACTTCCTGTGCTGAGAACTTCAGTAGTTGGGAGTCTTCATTTTATCATAGTGCCTGGGGTTCTATGCATGAGTTATGCCTCTCAGATGAAAGCCATCCCAAGAGATGATAATAGAAAATGTTGGCTCTTCTAGTGTCTGCTTCTTAACTGATTCTTGCTTGGCTTTCTTAGAATTTAGCGATGGATACTTCCATCAGTGGACTTGCTGGCGGTGTTTGGAATGCATGAGTGAACAACCCTGAGTCCACCGTGGTCCATGTTCAAGGTTACACGTGTCTTTGAATCGCATGGCACCATTTGCTCTTCGTCTTGAAATGCCATACTTAGGTTGAGGAAGCAACACTGTTCTTGCCAAGTTTAGGGGTCAGTTGGCCATAGGATACCCTAGAAGACCAGATGGAAAAACATTTCAAATATCTGGGGGAGGCAAGACGGTTAACAATACTAGACTGGCCAACTCTGTGAAGCAAACATGTTGTTTACCAGTGTTAGTACTCAGTTTCCTATGGAGCCCATGGGAGGAGTTCTCTGGCTGGAGACAACGATGGGGAAAAATCAAAGAGAAGACGGAGAGTAACAAGGCATTGCCAGTGAGCCACATTTGGGAGCTGCCAAGGGTGAAAACTTCCACATGACTTAAAGCAAGCTAACATTTTCAAAACACATTTTTGGACCCTTCCCCTTGCTCAGTTGGCTCTACTTGGTGTGATGGGATCTTGTTCAGACCTGGGCTCCAAGGCTTCCTCGGGGCCACTAGTAAATAATTCACTAATGCTATAAAACACTCGGACACTCAACTGTTCTTAGTAGAACTGGAGTTTCTCTATGGCTAGGAAGGCTTCTGTTTGAACTCTCTGAGTGACATTTGTCCATGATAAAAAAAAATTAATTATTTTTGATAACTCACAGAAACCTACCTGGAATGAATCCCCAACTCAAAAGTCTTTTACAGTTAACTCTTCAAACAGGATCTTTTATATGTTACTGGGATTGCTGGAAAAGAACACAATCTTGGTGCCTAGTAACAGGAATGGACATGAACTACAAGGGTGAAGGGAGTTTGGGTTAGGATGCCAGGAGAACTGTCAGAAGCTAGGCAGTCTTAAGTTTAGTTGTTCCAGTCTCTCTCTCTCTCTTGGCAGCCTCTCCTGCATGGGGTTTCTTCTCTCTTCTACCCCTTCATTTGGAATCTTAACTCATTCTCCCCCTTCAGGCCCCCCTTTTCCACTGCCTGAACTCAGCTCTACTTCCAGAAATGTTGTGCACATAACAAATTAGTGAGTAGACCCTATCAGTTGGAAATTGTTGGAATGAGTTTATTTTGGCATCTTGGGAATGTTCTGATTTTTTTTTAAAGCAATGGTTCTCAACTTGTGGGTCACGACCCCTTTGGGGGAGGTCAAATGACCCTTTCACAGTAGTTGCCTTAAGACCACAGACAAACACAGAGATTTACATTTCCATTCATAACAGTAGTAATATTACAGCTATGAAGTAGCAATAAAAATTTTATGGCTGGGGGTCATGAGGAGCTGTATTAAAGTGCTGCAGCATTAGGAAGGTTGAGGACCACTCTTAATGTTTCAGTTCATAAATCTTTATGATCTTTATGATGTGGTCAACGGTACAGCGTCTTGTTACCTCACAATTTGGCATTTCTCTGAGGTATCTAGCACGGCTTTCCTAAGGTCAACATTCAGTTATTTGTTATACTGTTTAATCTCTCTCTCTCTCTCTCTCTCTCTCTCTCTCTCTCTCTCTCTCTTTGTGTGTGTGTGTGTGTGTGTGTGTGTGTGTGTGTATGCTTGTGTGTATGTATGTGCATGAAGGCACACAAATGCACGTGTAAATGCATGTTTTTAGATTTCCTTGTAATAAACTTTGTTCTTTGATAGCTTCATACATGTATATAATGTATTTTAGTCACCTCCCACACCTTCTCTTATATTCCTGCCTCCTGGGTCAACTCCATTTCTTCCCCCACCTCTTCTAATATTCGTGACTTTTTGTATTCTGTCTTATGGCACTTAAAATGTGTGTTTGGCTATGAGTTTCAAGTTTTCCAATGGAGATGGTGGGTTCATGGATTTGTACACAACTGGCTCTTATGCCTTTGAAACTCCCAGAATCTGTTATCTGCTGTTAGTTTTACTCACTGTTCAACAGTAAGAGGTAGGGCCACATGATCCCCTTCTCCATCCATAGCTAACTATTGGCCAAGTAATCTTAAATGTTACCTATAGCCTCGACATATAGCGCGCACACACACACACACACACACACACACACACACACACACACCATCTCCATGCTTTTTTACTTGTTCATGGACTTGATTCAGTCAGGATTCCTAAGAATGGATGTTAAATGTCCTGGGGTGGCTTTGTAGCTTAGATAAAGTAGCCTAGTTGCCAAACAGTCCTAAATTCTGGGTCCAGCTGCATCACTGTAAGGAATAGACAGCTTGCCTGAACTGTGCCGGCTCCAATTCTTCATCAGAAACAGCAGAGTAGATGGTATTCACTCCAGATAAAGTGGAATGTTCTTATCCCCGTGGGGCAGAAGATGGTAGAAGCAAATCCATTCGTCACTATTTCCTACAAGGATCACTGCTGAGGTTCTACCATGTGCCAGGCAATTTTGAGTCAGCCCTTTACTTCTGCCAGTCCCTAATTCCTTTTATTCTCTGTAATACAGACAAGGAGGGAGGGAGGAAAAGTGAGAGCCCACAGGAGACAAGAAGAGATAAAAATGGGGTTGAGGGGGAGAGAAGAGGAAGAGGAGAAAGAGCCGTGGAGTTTCTTTTTATAAATAGAATTTTTCCAGAAGAAAGAATTCAAGCCAACTTCAATTCAGTAAAAACAGACAGCGCAACTGTGATCATTCAGACACTGGGTTAAGTGCTTGGAGCATCTGGGATTCTACCTCTGCCCTCTTAGGGTTCATACAGGTAAACAGCAGAGGAGATGAGTGTTTCCCGCATAACAAAGCATTCTCTATAAAGCTACTACCCTGGTTTGCTTCCATTTCTGTGATTAAACACCATGACCAAAAGCTACATAGGGACTCTTATCAGTGAGCTATGCACTAAGTCCGTTTTGCATCTTGAGACAGAATTTCCCAGTTTGCCCTTTGGCATCATCTTCCCATACAGGTGCCTATATCCAGGCTTGTCCTCTCTAGCTTCCTTCTCTCCTCTAGCATGTTATAAAGTCTTGTGTACCTATGAAAATTCCAGAGCCCATCTTCATTTTTCACTGCTTACTGTCTTTTTTGCCTTTTCTACCTCAAGGCTCCACCTCTGGCTATTTCACTTTTCTTTTAAATGCTCCTGTCTATATTCATTTTATCCATGAGCTGTTGCTCTCATGACCTCCATATTAAGTAAATTCAAGTTTGGAATATACCTTGAGGCTATCTTAATTAACTACTAGATACGGGATAAAGGGAACCATTGATTGGAAGGCAGCTTAGATTCCCAGCTAAGAAACTACTGGGTTCAAGCAAGCTAGTAGTGAAGCTGGTAGTCAACATCAGCAAGTTACTCTGCCTACCACATAGAATTCCTCTAAAGAGGCCTCTGCTACTAGTGCCTCTCTGCCATGTATCCTGGCATGCCATTCTGATATGGCCACAATGACAATATGCCTGTGTTCCTCTGGCTCCTGAAATTGAATGAATGTTCTTCCCTGTGCACTGACTGCTGAGATGTTTTTGTTTTTATCTGCTGTTGTCCATAGCCACACATACATATTTCTGCCATTGATTGTCACTGAAGACCAGATCCCAATCAGTATTATCTCCCTTTCTCCTGTACCACTAGCTGATGGCAGGGGTGGTCCCTGGTCTTCAGTAGCCTTTGCTCTTGTCCCAGCTCAGCTACTGATGGGTGCTATAGGTCTCTGTTTTCTCAACTGTAAGAAAGGATTGAAGAATTAAATAATCTATGGAAAATCCATAGCTTGCCATATAAAAAGGTCTTAAGTATGGGTTAAATTGGGTCAAATTGAACACTTTGAGTTTTTAAATACTCAAATTTGTAAAAAGAAATTTTTGAAATTATATTATTTTATGTGTATGAGTGTGTGTGTGTGTGTGAGAGAGAGAGAGAGAGAGAGAGAGAGAGAGAGAGAGAGAGAGAGAGAGAGAGAGAGAGAGAGAGAGAGAGAGAGAGAATATACACACCAGTACCAGAGGAGGACAGAAGAGGGCATCAGATCATCAGATCCCCTGGAACTGGAGTCTATAGACTTTTGTGAACAGGCATGTTGGTTTTAGAAATGAGCTCAGGTCACCTGCCCGTACTCTTAACTGATGAACCATCTCTCCAGTACCTACTCTTCAATTTTTGACTCTGATATTAACTTGTTGGTTATAAAGTTCAGACTTTAAATAGATGTTTGCCCCCAGGTGCAAATGACTTAAAAGGAGAAGTCTGGCTTTGGGATGAAGTTCTCCCTCCAATGACTTAGATCTGACTTAATACCAAGTACACTTTATTTCCTTAGGATCATATGTGTATGTAAAATTGGAGATGGCATGTCACAATTACCTAGCCTACAAAAGAAGGTCTCTAATGTGTTCCTCTGTCTTTTCAAGGTAGACAGCACCTTTAAACTTCCTCATTTAATTCCCAAGTGACCAGCTTGTGGGCAGCAAGTTGAATTAGCAGATTGTTTCTGTGCATTCTTGTACCAGGATGAAAATGCCCCATTTCCATGGTGCATTATTTAAAAAAAAAAAAAAAAGGCCTGGCTGCCAAGAGAACTCAGCCCGCTCTGTGAGGAAAGGAGAGTTCATAGCCCCATCAGGGCAGAGCATTCTCAGCTTTGGATAATTCACAAGGAAGGCTCCAGACATTGGCATTTCAAGGATAGGCAGCTCATAAGGTTCAAAGGCCCTGTGCAATTTGTTTCTGGAGCAAAATAAAGGCTACACGTTCTTTGGGCACCTTTCTGTTTACTAACCTTGCACCTCAGTAGCCTTTCTCCCATGGATACAATTTGTTCTGTCACTTCAGCTTTGAATGTGTGTTATGTTCCAGCAACCGAAACCAAAAATAATATCTTGAACAAGATGGATATTTTTTTTCATCTCTTTCACAACACTGTCAGGTGTCCTTGGCTGTCTTTATTATCCAAGTGTCTTGGACTCAGCTTCCTTGGGTATTGATTTTCCTGTCACCCAATGTATTAGTTAATTCTCTCATTGCTATAACAAGATATCTGACAAGATCAGATCTGAGGGGACAGTACATCCCGGCAGGGAATCCATGGTTAGCAGCATTAGGTAGTTGGTCACATTATGTCCAGAGCCAGAAATCAGAGATTTATACACATTCTTTTCTCTTTTCTCTTAGTCTAGGACCATACCCCATTCCAGCCACATTCAGAGGCAATCTCATTTAGTTAGATCTTCCTTGAAATGTGGTCACACACAGGCTCAGAGGCTTGGCTCAAAGGTGGTTCTAAGTCCTGTCAAGTTGGCAAGATTAGCACTCAGAGCTAGTGTTTATTTCCTATTCTACCACCTCAATCACACATACCTTGGCCACCTTGAGGAAAGCTGAGAAGGGAAGAGAGAGAATGTATGACTTGCCATTTAAGGATACTACTTGGAACTCAAAAATTGGTACAACCTCCAGCATCCTGTTAGCCAAGTGTAAGTCACAACATCACCCTGAGTAGGTAGAAGGGCTGGGAACCATGGTTTCCATCTGAGAAATTACAAACCCAGTAGGAGCTTGAGTGTAGAAAATGGGCACAGTAGACTCAACAACTCTGAGCTCATTAATTGAGTAGAATCTACCAAGCTCTGTTTTCCCTTCCACTTATTTTTCCTTCAAGTTTTATCCATGTTGTCATATATTGGGGTATCTTTTTTAAGACCAATTCTTGCCCCCATCTCTGTTTTTTTCTGTGTCTTTCTCTTTGTCTTCCCCCTCTCCCTTTCCCTCCTCTCTCTCTCTCTCTCTCTCTCTCTCTCTCTCTCTCTCTCTCTCTCACACACACACACACACACACACACACACACACACACACAGAGAACATCTTGTGTTTATCTTGGGACATTGAGACTGGCATTGCTGTGAGCACTGGTGTGCAGTGTCTGTTTGGATGAGTACTTTCTCTTCTTTTAAGAGGGGTCCTTAGGACACATGATAACTCTGCTCACGTTTTTTTAGGAAGCACTGTAGCTTTGTCCTCATTTGATCTTACGCATGAGTAGTTGTGCACACATCAGCAGGTTCATTATGATTCTTGTATGTTTGCTGCCAAAACTTGGTAATAACAAGCTTAAACTGTAGATTGTTAGCATTCTGTCTAAATTCCACCCCACAGTTACCTGGCAATAGCCAGGTATGCTCCTCCCCACAGTTATCTGGCAATAGCCAGTGTTTATATGGATTTCATTCCTATAGCAGAAAGTAACTATGGAAACTAATTTCTTTAAGCAATGCAGCCACAAACAATTTTTAAGAGAATTCTAATGTTAACATCAATGTCATTAAAAAGTATCATGATAAAGCACAATCCTCAAGCTAATGCTTTTTGGAAGATGTAGTCAATCTATAAACCCATCATGTATTGGTGTAGTTTATTTGCTGAAAGCCACAGGAAGTGACAAATGGCTTCATTGGTTTAATGTATTAAGAGTTGGTATGAACCAAAGACAACATATGTGCGTTGAAAGGAGGGTAAATATAATTGCCTCTAGAATAGACTCAAGGGGAAGGCCACTTTCCAAATACAAGTTTACAATTTGCTATGGAACCTTAGATAGCACTTCTCTGTCCACTAAAGTCTTCAGTGGTTCAGTTTCATCGCCTGTAAAATAAGGTACCTCTGGAGTTGCCTTACAGATTAAGTGGGTTGCCATATGTTAAGTGAGGGTGCCAATTTTGGAACACAAATTCTGTATAATGTACAACTTTTATCTGTCATAATTTCTTATACTTAATAAGCCTCAATCCATCAATGGATAAGCAAAGTGCACTCTATTTATGTGTGCTGTAATAATGAATTGGTAGGATCAAAAATTGTATTACTAATCCAAAATGTCAAATATTTAGCCAACTGCCTTGATGTGGTAGCATGAAGTATTTACTTAGGCAATTCTAGCACTTATGGTGAAAGCGGTAGTATATGGATTTTGACAAAATACCAGATCTAAAAAAGAGATGAATGAAGTTGTGAGCAATGTTGATGATCTTTGGAAGGCTTCATTTCAAGTGTTCAAAGTTGAAATTTAATATGATTTTAGATTGTATATATGTCTAATAAAGAGATATAAGAGAAAAAAGAAAGAGGTTTAGAGAATATGACATACAGTGGGGGGGGAAGGGGGTGCCCCAGTGAGCCCATGCCAAGGCATCCCTTCCCCCAAAGGACCAGATGTCATATAGAGTAGAGTTTATTCAGGGCATGGGATGGGAGTTAAGGGGGTAGTAGAGGCAGAGAAAGGCAAAGAGATGGAGAGAGTAGAGGAGCAGAGGCCAGCCATGACCACATGGAGAGAGGGGGAAAGAGAGAGGCTGAGAGAGGTGAGAGTAAGAGGAAGTAGGAGAGTAAGGGAGAGAGGAGGGGCCAAGCAGCCTTTTTTATATAGGCCAGGCCTACCTGGCTGTTGCCAGGCAATGGTGGGGAGGGGCATACCTGGCTGTTGCCAGGTAATGGTGGGGTGGAGCTTAGACAGAATCCTAACAGCCAGGTAGGCCTGAGCCACTATAAAGGGGCTGCTTGCCCCCTCCTCCTCTCTTACTCTTGCTTCCTGCTTGCTTCTCTCTCTCCCTCTAGTGCTCTTCCCTTTCCCCCTCCCTTCCCCCTCTCTCCACATGGCCATGGCTATCCTCTGGCCTCTACTTCTACTCTCTCCCTCTCTCTGCCTTTCTCTGCCTCTACTACCCTGTAACTCCCATCCCATGCCCTGAATAAACTCTATTCTATGCTATACTGCCATGTGGCTGGGCCCTCAGGGGGAAGGGATGTTGGCATGGGCCTGCTAAGGCACCCCCTTCCCCAATACCTCACCACACCCCCATAGAGCATATCTTATACCTCTTTATCTTCTTATAAACACATCATAGATGAGTATATAAGTAGGCTGTGAGTGTTTCTTGGTTTTGTTCTGGGTGTATGCTTAATGATTTTAGTATGAAACACTAGACTATGACATTGGCTTGGGAACAGCACTCTCTGGTTAAGTCCTGTTAAAAAGCAGAGCCAAGTATACCCAGATGGGAAGTGAATCATTTTATTTGCTTCTGTTCTCAGGGCTTTGGTGTGAAAGGAATTGTAGTAGCTTGCACGAAGCTAAGCAAAACACAGTAAAGAGTTCAACAGAAGGAAAAGGTTAAAAGGGAGAAGGAAAACATTCCTCACTTCAAGGAACTTTACAGAGAAATTCAGACTCTCTTTAAAACACTAAGCCCTTAAAAAAAAAAAGAGCCCCAAGGGACCCTCATCTGTGCAGTCCCTGGCAAGAGGTTGTTTACACGATTTCTTCTCAGGCACACTACAGCCTGGTTTGGCATAAGGAACATAAATTATGCAAACTCTTGTGTTTTGGTTTTGGTGTGTTTTAGGTTTTTGTTTTGGTCATGCTTTGTTTTGTTTGTTTGCTTGTTTTGTTTTGTTTTGTTTTGTTTTGTTTTGTTTTGTTTTGTTTTGTTTTAGGGCTCTTCTGTGCTCACTTAGCACTGAGGAGCTGTGAAGATGTCCTATCTCTTCACAGATGAAGCCATTCCTCTGTGGCCATTGCCTGGAGAGGAAATTGTAGACTAAAGGAATTATTTAACACTTGCGATTCCTGAGTCTGGTAGTAGTATCACTTACCGATGGGAGCTTCCAGCAGGCTCTTTGGTTTACTGTCCCAGATTCTAGAATTTCTGAGTACAATTTTCTAAAATGAATACATTTCTCACAGTGGTGGGAAAGGGGTATTCCATGGACTGCCATGGAGCTTGAGAGGGAACAAGAACAAGACTTCTCAGAAGACTGTCAAGTGACCTCACCTGCCTTCTGACCTCAGTTTTCTTCAATAGATGATGGGAGCTTTGTAAATCTTGCTAAGGTTCTACAGAATAGGTGAGGTTGTTTTTCTATTGTAAGCACATTTGAAAGCACATCCTCTGTTACCCCCATCCTTTCATCAATTAGATCCATCCGTCCTATGATTTCCAGGGAAAGTGGTCCCCTAAGTCCTTTGAATTACACTTACTACAGATTTAAAAGTATGGTTTTTATTCTTATTATTTGGGTTGAATCTGTGACAGAGCGGGTGGATTAAAAATCGTACTTTGCCGCCCGAATGAAATCAGAAGTTTCTTTCCTTTCTCCCATTTCATTTTGGTTTTGGATGAAGAAATATGCTTTTAAGAAATGGGAGAAAGATCAGCACCAGTACCCAGAGACACTCAGTGCCTGGGAGCCTGCTGGCCATGCTGACCTGGGAATCAAGTAGATGACCTTCACTCTCTTTCCTATCTCCAATTGCCCAGGCTCAACTCTAGCCCCATAGCAGACCATCAGAATGAGCCTTTCTTCCCTCTCAGTCTCCATTCCCTGGGGAATCCTCAGAACCTAAGAATTGACCCCCAATGTTTGTCCCTTACCCCATCCCTTTGAAACAGCCAATACATGCAGGCACTCTCTTACCTGGGAACCCATTGGGAACTTTGCCCTGGGAATCAGGTAGGCAATCTTTACTTTCATTCCTGGCTTCCATCTCCAATTACCCAATTTCATCCCCTACACTATTATCAGACCACCAGCAGGTGCCTGTCTTCTGACTTTACTACCTGGAGACTCCAAAGAATCTCATGGCAGACCTAGCTTTCCTCCTTCCTATAGATTCTCAGCACTGATCCCTTCTATCCCATCCCCATTCCTTCCTGTAAACATCCAATACCTGAAGACACCTTCTACCTGACACCACCAAGGACAGGGACTCAGAAGCATCACTTAACAGGAAACCCAAAGCAGCCACACTCTTCTAAGATCCAGAGAGAGCAACAGAAATCAAGGAATGGAATTCCTACCTAACAGAGACGAGACCCAGATATCAACTCCCAGACCTACAATTATCCCAAATGAAGATGTCTAGACATTATAGAAAACACACATAACAAACAACATCTAGGACAATCTCCACCAAATTCCAGTAGCCCTGCTTGAGAAATGCAATATAGCAGAAGCACAAGACAGGGACTTCAAAATGCTATTATGTATATGTTAAGGAGCTTAAAGGGATGAGAATAAATTAATTAATGAAATCCAAGAAAACACAGTATAATGAAGTGAAGAAAACAATTCAAGATGTGAAAGAACAAATATAAGAATAATCAGAATAGAGGAAAGAGAAGAAACCCAGGTTAAAGGCACATAAAATATTCTTTTAAAAAATCAAAGAATATTTCTCTAACCTAAAGAAGGAGAAGATATGAAGGTCCAAGCAGCATGTAAAATACCAAATAGACTGGACTAGAAAAGAAATTCCCATGAAACGTAATAACCCAAACACTAAAAATGCAGTACAAAGAAATAATATTAAAATCTAGAAGGGGAAAAAGACAAAATAATATATAAAGGTAGATCTATTATGATAATATCTGGTTTTTCAATAGAGACTCTAATAGAGAGAAGGGCCTAGACAGATGTACTTCAAATTCTAAGAGACCACAGATACCAGTTATAACTGCTATACACAGTAAAACTATCACGATAACAGAGAAAAATTTTCACGATAACCCAAATGTAAGAAGTATTTGTCTACAAATCCTTATCTACAAAATGGCACTAGAAGGAAAACTTCAATAAGAAGAGGTTAACTACACCAAGAAAATACAAGGAAAAAAATAATACCAAACCAGCAAATCAGGAATAAGGGGAGGATGCAGGAAATTCAGAGTATCATAAGAACAGACTTTAAAATCCTGTATCCTGTACTCCACCAAATTGGAAAAAATTTGGAAGCAGTAAGGAAATTTCTTGATATATACTACCTACAAGATCAGGTAAGCAATTTAAACAGATTTATATCCCCTTCTAAAACAGAAGCAATAATTAAGGGTCTACCACCTCCCCTTAAAAAAAATAAAATAAAATAAAATTTTAAAAAAAAGCACAGTCCTAATAGCATTCAGCTCAGAGTTCTCCCAGACTTTCAAAGAGTTAATGTCAATAACTCTTAAATTATTCCACAAAATAGAAAAAGAAGGAATATTGCCAATTCTTTTTATGAGACCACAATTACCCTGATAACTTAACCACAGAAAGAGCCAACAAAGAAAGGAAATGACAGAACAATTTTCTTTATTAACAGAGATGAAAAATCTCAATGAATAACTGCAAATCCAAGAACACATCAAAAGATCATCTACCATAATCAAACAGCTGTCATCCCAGAACTGCAGAGCAATCATCCAACATATGTAAATCTGTAAGTCATACATAAAATTACACTGAAAGACAAAATGGCACAATCATCTCATTAAACTAAGAAAGGGCTTTTGATAAAATCCAACGCTCCTTCACGATAAAAGTTGGAGAGGCTAGGGTTTCAAGGAGCATACCTCAACATAATAAAGGCAGTTTACATCAAGCCCAGAGCCAACATCAATTTAAACGGAGAGAACTCTATAAGCAATCCCACTAAAATCAGGAACAAGTTAAGGATATATACTCTCTCCATACCTATTCAATATAGTACATGAAGTTCTAAGACAACTGGAGGAGATTATACAAATAGGAAAGAAAGAAGTCATAGTATTCTTATGTACCTTATGAATAGATGATATGATTGTATTCATAAATGACCTCAAAAGCTTCACTGAAATGCTTCTACAGATGATATGCAATTTTAGCAAAGAAGCAAGGTATGAAATTAAGTCAGAAAAGCAGTAACTTACTTAAACAAATGATAAATAGTCTAAGAAGTCATGAAAGCAACATCTTTCACAATAGCATCAAAATAAATAAATTATCATGGAGTAACTCTAACAAAGCACGTAAAAGACATGTATGATAAAATCTTTAAGATATTAAATAGGAGATTAAAGAAAGATCAATTCAGAATAGCAGAAGATGGAAAGATCATCCAGGATCATCCATGCTCATAGATGAGTAGGAATGGTATAGTAAAAATGATGATCCTACCAAAACCAATCAACATATTCAATTCCAACACAATTCTTTACAGAACCGGAAAGGGCAATTTTCAGCTTCATATGAAAACACACACACACACACACACACACACACACACACACACACACCAGCAATCCTGAATGATAAAAGAACTGCTTGAGATTTCACCACTCCTGATCTCAAATTGTAGTAATAAAAAAGAGAATGATAGTGAAACAGAAACAGTGAAGTGGATCAACAGAATAGAACTGTGGACCCAGACCTAAGTCCGTACACCTACATGCACCTGTTTTCTTGATAAAGAAGCCAGAAATACTCACTGGGAAAAAACAGAAGCTTCAAAAACTGGTGCTGGTCAAACTGGATGCCTGTATGTAGAAGAATATAAAAAAAATAGATCCAGCCTTAATCACCCTGCACAAAACTCAACTCTAGATGGATCAAGGACCACAACATAAAACCAGACACAATGAATATAGGATAGAAGAGAAACTAAGAAATTATTAGCACAGGAAAAGGCTTTCTGAACAAGACACTGATTGCCCAGGTACTAAGAACAACAGTTAATAAACGAGATCTTAGGAAACTGAAAAGCATCTAGATGGTAAAGGGCCTCATTGTTTGGACAAAGCAACAGGCTACAGAGTGGGAAAAGATTTTCACCAACTACACTTCTGATAGAGGGAAGAAATCTAAAATATATAAAGTACTCAAAAACTGAACATCAAGAAAACAACACAATTTTTAAAATGGAGCATAGATCTAAACAGAATTTTCTCTTTTTTTATTAGATATTTTCTTTATTTATATTTCAAATGTTATCCCCTGGTTTCCCCTCTGAAAACATCCTATCTTATCCCTCATCCCCCTGCTTACCAACCCATCTACTCCTGTGTCCCTGTCCTGGCATTGCCTTATACTGAGGCATCGAGCCTTCTCAGGACCTCTCCTCCCTTTGATGTCCAACAAGGCCATCCTCAGCTACATATGCAGCTGGAGCCATGGGTCCCCCATGTGTACTCATTAGTTGGTATTTTAGTTCCTGGGAGCTCTGGGGGGTACTGGTTGGTTCATATTGTTGTTCCTCCTATGGGGCTGCAAACTCCTTCAGCTCCTTGGGTCCTTTTTCTAGCTCCTCGGAGGCATTGGGGACCTTGTGTTTAGTCTAATGGTTGGCTGAGAGCACCCATCTCTATATTTGTCAGGTACTGGCAGAGCCTCTCAGGAGACAGCTATGTCAGGATCCTGTCAGCAAGCACTGGTTGGCATCCACAAGTGTCTGGGTTTGGTGACTGTATATGGGATGGATCCCCAGGTGGGTCAGTCTCTGGATGGTCTTTCTTTCAGTCTCTGCTCCACACTTTGTATCTGTATCTCCCCCCATAGGTATTTTGTTCCCCCTTCTAAAAAGGACCAAAGTATCCATACTTTGGTCTTCCTTCTTCTTGAGTTTCTTTTGGTCTGTGAATTGTATCTTGGGTATTCCAAGCTTCGGGGCTAATATCCACTTATCAGTGAGTGTATCCCATGTGCGTTCTTTTGTGATTGGGTCACCTCACTCAGGATGATATTTTCTAGTTCCATTCATTTGCCTAAGAATTTCATGAATTCATTGTAACAATATGATCAAATGGGGGAGAAATAGGGAAGAGGATGTAAGGGAGGAAATGCAGATTGGGGGTGGGGAAGAACAGCTAAAATGGTGGTCCATTTGAGTGGTTGTATGAAAACCTGATATACTTATGTGAAAACGTGTGTGTGTGTGTGTGTGTGTGTGTGTGTATGTGCGTGTGTGTGTGTGTGTGTGTGTGTGTGTGCTGCTCTCCATGAATTGATGGAAAGTCCTTATTGCTAAAGGCAATAAGACAGTAACTACAACACAGAGAAGTTGAGCTGCCACATACCTAAAACCTCCACCCTTACTGACTAGTGTTTATAGTAATGGGAAGGTACTCTCCATGCTACCACAGGAGATAGGTAAATAGCTACAACCCCTGTGATATTCAATGGTGGCCTACCTGCATTAGACTCTAGTGCACTAATTGTGTGAGTGACTTACCACTATCTGATTTGAGTTAAGGCCCCCACTCTATGACATGGAACACATATCCAGTGGTGCTTGTGTGGCCACGAGTCTGAGACTAAACAGACCAGGGACCTAAGAGAAAACTAAATACTTCTTTTTGTTCTACTAAGGGAACATAGCAATAAAATGACTCTTAATGACAGTTCACTATACTCATAAATGTCTCGCTCAGCCATCGCCAGAGAAACTTCCTTCCATAGGAGATGGGAGCAAATACAGAGACCTACAACTGGACAATGTGCAGAGAGTGAGTGAGTGAGTGAGTGAGTGAGTGAGTGAGTGAGTGAGTGGAACACTCAGTCCTAATTGGGATATCTCCATCAAATTCCTCCCAGCAAGGCTCAGGAAATTCTCTGGAAAAGGAGGTAGAAAGATAATAAGTACCAACAGAGATAGAAGACATCAGGGAAATGAGACCTTCCAGACACAACAGGACTGATGCGTGTAAGAACTCCCAGAGACTGGCAGCATACACAGGGCCCGCACACATCTAAGTCAGACGGGGTCCCAGTGCTGAGACAGAAAGTAGACACAAGCCCCAGTCCCCAACCCTGAAGCCATCTCCAACTGATAACCACTTGCAATGGCAAAGTTAGTTGTCTCTAACAGACTCTCACTGGGGATACAAACCACCTTTAAGGGCAGGCCCAGTGTCCAGCAGTAGATGATCAACATAAAATGAACCCAGTGGCATTCTTTGAAGGGTTTTGTTCTTACAGATCTGCTTACATACTGTGGTTTCGGATGTTATTTTTATGGATTTCCTACATGCGTGAGTTTACATTTCCTGTGCCTTTCTTTCCTTGACTCTTGAATTTTCTGCTTGTTTTTTTCATTATTTAGGTTTGTTTGTTTTTACTGTCTTTTCATCTCCATTAGTATTATCTTAGACACCCATTTATGTTCTAAAGAGAGAGAAAAATAAAGGGTGTGGGTTTGGGTGCATGGGAAAGTGGAGTGGGCCAGAGAAGAGATGGGGGAGGGAAAAACCACAATCAGAATATATTGTATGAAAGAAAATCTATTGCCAATATAGAAGAAGAGGAAGAGGAGGAAGAGAAGGAGATGGCGGTGGTGGAAGAAAGATGAGTTTCAAGGTGAGAGCAGCTGGGAGAAGTTGCTGTCACTGTTTGCTTATTGAAATGAAAAAGCTGCAGCCTAAACATGACTCTGCCCCCAAACCAGACCTGTGCTGGGCACATCCGTGACATTGTCCATGATCTCTACAATGGTCCCTTGAGGCCGATAACATGTATCCATTGTTTGTCCATGGGAAAGCTGAAGCCCAGCAAGGGTGGGAGGCAGGCCTGAAGTCACATCCTTAGTCCAGTAAGCAACAGAGCCAGAGTGGTAAAGTCGATTTCTCTGGACCCCCTAGCCCATTCTGCGTCAGCTAAGAAGAGCCTGACACTGAGGACTGTCAAATGCTGTCAAAAACACCATTCCCCAATTAAACAGAAAATCTGTGTATCTGGAATGTGAGTAAGCAGTTATGTAAAAGAAACCCCAAGAAAATCTTGGGGAAATTACAGTATGGGTTTAAATAATTGTCTACTACCTTATTTGACCCTTCAAGGTCTTGTCTAGTCTTCTGTTTCTGTAGATTTTTCTAAAAGTTCTAGGCTAATATAATGACCAGAAAATAGCCTGGTAGATATATCTTCATCTTATAATTTCATTTTTCCCTTCTAAAAGTGAGTACACACACACACACACACACACACACACACACACACCTGACTGATGGGCTATATTTCTGGCTGTATAGTTTTTATTTACAATTGTATTCATGTGCTAACTCCAGCGACACCCAGGGGAACCATCCTTGGGCCTTCTTGATTAGCAGATGTTGCCCTTGCTATGTAATAACAATCTAATCACCACTTCACCTTGCCAAGAAATGAGAAAAGCATCCTCGTTTGGAAACCCAGCTAGAACACATGCAGTGGATTAAGAAGGGCTGCCTCTCAGAGTCCCCACGAGCATTCCTCTTCATAGTTTGTTTTTCTTAAAGATAAAAACTGCACAGCAGTGCTTGGAGCTCAATCTAACAAGTGCCTGACTTGCATGACAAGATTTCACTTGTGGTATCTTATTAATTTTTACATGTAAGTTGTGTTGTAAGAAATCTTTGGCATGACGTGATGTATGTAGCCGGTGTTTATTTTCCTATGCTTGAGAACCTTTCATTTATTTTTAAATGACAATCTATGGCTGGTGGGTATTTAACATGCAACATAGTCATGCGGTCCCAGGAATTCTGGGGAAAGTAGAAAGGTTGCCTCATATCTGAGTACCTCTTCGATGGAACAGAAAGCCTGATTCAATGATGCAATGAAGAAAAACTCAAAATGCACGTTATTTCTTAGTTAAACTGGTGTTTAAGTGGTATGCAACCAGCCTTGAATTCAGAACTTCTCTTGAGTCTTTTGAAACATACCAAATCACTTTGGCTGTCATTTTAGCTTATAAAAGGTTATCCAAGAAAAAGCTATGCACTATAGTGTATGTCCGTCACCCTAGCACTGGAGGGCAGACATGAAGATGCCTGGAGATAATTGGCCAGCCTGTCTGACCCAGGCTATAAGCTCCAAGTTCAGGAATACTATCTATTTAAAAAGTACATATGCATGTAAATACCATGGAGAGCAATAAGGAAGGCACAATGTTGTCTAGTCTCATGCATGCATGCATGTATATACTCATACGCACACAGAGAGACGGAACTTCATCCATCCACCCCCCCCCATTTGCCTCAAAAAAAGGAACCAAGAAAAAAACTGCACAGTCCAGAACCTTTCAAGTGCTCAAAAGGTGGACAGTACCTAAGAGTAGTGACTTGAATGAAGAGAGAGAATGAGGACAATACCATTTATTATGAGATCTGACATGTGTCTTAGGGTATGTTAGGAGCTGTACCTAAGCTATAGTAGCCCTTACATAGAAGTAGAAAAAAAACCCTCATACTTGGATGGTGTTAGAGTTAAGTATCAAAAACATATGTTTTTCCACCCAGATTTCTCATGGATCACAGAGTGATCCAGAACTCTGCTTTTCCTCTCACGGCATTCTAAAGAATAGCTACAAGTATCTCAGCAGCAGGTCATAACCGTAAAGTTGTAATGAATTGTGCTATAAGGATGGTGTTCCTTTTGGCTGCAGGCAGCTTAGACTGTTTTTGAAACTGTGGAAAGCTAGGCTGGATTTCAGTTCCATAGAAATGTCAAGGTGGACTCTCTGGTCATCACCTAACGCTAATGTGTTCCACATGGGCTTCCCTTGGAGTGAGAGATTTTAGTTGGAGATGTTTGGAAATTATGTCACCCATACTGATACTGTAAACTGTCACTGGGAACACTACTAGATCAGTGGCCATTTGTTGTTTATATAAACCCCCACTTCCTTTTCAAGCAATGTAAACCCCTCTCATATAACCTACTACATCAGGGCAAGGATTACCATTTGAGTCAGTGGTCCTCAAGCACTTCTAAGTCAAAGTCTTCTACTGCTTGAACCTTGGGGTACTCTGTTAACATTAATGGAACTGCTTAGATTGTGGGGAGAGGACTCGCCTAAGCCTATTTATTAGATCATATTATGGTAGGTGTTCAACCCTTCTCGGGGTCCCTCCCACAAAACACGGAGCATAGTCACATGACCTCACCATGGAAAAAAGAAATGCCTACTTATAGTGCCAAGCTCTCCATGCCTGGTTCTAACATGCAATGCTAGTCAATGGGAAAAGTTGTTGGATCATTCAGTGAATAGATAGTTTCCTTCTAAAACTATGCTGAAGAAGGGGTCAAGTCTTGGGAGGACAGGACAGGCAGAAAAAATATGGGTGGGGAAGATGACCATTTATCTTTTTGCTTAAAGAGCATTCTGACACCATTTCTTTTCATGTGTGTGTGTGTGTGTGTGTGTGTGTGTGTGTGTGTGTGTGTGTTTCCTGCATCCTTCTCTGTGAATCATGTAAATGCTTGGTGCCTTTGAAGGCCAGAAAAGGGCGGTGGATCCCCTGAAACCAGAGGCAGAGCTGGCTGTGAGTCGCTGTGTGGATGCTGGGAGTCAAACCCGGGTCCTCTGGAAGAGGTGCTCACATTCTCTAGCCCAGCATTTGTTTTCACAAGAACAGCTCGCTTGTGGGCTTCTGAAGTGAGCTGGCCCCCATAGCTGGCCCCCCTGGGAGAGACGTTACAGGAACAGATGAAATGAGGTGCCATGCCCAACCCAACTTTAGAGTCTCTTACAAATATGATTTTATATGACTTTTAAAAAGTTTTACAAAAATTTAGAGGAGGCACTTTATAACATTCTTATAGTTTTTAGAAAAGATTGCTAATGTCTATCCTCCAAACAGTAATTCACTTGGTACAAGTCATGTGAGTTGAATTGGCCAATATTATAGGCCATAAGATAGTCTTTATTTTTCTTTTATAGAAAATGGATTTTTTTTTCAAACAATATGTTCTGGTTGTGATTTCCTCTCTCCCACTCCTCCCAGTTCCTGACTACCTCCCCTCATGCAAATCTATGCCTCTTCTGTCTTCCCCTAGAAAACACATTTCCTTAGCAAGCATGTAAAAAAAATCATAATAAATTAAAATATGAAAATCAAAAACAAACAAATTAGAAGAGGACAAAAACAACTAAACAAGAAAAAAGAACCAAAGAAAATGCACAAGAAATACATAGAGATGTAAAGGTACACAGGTTTGCACACTAAGGAATCCCATAAAAAAAAAAACCCAAACCAGAAGCTATAATATACATGCACATGAACTGTAAGGTTAACAAAAAGAATCCCTGACAACATGAAGAGGCAAAGATCCTCCGTGACGTTTGTTTTCTGGCAGCCGTCTACTGCTGGACATGGAGTCTCCCCTTGAGACTTTGTTTCCCCAGAGAAAACTAGTTTTTCATTTGCAAGTGGCTATAACTTGGAGATAGCTTTTTGAGTTTGGGGTATGGGCCTGAGTCCACTTCTCTTTTCGACTCTAGAGCCCCACGGGGCTGTGCATGCTGCCACAGTCTCTGTGAGTTCATATGTGCACCAAGCCCCACTGTATCTAGCCTTGACTCCTTGGTGTCCTCCGTAGCCTCTGGCTCTTACACTCTTCCCACTATTGCAGGGTTGGGGATGGATTTCATGGAGACACCCCATTTAGAATTGAATGTTTCTAAGTCTCTCATTCTCTAGGCATTATCCAATTGTAGGTTCTGTATCTGTTTCCATCTGCTTTTGGAAGAGGCTTCTCTAAGAGGGCTGAGTATAACTATGAGCATAACAGAATGTTCTTAGGAGTCATCTTATTGCTTTATTTAGCAGAACAGTAGTATCCTCATATGTTCCTGGTCTATGTAGTTTCAGGGTCTTGGCCACACAAGCCACAATAAATATCTGTGCCATCTCATGGAGTGGGCCTTAAGTCAAATATTGGTTGGTTACTCCCCCAAGATTTTTGCCATTATTTTTAGCAACATATATTGTAGGCAGGTCACTATTATAGAACCATGGTTTTGTAGCTGTGTTAATGGTGACCTTTCTCCTCTGGTAGCATGCAGAGTACCTTTCAGTACCATAAACATTACTCAGTACAGGTGAAAATCCTAGGGGATGTACCAATTGGGCTTGTCTGTGTTGAATATAAGTTGTGTAGATGTTACCTTTAGTCATAGGGCCTTGCTGTCAGTTTGTGGAGAGCAACTGATAGCTTTGGCAATAGCTTGGGTTGTTCGGAGGTTCCCATGGGACTTCTTTTTGTTTTGTTTTGTTTTTTTGTTTTTCGAGACAGGGTTTCTCTGTATAGCCCTGGCTGTCCTGGAACTCACTCTGTAGACCAGACTGGCCTCGAACTCAGAAATCCGCCTGCCTCTGCCTCCCAAGTGCTGGGATTAAAGGCGTGTGCCACCACGCCCGGCTTCCCATGGGACTTCTTTAGCCAAAACCTCAATTAGATGTAACTCATTCCCAGTACTGGGAGCTTCAGTTGGTGAGGAGAGATGTCCAGTTGGGGATCAGTCTCTCCCAATATTTGGGGATTCCATCCCAATGAAAAATAGGTCAATGAGCTACTCAGAAAACCCCAGGCCCACCAGGACATGTAGCACTGGCCCCATTTAGATGGCTGGCAAGGGAGAGAAGCAGTGTTGAAGGGCAGAGGGCTCCTCCCACTGCTGATACCATTTGTTTTCTTCTGGGAATCTATCTATGTTGTCTCAAAGCTGAATCACCAAGGCAGTGGCATAAACTGACCATTAAGTATTTCAACAAGGATTCTATTTTAATATTTAGAGACGTTTTATAGTTATATAATTTCAACTATTATTATTATTATTATTATTATTATTATTATTAAGAGGAAGGGGAGGGCACATAACATATCATATAGAGAGAGGTCAAAAGACAACTTTCAAGAGTCAGTTCTCTCCTACAGTGGAATCCAAGAATTGAACTCAGGTCATCAGGCTTACTCGTCAAATACCATAATCCACTGAATTTTCAATCATAAGAGTTTCCTGTTTCTTTGCTAAAAATTTTTAAATTGATTACAAGTGTATTTTCCTTTATGTCTTTGAACCATAAATAAGGAGCTACTTTGAAGTCTGACTGTTCTGACATCTGGGAGTTGAATCCCTGATGGTCTCTTCAGGGGGGTCACATTTGTACAAACATCTATTAGCAACTCTGCATCTTGTAGTCATTTAGAATGCAGATGCTTTCCTTGAACAGACAGCTAACTTGATTAGAAGTAAAGTGGAAAAGTGACCATGGTACATGATAGCTCAGGATTCATCTAATCTTGTCTGTGGTCCTCCCTTTATACACTAAAACTATATTGTCCTCCAGAGGCAATTAATCTACTTTGTGGGACCCAGAGGGTTGGTTTTATATATTATGTGGTAGATCCTGGTATTTGGAAGATGTGGTCAACTGATTTTAATATTTTTCTTTTTAACCTCAGATTATATTAAAATATTCGCCCTCGATATCTTTTTTGGGACACATTATTTTATACAATATCAGTAACTATAAATAACTTTATTTATAATCTACCATCACATCTAAGATGCTTTTTTGTTTGTCTCTTAGGAAAAAATGCTGCAAAGGATATAAATTTGTTCTTGGACAATGTATTCCAGAAGGTATGTAATTTAATAGATGATTTCATCCCCCCTTTTCGTGACTAATTACCAGAGCCTACAAAGTTTGTGCGCACATGGGCTGTGTTAGCTCTATGTGTGCATTATGTGTGCTTAGTTATGGCTGTGATCGTAATTCTCCTTTTCGATGATTGGATTCTTTGTGGTGTGCTCTGTGTGAGTCACTGACATGCTTAGATTTTTTTTGTTCCACGCTTAGCAAGCTGTAAACTCTTCTCTGACATTACATGCACTAGTTGTGTCATGCTTCTCTTCTTGAACTCCCTACCTACCCTCATGCATGAAATTTCAACCCCTTTAGGTGGTCCCTGACAATGCCAACCAAATACACAGCCCTAAATTAGAAATTAGAAAGAGTGTAGTCATGGACTGGTCCTCTGGTCACATGCTTCAGAGGAAAGGGACAGCAGGTGGATCACATTGAACACTATGATCAGGTTTCAATTATGTTACTTATGTATGCTACTTAATAGTACTTGGGCAAATTACTTTCTAAGCGTTGGATTTTATAGTCAGGTTTTGCTATGGAGTCATATAAGCATCTGAAGAATTTTGCTATATTTATAGGACTTAATCCAGGGGCTTTTATTATTTTAAAGTACTTGATGAAAGGTGGTTACTGCTGCCATTATTACAAACAACAATAGGTACCGCAAAGACGTTAATATAGAGACAGACACTCACAGCAGACACAACACAGAGCTTTAGTGGACAGAGGCAGGCTCAGGATAGAGAGACTTGAGCCAGGTCATCAATCAAGGAAAGCTTCCCAGGGTGTAGGTAGGAGAGGAGGACAACAAAATATTCCAACAAGGCATTGTCATAGAAGACTGTCTGGAGAGCCAGAGGTTCAAGTTCTTGTGCTGGGGTGAGGACAAGGAGTAGGGCATATGAGATAGCTTTCTTTGCTGTTGCCCTAGAAGCTGTACCTCTTTTAGAGAAGTGCTTTTCAACCTTCATAATGCTCCAACCCTTTAATACAGTTCAAGTTGTCAAGATCCCCCAACCATAAAATTGTTTTCATTAGTTACTTCATAACTACAATTTTGCTACTGTTATAAATTGCAATGCAAATATCTGATTTTTTATGGTCTTAGGTAGCCCCTGTAACTCACCAGAGGGGTTGTGACCCACAGGTTGAGAACCACTGCTCTAAGAGACTGGGAACCCAGGCAAGCTAATTCTGTTACGTTATCTCACGGAGCAAAATGTTTCCATCATCTTGAATTAACTGACTCTGCCCTGTTTACTGCTGTCTTGTACAGAAGGATGAAAGAATTTGCTAAACCATAGGTGTACCCATGGGGACACTGTTAGGAGATAGATCCACATGTGATTTCTCATGTCTTAGGTCTCTCTGAGCTGAGAAGCTTGGTCCTGGTTGATTGTGTGGGTGAGAATCAGGTGGGAGGGAAAACGAAGTAAGTCAGAAGAAGTCCATCAAACCTCAGCTCTTCTCATTCACCAGCTGTGTCATTTACATTGCAGCTTGGCAAATAGCAAGGGAAGTCAGGTTTGGGCCTGTCAACTTAAGACTGTAAATAAAGATTATGTTCAACCTAATTAAAAACATATGGACACTATATAGTTGTCATTTCTTTAAATGGTAGGCATTGAAGTTTCAAATGCCTTGGCCAAAATCTAGCTTCCCTCACCTTAAAGACAACAGCACCCTTGATGGATAACACCAAGAACAGCAGGCAAGTATTGCCAGAGAAAGTAGGCCCCAACATTGTTGTGTGCAAGGCTTTGTTCTATTGCTTTCCCCCAGAATAGCACTTAATGTTTATTTCTTTTACTCTAAAGGAATAAAGTGACTATTTGTTTCCTTTGCTAATGATATCATTTGTAAAGCGGTTTCTACCACTCAAGAATGAGAAGTAAGAACCAAGGCTGATGCCACAGCCTGTTGCCCCAGCACTTGGGAGACAACGGCAGGAGGATCGAGAGGTTAAAGGTCAGGGGCTGGAGAGGCAGGCCAGCAGTTAAAAGTATGGACAGCTTTTTCAGAGGACTGAATTTTATTGCAAACAACCACATCAGACAGCTTAATTATAAGCTGGTTACTCCACTTGCAGGTGCTCTAATGTCCCTTATTGGCCCCAGTGGGCACCTGAATTCATATGCACATTCCCCATGCAGACACATATGCAGATACATACTTAGAAAACAAATGAAATTGAATCTTCTATTTTAAAAAGTTCCAGGCAAATCTGGGCTGGGCTGTAGAGTTGTCTCCAAGATAGCCTAGATGACAAAAAAAAAAAAAATGGATGGAGAACTGATAACCAATGCAAAGTACACAGACAGGACTTCTGGTCAGACACAGAGCTAATCAGTGGTATGTGTGCACACACATATACACACATACAGAGAGAGAGAGACAGAAAGAGATCGGTTGTAATTAAGTTGTATCCTGTAAGACTGACTCACGAGCATGTGGAGAGATTTACCTGGTTTATGTTACAGTTCAAATCCAAAGACAAGTTACTAGCAGCATCCCTCTTCAGTAAAACTGGTCAGCCTTCCAACAGCTGAGCAAGGCTGACCTTCACCGTGGAGTAGAATCTGGTTTATTCAAAGTGTATATGTTAAACCTCACCCTACAAAATACACAGAAAATGAGCCAGACATGGAGGTCATGGGCAAAAGGATTGCCTCAAGACACCTGGGCTACAGAGTGACTTCCTGAGCTACAGGGTAAGAGTCTATCTCCAAAGCAAAACAGTCCACACAGAAAGATCTTAGAACAAATATTTGACTGGGTATTTGGATATTTGATTTTCAAGAAACAAGGTCAAGATACATGACACAATGATAACTGTACAAAAACAGCCTAAACGTGTCCCCAAGGAGGCTACAAAGCGATGCAAATATTTCTTCCTGGTATTCTAGAATATAAACAATATGGTGTTAAAATTAGTAGTACTTAAATGCTATAGTGTGAAGTTAACCCATCTTATGAGCCACAATGTAAAAGGGAATAAAGATAGCAGCACACAGATGCCTAAAGGTATTCATGAGAGAAGAAATAAATACCCAGGAAAACCATAAACCTTATTTTCATTATTGTCCCCACTGCCTCTCATTCCTAGTGCCTTTAGTCTAATAAATGCCTCACCTCACCTCACTAATCATAGTCATCGTTACATGCCCAGGTGCTCCCAACCCTCATTCCTAAAGCATCTAAAATATTGATCCTACCTGAATTGACATAGTTTTCCATCTGCTTTAGTCTCTGGTCATAGTATTGATAACACTAAGAGATAACCAAGGACCCCTATAGTCTACACACATTTGCTTAGCTTCTGCAGAATAACAGAGAAACTTCCACTTTGTGTTTAGAATCAGTTGTCTGTGGGTCCAGTGACTTCTTTCTTTGGCTGGGACACAGGCATGAGAAAGCAGCAGGAAATCCATGGAAGCTAACTGTTCCTAGGAAGAGCATACTCCATTTGGAGCTGAGGTAGCTAGGCGGGCAGAGCACGAAGCCACAGAAACACCAGCTCTAAGATCACAGAGAGAACGCTCGAGTTGGGTAGATGGGCGAGTACTCGGGAAACGTGGCGGACTGTGTTAGTGCAATGGCTCTCTTTCTGTGTGCTCCCAGGATGAGATTAACCTTTGAGTTAGTCAAATTTGAATAAAGTAGATTATATTCGTGGTGCAGATCGGCTTCATACAATTTAGGGAGGCTTAATTTCCTTTAATGGAGGGAGAACACTACCAGCTCAAAGAGAACTACATACTGGACACTGACTTACCATACATACACCCTCATGAGGGATTTTTAACCAGCGCAAATATTTGGGTACTGTGGCTCTACCGAATTGACTTCCAAATTAACCATCCCACAGGTGGTAAAAAGAGACTAGAATTTCTAAACAAACCTGCTGATGATGGAAAATGAAGATGTTAAGCTGTTTCCCACTGTCTAGGACAGTGAGCTACAACACCCACCTACAGGTGGGTTAATCTGGCCACCTTACTCTGGAAATGAAGTTTGGTTGAAACCCAGATGTAGTCATTCTCTTAAGCACTGCCTATGGCCTCTTTACATGGCAACAGTAAGGCTGAGCGGATGCAATATAATGGTTCCTAGTGTAAGTGAGAGATCAGAATGATTGGACAGACTCATTCTGGCTAAGCAGCTATGAACTGAGCGTCAGCTAGAGAGGGGATCACACTGTGTATTCCAGGAGATATCATTCCTGACAGGTAGCCAAACAGTAGTAAGAACTGAAAGCACGAAGCCAGAAATGTAGGGATAACTTTTCCCAGTCAAGACACTGTCCCTCAAGTGGCACTTAATCTCACTCTGCGATCACTATGATGTGAGGATGTGTAGTTTTGTTATCTGTATTTTATAAGAGAGGAGATGGGAATTTCAAGACCTCAAGATCAAGCTGGGGAAAGTGACTCAATGCCTGTAATCCCGGCACTGGAGAGGCTGGGATGGAAAAACGACCCCCAAGCTAAGGCTAGCCTGAGCTACTTAACAAGACCCTATCTTAAAACAACAAAAGTCATAAGAACGTTCTGTGAGTGTTCAAGTTAGGCAGGTGAGGGAAGGTGGCAGAAAGAGTGAAAGAGAAGAGCATTGTGGGTACTAATGAGACAGACTAGGCTATGTCAAGGATCAAGAAAGACATAGCATTGACAATGTCATTTGAAAGCTGTTTAGAATATCAGCTGTATGGCACTGAGGTAAGTCTGAAGGGGCTGGCTAGACTTACTTGGAGGCGAAAACTTGCGTGACGGTAAGAGCTGTGACTGGAACACAGGACAAAGAAAGCAAATAATGAGTCTAAGCCGTGGTAGTGCAAACCTTTAATCCCAGCACTCAGGAGGCAGTGGCAGGCAGGTCTCTGCAAGTTCGAGGCCAGCCTGATCTACAAAGTGAGTTCCAGGACTTTAAGGACCACACAGAGAAATCCCATCTTGAAAAAACCAAAACCAGCCAAACAAACAAACTCATAAATAACTCTGGGGTTTGGAACTCTCAAGGGATATAATGCCAGACACTAAATACAAGACTGAACAATGGCTTAATCCTGAGGAGTGCAGGCTGAGCATTCCTTATTTGACATACTTCATATGTCAGAGGGTTTAGCCTGGGAAGTATCTGCCCAGATCTTGCTTTTTGAGCATCCCTAATCTGGAAATCTGAAAGGCTCCAAAATCCAAAACATCATGCCACTCTGAATGAACTTTTCAAATAGGATTCCTATACATACGTAAAAAGCCTGGATCAGCTGAGCAAGGGTGGACTTGCACAGAGCTCAGTCTTTCCAGGATGGCCTGGCAGTGTCATATACAATAGATTTAAAGGTGAAGCATCTTGGTTAAAAAGCTGTTTGCACCAGAGACTCTGGGTCTGAAATACAATGATGCCAAGAGAAACAGAGTTGAGACTGAGACAACAGAAAGTAGATAAAATTTAAAGATAGAAGCTGTGTAACTGAAAGTGGGTAGGCTCTGGAGAGCAAGCATTGAAGATAGAGGACTGACTAAATTACCTTTGCTCCCTTTGGAAACCTACAAAGTGGAAAAGGCATAAATCCACAAGGTCAAAGGGAACGGAAGAGCAGATGTCAGCAACAAAATGTTGGAAGCTACAGAGCAGACCTGGGGGTGGGAAAAAGCTTAGCAAGATGGGACGAATGAAGCCTTGACCAGCACCAGGTAAAGCTAAGGGCATCTGGCTTCATACCAAAACAGATAGCGTGGCCCTACAAAAGCCATGAGAACAAGCCTGTAAGCAGTACTCCTTGGCCACTGTCCATCAGCTCTGACTCCTAGTCCCTACCCAGCTTGAGTTTCTACCCTGACTTTTCTCAGTGATAGACAGGGGCATGAAACGAGAAGATGAAATAAACCATGTCCTACCAAAAAAAGTAACCAAATCAGAAGGGGCTGGGGGTAGGGAGTAGGGTAGCTCAGTTGATAAAGTACTTAGGGTAAAAGCATTAGGACCTGAGTTCAGATTCCTGGTGCTCACATCAAAATGCCAAGTGATGTGTTTTCAGCTCCAGAGTTTTCAGGGACAGAGATAAGGAGTCCTAAGACTCACTGTCCAGCAAGTCTTCCAGATTTGGGGAGCCTCCAGTTTCAGTGAGAGACCCTCTTTCAATAAGTGAGGGAGAAATGCCCAAGAAAGATACCCAACACTGACCATTGACCCCCACACTCATGTACATACAAACACAAAAACAAAAAAGAAAAGACTTAGCTAAAAGTTAAAGAGGTTGCCCTCCCGGATCTTGTTCTGTATGAGATAGAACACTGACCTTGACCTGACTAGGCAGGGAGAGCCCAAGCTAGTTCTGAGAAGGTGAAACACAGGCTTCAAAGACAGTGAGAGTTTAATGCTTAAAACAGACGCGTTCAGCTCATGTTCATGCATTGCCTGTTCAAACACCCGGCCTGGGTCTCTGCTCATTTGAGACCTAGTGACTTATTCTCTGGAAGTATTTGGAAGTATTACTCTTACATGACATCAGTAGAAGCCATGACTAAGACAGTATCTCTGGATATATCCTAGACCTCTGGGGCACTAGACAGTCAGTACTGTTGCTCTGAACTCAGAGAAAAAGACCCATGGATCTTGAACCCATACTTTAGGGGATGGCTGATTACCAAAATAAAATACTACCAAAATAAAAATATTCATAGACCCAAGATAAAACCTAGCCCATTGAGAAGAAGATGAGGCAGGTTTGAAACCAATAACAACCCAAAGGCATAGGATTATCTTAGGGTTATCTTAATTCTGAGAAACCCAAAAACATAGGGTTATCTAGGGCTATCTTAATTCTTGGGAAGTAAGACAGGGTCCCCAAAACATAAATGGTCAGAGTTCATGTCTACAATCAGCAGAAAACAGCTTTCAGCTTGTCAGTGTTTTGCAAACACTAACATCTCATTCAAAATCCAAAGAAATCACTGACGAGATGGAGAGACTAAGAAGTGTGCTGTCCAGAGGCTGCGGGGAGAAGATAAAGACGCTAAACGCACCTCTTGCTTGACTGTAAATCAGCAGGGAGTGCTGATTGTGAGCTGACCATTGCAGATGTAGAGGTAAATGTGAGAAATACGACTCACTGGAAGGAGTAGAAGGGACATCCTGGAAAGGCAGGAATAGAAGAGGACACTGGCACAGTTGCTTCTCACAGTAAGCCTTGCTGGGTAGCACAGTTAGCATAAGGTCTTTAGGCAATCGTGTCTTTCCTCTTCTCTGTGGTCGCTGCCCAATGATGGTAACCACTAGTTGGAAAGGGTGGCTCTCCAGCTATCCCGAGACCTTGTTCTCAAGCCAAAGGAACCTAGAATTTCACTGAGAAAGTTCCATATAGCCAAACAGTTTGTAAGGCTAGTTACCATCTGTGCAGTCAGAACAGACCTGGACTCTCACCTGTGGGAAGGGGTGCTCAGAAAGGGCAGCTTCAGGTCATCACGAGACTAGCCTGTCACACTAACCCTGCCTGTATCAGGAGATGACAAGCCCACCTGTTTGGCTTCATATATACCAGAGCAGAGCAGAGCAGAGCAGAGCCAGGCTCTCTCTGGTTCCAAGGAGACTGCATCTGTCAGCACACAAGAAGAGCAGAGGTGATTAATGAGATGTTGAGTCTTGGCGGGGAGCAAATGCTGAGCCTGAGCTACTGACATAGAGCCAAAGGACCTTCAAGAGACGCATTAAACACCAGTTCATCGGTTCCCAGAGGAACGTACACCCTAATTCCTTGGGTAATAGAGACCCCACCCTAATTTACACCGGCTTCAGGCTGTTAAGACATTTGTAGCCATTCAAACGTGTTCAAATCCTCTTCCCAGAGTGCAGGACCAACCCTCCTGGGACATTTGCTCATGCAAGCACAGGCTCTGAGAAGTCTTCACAACTCCAAAGAATCCCTGCTACTTCTCGGAGCTGCCCGACCCCAAGCCTTTCCTCTCATAGCCTAACACTCAACCGTCACCAGCTCTGTCCTGTCTTTATGTTGTGCTGGAAGGAGTTCCCTCTCTGTAACATGTGGAGGAGAAGACAAAAGAGGTCTCATGGATACTGCGGCATGGGGATACTGCAGCACCCGGCCGCACTCTGTATAGTGATGAACATGGGAGGAGAGGAGGTGACTTAGGGAAGAAAATTCTAATAACATTCACTGTTAGTCATGGAGATGCTGTGCATTGAATTGTCCATCGTGGCGCTTGAAAGCGTTAATAGCCATCTAAAAGTAGTCCATCACACTTTACCTTTTAACCCATACCAAAGACCAGCCTTCAAATTCTGTTCCAGGCTAGGGCTGGGTCACCCACCTCATGCTGAGATTGATGTCAGTCCACTCTTCTCTTCCAGATTATGACATTTGTGCCCAAGCTCCCTGTGAACAGCAGTGCACGGATAACTTCGGCCGTGTGCTGTGCACGTGCTACCCGGGATACCGATATGACCGCGAGAGACACCAAAAGAGGGAGAAGCCATACTGCCTGGGTGTGTAATGCATTTCCAGTTCCCAGGGACGTGCTGTGTTTTGGTAGCTCTGCTCTTTGTTGACTATGTGGCAGCAGCTGCAGTGGCCACAGCAGCAGCAGGGCCAGTTCAGAGGAGCCACCCTAGTGTGTGATTCCTCCCCTGAAGTCCTTGTACTTGTGGGATGCAGTGTTGTTTGGTTTTAGCCTGTGGATCACCCAATGGCTTTCTTTCATCATGTTGATCAAAACAAATTCTGTACAAGGATGTCATCGGGAGCTAGAGCTAGAGGGATAGAAGAGAGAGAAGAGCGAGAGAAGGGGGGCAATGTCCAACATACACTAGAATGGTGTGAGACCGAAAATGAAAGATCAGAAGCCAAGAATCAGCCCAACTCAGGAGACAGAGGCAGGCAGATCTCTCTGAGTTCAAAGCCAGCCTAGTCTACATATTAAGTTCCAGGACAACCAAGTTTACATAGAAAGACCCTGATACCAAAAAAATTTTAAAAATCAGAAACAAAATCACAGAACAAACCCAGAACAAAAGGATAAGTAGGCCCAGGAACATTTTCATGTAGGCTTCATCTGGGACCTCCAGCCTCTAGATGGCAGTGTGTACTGCCAGGGGAACCGCCCACATTGCCACACCCTCCTTGGCACCCTCAGCTCCAGTCAGGGCAAGGTCTTTGGCATTGCCCAGGGAGCAGTTGGGAATCTGTCAACTACCTGAAGCTCGGGGCTGGGCTCTGCCTCCCAGGGTTGTGGAGTCTGAGTTTGGGTCGCTGTTCCCATCCACAGCAACCAGGTGTCTTTGTCCAGTGGTCAGGAAGTGGAAGGCAGCCTTCCCCTTTCTTCCTGTGGTGAGAAACATTTTTGTCTCCACCCCATGCCACAGGGAACTGAGGGACAAAGTCCATGCTGACTCTATTGTGGTCCCTTGTTTGATGATCCCATGGCTCATTTCCACAGATCACGAGGGGTCAGCTTGGGTCAGTATGGAGCAGGGACTGCCTGGAGAAACCTCTCTCCATGAGGTCCATCTGACTATTTACTTTTGTTAGAAGTAGCTGTTTCCAGTTACTATCATGCCTCTTAACTGGGAAGAGACAGTTCCTATGTGACCTTTGGGTCACCACCATGCTGTTTGGAACTTCCCATTACAAAGGGAGAACCGAAACCTCAGCACACCAAGCTTCCTGTGCGAAGTCAGCTATGTTGCTGGTCATCTTCCACAGAGCCCTGGGGAGAGCTTAGGGCTGGCCTCGTCATCACACTCTGCAGGCGAGCGAGTCTCTGAGGCACCGAGCCACGTGACAGACAGGAGCCCCACTACTCTAGGTCTATAACTACAGGCACATGGCCCAAAGTGAAGTTTTCAAATATGGCTCATATTTCCAGAACTGGACTTTATCTACACTTCTTGGGTCCAGATCTAGAAGTTTCTCTTGTTCATACTAATAGAGAGAGGGAGCAGGGTAACGTTGGATGCTGTGTTGAAATTATTCCATGCATTTGATTCAAACCAGATATTGATGAATGTGCCACCAGCAACAGCACTCTGTGTGCACATATCTGCGTCAACACCATGGGCAGCTACCATTGTGAGTGTCGGGAGGGCTACATCCTTGAGGACGATGGGAAGACCTGCACGAGGGGAGACAAATATCCCAATGACACTGGTGAGCAGATAAGTGTAATATCTCTAACTCTGTGCATGCTTCTATTAGAGCTTATATAGGATGTCAGTTTAGGAATTACATATATATACATATATATAATATGTCATATGTTTCTATAAGTTTATATCCTATAAATTTATCTCATATGTATAATGCATATTATATATTTATATGTATAATGATTTTTCATATATCTTATGATATGTACATATTATATATAATATATACATATTGTCATATATAAAATACAGTTAGGTATAATCTATAATTCATATTATATAATGATACTATATATAGTAAATGTTATTTTTAATTTTGTAAATGTATTATTTATCCAACTTTATGCATTTATATGTAGTATATATTATACATAACATGTAAATTTTAGGTACTTGAGAGCCCAACACTCCTTTGGGGATTCTGTGTGGGATGGGCACTTGTAAGTGGAACCTAGGTGCAAATCAAAGACCAAACTCATTCTACAGAGAGCTGTTGGGAGCAGGGCCCAGGTCAGCTGTTGCAAGCTGGCATATGCTGAAGGGGGTGTGATACATGCTGGGGGAGGGTGGCATGCCTCTGGAGAAATCAGTAGCACTTGCCTGTGTGTTTCCAAGAATCTAAAATGAACAGGGAAGGAGCCAGATGTACCATGTTCTCTCAAAGAAAATGTGCTAAAATATGTATTTGTATAATTTCCACATATGGCCACAGTCTATTTCAGCACAAGTCAAAATGCAGTCTACATTATGTGCCCATCTGTGAAGTAGTTGTTTGGTTCATGATCAGATAAAAACAGAAAATGAGAGTGCATATAAATTTTTATACCAATCTGAGAGAGGACATTTATTTAAATTCCAAATTTTACACTTGCATTTCACATACGATCTGTCAAATAACTCATTTTTGTATCAGTCCACAGTCAACTACAAAATTTCCACCAGCTGGGGCTTTGGCATGGCACTGTGGGGCTGAGGGACATCAGCAGAGCAGCTGGATTCAGCCACGATGGCTGGTCACTGGAGCCCAGGATCAGCCTAGATGCGGGCTACTTCTTTGAGTCTGAAGGAAAAAAAAAAAAAAGAATAAAGCAAAAGCAGAAGAAAGAGAAAGGGAAGAAAGAAAACAATTCCCAGATTGGTGGGCAAATGCTTATACCATGCAAAGTAACTCTGACCCTCTGCCAAGCTAGTCATTAAAATTTAGATTTTTAGCCTTTGGAGACCAATGCCAATCACCCTCCAGCTGGAATGAACTTTGGGGCAAAATAGTCTTCCCTACCAGTGTTGGCCAGACAAGTTCCCTGTGGAGAAGTCCTTAGCCATTTAGAGGACCAGAAGTTGAAGTTCATTGTCATTATGAGCATGCATGTTTGCATGCGTGCATGTGTGAGCGTGTACGTGCACACACACACACACACACACACACACACAGAGTAGTGGGAGGTTAGAGGGTCTGAGCCATCTCTAGGAAGGGAGGAGGCTCCTGGGGCAAATCACATGTACAAAGATGTGCAAGGAGATGAGAAAACCAGAAACATCTGGACATTCACAAGATGGAGCCTGAGCTTCAAAAAGGGCCGGGAGGCAGCGGACAGCTGGAGACCAGCTGCTTCACACGGAACAACTACAAAGGCAGATTCTGAAGGGCAACTAGGCTGAGTCATGGAGAAGCCACCATGTGCATAACGTAAATGCAAAACAGCTCTTCAGAGCCAGTTCAGAGCAGGGCATTTAGGGATCCTGTGCATGAGCTAGAGGGACTAAGCTTGGGGACACCTTCGCAACTCTGAATCATGTGGAGCCTACCATCGAGAGGGCACCACAGAACAAGGGACAGGATTCTTTGAAGAACAACGTTTAATTGAGAAAATAACTTAGTGATCATTTTTTTATTCAAAATTAAAATCACTGCAGTTTTGTCCCATGAGCAAAGAAGATGAGAGAGGGCCAGGGAGGTGTGGCCTATCTCAGGGAGTGTGGCCTATCTCGGGGGTGTGGCCTATCTCAGGGAGGTATGGCCTATCTCAGGGAGGTGTCGCATATCTCTTAGGTTGTGTCCTTTTTCTAAATGAGGGTGCCCATTGACAGTGGGTGCCTCCTTTAGCCACCAACTCATGAATATGTAGGACTGGGGGCAATCATATTTATTTCGTAGTCCTACAGGCAATCATTTTTATTTCGTAGATTTGGCTTTCCAGCTGCCTGTACACAGTTGGCTATGGGTAGCCTGAGTTGTTAGAGTGAGGAGCCCAAAGCAGAGCGAAACCATCAGAACAGCAAACTCATGTTTCTGATTGTCAGGCCAGAAATCCATGCTGGTTAGTGTTCAGATACCCATCACACAGAGCTGGCCCTTCCCACAAGAAGTGCCTGGGTGGTGGGGCAGAGTGGTCTCCAAGGACAGAGACAGTAAGATCAAGAAGAAGACCAGATGGACGTTCCAGAAGCCTCTATAGGATTGGATGTTCTAAGTTCATTTGTTCTCTGGTTCCCAGAAATCTCCATCCCGTGCAGGAATTCCTAGCTTCTCCATGCACATTTCTCTTGGTTCCTCAGGGCGTGAGCCCCTGTGGCCCGTCAGCTCACTAACAGGATCTGCTTGAGTGAGAAGCACTAACCTGTGCCCCATCTTTAGAAAGATGGTTTAGTGAAGGTGAGGGAAGGGGAGGCTGAGAGGTCCCGTGGCTTCTTTTGTTTGTTTGTTTAGCTTTTCTTCCTTTAGTTTCTTGAGAATTTCATAGTTTTGTTGATTCTGCATCTTGGCCAGTGGTTCTTGATCACCATCTACTGCAAACACAAGGTTCTCTGATAAGAGCTGAGAGATGCCCTAATCTATGGGCCTAATGATAAGTCCTTGGGAGATGGGTCAACCCAATGTAACTGAATAGTAGTAGGAAATTCTCTCCTAGGGTCTATGCTATTAAATTCTTGGCCTGATAATGGTGGTATAGCTTTCATCTTGTGGAGCAGGTCTCAAGTCCAATCAGAAAATGGTTGTCTCACTCTCTGGCCCACTCACTGGCTCACACTTAATAAGCTTATGTATAGCCCAGGACAACTTGTCTAGGCATAGTACTGCCCACGGTAGGCTAGGCCCCCTGCATCAGCTAATCATCTGTGCTATCCCCCACAAACATATCAACAAGCCAATCGGATCTGGACAATTCTGCAATGGAGGCTTTTGTCTCAGATGAGTCTAGGCTGTTTGTCCAGATGCCTGATAGTTAAGGCTAAGTAGGACCCTTGGATTTCACATCGTTACGTAAGCAGCCTTACAAACATCTAACAGGGCTGGAAAGATGGCCGGGTGGGTGAAGTGCATGCTATACAAGCATTAGGACCTAAGTTTGGATCCTCAGCACCCACAGAAAAGACAAGTGTAACAACACATATCTCTAACCCCAGAGCTATGGGGCTAGAGACAAGCAGGTCATGGGGCTTGTCAAACCAAGCAGTCTAAGTAAAGTAGCAAGCTCGAGTTCAAAATTCATTAGAGACTGTGTCTTAAAGAAATGAAGTGGAGGGGCGCTGGAGAGTTAGCCTAGTACTAAGAGCTCGGCTTGGGTCCCAGCATCATGTCAGAACTCTTAGAATGACTTGTGACTCTAATTCTAGGTATGGTGTTCTTTTCTGGCCTCCTCAGGCACCCGTATGTACATGGTACACATGCACATACTCTATCACACACACACACACACACACACACACACACACACACAGTTTGAGCTCTTTTAAATAAAACAAGCTGGAGGACACAATAGGAAGACACCAGATATCTACACAGGTACACTCACATCACATACCCACACATACATGCAAAATAATAATTTGTAAAAAGGATATTAGTAGTTTTAGTTTATGTTTATTGTACATGTGAGGTGTTTTCCCTGCATGTGTGTTTGTGCACCGCATGTGTGCAATGTCCAATGAGGCCAAGAAAGGGTGTTAGATCCCCTGGGACTGGAGTACGGATGGTTGTGAGCTGCCATGTACTGACATGTACAAATCTGGTTCCTCTGGAATAGTGACCAGTGCTCTTAACCAATGAGCCATCTCTCCAGCCCCAAAATAATTATTTTAGATATCATAGGTGATGATGTTCTGAAAAGCACAGATTAGAAACTATTCACGTCACAAACCTGAGCTCTGGGCTAAACGTGGTAGGACACTGTTGCTATAATTTTCCAACCCAATTACCCAGTAAACGAAATCTCAACTCAATCAGTAACAATGCAAGCTACAAGCCTAGAATGGGCAGATCTCCCACGACACTACTCTATTCCCATCTATATTATCCCATATAACTTGTGGTTTTTCCAGGCCACGAGTTTCTCTGCAGCATCTCCATCTATCCTCCTCCATAGCTCCTCTCCCTTCTTGGTGATCCTTTTCTCCTCCCCCAAACTCTCAGCTCCTCCCCCTTCCTCCTGCCCAGTCATTGGCTCAAGCCTTTATTTGAAAAGTTAAGGGGGGGTGGGGGGGAGGTTAACAAGACAACACCTCATCTGCAGCCCCTCCCAGGAGTGGAATTAGCATCAAAATACAAGCCCGGGGCTATCCACAACAGGACATCCATCGGGACATTCTCAGACAAAGGTGTTAGCAACAGATACAGTGGCTGAAGCATAGAGTAGGTGGAAACAGGGCAGAGCTCTTTCATTACATCATGCTCTGAGATACTTGGCTCCTCTACCGGTGGCACAAATGGGAAATGTCCTTGTCTTTTGCTCCTACAAACCATCTGCTGACTTTGCCACCAAGCCTTACTGAGACAATAAGCTTAAGAACCTGAGATGAGTTGTAGACTTTCTCCTGTTGCCCTCTGCCTCTTCCTCCACCACTGCCCATATACAGCAACTCTGTGTGTTTTGAATTCGATAAAACAAGCTAACAAAACGCCACTGCCGGGTCTCTCTCTCACACTCCCCAGAAAGGGCAAGCCTTACGAAATTACTTGACAATATTTACTCTCAGTTTTCAATTTACAGTCTCCACTGAACTCGGCACATATGTGCCGAGGGATTTGATTTGGTTTTATAGCTTACAAAGAAGCATCGTTATACCTGTATTTAGGGCGTCTTGGTAGAAATTTAGAAGAATCATTCATACAGATAGGTTTGAGACAGGACATGCTCGTTGTGCACCCAGAAGGTTCCTATCCTAATCCAACTGCTTGCCCGCTGAGCCACCATTGCCTTGAGACACACTGTCCCCTTTCTTTGATGACTCTGGGACTGAAAGAACGAGGGAAGGAACAGGCTCTGAAATCATCTGACAGCCGTGATGCCACAGAATGTTCCTTGCCTGGAAAGTTAGAGCAGGTGACAGGGCTGGGTCAGTGCTCACTGACTGTGTGGTTTGAGACTGCTCTCTGGGCCGTTTGCCTCAGTGTCTGCAGACACTACTGAGCTCCAGCTCCAGGACCCCTTGACCCTTGGAAAACTTTTCTCTGTTTCCTGGGATCAGCATAACAATGCAAGTCTTGCCTGCCATTTTTATCTCCTTGTTCTCTTTCTATGCAAGTTCTCAGACTTGAGAGTATGCCCAACTCTAACACCTTCTGTGGAGGGACCATTTCTTACTGTGTCTCAAGGATGAGTAATTTCACATTCGCACAAGCAACTGGAGAGTAAGCCATTCTCATGGTGAGCGGAGCCCTCCAGACATGGAACAGCTAAGCATTTCCATCTGCTTTGAACAAATTAGTCAGCCCCAGTATTTCATCGCTCTTTAAAAAAAAAAAGAAAGAAAGAAAATGAAGATAATGATTATTGAGTATAAACATATGACCTAAAATCACTTCTCCCTGACTGGTATATGTTTCTAGTTTGAGGGACGTTCTTTAGGGAGAGATATTTCTTAAGCTTTTCATTGTTCAATGTCTACAATGTTAGATCGGACAAATTTCAAATGGGAAGTCCAGGGCCAGTGAGCAGTCCGTCATAGAAGCTTGATGGCTTGAGATTGATTCCAGAAGTCGTGTGAAGGTGGAAGGAGAGAAACAACTGCACGAAGTTGTCTGGCCTCCACATGCATACCTTGGCACACATGTACATTCACATGCACATGCATGTACGTGTTGGGTTAGTATAGTAAATTTAAAAACTGAAATAATAATAGGAGTCATAATAATAATAACAATAATGATAACGATAATGATAATACAGAAGGCTAGCATAGAAGGGGCATGGCCCCAGGGCAGCCTCCACCGATTTGAAAGATTGTATCTTGGATGCGTGACACAAGCCATCTGACATGGCGTAGCAGTGTTTGGCCACTTTGATTTTTATCTTTGAAAACCCAGAGCTGGAGCCAGTCGAGACACAAGGGAGTCTGTGTAGCACAACGGGGAGACATTGGAGGAAATGTTGGCTCCATCATGATTAGCTTACTAGTCTTTATTTTCCAACTGGTGTTTATTTTCTGATAAAGTTACCGTGACCCTCAAGTGTCAGTCAATCCAGTTCAAAGACTCAGAAACCACCAGGTGTTTCAAATAACTTTCAAGCTCTGATAATACATAGATTAGCAAGGTTTTAACATGGGCAATGTTAAAGCATACTGACACTGTCCCTTACTGCCACCCGCAGGTGGATGGGTGGAGGGGGATTCCAAAGAAGCTTTCGAAAGCCCCCCCCTCCCAAATGGTAGCAGCAATGTATCAGGACTGAGGTCACGAAACAGCACAGTCAAGCTATTAAGCTAAAAGGCTTTGTTCACTTGTGGTACTTCCCATAGGAAGCACATTCTTGGGGTTTTCCTCAGTTTATCTGATAATGTTACCATCTATATAAGCCCTAACATTTCTAATGATCTGACTGTTTAACCTGACTCTCATAAAAATTAGAGCTCCATGCCCCCGTGTGGCTACTACGTAGTACTACAGCATCCGGCAAACGAGCTCAGGGCATATTTAAGATATACAGTAAGTTTAATAGGGTGGCTTCCCTGGACCTGCCTGACCGTATCTGGATGTTCCTAGCAGAAACTCCAATAACATCCTCCCTTTGTGCCTACCGTGTACCCCATAGGGCCAGTTGGTTGGCCCTTTTAATTGTGTGGTCTGCACACAGCACTTGTCTGTAAAAAGAACACTAAGGTTGTAGCAGTTCTAACTTTCCATAATCTATACAACATCAGTCCAGAGCTAAGTGACAACGTAGGTTTGTCCTGCCATGCTAATAAACAGTTGCTCAACCAAACCTACATTTGGAAGATTCAACTGAGAATGTGAAAACAGAGATGGGCTTTTCACTCCTATAGGAGTACCCTCAACTGTTAGCTTGGCCTTACACTAAAGTCAGATGTAAACCGTGGAGCAGAAATGTCCATTTATCTCCTATTCACAATACCTATGCCATCCAGTGCGTTCAGAAGAGAGGTGGATGAAAGGGTAGAGTAGTGGTTAGTGTGAATGGTCACCTTGATGCTGTGAACCATCTGAGAACATTGCGAACAATCTCAATGAGGAATTATCTCAACTGATTTGGTCTATAGGCATATAGGGGGAATATTAATTATGTTGACAGTTAACTGAAGACCCAACCTAAAAGTGGGGAACATCCTTCTCCAGGTTTGGGGCCTGGACTGTATAGAGGAGCAAGTGAGCTGAGCATAAAATCACACACTCATGTCTCCCTGCTCTCAACTGGGTATGACTAGCGGCTTCCATTTCTCTGCCACCTTGATTACTCCACAGTGGCAGGCTATGACCTGGCATTGGGAGCAGAAATAAGTCCTTTGTCCCCTGTGTTGCTGATTGGCAGTGGATGAGTGACTCAGAAAGTTGGGCAGCTCCATGCAGATGATTGAGTTGTGCCTGTCATAGTGACGAGGTCAATCCCAAGCCAGCCTCAGATACGCTCACAGTAGAGAATGGAGAATACCTATAGAAGCAGACAGCTCGGCTCTGGGTCTAGTAGATTTGTAGATGCTGGGACAGAGGAATGGTACCCATCTATCCCAGCTGAGTGATGCACCCAAGGGAGTGGCGACTCACGTCATCACCTTCAAGCTGTCTTCTCTCCCGAAAAGCCCTGTTTTCAGACTCAACTGGGCCATGGCCCACCCCCTGAATCCTGTACTGTCAGAGAGGGAGAGGGGGAAAGCAGTGTTGTGCAAGCTGCTGCCCAAGAGTAAAAAAAATTTGTATTGCACATGAACTTTGGCTCCTGGAGAACAGTAAAATCGTGTCAGAGTTATAGAGCCACCGTTCTAGAAAGCATTGACAAATGCACACATTTCCACCCATGGAAGATGCTAATAAAAAGACCATAACACGTGTTTTCACACATTCAAGATGTCAAAGAACAGCTGGCTTACAAAGAGTAAAAGGGCCTCTCTTTCTGTCCCTTTCCCTCTCCCCTGACCCTGGTCATCTGACAGAGTCACTGTGAAATCCTGAGAACCATAAAACTGTCAACACCTACCCCCGTACCTTTTACACTCAGCCTTTCTGTACCCCATGTCCAGGGACTGCCCTCCTGGTGCCATCTCTCTAGGCATCTGCCCCGACAACCTCCCAGCTGAAGCTGAGCCTCTCTCCTTTCCCAGGGCATGAGGAGAAGTCCGAGAATGAGGTGAAAGCCGGGACCTGCTGTGCTACATGCAAGGAGTTCTCCCAGATGAAGCAGACGGTGCTGCAGCTGAAACAGAAGGTACACTGATCTCTGCAAGGGGCAAGGTAGAGCCCATGCTGGGGGAGGGGCATGTTGAACCAATAGATCATTTTAATTGAGCACTCACTGCAGTTGATGTCAACTAGATATGGATTCTGGATGTTCCCCCACTCCAGAGCCAAGCACCTAGACAGCAACAAAACACACAGAAAAGACCTGAGGAGAGGCTTAGTGTGGCAGGCTCAGCAACAAAGTTATTGAAAGAGTAGAACTAATATCGCCATGACCTCTTATAGAAGGTATAGATCCGCAGTCCTACACAGACCTTTGCAATGGTATTTTATCTGTTTTATTCATTGCGAACTTTCTCTCTCAAAGCTTCTGCAAGCTGACATCACTGTGTGGGGCCTTTTCACTTTCTCATGTAAACTTTATGTCTAGGAAAGAATATGCCTCTGGGAAAGCAGTCTTCTGAGTGCCTCTTGTCACCAGGAGTGAGGACTAACTCCCTTTCTTAAAGACTCCACCTGATGAGACGGGCACCAGGGTGCTGGTAATGTCATCCAGCTGTACAGAGGGGCCCCATGATGGATCTAGTGGCCTGAATCCTTGGGTGACAGCCCTGGGCTGGTATTTATTACACCTGAGGTCAGCGCACTTGCTGGCTTGTCGGCCACTCTGAAATGGCTCTTCAGCTGCCCAAACATAAACTCCCCGCTTTGTTTGTTTAATCGTTTCCACTCAAGGCTCTCGGGAGATCAAAGGGGTGTGTATAATCTGTTTAACTTTGGCAGTCGGTTATTCTAAAGGGCAAAGGAGTAAACATGAGACGCTATCTCTTCTCCACGGCCAGAAAACTGGCAGCCTCCGTAATGAGAACCCCAGCTACCAGCTAGCCCATCAAAACAACAGGCCGAAAAGGGAAGTGACATGTCCAGTCTCTGAAGCAGAGGCTGGGGAGGTCATGATCGACTTTAACAGAGGCTCGTATGTACCTGCATATTATATAGTTACATAATCATGAGCAAAACACGGACCTAATCATAAATAGCTTGTGATGTAGTCGACAGGCAGAAATCCCTGTCTGTGTGCCAGTATAAACAAAAAGAAAGGAAGAAATATTTCCCATACAGCTAACCCCAGGTGACACTTGAATTGATGTTAGCATTTTTGGAGGAAACTAGGAAGGTTTGTAGAAGCATTAAGCTCGCCTTTCATCGGGCTAGAGCATCAGGCTCAGAGGATGCAGTTGATTATGGTCCCAAGACACCAAGCTGCCCCCCACTTTCTTTCTCTGGAAGTAAACTATGATCTTCCATAAATCCTTTCCAGCTGGAGTGATTTTTTAAGGCACTCAATATTACAAGCTGTTCAGGCAAAGTCAGTTGCTGTATCTGGCCTTCTCTTAATCACCTTGCAATACTCTGTTATCTGTGCAAGCTGGGAAATATTAAGAAGCTGAATAACTGATGTTGAGATGCACGTGACCCTCAGAGATTTGCTGATGCTTCGCAGGGATAATGAGTTTGTCTTGGTCCTTCGCTAGGTCGCATGTGCTTGGGTTGAGTAAGAATTGCTCTGCCTTATGCCTCGCCATCCCTGTGCATGTCAGCATGGACACTGGCATCCATGGGGAATTATGAGAAGTGATTATACAGGGGAGGGGCATATGTACATGTGTGCATAGAGGGTTCCTTACCCATCTGTGTACATGCATGAAGGCCAGAAGTCAATGGTAGTTGGCTTCCTCTATCATTCTCCAGCATATATCTTGAGACAGGACCTCTCACTGAACCTGGAACTTGTCATTTTGGCTAGACTGGATGGCTAGTATGTCCCAGAGATCTGTCTGTCTCCTTGTAGAAATTATTTAAACCCTAGCCCAGGGTTTCTACCCACTTTTGGTTATTGAATTCCTGGATAAAAACACACATGGCCTTTATTGTTTAAATAGGCCTCAAGCGGCACAAGAGCTGGGCAGACACCTAGCCTTCATGCTCTTAGAATCTACCTTCTTATCAATAACTCTGAGTTATTACTTTCTATGCTTCATCTGGGCTGCTCTTAACTTCAGTTGGCCACCCCACAGGGCCATGTTTCCTTTACTCCTAACCTGTGTCTGCTTCTCCTTCTTCTTCCTAACCTATGGCAACTTCCATTCTACCCCAAGTCTCTGAAACCTACCCTCCCCCATGTCTCTTCTGCCCAACTATTGGCTGTTGGCATCTTTATTTATCAATCAGAAATAACTTGGGAACAGGGTCACTCAGCATTTATGTCTGGTTACCACAAAGACTCTCTCGACTCTGTGGCAACCAGTCTTGTATTCTAAAGTTAGCTTTAGAATACAAGCAGCATTAGGCCAACTCTCCATCACCCAGTGCAGGGCTGTAGATGTGTGCTTCCTGGTTTACATGAGTACTGGGGATCAAGCTTAGGGCAAGCACTCTGCTCACCCAACCTTGTCTCTCTCTATTCCTGTTTCTTTTTTCTTTCCTTTTTCTTTCCTCTTCTCTTCTTCTAATCTTACCCGCCTCTCCCTTCTTCCTCTTCTCTTCTTTGAGACAGGTCTCATCAGTAACCCAAGCTGGCCTTGAACTATCAATGTATAGAGGATGAGCTTGAACTTCTGATCTTCTTACATCCACCTCCCAAGTGCTGGGGTCACAGGTATGGGTCACCATACCCAGCTGATGGCTAATACTCTTTAAAAAGGTCCCTCCTGGAGTGCATAGCTTCCTGTGGTATGAGGAACAGTTCTATATACAAATTCCCACTTAACTGTTACCATAGCCTTGTAAGAAATGTGCTAATGTTCTCAGAGCTGAAGTGCATGCTCAAGATGTCAGACTTAAAATCCAGGCCTTCTCCTGAACCCTGATGTAGATCATCATTTGCTTTTAGCATTCCTTTGCTACTACTGATACAATCTGTTCTTCTCATAGAACACGGGGCATTTATTTGCCCAGATAAATGTTGTCCAAGAAGTAGGGATGGGGGTGGGGTGCTGGAGAGCAGCTAGCCCTCCAGTATGAGACAGGCTCTCTCACTGTACTTGTATTCAAACATGTTGAACTACACGTGAGTATATGGTAAGTAGAATTCTAGTCACAGAAAATGCCCCAGATCAGATCCCTGGGCTCTTCGAGGGATCAATTGGAAAAGAAAGCCCCACACAACAGCAACATACAGAATAAAAGGAACCCACAAGACCTGTCAATTTTTAACTAGCAAGGTTTATGTAAACCATAGTGTTCTGATAAGGACTGCTGGGTGGGAGATTGTTGTTTAATGCAGAATATATTGTACAAGTCAGGACAGTGGTTTCTTTTGAAGGATGGAAGGAGACTGGCACAGGACCCTAAGTGGGATTGTGCCAGTGGCTGGGAGTTCTACATGTTGGCTTGAGTGTTCACTCTGTGTGCTTCCTTTAGTCCTTCTCTAAGCTGCATATATTAGTTCTATGAAACTTCCTGTTTGGAGCTTGTATTGTCCATTCAGACCTCAGTGCCTCTCTTGCTTCACCTTTTTTTTTTTTTTTTTTGAGTCAGAAAAGAAAAGTGATTTGGTGAGAAAGGGAAGGGATCTTAGGGACAGATAGAGTACCTGTTATTCAGCTCTCAGTTGAGCACCAAGAAAAGATGAGAGCCACAAGACCTGTTGGTTTCTCTTTTGAAACTTTCTCTCTCTCTCTCTCTCTCTCTCTCTCTCTCTCTCTCTCTCTCTCTCTCCCAAAGTTAGCATTTTATTCTCTGTTCTGTCTCAGGTGTTCTAGTTTGTAAGCATGAAGGAATGGAATCAATCATTGTGTTCTCCCCTATTTAAAAAACAAACAAACAACAACAACAACAAAACCCACACTGCTTACTGGTCTTATGCTTTTCTTAAAGAGGATGGGATTGAGGGTAGGAGTGAGGTAGCTATAGAGGGCCAGGGGAGAAAGACCCCGAAGAGAGAGGCAGAGCCCCTCAGTAAGCCTGCTCAGTATCTCTTGACCCCACAAGTGTGCTCAGCCTCCAAAGGCCACTATATAGGGAGCAGGGGGATCTCGACCCTCTTAAACCAGCAACCCACAATGAACACATAGAGAGCAATTGAGATGATGTTGCAAGTGTTTGCTGAGCACCCACTGTGCCCACCAGTAGCCTGAACAATGGGGAAATGCAAGCAGTTTACAATAAAATCTTGCCTCAAATAAATTTACATCTTACAGAGAAGCCAACTCAACAGTGTAACTTCATGGTGATTGAGGAGAGTGAAAAGAGATAACACCTGCTAAATATAGTTTCCATGGTGTCTAATTACTGTTCATAAGAGACTGACAGCAGTGCCTGCTGACTGGGCAAACTCTGTATTTTCCCAAGTTCTGATACAGAACTTGAGAAAGTTCTGGATCTGCCAAGCATGTGCTGAATATTAACGGTGAGCATTCCATATTCAGCGTCCAGCTAACTTGTGCCAACAGTTCTCTGGAGTGGTTGCTTTAATACAAAGCAAACCTGATCTGAGAGAATGGTGGTGGTGCACGCCTGTAATCCCAGCACTTGGGTGGCAGAGGCAGGTGGATTTCTGAGTTTGAGGCCAGTCTGATCTACAGAGTGAGTTCCAGGACAGCTAGGGCTACACAGAGAAACCCTGTCTCGGAAAAAAACAAAAAACAACAAACAAACAAACAAAAACCAACCAGGGTTCATTCCCCACCCCAAGCCAGATTACAGAATTTTGAATATGAAGATGTGATTATATAGCAACGCAGACGACATTTTATAGACACAAAAGTGAAAACTAGAAAGGTTGAGAGACTTAACCGAAAGACATTGCTTTGTCCTGTGCAGGCAGAACCTTCCTCACTGGGCAAGAGCAGGGGCTGGACACTGGGCCCAGGCGTCCATTTTCCTGTACAGCAGACCTCTTAGGTGAATGATACCATCTCATTTATAGATGAGATGCAGGACTTACAGACGGACCTTGGCAAGGCTGAGATTTCTGAGTTCCTCTACCCAAGGTCAGAGACCTCAGACACCTGCATTCACATCTCAGTGTCTCAACTAGTGGTGGATGGTCAAAATGGACCAGGATTCAGTGGCCAGAGTTGACACATGGTCCCAGAGAGTGGAATTACTTGTGTTCCTCCATCATTGACCCCTGTTCCATATACCCATTTTTATTCAATATATTCTTTATTTACATTTCAAATGATTTCCCCTTTCCTGGCTCCCTGCTCCCCCAAAGTCCCATATGCCCTTTTCCCTCCCCCTATTCACCCATCTACCCCTTCCCTGTTCTGGTATTCCCCTACACTGGTGCACTGAGACTTTCCAGAACCAGGGGGCACTCCTTCCTTCTTCTTGGACATCATTTGATATATGGATTGTGTCTTGGGCATTCCAAGCTTCTAGGCTAATATTCACTTATCAGTGAGTGCATACCATGAGTGTTCTTTTGAGACTGGGTTACCTCACTTAGTATGGTGTTCTCCAGCTCCATACTAATTTTAAGTTGTAACTGTCTACAAGACACTAGCAGCATATATAATGAATATATGTTTGATTTATAAAGTTGTTACTTGAAAAATTGGAAGTACAAAGCTAGCATGTTTGATCAGTCATGGCAACTGTATTCTAATGGATGTTCCTGCACCCCTGAATGTATCCGGTTTCAACTCTGACTCCCTAGGCTCCTTGTGGAAGAAGTTTGCATTGCACAGCTCCTTGGCTAGACTGGGTCTCTCTGGCCCCTTTGCATTAGCTACAGTTAAGAACAAAATCATGAGTAAGCCATGCAGCCTCTACAGATGACTCCGACATTGACTTCCTAGTGGGGCCACCATGGCTTTCTGACCCCGGTCTGCCTTGTCTTTATAGATTGCGCTGCTCCCCAACAATGCAGCTGAACTGGGCAAGTATGTCAATGGTGACAAGGTGCTGGCCTCAAACGCCTACCTCCCAGGACCTCCTGGCCTGCCTGGGGGTCAGGGCCCACCAGGTGAGTATGAAGAAGAGCCTGGGAAGCTGGTGGCATTTCTGCCCCTCCACCAGCTAGAATGGAGGCTGGGCTAAGTGAGAATTCGCACTCAGCAAGGCTGGCCAATGTTCTCCAGCTTCCATGAAATTGGATATGCAGGGTAACATGCCTGTCCAAGGAAAGACCATGAGGAGTTAGATTCTGTAGCTTATGAAGAAAGGGTAAATTTTCTAGGGTCAGATAAGATTCCTAGCAATCATTTTTTTAGATTATTTATTGGATATATTCTATATTTACATTTCATTTCCCTTTTTCTGGTTCCCCATCCCCCAAAGGTCTCACATGCCCTTTCTCTCCCCCTGTTCCCCCATCCACCCCTTCCCACTTCCCTGTTCTGGTATTCCCCTACACTGATGTTTTGATCCTTTCCAGCACCAGTGTCCACTCCTTCCTTATTGTCGGATATCATTTGATATGTAGATTGTGTCTTTGGTGTCCCAAGAGTCTAGGCTAATATCCACTTATCAGTGAGTGCATACCATGGGTATTCTTTAGAGACTGGGTTACCACACTCAGTATGATGTTCTCCAGCTCCATCCATTTCCCTAAGAATTTCATGAATTCATTGTTTCTAATGGCTGAATAGTACTCCATTGTGTATATATACCACATTTTTTGTATCCATTCCTTTGTTGAAGGACATCTGGGTTCTTTCCAGCTTCTGGCTATTATAAATAAGGCTGCTATGAACATAGTGGAGCATGTATCCTTATTGCATGCTGGGGAATCTTCTGGGTATATGCCCAGGAGTGGTATGGCTGGGTCCTCCGGAAGTATCATGTCCATTTTTCTGAGGAACCGCCAGACTGATTTCCAGAGTAGTTGTACTAGCTTGCAGTCCCACCAGCAGTGGAGGAGTGTTCCTCTTTCTCCACATCCTTGCCAACACCTGATGTCTCCTGAGTTTTTAATCTTAGCCATTCTGACTGGTGTGAGGTGAAATCTCAGGGTTGTTTTTATTTGCATTTCTCTAATGACTAATGATGTTGAACATTTTTAAGGTGTTTCTCAGTCATCTGAATTTCTTCAGGTGAAAAGTCTTTGTTTAGCTCTGTACCCCATTTTTGTATAGGATTATTTGGTTTTCTGGGGTCTAACTTCTTGAGTTCTTTGTATACATTGGATATTAGCCCTCTGTCAGATGTGGGGTTGGTGAAGATCTTTTCCCAATTTGCTGGTTGCCGATTTGTCCTTTTGACAGTGTCTTTTGCCTTACAGAAACTTTGTAATTTTATGAGGTCCCATTTGTCTATTCTTGATCTTAGAGCATAAGCAATTGGTGTTCTGTTCAGGAATTTTCCCCCTGAGCCAATGTCCTCAAGGGTCTTCCCCAGTTTCTTTTCTATTAGTTTTAGTGTGTCTGGTTTTATGTGCATTTTTAAAGCTGAGCATGGTACTATATACCTGGAATCCCAGTACTCAGGAAATCAGTAGAAGAAGGATCATATGAGTTAGAAGCTAGCCTCGGCTACATACTAAGATCCTATCTCAAAACCAAAGAGAAGCACCATGAAGACTGTTAGTCAAGTTCACCCTAGGAAAACTTAAATGTAGAGCAACAGACTCATAAAGTCATTCCATTCTTCTGAGTCGCACCCAGCCCCATCACCACTTCCTTTGGTTCTTTCTCTACCTTCTCTTACTGCTTCATGCATTTTCAACTCTACTCTGACTCCTAGTATATCATAGGTGGGATTTGTTGAAGTATAGATCATATAATGAGTAGGCCATTCCATGGTTGAGTTTGAGTTCTGACAAGCATCGACTCCCCCTAGAAATACTCCACATCAATCTTGTAATACAAGAAGTTTCCAGCACACAGGAAGTTCCCGTGAGACATATGCCACACCAGCTGTAGGTATTCACCAAAGGCTTTCCTTCACCAAGGCTTTCCTGTTCTAGGAAAATATACCAGAGGACTCTCTTGGCCTGTGTTCTGTACAGCTGGTTTTGTTTTCAATCAGTGTATAGTTTTAGGGATTCATTATTATTTAATTAGAAGATATTAATGTTCTGTCCTTTCCCAAGGAAAGATATGAGAACTTACTTCTTCAAGTTCTGAGGTGTTTTGCGCTTTATCATGGACGTCTCCACAATATACATCAGTTGAGGTAGTCAGAGGTAGGTTTTGGGGGATTGATCAGGCCAAGGAAGATTAGTAACATATCAGAACAGGAGGGCCTGGCCAAGCTTTTTATCAAATATCAGTAGAAGGCAAGGTTCAGAGTTCTTTCCAAAGGATTAAGTGCTTTTGGTCTACTTATGTCTTAATGCCCTGGGCTCTATTACTGGCCTAAGGCTCAGTCTACATAGAACTAACCCAAGACTTTAGTTTATCTTCTTGTTCATCCCATGGTCTGAATATTCTATGTATCAGACAGAAGTTTCTCAGGCAGATGCCTCACACCAACATCCTCTTGCTTTGTCTAAGGAGGTAGGAGCTCTCTCCATACAAACTGATTCCTACCACAGTGGCCCCAGTCCCTCTGTAAGAGGATGCTCTTGTTTGTATCTCCAGGCCAGTCTACATATCACTGGAACAAAGACAGCTACTGGAAGAGGAGACCCATTGGCTATTGTTTTCTTAAGTAAATGGCTCACTCACTAGTCTGCCTTCCAGGTCTGTCAGCTGGTTTCTAACATGGTTTGAGCTGTCCAGGGTCCTTGAGGAAACAGGGTGATTGAAGATGGGCTTTTTGCAATGCATAAAGAATTTGTCATTTATTTCTAGTCTTGGGTTGTTTTCCGATGACATGTATTGGAGTGGCTAGAGAGCTCACAAGATCCTCTCACTTAGAAACAGAAGTTCTACCCAGAGTCCATCGTGAGTTGCATACTGAAGCAATAGTACAGGAGAGTGCCCTGGGCTGGATCCTTTGGCATTAGAGATAAGGAATATCTTGAGCTCTCTAGCCTCCAGTGGTATAAAAGGGTCTTTTCATTTGCATATTAAGGTCCTACATTTTAAAGGCACTTGACACACAGTGACCGTGATGTTTACTGGTTAGGTAACTGCAGATGACATCTCGCCTCTAGCTTGTCTTTCTGCTACCAGACATACAATAATTATAGCAGTGATCTGTCCCTTTCACAAATAAACTCTTTCAGTATGTACCTGGAATAAGCATTGGGAGTTGGGACATGGGACACATTTGAATGAAAAATCAACTGCCTTCACCTTTGCCTTAATTATTCTGTGAACTAGAAATGATTCCTCGTAATATAAAAAAACCTAAGGTCTTTGGTTCTTTGTTTTCTTTTCAAGAATCTGAAAGTATTCCCTGCTGTTACTGTGAGTTCTGTTAGTAGGAGCTAGATAACGCAAAAGAGATGATATGGCACAGTAAGTAAAAGATTGACCTTTGGACAAAGGAAGCCACTGGAGGGTTTTCTCCTTTCAAATCAGGCTCCTTACAGAGCATTGGGAATAGTTAAGAACCAGACACATGACATACTCTAGCATCTGGCTCCTGTCTGAATCACCTCAGAGTCCGATTCTGCTGACTGTAGTATCGCTTGGTAGCTGCTTATTTATCTTTCTCTTGCTTATTAATGTGTGTCAAATGTTTTCTTGACGGCTACACATCATTTGTAGATAAACACCAGAGCCTAGGGAACTTGCTAATCACTCTTTGAGACAGCCCCCCCCCCCTTCTTTTGTCAGATCTATTACAGGAAGTCATCTTAATGAGTGGTTAAGTCAGCTTGGGGCTTTGTTGTCACTAAATTTACCTTCAGTGCTTTGCGGCCTTCAACTGTTCAAACCCCTCCAGTGGGTAAGATGCTGCGTCTTTGTGCTGAGTCATATCAGTAACTGTTCAAGCCCCTCCAGTGGTAGGGTGCTGATCCTTTGTGCTCAGTCAGTACCTGTGGGGTTTCTCTGAATTCCACTGGCTTTCTGTAGTTCCTACATAGTCCTCTATACTCTTGTCCTTTCCTCAATAATAAATCCCTCTTACTTTATATTTCATGCTAGAGTGGTGGATGTAGAGGCAGTTTCACTTTTCTTGGTCCTGTGCTCCAGGCCTTGGATAAATAAGACCTCTTCTTTATTCTCGCCCATAGCAAATTATGGACAGAACACCTTTCTACTCTTCCCTCACAAGGAGGAGGTATATATAATGCCTACAGGAGAGAGCATAGGCACTCCATCTTGGAATATCTAGGATTTTATGGTAATGGTTAAAAGTAGGAAAGTTCTATAGTTAAGAGACATGCAACAGAGCTGCAAAGAATGTGTGAGGAGTGAACGAGATTGGTAAGAGGCAGGAGGCATCAGCTATGGGGCAGGAGTTGAGGCAAATACACCAAAGGTGGAAGCCTAGAAGCCTTTTAGTGCCTACTGTGAGTGAAGTACTATGCCACATACTATGTGCAAGTATCTACATTTTTATCTAATACAACCATTGTACATTGAGTACAATGTACAATGTACCATTGAGCTTTATTCAGATTTGGAGATAAAAGACTAAGGTCCAAAGAGCTCAAGTAAATTGTCAGGGATTCAAATGTAGGCCTCCATGGTAGTAAAACTTCTACTACTGTCTGTGTGAGTATGTGTGTACACATGTTTCTGGGTGCTCATGCATGCTCAGTGTGTGTACATGAAGGACAAAGGTCAACACCTTGGTGTCTTTCTGTATCACTGTCTGCATTTCACATTTCAGATAGACTGGCTGACCAGAAAACCATCAGGAACTTCCTATATTGACCCACTCACCCTCTGAGACTCCATTTATAGACATGCACCACAACACCAAGCTTTCGAATGGGTACTATGCATCTGAACCTGGGCCTTCATTCTTAGGCAGAAAGTGCTTTAACCACTGAGCCATCTGTACAACCCCCAAACCTTGTACTCTTAAGCACTCTCTAGATAACATTACATACTTCTGCAATCCAGGAGCAGAGAGGCAAGGAGCAGGACATGTTTAAGCGGGTAGAGCATGTGGATCACTGACTGAGTAGGCTGGTTGTGGAACAAGGGATCTACTGAAGGAAGATTCTCAAATTTCTCCCTTGAGTAGATGGGTGACTAAGGCTCCAATAAAAAGAGAAAGGTGATGTCACTTTTAATTGTGTTGAGTTTAAATCCCCATGGGCACAGTAATATAAATACTACACGGCAAGTAGCAGAGTTAAGAGAAAAGTCTACAGTGACCCCTAAACTCTGTAGTATGGGGTGTGTGCTAATAAGATGTTCTTGATTACAGGCTCACCAGGACCCAAGGGGAGCCCTGGATTCCCTGGTATGCCAGGCCCTCCTGGACAGCCAGGCCCACGGGGCTCAATGGGACCTATGGGACCATCCCCTGACCTGTCTCATATTAAGCAAGGCCGGAGGGGCCCTGTGGTCAGTATCTTCTCTGAGAATCATGTAATATTTGGGGAGGGGGTGTTCTTGTCCCTTTTTTTTCCCAATTAAATCATCACATGCTTGTGTCTTCTAGGGTCCACCAGGAGCACCAGGAAGACATGGCTCCAAGGTGAGTCTTATAAACAGCCCTTAGTGGCTGCAGGTCTGTTTCTACCCACTGTGGCATCCGATGAAGCTCAGCCAACCATAGCTTCCTTCCCTGTGTTGCATGTAGCAAAGTTGAAATGCACATACACAGGTTAACAGTGGCAAACCTGGCCAAACCCATAATCTCTAATGCTTGAGAATCCTAAACCTTTGGAGCACATGTAACACTGTGGGAGGAAGGAATTTTGAGCTGGGTGTTGTGACTTAAGCCTCTGGGTAGTGGTGATCACACTTGCTTTTTCTCACTAGCCTGCATTTTTTTTTTTTTTAGAATGGCCTTACTTGTTTAAGTGGAGACTGATATACAACTCTATTATACACAAGTGGTAGCTTCCCTGTTCAAAGTTGACTGCGGCTTGTCTCCTAGAACAGCCAGTATGGCTTACTTTGAAAGCTTGGTGTTTCCCATATTGCCTAGAAAAACAAGAGTCCTAATCAGATCTGGTTTGAAAATATATAGCTTTGTGAGGACCCAGCAGCTGAGCCATTTTACCCAAACTTGCTGGTTCCAAAAAAAGGTCCCCTGAGCTCAACTTCAACTGCAAATTGATTTCTTACACAAAATGCTTATTTCCTGAAGGAGTATCATTGTGGGGGTCTAACCAGAGACTGTGGTGCTTACATCTGCATGCTCCAGAATGCTAACCCTTGTCCTTTGGTTTTAGGGGGAGAGAGGAGCGCCTGGGCCCCCAGGGTCTCCGGTAAGTTGCATTGTCTGTCCTGCTTACGCAGTGGGTGTGGCTCTCAGGGGTGTGGCACTCATAAAATGATAGAGAGGGACTAGTGAGATAGCTCCATGGGTAAAGGCACTTGGTGGCAGAGGCCCACCCTCCCATGCTGTCTCTCAAGCAGTCAGGTCTATGGTTAGGAGGAAACCTGTAGATACCTTAAGCAGCCGGTTTGGATTTTTAAAATTTGTTTTCTGCTATTACTTTTTCTTTTCTCTTGGATACTCTTCATGTGAAATCTCTCCTCTGAAGTCAGCTATGCCAGGAATCTGTTTCTAAATGTAAGATGTTTGAAAGAAGGGCTAAGGAGGAGGCTTAGTCAGGATAGTGCATGACATGCAGGCTAGGGGACCTGAGTTCAGTCCCCAGAGGCCATGTGAAGAAGTCAGTGCTGGCAGAGTGCCCTTGTAACCCCAGCTCTGAGCAGGTGGAAGTAGGTGGATCCCTGGGGAATAGAATCAGCATTTCCAGGATAGTAACAATAGATCCTTTCTTTAAAAAAAAAAAAAAAAGTGGACAATGCCTAAAGAATGTAAACCAAGGTTGGCTTGTGCCCCCCCCCATACACACACACACACACACACACACACACACACACACAGTGACTTAGCTACTTTTTTATTGCTGTGCTAAAACACCCTGGTCAAGGCAACTTATAAAAGAAAACATTTAACTGGCTTAAAGTTTCAGAAGTTTAAAGTCCATGACTGTCACGGCAGCAGGCAGCAGACAGCATGGTACTGGAGAAGTAACTGAAAACTTACATCTTGATTCATAAGCATGAGGTAGAGAACTAATTAGGAATGGTATAAGGTTTTGAGACCTGAGAGCCTGTCCCCAGTGGCACACCTCCCACCTCTTAATTCTTCCCAAATGATCCAACTGTTCAAATGAATGAATGACTCTATAGGATCATTCACATTTAAAACACCCTAAATCCCATAGACTTGTGGTCCTATCATAAGGCAAAAGGCAGTTCATACAACTTCAAAAGTTCATCCCAGAGTCTTCCACAGTCTCAACACAATTTAAAAGTTCAAAGTCTTCTGAGACTCAAGGCAACCTCTTATGAGTAACCCCCTGTAAAATGAAAAAGCAAATTACTTGTTTTCAGCCCACAATGGCCCACATTACCATTATGAAAGGAGGAATGGAGGCATGGTGAGGAAATACTGGGCCAAAGCAGGATGGAAGCCCAGCAGAGCAACCCCCAAATCCTGCAGCTCCATCTCAGATGCCAAAGGCGTAGATGGCTCTACCCTTGCATTTTTGTCGCCTATGGCTACTCTCTCAGGCTAGTCCACTCCCTGTGTGCAGGTCTCCCTGGTACATTCCACAGCTTGGGGACCTCTAACACCCTGTAGTTTCTAACGCAACCTAGGCTTCATTTTCATAGCAGGGACCTCTCGGGCCCTCCATGCAGGGACTCCCCAGGCAGGCATTTGGCCTCCTCGGCAGCTCTCCTTAACTGTGAGGAAGATTCCATAGTCCCTTTGCTCCTATATCCTTTCTAAACCTAAAAACCAAAAATCACATGGCTGAAGCTGCCAAGTTTTTGTGGACTGCTTGAGATGGGGCCCTCCCTAGCCCCTCCAACCCTTCATTGAATTAAATTTACATTAAGTTGTGTTTTGTTGTTGCTCTTTAAGAGCAGCTAGTTCTTGGCCAGGCATGGTGGGGGCATGCCTGTAATCCCAGCACTTGGGAGGCAGAGGCAGGCGGATTTCTGAGTTCGAGGCCAGCCTGGTCTACAGAGTGAGTTCCAGGACAGCCAGGGCTACACAGAGAAACCCTGTCTCTGTCTCGGGGGGGGGGGGGGGGGAAGAAAAGAAAAACAAAAGAAAAAGAAAAAAAGAGCAGCTAGTTCTTTAGGCTGTTTCCTTTTATAAGCTGCAGAATTAGGTGGGTGGAGTCTTGGCCCTGAAGGCACCACTCCCTTTATTTTTGTATCTGGACTTTCCTTATCTCTCTTTCACCCTAAGCTTTGGTTTCAACGTTAAATTTCCTGATATTCCTTTTCTTTCTAAATTGTATATTTTGCATTTCTTTTATGCCCTGCTTCCTCATTTTCACTGTAGAAACTTACACGAGAATGATTACTAATAACCATGCAATATCAGGCTGTCTTGAAATCTCCTCTGCCAGAGAAATTAATCCATTGTTTGCAATTTTGCCTCAGGTAAAATGTTAAGACAAAGGCAGAAAGCAGCCACACTCTTTGCTAAAATACCACAAGAATGACCTCTAGCCCAGGTGCTAATATGGTTCCTCTCTGAACTCTTGAATTGGAGTGATGCCTTCCAAGCTGCTTACTGGCCCTTTTAAGCTCTGCTTATAGAATTCAACAACTTTTCATATTCCAAAGCCCCAAAATCTTCCCATATTCCTCCCCCCAAAAAACCATTACATTCAGGCCTGCCACAGCAATAGTCCACCTAGTGTTACCAGTTTCTGACTTAATTACTTTTTTATTGCCAAAATCTCGTGACTGAAACAACTTACAAAAGAAAGCATTTAACTGGCTTACAGTTTTAGAACTGGAAGTTGACTGACCACTTATAGTTTGACCAGGATGGTGAGGATATGGCTGCAGGCAGGCAGGCAGACAAGCATAGCCCTGAGGCAGTAGCTGAGCGATTACATTTGACCCCCAGGCACAAGGCAGAGAGCTACCTGGAAATAGTGTAGGTTTTTGAAACCTCAAAGCCTGTCTCCCCCCCACCATTAACACACCTCCCCCAACAATACCACACCACACCTCCTAATCCTTCCCAAACAGTTCCACCAATTGAGGACCAAGTATTCAAACATCTGAGACTGTTAGTGCCATTCTCATTAAAACCAACACACACACACACACACACACACACACACACACAACTAGAATATATTGTCAAATGACCACTGGCTCCAATACCAGTATAAAAAAAAAGCTCTCTGAGATAAAGAAGACATTTGATGTATATATGTACACTATCTGAGAGATTAAAAATAAGCAGAAATATGAGAAAATGCAAACAAGTCTGCTGCTTCTAGAGAAGCAACTATGTGTTCTGAGGAAGGACCGAGAGACCTTGCTCAGAACCTTGCTGCCACCCGACCTCTTGCTCCTATCAGCTTTCTAACTCCAGGCCTTTACCTAGCATCTGTTGACATTCGCTCCTTATCTACACAGTGGGCTATGATTTGTCATACCCCCTGTATGAGCATGACAAGGGTCAGAGGGCGTCAGAATGCTGCATCTCAGTGTGTTATGGTGTCTCTTGCAGCCTCTAAGGTAGACGCTGCTGAATAGCGTCCATCTTGGATGTTGGTATGATTTTACCTTTAAAATGCCCATGGACTCAGAACATGCATGCTTAAAGGCCTTCAGTTTTTTTCCTGTGGACCATGCTCTATAACATTCTCTAAAACGCTACATGGATATTAAAGCTTACCAAATATTATGCATGATGAAGAATGTCTAATTATAGAATTTGGAAGGTTTGATTTGGATCTTTCTGGACAATAAGAGTAGATAATAAGGGACAACACACTCTCCATATCATTTAATTCTTCATCTTACAAACATATTAACAATTTCATTTTTAAAAGAAAAACAGAAAACATTAGAACTATTGTTAGTTCTCTGTTAAGCCCTTTGCAACCCGTTTAAATGTCCACCTATGTGCCCAGTGGGAACCTTCAGTGTTGAGTCTGCATTTTACAGGTGGAAAAAATTTAAACACATACAAATCAGGTCATTTGCCATGGTCACACAGCATGGAAGAGGTTGGTTCAAATCCAGCAGGACCTCAACCTCTTGACCACTGCTCTGACTTCCGGGTTTCTATAGAAACTCCCCGAGAAAGGAGAGGTAGCTGTGTCACCAGTGTCATGTGTGAGGAGAGGGTCACCGGCTGCTCATACAGTCCTTAAGTCTATTTAGGTTACAGAGTTGGTTAGAAGGTAGACACTCACAAGCAGCAGGGCGCGTGGGTGGCAGAACCGGGCAGTCTGCTGCTGCTGCTGCCATGAGTAATTTCACAGCTTCCGGCTGGATGTTGCCATGGTGAGTACCTTCACAGCTTCGATTCCTCCCATGTGCACAGGGACCCCCGGGTTCTTTCGACTTCCTGCTGCTTGTCCTGGCCGACATTCGAAATGACATCACAGAGCTGCAGGAGAAGGTGTTCGGACACCGGACTCACTCTTCCGCCGAGGACTTCCCCCTACCTCAGGAATTCTCCAGCTACCCGGAGACGCTGGACTTTGGGTCCGGGGATGACTACTCCAGAAGAACTGAATCGAGAGACTCTGAGGGCCCGAGAAACTTTTATCCATAGCCCATTCCATATCTTCACGCCACCAGAAGAGAAGCGAGCCTTTGGCCTTTCTGTTACTCTGCTTTCAAACTGTTTTCCAAGTTCCCTGAGCATCACACTAGCAACAGGAGGATGTGATGAGTTAATGTGCTGTTCTTGAAGAGCCCATGGGTGGTTGACATCAGGGCTTTCTGCGACATCTTGGTTTTTCAAGAGCTTTTGGGTTTCTGTGTTCATGGCTTCCACAGGATCTCCAACTTTGGCAGAGTGGGAAAGAGGAGAAATGGCAACATGGGATCTTAGAAGTGTAAGATTCCTTCGAAAAAGAAAGTAATGTTCAAGTACTTGACTCTTCACTCTCTACTGTCAGGAGGAAGGCTTTTCAGGTGTGGGGGAAGAGCATGGAAGAAGCAACCATGGAGAATGACATGGGTAGAAAATGACTTTCCTTATCAATGTCCCAGATTTCAAATTCTGCATCCTGTTTTCCAGCTTGATGGTTTTGGTTGGTTGGTTGGTTTTGGTTTTTTGTTTATTTATTTTTGTTTTGTTTTTTGGTTTTTTGGTTTTGGTTTTTGGTTTTGTTTTGTTTTGTTTTTTTAATTTGGTTTCAAAAAAAAGAAATTGGAAAGAATGTGTTCAGAAAGATAGAGAATTAGCTTTATATTTCCTGTCACATTGGTTGCCACAATTTAAAATTTAGATATGACAGTCTCATTGATTCATGCAGATCCTACGTGGAGAGGGGAGTTCCTTTGTTTGATCGGGTTTTCTAGGGGCTTTGGGGCGACGACACTGTACATGCTAGAACAGAGAGCTACTGGAGGCCAGGACAGTTGAAGACTGGTCAAAGATGTTGTCCTTCACCGTACATGTTGATTATGGCTGACTTTTAAAAGGAAGTAGAGGGTGCCCTGGCACTGACAAGGTGGCCAGACATGCCAGCAAGGCCGGATCCAGGTGGAATCAAGGCTGGAGGGAAGTGTCTGGCCTGGAATCTTGGCCAAGGGTGACACTGAGAGGCACTTCCCTAAAACTAGATCACCAGAGGCAAATTAATCTGCTCTTAAGAAATCTGAAGTCCTCATCCAGGGCCAGCCAAGCTTTCCAGCACGCTTGGGATAACACACAGCTGAGAGGTCTCTTGAGATAGAGAAGGAGGGGGAGGTTTTGCTAACTTGGCATAATCTTCCACTATTTCCCCATGACTTGGTTAAAATCCCTGTTGTTCTAGGGCTCCTTGACTTTTTGTCCTGGGCCAGGTGGAGATGGCTCGGAGGCCAGCGCACTTCCTAATGTCTCCCTGAGCCCCTTCTTGGTGTCTCTGGCTTCTTGTTTCAGGGATCGATCAGCTACCGGCTTCCTTCGTGAACACCTTCTCCTCCAGTGTGCAGCACATGGTTGCCCACACCAGGGTCTCTGTTTGCTGTCCTGCAGTGTCCCCTTATATCTCTAAAAGGTTTGCATTTGCATTGACCTTTTTCCCTGTATTACTTAAGCTTCCATCGTCTGCCCACCCCTACTGTGACAGTGTGTTGGAAGAACACTGCTGTTGGTTTGCATGACGCTGCACCACCCACTCTTCTCTCTGAGCAATGAGAAGGGGCTCTGTCTACAGTCAGCCAGAGACCGGTGGTCTTCACGCCCCTACCCCAGCTCCCTACCCTCTCATCCCTCTCCTCGCTCTCTTCCCTTCCCTCTTTTCTCTCTTCCTCTCCTCTTCCTTTTCCCTTCTCTCTTTCCTCTATTCCTGTCCTTGCTTCCCATCTTTCTCTCCACCTCTCCCTTCAGTTCTTTTGCTTGTCGGCTTTCTGCTTCCCTCCCTCCCTCCCTCCCTCCCTCCTTCCATCCTTAGTTCTCTCCCTCTGCTTTCTTCCCTCCCTCCCTCCCTACCTACCTACTTCCTTCCTCCTTTCTTTCCTTCCCGGTTTCCTTCCTTAGTTCCCTCTCTCTACTCCCTCCCTCCTCTCCTCCCTGCTCGCCTGCCTATCTTCCTATCTGGTTAGAAAGACAGGATTCCCACACACTCACGCCCAAACCCCCCGTGGCTGTCCACCCCGCAGCCCACGATGAAGGCAGGCCCACATTTGCATGGCTTGCTTGCTGTCTCTCCCTCCCTCCTGCCCCCTCAGTTTCTCCAGAGCCTGAGCATCACCACAGATGACCTTGCCAACCATGGCTTCCTGAAGAGATGGTGCAAGCACGGTCAGGTGCCACCTGGAATCTCTCTAGTGCTTGCCTGCTTCGAGAACCGGTTGTTTAAAGGGTGTGGACGGATGAATTCTCAAAACCACGCACAGGCTCTGCGAGCGAGGGTTATGTCCGGCTTTTTTTTTTTTATGAGGAATTTTATAACTACTTTTTATGTCTGTTTTTTTATAGACAGTGAAATGTATGTGGAAATATAATCTTTATTGCCAAATGCTGGTAAAATGCAGGCACACTCCGTGTTTGGCTGGAGGCCAGGATAATGTACCGAAAGATCGACGTGAAAGTCACAGTGTCTGGGATTTATGGGTCTGTCTAGATAATTATCTCCAGGAAAACATAATAGTCTGTATTTTGTAACCTCAATATGCTCAATATGCCGTGTCAATTTAGATAAACATTACTCCTCAGACTTTCAAAACTTGGACTACTAACTAATTACAAGACCAAAGCATGTCCTCTACTGGTCCAAATTATGGATTTTTAGTGATAAGGCATTATTGCTCCCATATCTTTTAGTTGTGGATAGAAAAATCAAAGCTTTTCTGTCTAAACAAACTTCTGCTCAAAATACCATAGGAAGGTCTTTGGGAGGAAGGACAGTTCAGGACAGAGTTACCGAGTCACTTCATATCTCATAGGGAAAATGTTTTAGTTTTTTATACACCCTTCGACCTTTTAGTATAAATGTTCAACTTTTCAAATAGTTCCACAAGTTAAGACTTGGTTATTGTCTTAGTCAGGGTTTCTATTCCTGAACAAACATCATGACCACAAAGCAAGTTGGAGAGGAAAGGGTTTATTCTGCTTACACTTCCACATAGCTGTTCATCACCAAAGGAAGTCAGGACTGGAGCTCAAGCAGGTCAGGAAGCAGGAGCTGATGCAGAGGCCATGGAGGGATGTTCCTTACTGGCTTGCTTCCCCTGGCTTTCGCAGCTTGCTTTCTTATAGAACCCAAGACTACCAGCCCAGGGATGGCACCACCCACAAGGGGCCCTCCCTCCTTGATCACTAATTGAGAAAAATGCCCCACAGATGGATCTCATGGAGGCACTTCCACAACTGAAACTCCTTTCTCTGTGATAACTCCAGCCTGTGTCAAATTGACACACAAAACCAGCCAGTACAATTGACCCCTTGTCAACTTGACACACAAACACATCACTATTAAGCCTCAACCCTTACTTTCTTATTCATCCCCAAGCTCTAAATAACATTAAAAGTCCCATAGTCTTTACATATTAAAAGTTCAATACCTTTAAAATGTCCAATATCTTTTAAAATTCAAAGTCTTTTAAAAATTCAAAGTCTCTTAACTGTGGGCTCCGCTAAAATACTTTCTTCCTTCAAGAGGGAAAAATATCAGCACACAGTCACCATCAAAAGCAAAACTCAGACTCCAATGGTTCAAAGTCTGGGATCCAACTCGAGATCTTCTGGGCTCCTCCATGGGCTTGGGCCACTTCTCCAGCTCTGCCCTTTGTAGCACACAGCTTGTCTTCTAGGCTCCAGCTGCCTGTACTCCACTGCTGCTGCTGTTCTTGGTGGTCATCTCATGGCACTGGCATAATCAAAACACTGTTGTCTTCCACTACAACTAGGCTTCACCAATAGCTTCTCATAGGATGTTTTCATGGTGGCAAGCCTCAACTCCTATGCATGACCCCTTCAGTCCTGGGCCATCAATTGCAACTGAGGTTGTACATTTACCAATGGCCTTCCACGGCCTCTCATAATGCCGAGCCTCGGCTGCTCTTCATGACCCCTCCATGCCTTCAAAACTAGTACCACCTGGGTGACTCTTACGCAATACCAAGTCCAGCCACAGCATAAAGTACAACTGTGATGATCTCTGGAACACAGCCTAGGTGCTCTCAGAAAACACTTCCCAGAAGATTTCACCTAAGTGATGCTGGTCTCTTAATCATGGCTAGTTTCTTAGCTCCAGCTAACCAGCATCAATAGTCCCAGTAACATAACGGTTTGCTTTAGTGGTTCTGGTATCTTGTTGATCACAGATGATTCTTCAGCCCCAGCTAACCAAAACCACAGAATATTCACATCAAAACATGGCCCTGATAAGAGTCTTAAATCTTCCCTCTGAAATTTCACAAGCCAGGCCTCCATCTTCTATGCTGTTCTCAACATTATCTTCCAAGCTCCTACACAACATCCCACAGAGGTTCCAACACTGAATGGACCACCTAACCCTAAGTTCCAAAGTCCTTCTACAGTCCTCCCCAAAACATAGTCAGGTTGTCACAGGAATACCCCACTTCTGGTACCAATTTGTCTTAGTCAGGGTTTCTATTCCTGAACAAACATCATGACCACAAAGCAAGTTGAAGAGGAAAGGGTTTATTGAGCTTACATTCCATGCTGCTGTTCATCACTAAAGGAAGTCAGGACTGGAACTCAAGCAGGTCAGGAAGCAGGAGCTGATGCAGAGGCCATGGAGGGATGTTTCTCACTGGCTTGCTTCCCCTGGCTTGCTCAGTCTGCTCTCTTATAGAACCCAAGACTACCAGCCCAGGGATGGCACCACCCACAAGGGGCCCTCCCTCCTTGACCACTAATTGAGAAAATACCCCACAGATGGATCTCATGGAGGCACTTCCCCAACTGAAACTCCTTTCTCTGTGATAACTCCAGCCTGTGTCAAATTGACACACAAAACCAGCCAGTACAGTTATGAATTGCCTCTGTGTTTATAAAGCAATGGGTATAAAAATTCACTGAAAATAATATAAAGAAGGTTTGCAGTTTAGTTCAGGAAAATGAAATTTTCCAGTTCCAGAGGGGAAAATAATCAGCTTTCCTGAGTCAGATAAGTGTTAGGAGTCAGGTGTGGTGGTAGACACAGTGTAATCCCAGCGCCTGAGAAGCAGTGATACGCAGATGCGGAGTCCAAGGTCAACCTTGGCTACATAACAAGTGGAGCCAGCTTGGGCTATCTGAGACCCTATTTCAAAATAGTAATGATGATGATGATGATGATGATAATTAGTAGAGGACTGAAGAGAAGGCTCAGAGGTTAAGAATGCTTGCTGCTCTTCCAAAGGTGCAAAGTTCAGCTTCCAGCTTCTGCATCAGGCAGCTCACAAACTCTTATAACCCCAGGTCCAGGTGATCTGACACCCTCTTCTGGCTTCCAGAGCACCTGCACTCATGTGCACACACACATAGATACGCATACGCATAATTCAAATAAAGTCTTTTTTTAAAGGAGTGGGTACAAAGAGGATGCGGCCTTTTCCTGTTTTCTATATTACTTTCCAGTACTTGCTACAGAATTAGCTAAAGTCATATTGTGTGAAGTCAGTCCATTATCCAACAGGAAAATAAGTGATCTTGGAGGGAAGGAAGAAGCATTGGCCCCATCAAAGGCCAGGTGTAGAGTACCCTGGTAGACCCAGGTAGATCACATTCCCTTTCTAAGGTTCTGAACATCCTTGGCCTCAGAAGTGCCACTATCAGGCACTGGCATGGAGCTTCTTCATGACCAGCCATCCAGCTGTGCCTTGAGGTCTCAGGAAGCAACCCCCCATCTTATTTTGAGCATCATTTTCCTCTTCTTCCCAGGCTCACAGAGATGGCCTCAGGAGCCTCCTTCTGCAAGCTTATCTTACAGACAACTGTTCTAAAAGGGAAAGCTATTGGCTGGAATCTGAGCCAAACAATTAGTAAAATAGAGGCTTCTATTTAGGGAAATACAAGGTTCATTTCCTGACACAGTAATCATGTATGTTTCACAACATGTCAAAAATACTTTTCTATTTGGATGTTTTTACAAACAAGGCTGTCATTGTTAAAGCTGAAATGGTGTGCTTTATATACCCTTCCTACAAATCATAGAGAAACCACAGGACAGGACATATGGGCTATAGATCCCTTAGGGAGCTCAGCATGTCTTGTCTGATTCCCAGAGCTTGATCCCTGAGTGGTTCTTGAGTCTGTTTTTATTTCTCAGTAACTGGTCATATACTTCAGTATCTCTGTCCATTATTTATATCAGGTCTTATAAGAGTCAAACTGATATTCCAACAGTCATGGATGTAACACTATGAAGTGCATTTGTATGACTGTATATGCTTAATAACAAAGTTATTTTTCTTACGTGGGTCTCCTGTGTTCTGTCCTGGCACTGCTGTAAAAGGAGTCATCCTCTGGCCAACTGAATATGGTGCATCCATTACTTTGCTCATTGTATGCCAGAATATCTGACACAAGAAACTTAAGGAGGTTCACCCCCCCTTAGGTTTTGAGGGACACTTCATCATGGTGGGAAATTACAGCTGCAGACACCATGGTGGCTGATGACACTGCATCTGTAGTCAGGAAGCAGACACTCCTACTTCCCTGTCGATTGTTGGCCTCTCTGAGAACTAAGTACCTAGCTATCTTCCTCTTTACTAGATTAAGGGGTCCTGGGATGGCTGGGGAGATGGCTTAGTTGGTAAAATGTTACCATGTAAGCTCAAGAACTCAAGTTCAGATCCCCAGAACCCATATGAAAAGCTGGGTGCTGCAGCATGCATCTGTGATCCTAGCCCAGAGAAGGTAGAGAAAAGAAAATCCTTGGGTGCTTGCTTCCATTTCAGTGAGAGACCTTATTTCAAAAAATAATGTAAAAACGGTTGAGGAGGCATCACCTATTGACCTTTGACTTCCATTTGTATGCATGGACACATATGTACAAACATATGATACATACACTGATATTTACACACACACACACACACACACACACACACACACGAACTTTGCTTTCCTCTCTTGGTGGCATATACGACAACTCAGAGTACACAGAAAGAGTTGAATAAATTGGATTTAACTAACATTTATTCTTCACAAAACTCTAGGGTAGGTGGCTTTATTATGCCACACATCCTGAGAGTTAATTTATCTTGTCTACTGCCACAAAGCTAAAACCATTTCTTTTTAAAAAGGTGAATTTCAGAATATTCAACAGCTCACTCTGTTTGTTGACTCTGTACACGTATCACAGACATACACTGTCTTGGTTTGAATATGCTTGGCCCAGGGAGTGGCACTATTTGGAGGTTTGGCCTTATTGGAGTAGGTATGGCCTTGTTGGAGTAGGTGTGTCACTGTGGCTGTGGGCTTTAAGAACCTCATCCTAGCTGCCTGGAAGCCAGTCTTCTCCTGTCTGCCTTCAGATGAAGTTTTAGAACTCTGAGCTCCTCCTGCACCATGCCTGCCTGGACACTGCCATTCTCCTGCCTTGGTGATAATGGACTGACCTCTGAACCTGAAAGCCATCCCCAATTAAATGTTGTCTTTATAAGAGTTGCCTTGGTCACAGTGGCTGTTCACAGCAGTAAAACCTTAACTAAGATATACACACATTCTTTCCCCACTTGAGAATTACATAAAAGGCTGCCATGGTGCAGAAGATAACACAAGGAAAATGTGTCAACAAGACAATGCGGGGCCATTTGCTTCCCAATGCTCTAATCTACGCTGGGTTGACAACCTTTCTGACCTCCTGCTATAAGGCATCTGAGAAATGCATAAGTAGAGTTGTTACGATTGTCCTTAGTGGCAACAAAAATAGACCAAAATTAATACAGTTATTCCCCAAAGGTAACTAGGAGTCAAGACTTCAAAAGGGGAGTCTCAAAGGGGAAAACAGAATAGATTTAAGAAACAGTCTATTCACCAAACTGCGACACTGTTACTGTTGCCAAGAGGCACTTGCTGACAGGAACCTGATATGGCTGTTCCTTGGGAGGTTCTGCCAGCAACTGGCCAATGCAGACGTGGGTGCTTGGAGCCAACCATCAGACTGAGCTCAGGGTCCCCAGGTGGGGAGCTGGGGGAAGGACTGGAAGAGCTGAGGGGGATTACAACCCCATAGGGAGAACAATGTCAGCTAGTCGGACCACCCAGTGCTCCCAGGGACTAGACCACCAACCAAGGAGTGTCCATGGCTCCAGATACATATGTAGCAGAGGATGGCCCTGTCTGACAGCAATGGGAGCGGAGGCCCTTAGTCCTGTGGAGGTTTGATGCCCAAGCAAAGGAGGATGCTGGAGCAGTGGCAAGGGGGGAGGGGGGCCTGAGGGGGGGGCAGGAGGTGGCAGATGTGGGATAAGGGGTTTGTAGAGGGGTAATTGGGAAGTGGGATATCATTTGAGATGTAAACAAATGGAATGATTAATTTTTTAAAAAGAAAGAAAGAAAAGAAACAAAGAAACAAAGTGTCTTTTACAAGGAAACATGCAATTGTTTGAGATAGTTTTTATGTCAATTCCTTATTAATAGTCATTACCAACACATTTCACATTGAGCTTCATGCAAACAGTAGGGGCCATGAAGCATGTGCTCGCTCTCTCTCTCTCTCTCTCTCTCTCTCTCTCTCTCTCTCTCTCTCTCTCTCTGCACAGAGCTCTTACTCAGCAGATAGTGGTCTGGTGAGTTTACCTGATGACAGGATAACGTGCAGAACGCCTGAAGGAGTGACGAGACAGAGCCTAACTTCAGTGGCTTCCAAATGCTTCCCAGCATGACCCACTGAGAAAGCATGGTTTATACAAAGTGCCAGCGCATAACACGTATAATTGAGGCAAGCATCTCACCATGTATATTTTTACTGTATAGACTACATTCTCATGTTTTCTCTATACAATTGTTTTTAATTTGGGTCACGCCCATGAGCTGTCGTTATGACTTATTGATGAGTGACAGCCCATAACTTGAAGACCAGTCGACTGAGTCAGTCCCCCTCAAACTTCACTGTACACATAATTACCTGCAGATCTTTATGAGAATGAACACTGACTCGAAGGGTTTGAGGTTTGCATTCTTGCAAGCTCTCAAGTGATGTGATGTGTTTGTGAAATGAGCTGTATGGAGCAAAGACTCGTCTCTCTCGTGGGAATGTATGCCCCGAACATTGCGCACAAGCAGAGCAAAATGATTAATTTGCAACTCTGATAGGATTTGGGAGTTCACATGTGGCTACTACATCCAAATTACTCAGTCCCTTTGCCACTTTTTAAAAAATATAATTGGCCCCATGTCTGTGGATTCAACTGAGGGCCTAAGATGTGCAGGAAAATACTCTGTGTCTGTACTGAGTATGTGCAGACTTTCTTCTTGCCCTTCCCTAAGCAGTACAGTTATTAACACAGAATTTCCCTGTGTTGCTTATGCAAATAATGTAGAGATACAAAGTCTGTGGGTGGATGTGATGGGTTATATGCAAATGCACTTTTTAAGAGTTATTTTTGTATGCACAAGGATGACTATGTACCTATATGTTATGTATGTGCAATGCCTACAGAGGCCAGGGGAAGGTGTCAAATCCACCTGGCATGGGTTCTAGGAACTGAATTCAGGTCCTCTAGAAGAGCAGCAAGCACTTCAACTGTTGAGATACCTTTCCAACCCCAAATACACCACTCTTTAATAAAGCACTTGAAAATCCTCAGAGTTTGATAACTAAGAAGTGGGGATTGTTGGGGCCACTCCCTTAAATCCCTGGAAACTGGTCAATCCCACAACAGCAAGATTAGCCTGGCATGATGATGCACACCTTTAATCCCAGCACTCCGGAGGCAGAGGTAGGAAGATCTCTGAGTTTGAAGCCAGCCTGGTCTATAGAGTGAGTTCCATGACAGCCAGGGCGACATGGAGAAACTCAAATGTCTCGAAACAAAGCAAAACAAAACACAAGGAAAAAAAACACCTTTTCAAGTAACATTTTGTAAAAAGTTTCAGCCAACACATGGAAAGACAATGTCGGGAGAGGAAGGGAGACCCTGAGAGGGAAATGGGAAACTGTAGTTATGACCGTCCATGTCCTTCGCTCCATCTCCCCGACAGTAACATAGCAACAGGCAGCGCCTGCTCCGACTCATCTTCACATTGCTGCGGACCTTTTTATGTGAGACTTCTGCAGAGAACACGCTGTCTTCAACCTCACGCCATGCAACAGAAAAGCTATATCACTTGGAAGAAATACTTCTCCAGTGTACTGACAGCACCATTTCTTTACAATTCTATAAAATTGTCAGCCAAAACCGGCTAATCACACACAGAAACGCAAAGAACCGTCTGCAGACGATTTGCCCTCTGGAAGAGGAAAAAGGTGCCAGGGATTGAATTAGGCTCCGATTATTCAGAGAGAAAACAACAGCTGGAAATCATTTTGAAAAGCGAGTCCTTCAAAACAGTCTTCCAAGGCACCAGGCAAATGTATTGTTCTTCCAGGTTGTATTCTATTAGCATTGTTGACTGTTGAGACCCAACGCCACCAGCCAGATGGACACAAGCTTTGTCTACAGATATCTCTGTGATAGGGAATGAAACTCTTTGATGTGATTTGATCTGGGTGTTCCAGATATATAAAACTGGACCCTGGCAATTAGCTAGCCCAGATACACAGACACTGTTGCAGCAGGGGTGACTCTGAGCCGTGTCAGATCAGTACTTTCTCTTAGCGCTGTGGAGTAATAAACACTCACTCACTGTGGAGTAGATCACTCACTGACTTACTCCATGGTTACTCGAAGTTGTGCCTCTGTGGCTGGTCCATCATCAGATGGCACCAGATGGCGGCTGCTCTTGCTTTGACTTCTGCACTAAGTGTGACCATACAGGCTTAGAAAGCTATACAAGGTCTCTTCCGGAAATGGAATTTCTATGTAAGAGCCAACTTGTGTTTTAGATGAAAAGCGGGGAGCAAAACTCACCAGGAAGCCTCACATTCTAAAGGACCCATTCAAAGGACAGTTGGGGGGGCTGCTGAATGAGCAGCTTCTATGCAGAGTCTCTCTCTCTTTCTCTCTCTCTCTCTCTCTCTCTCTCTGTCTCTGTCTCTGTCTCTGTCTCCCCATCCAACCACAGGCTGCAGGGAAAAGACCAGGACGAAGGACATGGAGACAACCACAGAGCGCACACCGTGGTCTCGATGACAAGTGAACTCTTATCCATCCCTACCCATCTCCATAACTAAGAGGAAGGGTGCCAAAGTACTGCTCTTTGTCCTTGTCTTGCTGGAGAGGAGCTGAGTTGCAGAACTCACGGGTCCCTGCTGTGTTTCCGTAGCAAGGCTAGGCATGAACATTCCCAGGAGGAGAATGGGATTTGTCTGCATGTTTGATTGGTTGCCCTTTTAAGGATGGAGAGGGGTGTTTGGCATGGGAGCCAGCAAGAGGTAACATATTTGTACACAGAGACTAACGGCTGCTCCTGTGATGTTGGAGGCCTGGTCCAGGCAGCCTCTTCTCAGGGACTGTAGGTGATGGTCCAGCTGTGTACAAGGGGACCTGCCTGTGTATGAAAGGACACAGAGGTAAGAGGAGAGTGGAAGTCCAATGCCAGGAATCTGCCTCTTCCTCTGAGGCATCTGGCCCTTTAACTCCTCCATTTGTCTGAAATTTAATTAGTAGAGTCAGAGGGGTGAAGACACTCAGAACCAGACCCCTCCTTCCTTCCCACAGCCCTGACATCCCTGGAACTGGGAGCAGAGACAAGTGGAGGCTTCAGTCCAGCGGAAGGTTCAAGGTTTTCAGATGAACAGGATTGGGCTCACAATGGTAACAAGAAAGTTAGAAATAGGCATGAAAGGCATCACAGCCCAAACAGAGAGAGGAAGCTTTCAGTTTAACTTCCATTTTTTATCCCCAATGAAACTTTTAAAGATCAAATTAGAAATGCATGTTTTAATTGGTGCTTTTGAGTCCACTTTAGAGTTCCTGGGTTTTAACTATCTTTACGTGAACACAGAACTGGGTTTGAGACAGTCATCTTATTGCATCTTTTTGTCCGACCACAAGCCAAGCAAAGCCCATGAAGCCGTGGGTCTGAAACCCCGAGCTGTTCCTCGTCTCGTTGACGGGTAGCACTGTGTTGCCGCTCGCAATGATCCTCAGAGATGCTGCCCTCTCTGAGCACGAGGGACCTGTGACGGAATGAGTCACAACTAATGTGACCTCGGGGAATGTGAAGAGGAGACCCAGACCTGGCAAAGACCTGCACAAGTGACAAATGGCCAGTCAAATCCAGAATCATCTGCCTTCAAAACAGAGGATTCCATGCGTAGAGATCTGTATGCAAAAAAATTTGCAACCTGTGACCTCCTCGGTAATAGTTAAATTGTGAAGTTGGCTTAGGGGGGATATATCCAAATGTTTCCATGATTGCTTTTGATTGGGGTGACTCATGTGGGTGTTGGGTAGACGAATGGGAAGAAAAAAAAAGCAGAAAATTAATTTTTTGGTCTGGAGTTGTGAAATTCTGACCTGTGAGTTTGGGAGAACAGTCTCAGATATAATTAAGACACTTATTTTTCAGGGGTGAGGAGGGTAAGATGTGGTCTCAGGTAGCCCAGGCTGGTCTTAACACTACATGGAAGAGGATGACCTTGAACTGCTCCTCTGCCTCCACCTCTCAAGTGCTGGGACTCCAGGCCTGAGTACCCATGCCTGGCCCGTTAAAATACTTTATGTGGTCTTAGTGTTTTTAATTTTTTTCTATTTTGATGTTTATTTTCGAGATGATATTTTAATGACATTTCTCCCTTCTTTTCCCCCTTTCAAGCCCTCCCAGAATTCATGACCTCTTTTTTAAAACACAATTGTTATTGCATCCATGTATGTATTTGTGTATAAATATATATTCCTAAATGTAACCTATTGTGTTCCTATAATGTTGCATGTATGTATGTTTTCAGAGCTGACAGTTTGGCACTGAATAACCAATGGGTGTTCTGTTCCCCTCTCCTACTTCATCAGGTCCTTTGTGGAGGGTTGAGGCCCCCTGAGTTTTTCCCTCTCTCTCTGACATGTTCATTCACCCACTCATTGTTCATCTCATATTCAGGCAGTCATGTGGGCGAGACTTCATGGCTGTAGCTTTTGGTGTTACTAGGAGACATAATATCACAGCCAACTCCACGATCCTTTGGCTCTTACAATCTTCCTGCCCTCTCTTCATTTGACAATAGTTATTTGCAATTGCATGACACCTAAGTTGAGTATAGTAATCCCAACACAGGAAGTTGGGATAAGAGTATCACAAGTTCAAAGCCAGCCTGGGCAACTTAGCAAGACCTTGCTGTCGCATCCATTAAAAAGTAAAAGTGTAATGCCCATTATATGACACATTTGTTCTCATTGGGTAAATGAAATGGATATAAGTATATAACAAACAATGTTGCTTGTATATTGATGCACAATCATGTGATAATGAATTGAAATCCTAACTCCCAAGGTGTTGGAATTAGAAGTAAGACCTTTGAGATGGGATTGTGAGGACAACGTCCTCATAAGTGGGATTAGGGCTCTTTTAAAAGGGATCCCATGAGGTGGTTTGAATAGAAATGGCTCCCATAGACTCATGTGTGTGAATGCTTGGTCCATATGGAGTGGCACCATTAGGAGGTGTGGCCTTATTGGAGGCAGTGTGTCCCTGGGGGAACTTTGAGGTCTTATAAGCTCAAAACTAGCCAGTGTGCCTCAGTTTCCTTCTGCTGCCTGCAGATCCCAATGTAGAACTCTCACCTTCTCTAACACCATGTCTGTCTGCATGCCACCATGCTTCTCACCATGACAATAATGGACTAAACCTCTGAAACTGTAAGCCAGCCCCAGTTTAATATGTTCCTTTATAAGAGTTGCTGTGGTCATGGTGTCTCTTCACAGCAGTAGAAACCCTAACTAAGACACCCCTGAAAGTTAGTCCCTATGACACATGAAACACGGCAAGGGTGCTCCACCCATGTACTAGGGAATGACTCCTTACCAGACACTGCACCTTGCCTATGGCTTCATCGTCCAACATCCAACATCTGGAACTAGAGAAATAACTTCCAGTTGCTTATAAGCATCCCATTTCATAGAATTCTGTTATACCATCTGAACGAACTAAGATCATCGTAATATTCTCCTTGCACTGGTACATGTTTGAAAATGAATATGTCTATAGAAAGTTTTCAAAGCTGCATGACTGATAGGAAGAGAGAAATGATATATACATCGCTGGTGTTCCTTAAAGTTGGACGGAGGCAGAGTCTGCTATTTATCCCCAACTCTCTCCCTTAGGCAAACACAACAACCAAAGGGCTGTGGCCTCTAAAACAGAATGTCTTTTCAGCCTCACTTGCAACCGATGTTGGCTATATACATATACATATTCATATATTCATACATATACATATATATGTATATATCCCTTCAGTGAATGCTATATTTAATATTTAATTTCCAGAATGTGTCCTTAAGGGAAGCGGACTCCTAAAGCTGTCTCTTTCCTGCTGACTGATAATTTGAACGTCATGTTGAGAACTAAAGCAGTCCTCTGTGCCATGAATTGCCCATGGAAGATAACAGGGGAAGAAAAGGGATGCAGAGTCCCTGGGGACAATGAAGCCATTCCTCCAGGGAGGCTGCCTGCCTCCAGCCTTGTGTGAGAGAAGATGGACTTTCCACGTTCTCAGCCACTGGAATTATTGATGTTTTGAGGGGTTTGCAATGTGTAATCAAACCTAGTTAAATCTGGTAAAACTCTCAACAGGCCAGTGCTCAGATAATGATTAGTGTGAGTCCTCTGGCCCCAATTAGAAAACCAGCCACAGTCTGGAATGGACCATCCGGCAGCTTATCTTAGTGGGGGAAGCAGTCATTTCCCCCTCCTCTTTGCCATTTAACACACTTCAAAAAGGAGTGGAAACTGATGACTGGCTTCAGCACTGAGTAGCTTCGCTCTCAGGTTGGCTTTTCTTCCTGTCCCAGATGCTGATCCTGAAAGAAGAGACAGTTAAATGCTCAAGCCTACATGCTTATATGCTCGTCTTTCAGGATCATTTTTCTTAGGACCCAAATTTTAATAGGAGATTCTGGTGACCATTAGCATCACTAGGGGAACCTGGGAGAAGTGTGCTCCAGTGCGCGCGCACACACACACACACACACACACACACACGTGCACTCACAAGCATGCACTTGTATTCATACACACACATATGCACACACTTGTATTCATATACAACATGAGTGCACACACAAGTGCACACACATACACACTGTGCATCAGAGAATCACCAGGGAGGGACAGTTAATGCTGACTCTGTTTCTAGAATCTGAGACTGGGCTCCTCTGGGGTGGACCTGAGCCACTTTGCATTTTATTCCAGAAATCACCTTTGTTTTGAGCGGTATCTTTGAGACTGGCTTTTATGTGTCATAAGCTAGCTTGACTTCACTACCTAGCCAAAGATGACTGAAGTTCTGATCCTCCTTTCTCCACCGCCTGACTGATGGGATTCCAGGTGTGCCCCAGCACACCCAGTTGATGGTGGGAACTGCCCCACCACACCCAGTTGATGGTGGGAACTGACTCAAGGATTCCCCACTGCCAACCAAGATAGATCTCCAAGGAACGGCATTTTGGAAACTCCTGTATTTTGACTATAAATACAAATAAGAGACGGGTGTTTTTCTTCCCCTTTGATATTGGCCTTCTCTTTGACCGTGCTGTGTGGAAGACAGAAGAGAACAGTCGTAATTAAGTGGCAATGTGTCCTGCCCACTCGTGGATCTGAAAGACATGGTACCAATTAAAAGGGAGCACTCTGCAGGGCGCAATGGAGGTCCTGCAGAGAAACCAAGGACGACCCGCAGGGGATGGGCAGTGCACTGGGAGGACCAAGAGGATCGGGAAGACGCATGGAGTGCACGTGGGAAAGAGTGAAATCAATTTTTCAAAAATGGCATGGTTCAGTGAATCCCCTCCCTAGTGTTTGAGAGATAAACTGTTGAGACTATTGGCCAAAGCAATCAGAGTATGTTCAGAAATTTCATGGCTTGAGAACTTAAGTAAATGGGCCTACCTGTTCGGGTTCACTGGATAAACACAGCATCTTTCTGGTCTAGACTTGCCGGTCGCTGCTGGAAGGAGTTACTGGAGGATTTATATCAAACTTGTTTTAATTGCATAAAAGCAAAGAAAACTGCCATGAATGGTTCCAAATTCATATTAGCATCTCACCAGTCCAAGCACTATTCATAATACCAAGAAATATTTTCTCTGACTAAGCATCAAATTCCTGCCAATTTTTTTTTTTTTTTTTTAGTTTTCTTATCTCTCATATCTTATGTTATTTCAAATGGAAGAATATTTGGAAGGTTTATTCAAAAATGTTGGTCACAGTAAACGAGTGATTTGAAATTCTTATTTTTCTCATGGGGAAGTTATGAAGGACTTCTGCATTCATTTTATACCAAAAAAGTTTCAGAGGTAACTTGGAATAAATATTCAGTTTTTAAAGCATTCCTTTTGTGAACCTGAATAGATTAATAAAACTTTTCAGATGTCTTTTTAGTTACATGGTTGACTTGTGGAACACAAAAAAGATCATTTGAATAAAAACTTACAAACTCAGAGAGGTAAGCAGATATTTGAGTGATATTTACCCTCGAGTCTCTTTGAGTCTCATGTCACTGGGAACCTCTCTTTCAATAGACCGGGCATGTGTGGATTGAGAAAAATGCCTACAGCAAAACAGGCAAGTGGTTGTATGAACAGCATTCCCACAAAGTTTATGTATTCAAAGTCTAGTCCCCATACATCGGAATGTGACATTATTTGGAAATAGCATCACTGGAGATGTCAGAGTGAGGTCATAGAATAGGTGTATACACACACACACACACACACACACACACACACACACACGGAGAATGGGATGAATTAGGATGAAGTTCCTATATAGCATGAGACACCAGAGACACCTGTAATTTCCAGATCCATCACCACCGACTCAGAAGGACTCAGCCTCATCAATACCTCTGGATTGGATTCCCAGCCTCCAGAACTCTACACTCCTAGAAACAATACAGGGGAGGGAACTAGATTGGACCCAAGTCCAGTCCAGCTATCTACCCAAAACACTACATTGTAAGAGAAAGAAACAAGGACCCCATCCTGGCAGTGCCAACCCTTGCCCGCTTCAAACTGTTCCTGTGGCCTAAACATGCCAGGGAACACATTCGCTCTTACACAACCCACAGCTGATGGTGGTTCCAGGCACCTGGCAACAGGAAACAAATCCCTCCAGATAAACTAGACTTTGTTTTCAACCCAGACCTCAGGGAAAAGTTTCTCAGGTAAATTTCCAAGAAACACGAGCCTCTGGATAAAAATCACAGGAACCCAGAATAAGACCATGGAAACAGTGGAATGCTGAGCCGGAGCCATAAAGAAAACAAGCGCGGGATTTTACATGCAAGAGAAATATATAAACAAATACACGTCACATAATTTAAGAAAAGTCACTGAAAATGTGAAGCTGGTTGGGAAACTCTTAAGCTTGCCCCTGCAGATTTAGAAGATCCGCTGAAACACCATGGTATGGTTTCCCTATGCTGAAACACTTTGTCACTTACCCTGAAATTTCCAAAGGGAATAACTGCACAAAATCAACCAGTCAACTTTGGAAACAAAGTTTTACCCCACAACTCCTAAAACAAACACATTATAAAACACCATAACTATCATATTTTATACCAACAGGTGTAATGGGAAAACTCAGAACAGAAAACTCAGAAAAAGAAAACTATAATCACTCTTAAGTGATTACCTGAGCTAGGTAACTCAGACAGCAGGTAAGCTATAGCCAGAAGATAAATCTGAGGTACATAGGCAAATGAAAGACAGAAGCAAATTATAAAAATATGGCGGAGTTGTATGGGACAGTGACTACGGGTCAGAATGGACACATCTGAAAGTCACGGTGAGCTCCTGGAGAACCGCAGAGAATTTTCCAGAGTTATTTACAGATGATGGTTTTCAGATTTAAGAAACCAAAGTATAATTAAGCTGAAAATAAAACAGAAACACACTCAGACACACACACACATACACACACACACACACACACACACACACACACACACTTACTATGGCTCATCATAAAAATTGAATGATATTGTTTCCAAAGACACAAATACCTGGTTAGGTTTTTCAGTCAGGAAAGTCCTTGTCGTATAAGCATGAAGGCCTTACTTAGTTCATATCCCCAGAGCCCATATAAAAGGCCAGGTGTGGGGGTCACCCAATGAGAGGATGATAAGCAGAGCAGGCAGTGCTCTGAAACCTCGGGGACCAGTTTGTATGGGAGATGAGGTAAATCTCCAAATCAACAAGAAACTCCAACTCAAAGGGTAGAAAGTACCAGAAGAGCGCCGCTTGAGACTGCCCCCTTATCCCCACATGTGTACCTGCATCCACAAAACGCACAAATGCACACACATATACAAACAAGTGAAAGGCATCAATATGGGAAAGACTAGTCAGGACTGTCAAAACACATAACATCTGTACGACATCTGAACACAATGATCTGGTGTTTTGTTTTGTTTTGTTTTGTTTTGTTTTGTTTTGTTTTGTTTTGTTTTGTTTTAATCCAAGAAATCACAACAGAAAGAGATCTAAGCAAAACAAGGGCAAGAGATTGCAATTAAGAGGCACAAGACAAAAACCAGAACACTCATCTCCATAATTAATTAAAATATCATGTTTTTAAGGATCCTGTGCACTGTAGCAACAAACAGGACAGGAGATCCAGGAATAAGCCTAACCTGAGAAAGGCTGCATTTTCTCTCGGAAACTCTTGAGCATTCCCCAGAGAGACAGACACAGGGGACTTTTTATTCAGCTCTGGATATGAAGATACACTGGCAAAAGTTACTCTGGAGCTTTGTCACTCACTCTGAAATTCCCAAAGGGAATAACTGCATAAATCAACCAGTCAACTTTGGAAACAAAGTTTTACCCCGCAACCCCTAAAACAAACACATTATAAAACACCATAACTATCATATTTTATACCAACAGGTGTAATGGGAAAACTCAGAACAGAATGGGTGTCAGGAGGGAGATGTATATTTTAGCATATGTATAATTTTGGTATGTGCCATATTTAGAGTTAAGGCTGTTAACAAATGCTATTAAAGTACAGGCTTTCCATTTGGAAAAAAATAAAGTTTGGTCTTGAATTCCTGTCACTAATTCAGGCTAACTCCAACTGGATTAGGCATAAGTAATGTGGTGGTTGAATGAAAACGGGCCACCATAGACTGACTCATAGGGAATGACCTTACTGGAGGTGTGACCTGCACGGCCCACACAGCCCTCACCATTGCCTCCTTCCAATGCTCCAGTAGGATGGCCCCATAGGCTCTGCTTACAGCATTCAACTCTTCTTTCCAAATCGCTAAGTCCTCCGCTTTCCTCCAAAAGCCACATGGTCGGGCCTGTCACAACAGTAGGCCACTCCCTAATACCAACCTCTGCATTAATTACTTTTCAATTGCTGTGATAAAACACTATGACCAAGGCAACTTGTAAAAGAGAGCATTCTGAGGGGCTTACAAGTTCCGGAGGGCCGGCGGGATCTGGGCCCATCACCACCATGGTGGGGAGCATGGCAGCAGATAGGCAGGTGTACCACCTGCCACGGTCTGATTCACAAAGTACACAGGAAATGGCACAAACCTCTTGAGACCTCAAAGACCACGGCTTAGTGACATACTTCCTCCCTCAAGGCCATAACTCCGAATGCTTCCCAAATAGTACACACACACACACACACACACACACACACACACACACTAAACGAAAGTACAAAAAAGTAAAACGCATACTGCCATGCATTGGAAATTCAATTAGCACATTCCTCTGCAATAGTGAGCAAGAAGACAGGTTTATAGAATGAAGAGCCAGGAAGGCATTTCCAACAAGAATGGCTAATAACTACAAGAAGAGATAGACTCAGGGTCCTGCACTTGAGGAGGGCAATGTGTCAGTGCTTGTGCTGTGCATTGCCTGTCACCGACAAGTCCTGTGCCCTCTCATCCTTGAGAATCTTACGTGTGTTCGCCGAGGTCACACAAGGATGCTTAGTGTGGTGGTGGCGTTTATAGTGGCAGATACAAAAAGCAAACCAAACGTCCATCAGTGGGGAGTGATAGAGTTTATCAACTCTATCCATTTCGTAGAATATTTTAAATTAACGAGGCAGACCTACCTGTCCGCATTGGTATGGAAAGAAGTCTACATCGTATTGTTAAGGGGGGAGGAGTGACAGGGAAAGCAATTTGAGGGTGTCACGTTCTTAATGTCAAGGTATCCCATGACACAGGAACACGTTCTCCAGACAGGAGGTGGGTACACGAATAACAGTGTAGGCAGGCATGTGGAATCTACCTCTGGGGCCTGTGCTCAGTAGGGCTGTGCAGAGGGAAACCCTGGGAAATGGGGCAAATGATTTATTCTTTTTATTTTTTCATTTTTAAATAACAGCAACACGAATGTAAAAATTATCCCAATTAAAAAGCTCAACATATAAAATCCACTTTACAAAACAAAGACAAACCAAATGACAACAGCAGTACTAAATAAACTACAGAGTCATCATCTCTGCCACAGCACAGTACATCTGGGGCTTTCCAGACAGGAGCTTCCTGGATCCTTCACAAAACTCAGCTCTCTCTCTCTCTCTCTCTCTCTCTCTCTCTCTCTCTCTGTCTCTCTCGCTGTTGCTCTCTCTCTCTCTCTCTCTCTGTGTCTGTCTCTGTTTCTCTCTGTGTGTTCCTTTCTGTCTGTCTCTCTGTCTCTGTGTGTCTGTTTCTCTCTCTGTGTGTCTGTCTGTCTGTCTCTCTCTCTCTCTCTGTTCCTCTCTGTCTGTGTGTGTCTGTTTCTTTCTCTCTATCTCTCATGGGTCACGCGCACGCACACACACACACACACTCACACACACACTCACACACACTTTCACATCCAGATGTGCTAGGAAAGTACCATATATCTGCTCACTGGAAAATAACGAGTTGGCATTTTGTCTAGACTTGCTGCTTGGCTTTCGTCTGTTTACAGGCATGATAGTGCTTTGTCTGTGTTTCTCTTCAGCCAGGCGTAAGAACTAGATAGAACTCTGGCAATGAGCAACTTAGGACCGCAGGAAAGATACCCACCATGCTCTCTGAGTTGTAAGTCTCACGTTTCTGAAATGCAGGATAGCACCTACTTTAACAGGCTTACCTCACTAAGACAAAGTGAAGTTGCTTAATCTATAAAGTATTCAACACTAGCTTTCCTACTACTGTGTAGAGTTACAGAACCAAGTGTGCCTCCTAACGTCAATTTGAACTTAAGCCAAAAAATGCCACCCCAGAGTCCAAGATTCCTCATCTGAAATAAGGATAATATTTTCCTTACACATATCCCTCTGAGTCAGAATGTAGCAAGCAAGAAGCACCATCCACTGACCTCCATAGATTGCCTTCCATTATTTCTCAAGGGTCTCTTGCACTTTCTAGAACAGCCAGCAGATGGAGCAGGTGAGTCGCACGCAGAGCGGACTCAGCCGCTCCTGCGGGAGGCTGATTCCCAGACTACTTGGGTTCAGAACAAACCTGTTTGTCCCAGTTGGTTAGCCTTGGACCGCAGCCTTCCTGGTGGAGGGCAGCCATCTAAGAGTGGTCAAAACAAAAGCTTCAAGTACAGCTGGAGGGCGGGGCGGGAGGAAGGGGGCGTGGGGACGCCATGTGTGCGGTCCAGCTGGCAGGCTGATCACCCGGTGGTTCCAGGAAGGCTCTTGGACACACTAGTCCTCGCTTCTTCAGACCCCAGGTTCTGGACAAGGTAACATTTTTGTCTGCGCAAGATGGCGCTAATAATGGCCTAAGTTTAATGAAGATGGTTTAGCTTTCAGAATACACAAAGTATTGGCCCTGTATTGTTTTATCTGATGGGCGAAGGCAAGCTGATACTCTAGGTCGATTGCGAGGCTGGGTGGCGTAGGACAGAAGGTCACAGCTTTTTCCTTTTCTACCGCAATCCTCAGACTTCGATCCAACACCCAGCTGTTTAGGGTCCAACCAAATCCCCCGTCTACTCTGCACTCCGCCAACACCTCACCTTTGTAACAAGCAGGTGCAGGCGGGGAATGGGCACCTCATGACGACAGTAGCTCCGTGGGAACGCTCAGTGTGACGAAACAGAGCCCAGAGATGCAGCGTTCCAGCACCCAGCCAGTTTCCATGTTTCTCAACCCATGGATCAGCCAGCGCAAGCCACAATACTCCACCGGGCTACACTTAATCCCCCTTTTGTGATAGAATCTCGTAACTCTTTCCTATAATATCTTTAAAAACGTAATATGCAGATTACAAGACTCGCCACACACCCACATTTACTCTCACATCCTAATCTAAAGAATAAAGAAAACTCAATACGATAAACTAATATGTATTTAAATATGTAAATGCTTGCACAAGTACTCTGGAAGATATAAGTAGTAGTCTGGCCAGCACTTGGCACCAACCTGAATATGCTGGCCATAAACAGTAACTGACTATTAGTGACGCAGATCCCATGAGCTTCATTATATAAGTGACTATTTCTTAATAATGTCCCTACGAAATGTAAGCATAACCGTCGTTTTCTAACTTTAAGTACTACTGCAGGTGAGAGTGGTTCTTGTTTTTAGTAGTATTTATATACAAAACAGCTAAGTTCTAGGCTCCAGGGTGATTGTGAAAATGTCTCTCCTGCCCTTTCACCTTCTCCTTCAGGCTGTCTTCTTCTAAACAACCACCAGGAGGCGGTAAGTACCGCTACGATGAAAAAAACCCACTGGCAGAGTCAGACAGAGGGGCGGGTTGCGGGGATGGATGGAATTGGAAAACTTACCCGGTTAGTTGCTTTCCAGAGCTCTTTGAACGAATCGGGTCCTCTGAATGACTGCCTAAAACCCATCCAAGTGCCAAGACTTCTGCCTACACTGGATGGTGGCTTGCCCTAGATTCCTGTGTGACAATTTAGCTGTTCAACGCTGAACAACGGGGCTCACGGGAATCAGCCTAGGAAACGCAAAGGGACACCTGATTCCTCTGCCGCAGTCCATCTGGACGGGCTGCCAGAAAGGAATCCAGGCGCAAGGCAGAGCCCTGCTCCGCGGTTAGTGTAGCCCTGTTTGGCCGGGTTATTTACCAACCAGGATCTCCACAGGCTATGAACATGTTCTGGTGACTTGACAGCTGACTCCTTCCGCTCTGTGCTGTCAGTCAGTAAAGTTTCGTTTTAACTCACAAATTCACCTGTCGTCAAAACAACGATGGTTTAGTTGGCAAGATTCCTATTTATTCCTTCTGGTTTGAGTTTTCTGTAACGGGGTTGTCATATTTTATAGTAAAAGAAGGGAATTTAGTAAATACACGAGTCCAGTTGACTGACTTAGTTTAGTAATACATATAAATAATGGAGGGATGGACAGGTGTTGAGCAGGGAAAGGCATTTGCAGCATGATTTGCAGCCTGAGTTAACTTCAGCCCTCGGGACACATGGATAAAGGTAACTGGTCACCTTTTACCTTCCGTGTCACATACACTAACAACACTCATATAGAAGGGGAAGGTGGTGGTGGTGGTGGTGGTGGTGGTGGTGGTGGTGGTGGCGGTGGTGAAGAGGAGGAGAAGAAGAAGAGGAGGAGGAGGAGGAGGAGGAGGAAGAGGAGGAGGAGGGATTGCTGAACTATTATGCTCAAAAATGCTGGACAGTGCCACTGGGAGGCTGAGGTAAGAAGGTCATTTGAAGAGGAACACTCCTCCACTGCTGGTGGCACTGCAAGCTGGTACAACCACTCTGGAAATCAGTCTGGCGGTTCCTCAGAAAACTGGACACAATACTTCCAGAGGACCCAGCCATACCACTCCTGGGCATATACCCAGAAGATTACCCAGCATGCAATAAGGATACATGATCCACTATGTTCATAGCAGCCTTATTTATAATAGCCAGAAGCTGGAAAGAACCCAGATGTCTCTCAATGGAAGAATGGAACAAAAAATGTGGTATATATACACAATGGAGTACTATACAGCCATTAGAAACAATGAATTCATGAAATTCTTAGACAAATGGATGGAGCTGGAGAACATCATACTAAGTGAGGTAACCCAGTCTCAAAAGAATACCCATGGTATGCACTCACGGATAAGTGGATATTAGCCTAGAAGCTTGGAACACCAAAGACACAATCCACATAACAAATGATGTCCAACAAGAAGAAAGGAGTGGACCCTGGATCTGGAAAGGCTCAAAGCATCAGTGTAGGGGAATACCAGAACAGGGAAGTGGGAAGGGGTGGATGGGGGAACACGGGAGGGAAAAGGGCATGTGGGACTTTTGAGGGGCAGGGAACCAGAAATGATATGTAAATATAGTATATATCCAATTAAAAAAAGTAAAGAAGAAGAAGAAGAAGAAGAAGAAGAAGAAGAAGAAGAAGAAGGTCATTTGAGGCCAACAGTTCAAGTCCAGCCTGAACAACACAGGGAGACTCTCATCTCAAACAAACAAAAATCATCTACTGAAAGGTTCCCGGCTCCTCTCTGTTACCAGTTCTAGCTACAAAGAAGGAAACGGTGGGTATTATGGGTTGTGTGGAATGTGTATTCTCACCTCAGGAGGAGATGAGCTTAGTGTATTTTTTTTTCTAACAACTGTGCTATGCACTATGCTAGCCAGGGCGGGGGGGGGGGGGGGGGCTGGGTGGGTGGGGGGAGGTGTCTGCCTTGAAGCACATGGAAGCTAAATCCAAAGGCACAGACACTAACTTGGAAGTGTGGGAAGGAGCCGGGACTGTCAACAGGATCAGGCAATGCTGGCAATGGCCCCAGGCCCAGGCTTAGTGTAATTACAGAGGTCAGCACTGAACAGGCCTACAAAAGTGAGTTCACTAACATAATTCTTTTCTGTCCATCCTCTCTAAGGTAAATACTTTGAAGAGGTGTGGTATGAACAAGTAGCCACGAAAACACAACTTGATCGAGTCAGAGGTGGCCAAGGGTTACTATAAATATTTGGAAGAAAAATGTATTTAATTGATTTGCCCCTTTGCTGTATGGCAGTGCCTCTGGTGTTTAAAGAAGACAACTGCAAACAATTGCCAATGATTTATAAATATGAAATATGGCATACATGAAAGAGTACAGCAGTGAAGCGCTCCGTGATGGACTGATCACGCACAAGGAGACGAGAGAGAGGCGCGGATCATGAAGTTAGTGTGAATCTACATGCAAGGCGAGGTGAGAGCGCTTACTTTTCAAAAGTCTATGACTTGATACATTTTCAGTCGCTCAATTCCTGAAATGACCTTAAGAAACACTGGTGCTTGTTCAACAGCTCCACCACAGAGACACATGGAATAATAGCGGGGAAAGGCCTCCTGGGACGGAAGCCAGTGCGGGGTTAGGGCAAGGTGCTTTTGTTCAACAAACATTTGCTAAAGAATGGTTTTACAACCTCATCAAATCATAGACAGCCTCCTTGGATTGACATCTGTGTTTGACAAGACTGTATAAATGCACACACGCCTTTTTTTAAAAACATGTAGGCAGCCAGAAATAGTAGCTGACTCAGCTAAAGAGGTCTCTTCTGTCTCCTCGGTGCTAGGAAACATTCTGCTATGGTTTTCTTTACATCGCAACTATTTTTGATTTGTTTTGTTGCAAACAAGCCTGCTGCAAGGGCCTCTCAGATCTTGTCTTCTCGGAGGAAAGAATTCAGTCAAGAGACAGATTCAGCAGATGTTTATTTAGCAAAGCATAGAAGGCGCTCCTGAGACATTCGCATGGGCTGCCTCTAAAGCCTCTAAAGGTATCAGCACTGTGGGTTCTGGGCTGTGGAGTAGTCTATGGGTTCATAAATATTCATGAGTCAGGTAGCATATTCATGAGCAGTTTCAGTGTGCCTGCGGTTTCTGGAGTCACAAGCAGAGTCTGGAATGCTAGTACCCACTGGGTTTTTTTCCTTCTGCTTTTCCCCTTATGATCAGACTGGAAACCCAACATGTATTTAGATTTAGGGTGGTCCTTCCGTTCTCAATTAAAAGTCTTTAGAAACACTCACTGACATGCCAAGATCTGTTTCCTAAACTCTGTCAAGTGGACAGGCTTAACTAATACACAGGTGATAGCAACTCATACCTTTGACTGGGGCTGAAAACGTCCTGACACGCATGCGTCAGGACTTCCCCTAATTGGAAGAGAAAGCCCCAGGAAAGACGGACAGGAAAGAGTGTGGTTCCAACAGAAACACCAAATGACACTACAGTCCTCCAGACTAGGCGGCGCCTCCGGGAACTTCAGAAGGAAACCTCGACACAAGCTGAAGAATTAAATCCAACAAGCACAGTGCGAGGAGGCCGGCGGTGGCTCGGCTCGGCTGTGGTGTTTATGGGTGTTTTGAAGTTTCCATCCTTCTGTCTGGGTCTGCAGGGTGCTGCAATGACACTGTGTACTGCCATACCTCCCTTGAGCAGGGTTCTTCAGCCTTACCCAGGATCGGAACTGCCTGTAGCCATGGTGAAGCAAATTCTTTACCCTTCCCTAGAGATCCCAGGGAAGTGCGTTTGGGAGGAAAAGCCTGGGAAACCGCATTTTAATGAACGATTCGTGTTAATGGTTAATGAAACGTGCTTTGAACAACACTATTCTGAGACAGTAACAGTGGAAAACAAAGTTGTTCTTTTAGATTATTAAATAAATGATTAGGAGCAAACATGGATTGTTTTGGGTTTTATTTTTTATTTTTATTTTATTTTTTTTTTTAGTTCTTACGGTTTGTTTTCATGTACATGTAGGTTTATGTGTGTGTCATATGTGTGCAGGTACACATGGAAACTAGAGGAGAGTGTTGGATCCTCTGCAGCTGGAGTCACAGGCTGTTGTGAGATGACAGATATAGGTGTCAGGAACAAAACTCTGGTTCTCCGAAAGAAGAGCAGATTCTCTTAACCATGGAGCCATCTCTCCAGCTCCAGGGGTGGATTCCTTACATTTGTATCATAAGCACTGTGAAGCAAGCACAAAGGTAGAAACTCAAGTATTATCATTTAGATCTTCAATATCCCTGAAAGGTCTAGATACTGTCCAGATACAGCCAGTCACACTATTGGCAGATAAAAGCAAAGTCACGGAGGTGTGCCTTGAAGCCCATCTCCCCTCCTCCTCCTCCTCCTCCTCCTCCTCCTCCTCCTCCTCCTCCTCCTCCTCCTCTTCACAGCCACCATTAGCTAAGCAGTTTCCTCTACCACAAACTTCCACCAAAATGTATTTTTCCTCTTTGTGACTCAGTTTTCTCAGATGTTGAGTCAGAACAACAAACCTTACTCCATAAGAAAAGAAACCCTGTTGCACACACCACCCAGCCCTAGAAACTGTTCTTTTGCAGACTGGGTTTCCTCCATTTCCCTGGTAACTTTTTTTCTCTCTGAAACATTTTCAAGCCTACCTAAAATACATCATTTAGTCCGTAAATATCCTGCAGTGAGCTCCTAGATCGTTGCTCAGCCCGAGTCCTCCGTTCCATCCACATCTGGTTTGCTCTCTTCACATATCTCAGATCCAAATCTTCCAGCTCCCTTCTCTACAGCACCTTTCATCGCTTCTTGGCCTTTGGGCTGAGATCCAGTGTATAGCACCTTTCCCAGCAGATAGACCATGCATCCCTCTGACATGGATGCATACTCAGTCCCCATGTCACATAACAGCAACTTTCTGCCTTTTCTTCCCCGGGACACATCTTTTATGCCCGCTGGGTACCATATATTCCCTGAGGGTAGTGGGGGAAAGAGACGCACACCCTTTCTTCCCCAGTGTCTAGCTGCCAGCAGACAACTGTGAGATCAACCTCTACTTTTCTGTAGCTGCTCTTCCTTAGCCATGTGTAAATCCTGCTGCACAAAGTTCCCGTGAGACCAGGGGTAGAGGTTAGGTTTCTATTGCTGTGACCAAAAATGACCTGGAAGAGTTTGCTTCACCTGGTACTTGAAGTTCACCATGAAGGGAAGTCAGGGCAGGAATTCAAGGCGGGGGCTGAGAGAGGACTGAAGCGTATGTCGTGGAAGAGTGCACGTCACTGACTTGCTTTTCTCTTGGTTTGATCAGCTTGCTTTCTCATACTACCTAGGACCCCCTCCCAGTGGACTGAAGGCTCCCACGTCAGTCATTCATCAAGAAAATACAATGTCCCCAGAGACTGGCCTACAGGGGACATTTTCTCAATTGAAGTTCCCTCTTCCGGGATGACTCTAGCTTATAACAGATTGACAGAAAAACTAACCGGGACATGAGGTCATTATGGCCCCTGGACTTCAGTAGACACAGCACATGGGCCCACTCTCTTTGCCAGGTATACCCTGAAAAATCCCTTTGCCCTTCATAATCTCTACTCTCACCGCCAAGCATGCCAGTGCCATATTTAGTGAACAATTTAATAACGTACAAATTATCTTACACTTCGTATCCTACAAACTACAGGTGACCAGTTGACAGACTTGCCTTGGGGTACTCACCTCTAGATCGCCACATCGCTCACTGCAGTTCACCTGGTCATCGCTTCCCAGACTCACTCGGGTGTTGACTGCCCTTTAAGGGGCTTTTTAACAACAAATCCCTTCCTCCTCCAGCAGCTCTTTAGTCTAGATGTCAGTTGTCTTCGCCAGCAGGGTTGAAACTCCAGGTTTGATAAACATTCTTGACTAATGGATTTCCAGGGGAACAAAAGATCTTCCGTGGTCTTTGGAAACAATGTTGCATGTGTACCCCACATGGTTTGCCTTTCTTTCACAACCACTATCAACCCCAAATGTAACTCAAAGCCAAAGCTTGTTTCTCTTAACCTATTCCATGATGAGCTGAACAAGCTCAGAAAGTTATTTCTCCCTCCTTCTCTGAAGATCATTACAGCTCTCAGGGTCAAAGACTGTGATCAAACTCTCTTTTCCAGTCAAAGAAGCCTGGGTCCCAAATGCCTTCCATAACTCCACAATTATCCAGGTTTTGAATACCACTGCAAAGTGCAGTAACAAGTGGGAAGAAAAGGGAGTGCTTTGCCTTATCACTGCTTACTTGGAGGTTGTCAAAGGGAAGCTCAACAGCTTAGGCTAGACCTGCGGAAGGGTTTCAGTTGCACAAAGAGGAGGAAATTCCCAAAAAGCAGAGTGTGGTGATTTGAATGTTTGGCCCAGGGAGTGGCACTATTAGAAGGTGTGGCCTTGTTGGAGTAGGTGTGGCTTTGTTGGAGGAAATGTGTCAATGTGGCTGTGGGCTTTAAGACCCTCATCCTAACTGCTTGGAAGCCAGTCTTCAGATGCAGATGTAGAACTCTCAGCTCCTCCTGCACCATGCCTGTCTGGATGCTGCCATGTTCCCACTTTGATGATAATGGACTGAACCTCTGAGCCTGCAAGCCAGCCCCAATTGAGTGTTGTCCTTATAAGAGTTGTTCTGGTCGTGATGTCTGTTCACAGCAGTAAAACCTTAACTAAGACACTGACTATTCAAGATAAGGTAGCTTAGAATGCTTGGTCCTTTGAGGAGCAGGGGGATGTGGCCGAGTGTGGCAGCGGAGCCTAATGCTGCACACATGCCAAGTGGATATTTCAGAAGAGTCCACCCATGGAGCCAGGGATTAGAGACAGGCTGTGAGCATGGTAGACACTGACTCTGCGTGACAGAGGTTTGGACTGGCTAAACATCACTGTCATGGGTGAGTGGATGTCAGGGGCCTGGGGGCGGGGGGAGGTGTTACCTAAAACTGTCAGTTACTGGGGTTTTGAGGCACAGTTTTGAGTCTAAAAATCTACTAAGCTTGACGAGATCTGGTGTCTGAATAGGGAGGGAGAAGAAGCCACACACAGACTTGATCCGAATTCTCTTTTTAAGTAATGTGTGGTAAATCAGACAAGAGGGTTCCTAGTAGAAAGTTTCACGGCACTCCGGTGATAAATGATGGACTCCGCTTTGGGAACAACACAATGCAGTTTGAACACACAGTTTTCTGGGACCACAATAGCCAGCCATCCGCCAGCTTTGCTACTGCCCCAGCTAAGCCACCTCCCTCCTTGTGGGACAGACAAATCACCCCCTGTGGTCCTGTGCCCTGCCTTGCCCCTGAAGAACCTCCTCTTCTTTTCTTTCTTTTTTTTCCTCTCCTTTATGTGCGGCTGGTTCCCACAGGCCGCTTTTATCAATATTTCAATTGGTTGTTGCTGACCTACACTCGGATCCAAATATTTGCCCTATTCAGTGCGAATTGCCCATTCAGGCACATGCCTGATTATGTCTGTGCTCTTTTGAGCAAACTGAATGGGCTACTTGACTATGTAATGCCGATATAACCTGGTCATTAGTAGAGTTTGTGAGAGATGACCATATGCAACAAGAAAGGACGGGGGCCTGGGCCTGATGTTTCCTCCCAGTGACAGTGAAGGAAAAGAACTGCACTTACCTCAGCATCTGTCCAAACTCTGCCCAGGCTCTTCAGAATGGACCCGCGCTCCACTAAGAGTCAAATAATCCATGTCAAAACTACCCACGGATTAAGGATGGATAGTTTGTAAGACGCACAATCTCATGTCTTCCCTGGAAAATTATCCCTTGTAAAATTAATATGGTATTTTTTTATGGTAACTTATTCTTATGAAGTTGAGTGACGTGGTCCACACCCCTCACCTCTGGTTCACATAACCCCTATTTTGATGGCCTGGTATTCCTTTCCAGAGGGAAACCCTCCATCTGTGAAGATCAGGTAGCACACATCTGCACAATGTTTCCTCTCGCTTCCTTTCCTGTGCAGCCTTAGCCATCGGATGGATGCCATAGTCGTACTGTCGGTGAGGGGAAGCCTGGTCCTCTGCCCTTTGTGTGCTGTAACTGGTGCGCTGCTAAATCCAATGAAAGACAGATTAACAGAGTGGGAGTAACCTATGCCTGCAGGATGGATATGCCTAGAATTCAGAGCGAAGTAGCTGAAGGGGCAGACGAGCAGCTTGTATGTCAAGCTTAACAAGAAGTGATAGAATATAAAGAGGAGGCCAGGCAAAGGAAAGAGGGGTGGGAGCTTGGCCAGGTGTTAGTGAGTTGTAGGACGGTGGCTAAGAAATGTAGATAAATAGGGACCATTTAACCAGCTTTGCTGTGTGTGCATGCATGTGTGCATGTGTGTGTGTGTGTGTGTGTGTGTGTGTGGTGTGACCTCAGAGAGGATGCATGAGCTCAGTGTAGTTTTGTCCTGTCATAAAGGAAGATTTGTCTAATGGACATTACCTTACAAAGGGAATCAATGCCCTGTTTTTAGACAGAACGGAAGTAGATAGAAAACTAGTTGCCTCAAACCCAAGACAATCCAGATTCCACGATGACTTACTTTGGGGTGTCACACTTGAAACCACCCTGCCCAGAGAAGAGAGAATCTAAGGGTCCCACTTCTCATACTTCTGTTCCCCACTGAATGAAAACGTGCCCAGGAATCCTATGCTGCCTGAAGGGAAAGGCTGAATGAGAGGTAACCTGCAAACAGGAAGAGAAGCAGTATGCCTGGGTATGCAAAGCACCCTGCCACGCTTCCATTCAAGCCACAAAGCATAGCTGTAGCTTCATGTTAGTTATACATGCATATGCATATACTTATGTATACACATCATATACATACACATATACATATGCATATATATCATATACACATACATCATATACATATTCAACATATATGCATCATATATATGTTATATACACACATGTGTCATATAATATACATATATATCATGTATATACATATTCATCATATATATACACATACATACATGTCCCCTGAATATGCTAAGCCTTAATCCCTCAGAGAGGTTGGGCCCCCCTCACTGTTTCAGTACAGCAGCCTCAGACTGTAGAGATCAAGAGTGTTTTCATCTCTGCCTGATTTTGCTTTCAGGTGCCACCCGTGTCTACCTTAGGGAAGCAATGAGTTTTGGGGGGTTACTTAGAGGATTATGAGTGAAGGGTTATATGCTAGTTTGTCAACCTAAGCCGAGTAGAGTCACCTAGGAAGAAGGAGCCGCCTCCATCATGTTGCTCTGTAGGCATACCTGTAGGGCATTTTATTAACTGCTAGTTGATATAGAAGGGCCCAGCCCACTGTGGGTGGTGCCATGCCTAGGCAAATGGGCTTGAGCTATATAAGAAAAGCAGCTGAGCCAGCCAGAGGGAGCAAGGCAGTAAACAGCATTCCTCTGTAGTCCCTGCTTCCAGCTTCCTGCCTTCAGTTCCTGCCCTGGCCTCTCGATTAACGACTGTAAAGTGTAAGATGAGATAAACTCTTACCTTTCCAAGTTGATTTGAGTCATTGTTTTATCGCAGTAGAAGAAAAGCAAACTAGAACAAGTTACTTACCAGGAGCAGAAATGACTTAGAGACAGTGGCATCACCAGAGTCCGCCCCAGCATGTGTGACGACAGCTCATGAAAACTGGAAACCGTACAACATGCAGACAGCTCAGTCTGAAACTCCCTCCGCAGTTCTTACTGCTTATCTAAGCTTGGGAGAAAGGGGGACCTGATGCACTTGGTTGGTTTAGACTCTAAAGTAGTTCTCAACCTGCGGGCCTCAACCCTCTTGGGGGGTCACATATCATATCCTACATACCAGATATTTACATTACAACTCAAAATTACAGTTACGAAGTAGCAATGAGACAATTTCGTCCCTCTGAGATGGAAGGATTTTGTCTTAGAGGAGACAGCTATCCAACAGCCAGAAATCAGAGCCAGTGAAAATGCAGGTTAATTTGCCCAGCGTTTCAGATCAGGAAGCGGCAATGCGATGCACTTTGCCTCTGTGTCTGTGCTTGCCCTTGAAGACTCCAAAGCTTATCAGTAAAGGCACACAGATAAACATTATAGGAATGTGTATAAAGTAAGAATACAAATGTGTAGGGCAACATTTCAAGTGCTACAGTCATGGCCTGAACAAAACCAGTAATGTATAGAAAATTCCTGGCCTTCTGGGAGCTCATAGTGTATTCGAGGAGATAATCTGTGGATACAGATAGACAACATCGGAGGCAGATTCTGCTTAAAGGCACAAGAAGGTAGCTCAATTATCTGACACTGGAAGAAGTCGTGTACAAGTGCTGGGTATTTCTCCCTGTGTCTTTTACAGCCTTACCTGACACTTACCACTTGATGCCGCTTCACTCTCAGGCCCCCTGTGTTTCCTTATCTGACCAGAGTTCAGCAAGCCTTTAGGCATCTTCCATGTGGTCCTGTGATATAGCCAGCCCTATTGTTTTGTCTCCCTATTCCCGGTGAACTGACAGCAGTGCCTGAGACAGGGCAGGCAAAGGGGCACTTTTTAAGTACCCACTGCATCCCAGCCACTGCACTAGACCCTTCCAAAATTGTTTCTTACTCGGTATTGATGGTTTTCACTCATTCTCTGGTTCCACCTTGTTCAAGAGACTCAGTGTCTTGATTTTCAAATCCCTCTTCCCAGCCTTCTGCATTCATCTCCCCAGGAGATGTGTGCCTGATCATGGGAGCCCTTGGTCCAGCCTGTGCTTCTGGCTTGCTGTGGGTCTCTGCATCTGTTTCCATCAGCTGCTAGATGAAACCTCTCAGAAGACAGTTATGCGAGGCTCCTGTTTGCAAGCCTAGCAGAGTATCATTAATAGTATCAGAGGTTTTCTCTCTCCCATGGGGTGGGTCTCAAGTCAGGACAGCCATTGATTTTCTTAAACTGCCTGTGATGAGTAATTGTGATTGTCCCTTTGTCCGGATTTAGAATTACCTAGGAGATGCACTTCAGGATGTGTCTGTAAGGGTCATTTACAGACAGACTTCACCAAAGGAGAACAATCCACTGAGGATGAGGGTTGCAACACTCCAAGAAATAGAGTCCTGGGATGAAGAAAAAAGAAAGCCATCAGCACCAACAGTCCTGAATTTACCGATTTCAGACACAATGTGACGGCTGCCTCACATCCCTGATACTTTGTCTTCCCCACTCTGAGAAGATCTTCCTTCCCTAAAAGGGTTTTTGCTAGATTCTTTGTTACAGCAAAAAGAAAACCACTAAACACTCTCTTTGTTACTTAGCGACTAGGATTATTTCTAAGATCAGACAGTGCAAATCCTGTTTGGACTTTTCTCTAAGCTCATGTCCATTATGAACCCTCTCCCTGCCTTTCCACATCCTCTAAGCAAAGCTGTCACAGCCTGTTCCACACATTGTGCTCCCCAGGGACACACTTCACGGCCACTGCTCTTGTGTCACTGGAAAGCATTCTTGGCCTTCCTCCTCTCTCGAATGAATCCCTGCAAAGGGAACTCACTTCAGATAGAGCTACATGAAAATCCGGCTCTGCCAGTCACAGGGTGTGCAGCCTTGGGAAGTCTTGCTCTCAGCGCTTGTAAAAATAGATATACTCATGTCCCTCATATATGTGTGTGTGTGTGTGTGTGTGTGTGTGTGTGTACATACATATACATACATACATATACATACACATACATACACACATATACATATATACACATACATATGCATCAAATACATGTACATTATATACATATACATATACATAGCCAAGGATGAACAGTGACAAAGATCCAAGAATGTCCTCCAGTGCTGAGTACAGACAATGTTCTGACATCAAGGTATGAACAGGGCGTTGCAGGGCAGAGCAGGGGTTGCTTGTTCTCGCTCTCAATGCTGGTTTATCTGAGCAAGAAACAGAAAGGATCCTGTGCTTCTGCAATCTCTAGGCCCCTCTGCCAGCTGCCGGGGTTCTGTGACCCAGAACTGTAACTTGGCACTGTATGCCCTCATCTTTAAAACGCAGGCCTATATCTCATCCTAAATACAAAGGAGCCCATGGCAAAGGAAGAGTGTGAAAGTTCAAGACCTGCCTGGGCGGTGGGCTGAGTTCAAGGCTAACCTGGGCAAGTTCCTGAAACCCTGTCTCAAAATAAACAAAAAGTAAAAAGATAAGTGTGGCAGAACATCTGCCTAGCATGCACAGGGCCCTAAGTTCAAACCCCCATGCCGAACAAACAAATAAATAAATATACTAAAATGAGGCGCTTTATAGAATTTTGGCAAATTGGGGAAACATATCTGAGTCCTTCCCTTGGTGCCCAGTCACAGTGGGTGAGATGGGAACACAGGGGCATCTGAGTACAACAGAATCCTTCTTACTTGACAGCCACCAAAGCTACCCAAATCAGTGGCTTTTGAGTTCCTGTCTCTCAGAATCAAAGAGTGAAATTCATGGACCATAGAGGGTGAATTTTAGAGAGATGTTTATTATAGATAATCAGGCACTTAAGAGGGAGGAAGGAAAGGAAAAAAGAGAGGAGGGGGAGGAAAAGAGAGGGGAAGAAGAATGGAGAGAGGAAGGGAGAGAGAGAGAGAGAGAGAGAGAGAGAGAGAGAGAGAGAGGGAGAGAGAGAGAGAGACAGAGAGAAGACACTTGTATTGCAAGAGGGGATCCAGGGAAATAGAATTCCGCTGAGTTTCTAGTCTGGGGCTTTTGGAAGGACTTGTAGCAGAAAACCACAGTGAGTTCAGGGAGGAGGTTGAGTGGGTCAGTCCTGATGGCCTGACCATGCACTGTCCCAGTGCTCCCTATCAGTTTGAAGCTTGGTCAGATCCACAGCCTCTGGGCAGAGGTAGTCTTTTAGGAGGAGAGGTAACAAGGAAGTGGAAGTCTCTGCTTTATCCCCAGGACCCAGCAAGGACATTCTTAGAGATGTTGCTTCCAGGGCCCTGCCCCACCTGACCAGCGTCCGCTCCCCACCCCCATTTTCATCAAATGCTTTTTAATTTTCTTATATTTTTTGAGAAGGTATATGCTGTCTTTATCAATGAGAGCTTAAAGCAACGTCCTATTAGTCATGACAAGGTCACTCTGACATCCAGGGCTTTCTCTGTGGTGTAGATCAGTAAAGCTTCCCACAGGTAGACCATTTGACTGGTGGTGACTAGTGGGCCAGGGAAAGAAGGAAGGAGTCTCACTAGACTGTTTAGACAATTTTTTTCTAATAAATATCCATGAGTGATTTAAAAAAAAATCACATGAAGATCTTTGGAGGCAAAGCAACTGATAGCTAAAAATCTATTACTTGATGTATAGAACAAACTATTTATGATGACATAAGAGGAAGCCAAATCACTAATAAAAAAAACAATGTGAGATAATTCTGAGAGTACTTATATAGAGTGTGTGTTTATTATCCAGGACCATCAAAGACAATTACCATAAGCTGGATTATTTGAAGACAGAAAACAGTTGCCTCCCAATCTGGAGATTAGGAGCTACAAATCATGGTGTGTGGGAGCCATTCCCTCAGAAGGAATGGCTCTGTGGCAGTCCTTCCTCTTGGCATCTGGAATTCAGCTGAACGTCCCTTATAACCCAGCTCTGATTTTTCAGTGTTGTCAATCTCCTTAGTTCTCCGAGTCTCTGTTTCAGTGAGTGACCTGTCCCTGTGTCCCTCTATCTCCCCCTGAGGCAGACAGAAAGATAGGGAAAACTATGGAGACCCGAGAGAGCAGGGCCCGCCTCCTGCACTCTGCTCCAGGTCTGTCAGCAGCCAGGAGTCAAGAATCACAGCACCGTTAGCATCTTGCTGTGAAGGATGCCCACACAGATCAACTCATTTTTATAGAGAGGGGTTCCAAATAAGAAATGTCTGAACAGCAAAATTCCAACTGGGCATGAGGGTGCACACCTTTGACCTCAGCACTTGGCAGAGGCAGGCAGATCTCTGCGAGTCTGAGGTGAACCTGGCCTCCAGAGTGAGTTCTGCCAGAGGCCTACAGAGTAAAATTTGCTCCATGGAACAAATGAAAAAAGTAAAGGCTGAGGAAAAAGTGAAGACCCCAGATCAGGCAGAGGTGGGATCCGTACAAGATCCATCATCATCCGTCTGCATCTCCACGCCCCTTGGTTGAGTGTGTCTGCCCTCTAGAACAAGCAGTAGTGTTTCCGCTGGGTTTTTCTCTTTGGTTCTTCATCCCTGGAGCTCTCTCTTAGCTGATCCATTCGGAGGTTTGTACATCTCTCCTTTTTCCCTCTCTCCATCTCTCCACCTCCTTCTCTTTCTCTCCCTTCCTCCCCCTTTCTTTTTCCTACCTCTCTGTCTTCCCTCGTTCCCTCTCTCCTTCCCTCCCTCCTCATCCCTCTTGCCCCACCCCTTCTCTTCTCTGTCTACTTGCATTATAATTGACTGGCACTTTGGACCCAGAACAGCCTATGGCATATATTTTTGTCTCTCAGATGCATCACGATGTGTGTGCTACATGACTTTATAAAATAGTATAGATAAACATCACTGGCACTAGAGTGGTATTGCTGGTGATCCTCTCTGCTTCCTCCAATCACGTATTAAATCTGAGCCAGCCATCAATGCCCTCGACCTTTCTAGAGGTTACCAGAAAGCAGCCACACCTTCAGAACTGAAAGTATAGTGCTTCCGCCCGGGCTTGTGCTCCAGCAGCCGCTGGACCTGCGCTCGCCCTCATCATGAATCCGGATCGCTCTGTGAGCCCCTTATAGCCCGTAAAACTCTGTCTTCTCATTGACGCTTGACACCCACATCTCCCGAGAATGGTTGCTTTCTGAAGGTTGAGTTCCCAAGCTTCTATAGCATCCACTCTGCTCCTGACTCAGGGCTCACCTCCCTGTGTCTGCCCCAGGGAGGCGCTGGGCCAGCAGCCCGGTTGCTCAGGATGTGCACTCACTGTTCTGCCTCTCCCTGGAAACAGCGACACGCATAGCGCCCTTCAGAACTCGTGTTAGAAAGCACAAATAATAAATTATTAGGGGAACAAAGATAGAGCTCATGGAGAAACGATCGCTCTGTGGGTAAATAGAACCCCACTGTGTATTAAACAAAAAGTAAACCCCATTTTCTTTTGGATAGTTAAGTTGCCATCAATTCAAACAGAGAACAAGGCGCTGGACATAGTTAATAGTCCACAGACTGGCCAGCCCGGCTTTGAAAGCATTTCAGCTTTCCTGAAGTGCTGCTTGTACCCAATTATAACTCACTACTCACCATCTTCATAATTTAAATCTGTCCGCCCCTCAGGGGGGAAAATTTTTTGCTAATCAAAGCCATGAATGCACCTTTTTCCTTTTGACAGCATTCAATTAAAGCTAAATGGTCGGTTTTGAATGAGTTACTGTGAAGAATAAAGGCATTAATGAGGTAATTTCATTATGGAGCCTCGTCCAGGCCTATGTGAAAACGAGGGAACTAAATGGAGGGGAAAGCTGCTGAGGGAATTAGGGTTTCTTCCACCCTAATTAATGTTTGGGGGCATTTAGTACAGGCACCAAATTAACTGCTCCAAAGAACTCTCATTGAAAAAAAAAATACATTGTTACTCTCTCCTGTAATTAGAAGACAGTACAAGAAGAACCCTCTGGGAGCAGAAAGCTGGCCTTTAGCTTGTTCTGAGGGCCACCGAAAACACACTATTAGGGATCTGGAATTTAAGGAAGCAGGCGTACAATATGGGATTGTTTAGGTCCTTGGACTCTCTGAGAAGTAAACAGGTAGCCTCTGAATGAGGAATTATGAGACTCCTGGGGGGCCTGTCTTCCCAGCCAAACAGTCTTAAATGCATCCAAAAGGAAGAAAGAAAGGAGAATAGGCCCAGTGTGGGTCCCAGGGAGAATTCTCAATGCCTGTCTTAAGTGATTACATGATGTTGCGCCCGCCCCTCTCACTGAGTTATCTTTACACGGCTTTTGTCTGCTCTAATTGGAGCTGATGAGGTGCTAATTGGAGGCCTTTTTAAAAAGCCCACGACTTTAATCATTAGAAAAGCGAGGGAATCTGACGGAGTGGAGTTAATGAGACGGGAGAGAAGAGAGGAACCGAATGTAGCTCAACAAAAATAAAACTGGTTTTTGCGTGTGTGCAGGGAGAAGTTTGATGGAAACGGGAAAGGCCTCCCGGGCATTCAAAAAAACACTTTCCCAGAACACCTTCCCAGAGCAGAAGAGGATGAATCTTGTTAGTTCCCAAGTGTCTGCCTCTTAATTCCCATCTTAGTCCCGACCTCAAGCAGAACAGTCAGGTCCCAACTCCCTGCTCCTTTTCAAAACTAGGATGGGTGGAGGCAGCAGGCAAACCCCCCTGCTCACCAGTGTCTTGCTTCTCAGAGAGAAAGCTTTCCCTGTGGCCTTTGGGAATGGTTGGCCCTCAGCTGTGGGAAAGGTTCTTCATCAAATTTCCCTCAAACTGGAAGTCATGGGGTTCAACAAGGTAGGGACGAGAACCCAGGTTTATCTACAAGACCCTGAGTAATTGGGTCTATTTTTATTTGGGAGGGTCTTTCTTATCTATCTATCTATCTATCTATCTATCTATCTATCATCTCTATCTATCTATCTATTTTGGTAGATGCTATTTTTTTTAGATGCTATCTTTATTATTGATCCTTTTTGCTTTTTAAAAAAAATGTTTTCCAAGTCTCTAAAAAAAAAAAAAAAAGAAAGAAGTTGAGCAGAAAAATAAATGTTTAGCATATACTTGTGTTCAAAGTACCTTTGTTGTTCATTTTGTTTTGTCTGTACCACAGAAATCACAATGGAGCGGCAAGCAGAGAGGAGCCTCGTCCGCTAGTGCCAAAGTGGGCCTCCAGAAACATCTTTTTATTTTATTTTATTTTATTTTTACTTATTCATTTCACATCCTGCTCGCCAGCCCCCTCCCAAAAGACACAGAGCCTGGCCTACTCTGTTAAAGGAAAGCCAGGCACCATGAGAGCCTTGAAGTCAGAGCTCACTTTCCAGGCTTCCTCCCACAATCTGTCTCCTGGCCGCTGGGAGGATTTTATAGGTGTTTGTGGAGGATTTTGTAGGATTCACAAAGCATGCCTTGGCTTTAACACTTGGAGTATTTCACACTTGCGGTTAAACCCTTCTTGAGAGCTAATTTCCTGATACCCTGTGACCCACTGGAGGCCGCTGGCCCTGCCGTTTGCCTTCCACCCTCACCGAAGTGTTCCAGTCACTCTTTTTTTCATGCTGCCTTAATGTAAAATCCATGCCCCGGCTCATCGGTCAAACAAACGCAGAACCGACTGCGTGACCCAGGTCAGAGGGGAGCTCTGTGTTGGATAGGTGCAGAAGCTCACGGGAGTGAATCTTATTATCCTCGGGAAGTGTGTGAGGACCTGGGAGGAGCTCAGATCCGTGCCCACACTGCAGCTAGGAACCAGCAATTCAGAGCTGACTGAGAGGAAGAGAGAAAGCTAAAGAACAGAGAGTCCCGTTGGCAAAAATAACTGGGCGTGAAGTGGGTGTGGAAACTGTAGGTCTAAGGAGGAGAACTGGGGAGGAGAGACTCAAAGTCGACTCCGTCCATGCACAGCCTTTAGAGACTCAATACAAGAACACACCTCTCAGGTGCTCTGATCCCAGACCACTGTTCCTCGGACTTAGTGATGGGTTCGAAATCTTCCAGGACAAGGAAAGTAGCTAAGTCTGCATCAAATTCTAGATCTTCTTCAATCGGCACGTTTGGCACTTTTTCTTTCTTCTTTTTTTTTTTTTAAGATATATTTTTGTTGTGTGTGTATGAGTGTCTTGCCTTGATATATGTATGTATACGTTATGCATGCCTGGTGCTCTCAGAGGCCAGAAGAGGATGCTGGGTCCCCTAGTAACTTGAGTTATGAATGACCATAAACTGCCATTGGCCGGGGAGAACCAAATCTAGGTCCATTGTAAGAGCAGAAAGTGTTCTCAGCACTTAGCTAAGCACTCTCTGCAGCCTCAGGGTGCTATAGCCCAGGGGAACTGACTCACAAGGTGAAGAGTTTGCCAGTCACTTGCTTGGAAGTTCCTGAGTATATTTGACTTCCACCAGGGGAGGGCAGTTATATGTTATGTATGTACCCACATACGTTTGTATAATGTACTAGCACCTAGACCTACCAATCAGTGGGGTGGAAGGATCATTTATTGACATGGACAAATGTATACCTGAGAGGGACATCAGTGTTCGTCCTGATTTACTCTGTCACTCCTGTAACTGTGCACTTAGCATCCAGCAGAAACTGGGGTATTTACAATATGGAGGTAAACACAACCTGGCCCAGCCTACCCTCGTGGAGCCCAGTGTCCTGTGCACAAGAAAGACCTTCACCCCAGACACACTGACTTCTGATACTATGCACAGTGACTGTGTTCAATGTCAGAGTGGATGGCCACGGCACTGAAGACTTCAAGTGGCACCAAGATGGATGCTCCCGAAACCCAAGCCCCGTAGTCACAGGCACCAGAGCCTGCCTCCCTCCTCTACTGGCAAAGCAGTTTCTAATGAGCTAATGAGCAGCCTGAGCATGGAGGGCCAGGAGCAGCAGGAGGAGAGCGCGGGCAGGGCTGGTGATCTCCACACATCAGCAGATGCTCCAGCAGGAGGCCGGGAAGCTGTCTGCCAGTCGGTTGCAGCCTGTGAGAGCGGCAGAAGGCTCAGTCCCTGTGACCTCCATCAGTTCGGTGACCATATTTTCAATGATAGTCATAATAAAACCTGGGGCACATAGTCATCTATCAGTGGGGGATTTTCTGTAAATTAATTTGATAAAATAACTTACACGGATATTAACTTGAACTTAATTATACAACTGTTCAATTGGCATAGTTAGAAAACCTTCATGTGAGGACAGAACCCTAGGAGGGCCAGAACTGAATATCTCAGTATTATAGTTTGAGAAGAAGATGAAGAATTTGAGTTTAATAGAGAGCCCCATGAGCAGTGTAGGAAGTTTCAGATTTCTCCAGGTCCTCACCAACATTTGTAATTTTTCTGTTTTATTTGGTGTGTGTGTGTGTGTGTGTGTGTGTGTGTGTGTGTGTATGTGATGTGTTATATTTGTGTGTCCTTGTGTGCGGGTACATGTGTGCATGGCGGTGCATATGTGTATGTGTACGCATGTTTGTGGAGTCCAGGGGTTCGCTTGCACTCCACCTTGTTTTTGAGACAGGGTCTCTCACTGAACCCGGAGCCTGTCAGTTCAGGTAGGCTGGCTGGCCGCTGACTAGGCTCCAGGGGTCTCTCGCTCTGCCTCTCTCTGCATCACACTCTCTGGGGTTGTAGATGCTCTCACTACCACACCTAGTGTGTCTTGGGTATTAGCGATCCAAACTCAGACCCTCACATTACCAACCAAACCTTCTTCTCATCCCTACTTTCCTTTACAAATATTGTTTGATCGTGTGATACCGGCGATCAAACCTGGGACCTTGTATGTGTTAGATAAGCCCTCTCCCAGTGAGCTTCATCCCTGCATTTCCTTATTATAACCATCCTGTGTCCTTCGGAGATCTTATGATACAAGACCTAATACAGCCAGTCTGCACGCTGGCTAAGCCAAGCTCATGAGTTAATAGAAAGCTCCCGGGAGCTGCTGAAGCACTTGATGCATCTGTCAGGAAACAGCACTCACGTTATTAGGGCTGCCCGCCGGATTAGACTGGCCTGTGTCCCTCCGATGCTGTGATGCAGTTTTGAAGACTGCCTCCGCTCCCCCGGATCCGCACCCCTTGCTCTTGCTCCCAGAGGTCAGTCTTCCTCAGCTTCTTGTGTTCCCACTTCAGGGCCCTTCCTGTCCCTTTTCTGAGACACTTGTCCCTTTACCCTTACTTGTCCATCTATCCCTCAAATCGGGCAACAGCCACAGAAAGGGCTTCTCAGAGCTGTCTACCGAAGGGCCAGATCCTCTCCTGCACCAATGTCCCACCGCTCTGGCCCACCTATGACCCGTTTCTCAGGTTTTGTTTGCTTGCTTCTTTGTCACATAAGTGCTTTCATACACAGAAATGTCCTTAAAGTTGTTGACACCATTATTGTGTTGCGGTTCGTGTTATAACATCCCATAAGCCAACCATAAAGCCTGAAAGATTAGGAAATGTCACCTACATTTGCCTGGGAGTTGGAGACAGTCTTATCAGAATTCTCTTGTCCCCAGACGGGAGGAAAGGATGTTACAACTAAGACCCCAGGAAGGCTCTGGGCAGATGGGCCGGCTGTTTGGCCATGGTTCGCTTCTGTTAGCTCAGGTCCTTGTCATCCAGTCCCCTATTCTACAGGGTCATCCCTGACTTATCAAACCAAAGCATAGAAATGGCTAGTTCACCCTGGCCTTTGGATCTTTAATCTCAAGACCCCTGTGATATGTAAAGCAGTGATCAAATACATCTGTAGCGTTTTCCTCCTGTTGACCTGTCTACTTGTGATTCTTTATGATGGACACGCAAGGGAGCAACCCCCTGCCCCAGCACTCTTCTCCAAACGTCTGTCTGTCCTAGCTGCCAGTTAAAGGATAGACAGTTCTTGTCTACACTCCTCATGGCTGTATCCCCAAGGCCCAGCACAGTACTATAAGTTGTTCATAAAAGGCATAATGAATGCTGAATGAATGAGTGAATGAATGAATGAGTAAGTGAGGTCATTACAGTGACAGGTTCCCTTCTGGAAATCCCAGTGCTTCAGATATAGCCACAAGTATCTGAGATTTAATCCACGAGCTACAAGTTATGATCAGCATTACATACATGGAGCACCTTGGGACTCCTGGACTGGTCACACAGTCATCTGGTGCACCAGTGCTGGAGAGCCCAGCCTCCCAATCAGATCTGTTTGTTGTCTGAGTTCCAGAGTTTACTTTCTGCCCTACTGATTTAAATCTGTTTACAAACACTCAGAGAAAGTACAAGATTGACCTCCCCTCCCCTCTGCCAGTTCCGGTTCCCTGTGTAAACACAGCATAGCCTTTCAAAGGCAGAGGCAGGGCACACGGGCTTCCCCTAACCCTGTCCCTGAGGAACATGTGTCTTCTCACCCGTGTGGTTTCAATAAGCAAGAAAGTCTTTTCCGTTTTCCACTCTGCAGTTGCTTGCTTAAATTCCTTAAGTTCTTTTATTTGACATTTATTTGTGTGGGCAAACATGTATACCATACTGTGCCTGTGGAGGTCAGAAGTCAGTTCTCTCTCCAGCGTGTGAGTCCCAGAAATCAGACTCAGGTTTGACAAGTAAGCACTTTCACTGCTGAGGCATCTGGCCAGCCCCTCATTTTAACTTTTTACCTTTAGGCCAGTGACTGTGGGTATGTCTGGGCTTTCTTTGAAACCCTGCTTCTCTTTCAGTTATCCTATTGGGCTTAGGCTTCCCAGAATGCTTTGAGCTTTGCTTTACCAGGCATGCTCCCTTTCACCTTTGCTACTTGTTATTCCATCACCATCCTCATTCCTGCCTTAGCCAACTTTCTGTCTCCATAACAAACACATGAGGTAAGTAACTTATCAAAAGGAAAGGCGTGCTTTCTCTCATAGTTGTAGGCGGTTCAGGACGCTAACAGTTGTGCCTCTTGCTTTGGGTTCGTGGAGGCACATCATGGTAGAAGCATCATGGATGGCACAGGATGCTATAACAGGGGAGAGAAGCAGAGGTTCAAGGAAAGGCTAGGGAGATGGCTTAGCAGTTAAGAGTGCTGACCACTCTCTGCAGTCCAACACAGGACTGGAGTCTTGTCCTTAGCACCCAAGTCAGGAGTCCCACAACTGCCTGTAACTCAAGTTCCCAGGGAAATCTAATGCCTTCTTCAGGCCTCAGCAGGTACTGGGAGCCATGCACACATACCCAAACACATGCAGATAAATACAAATAAAATAAGTACTTATTTGTAATTCTTTGTAAGAGGAAGAGAGAGTAGAGTGCCCCTTCTCCTTCAAGCATACGATATCATTAACTGAAAGACCACCCACTAGGCCGCTCCCTCCGAAGTTCCCAACACCTCCCAGTGGCAGGACTAAGCATTTGAGAACACTCTGAGGACATAGGGGAAGTGTTCAGCTCCGAGTCTCAGGGTTCCTTTTAGGTTTTTTTTTCTCTTCCCTTGTGTTGGCATCTCCTTGGTGATCACCTGAACTCTTCTCTTCCACCTTTACCAACCTAGCCTAAAAGTCTCATACCGCTTCTCCTTAAACCCCAGATCAGCTTGGGCTAATGAAGACTCAAATGGGCAATACTCCTTCTGTCTTCTTCTCCCAAGTCCCTTCAGCCACCTCTTTCTCAGGTGGTAAACAAGACGTTCCTTGGAGGATACCAGTTGTGGGTCCGTAGGTCAGAGAATGTCCTGGAGGGAAAAAACAAAACAAAACAAATCAAAACAAAACAAAACAGATTTAACAAGACACTAGGCAAAATTCAGAACACTTGCCCTGGTTTGAGCTCACTGTGGACTAAGTGGAGCCGTGCAAGCCTGGCCTGGCAGCGCAGTGTTAATTATCTCCATTCCTTAAATGTTTTTCCTCTGCTGGCTTTTGGGGGCGTTTATTCTCTCACACCGAATTACTCAATAGCCGTGTAATTGTTGTGTCCATTTCCCTGGCTCTGATGGGTGGGAAGGCAGTCATCCTTCCCAGTTCATTAGCCGACCGGCCGGCCTTTGCTTCAGCGGCCCCACCATTGGGGGGTTGCCTTGGAGACAAAGCTTCCTGTGGGTAATCCAAGATTATCCAGCTCTTTGTCCTGCATGTGACCCATAATTACTCGCTAAATTAGAATGGTTTTCTGGAAATCACAGGCGGAGGTTAATATGTTCTTCCAGAACTGGTCAAGCTAAGATGACACTGAATTCAGAGGGGATTCAAGTCACATGATCCCCGAAGGCGTCTCTTTGAGCAAGAAGATGAACTCTCCCACTAGGAAGCACTGTGCCCCATAAAGGCCCTGTCACTCACACAGCCTCCGCCCGCTTTTCGGGTTGTGTTTTAATCTCATGACAATTCCCTGTGTCAATATTGAGTAGACTCACTCTGCGGCAAGAGTCTGCATCTATTTGTCTTTATAACCGCTTTACACTTCAGTACGTACCTCTCTGGTAACTGCCATTTTTCCTCTGCATTCTCACGGTTGCAATTAATGTACCAATTTCGGACAAGCAGGGGAGTAATAGAAAAGATAGAAGGAGAGAACCTTAGGCAAAAATGTTTGGACACTAACATGTCCTCCCTAAGATTTTATAGTGAAAGGGAGTGTACTTCTCGAACACTCCTAATGAGGCGCCTCTTCGATTCTTTGTAAATAAGTTCCACATCAGCGAATGCAAATACAGAATGAGAACCATAAAGAGCATATGTGTAATGCTCTTAGATACTTTTCTATTGAAACCGTAAGTGAGGCTACAGAGATTTCTAGAAGGAAGCAGGATAAAACAGTATCTTAAAACTTTCAATGAGTAGTTATCACCGCTAGAATCTCAAACCTGGAATAGCACAGTGCTTGAAATCTCATAGTCACCCATCTAAAAGGCATTTAAGAAACCCAACTGAATCATACTCAAATAAATGTCACTGGTGATTTGACCGTGCAGATTTCTGCTTGATAGATTCCGCACCAAGGTCTGCACTGTTGTGACTGTATTTCTCAGCTAGATATCACTTTGGAAATATTTGTGTATCTAGTGTGCTGGGAGCATCCTGAGACCTCATTCTGTTGAGCCGTAATAATAACCTACAGAGACATTGGCAGATAGATCACCTTGTCTCATTAGCTCACATCTGGAGCATGTATATGTGTTGAACATTGGGAAACTGGCTTTGACTGCGGTATACTGAGGTCAGCCATCACATTGAGTTTTAGAGGGCAGTTTAGTAAGTGGTGGAGTGGTTAGCCAGGAAAAGGGAAATTGTCTTTGGCAGGGTTCTCTCTCACTAGTCTCTCACAAGGTGCTGCAGATCAAACCTAGGGCCTTTTGTACTCAAGGCAGGCAATAATATTAAGTGTTATGAAGATGGTTTTTTGACCAAATAATCTTAGGAAATACTGTATTAAGGGTATTAAAAAAATTGTGAGCATGCATGTTTGTATGTGCACCTGCAGGGAGGTGTGGTGTATGTGTGTGTGTGTGTGTGTGTGTGTGTGCGCACACGCGCGTGCACGCGCGCGCGCACGTGCCACCAGTCAAATTTTGGTGTCTTCCTCAATCACTCTCCTCCTTATTTATTTATAATGTGTCTTTCATTGGCTGGAACTTTTTAATTGGCTGGGCAGAGAAACTCCAAGGATTCTCTGTTTCCATTTCCTTAGTGTTGGGATTCTAGGCTTGTGTCTGACCTTTACATGGGCACTGGGGATCTGAACTCTGGTCATCATGCTTACACAGCAAGCACTTTCTCAATGGAGTCATCTCCTCAGTAACAAATTGAAGTGACTTTGTAGACATTTTCACTGGAATTCAGCATTAATGAGCTTCCACATATATTTAATATGGAAGCACACTCTTCGAAGATGCAAACATCCTAAACTTATTTGCTTAAAGGAATTCTTTTCTCCCAGTATCTGCAGCACTTGCAACCAGTGAGCTTGAAGTGGTCTAGTGGGGAAAATAGTTAGACACCCCTTACTTTGCTTCAATTAATAGATGCAGATACAACTCAATGCCTCCTGCAAGGTATCACCTCCCCCAAAACAGCACCATCAGTGGGGGTCCAAGCATTAAGATATCTGAGCCTATGGGGACATTTCTGATTCAAACCATCACAATCACTGGGAAGCACCATCAGGGACACACACACACACACACACACACACACACACCAATGGTGCCAGGGAGAGATAGAAAAGAAAATTCATCCTGAGTGAGGTAACTCAGACTCAAAAGGACAAATATGGTATTTATTCATTTACATGTTGATATTAGCTGTTAAGTGTTTCATAAGCAGGCTACAGTTCATATAACCACATTTCTCTCTCTATTTGTCTGTTAATGGGCATCCAGGGTGCTTCTAAATTCCAGCTATTATGAATAAAGCAGCAATGGACAAGGTTGCCTCTGTAGCAAGATGAAGAGTCCTTTGAGCACATACCCAGGAGTATTATAGCTGGATCTTGAGGTATGCCTATTTCCATCTTCCTGAGGAACTGCCACACTGATTTCCATAGTGACTGTTCAAGTTTGCACTCCCACCAGCAATGGATGAGTGTTCCCCTTACTCTACATCCTTGCCAGCATGGATGCCAGCTGTCACTTGTTTTATTGATCTTAGCCATTCTGACTGGTATAAGACAAAACCACAACGTAGTTTTTATTTGCAGTTCCCTATGAGAAGGATGTTGAACGTTTGTTTCCCAGCCATTTAAGTTTCCTCTTTTGAAAATGCCGTTTAGCTCTCTACTCTGTTTTTTAATTTTTGTTTTTATTTTTTCAACCCATTTTCCTTTTGTTGAAAATAGATTTTGGGGCTGGTACAATATATTCTGATTATCATTTCCCCTCCCCTTACTCCACCCATTCTTCCCTTTCTTCCCTCCTGTCCAGGGTGATATGCCTTTTGTCTCTCATCAAAAAAACAAACAGTTTTTTTTAAACTAGGAACAATCCAAGGGATAATAATAAATTAAGATAAATAAATAAAAAAACAAATCAGGATATGTCAAAGCAACCAACCAAGAAAAAGAGCCAAAAGACAAGCATAAGAAACATATACAGACGCAGGTAGACACCCCTTTACACACTCACACTCAGGAAGTCTCCCATTAAAGGAAGGAAGGAAGGAAGGAAGGAAGGAAGGAAGGAAGGAAGGAAGGAAAAAGAAAAGAGGAAAGAAAGAAAGAAAGAAAGAAAGAAAGAAAGAAAGAAAGAACTGGAAACCATAATATATACAGAAAAAAACCACTAAGGTAGAAAAATATAATATTCACCTTAATTTAACATCATGAAACAAAGAACCTCTAAAGATGCCACTGAGATTGTTTTGTGTTGACCTACTCTGGGCATGGGGAGTCTCAGTGGGGAAACAAAACAGGAAAGGGAAGGGTTTTCCCCTTAACAACAAAACCCTTAACAGTGTTTTGTTTCCCCACTGAGACTTTGTTGGTGGAAACTAATTTTTTCTTTTCAAGTGTCTATCAGTTGGAGATATCTTCTGTGTTAGGGATGGGACATGTATACATCTCTTCTTTCATCTCTCAGACTCCATCTGGTGCTGACCCCTGCATTCCTGCACATGCTACCCCCACCTCTGAGAAGTCATATGTGCATTGATACTGTTGTGTCTAGAAGACCTTGATTTCTTGGTTTGCTCCATCCCTTCTGGCTCTTATAATTTTTCACCTCGTTCTGGGCCCCAAGGAGAGGGTTTTGATGGAGATATCCCTTTTAGAGCTGATTTAAGGTCTCTTACTCTCTTCACATTGTCTGGCTGTGGGTCTCATACTTGTTCCCATCTTCTGTAGGAGGATGCTTCTCTAAGATGGTTGAGCAAGGCAGTGATCTATGAGTATAGCAGAATGTCATCAAGAGTCATTTTATTGCTACAGTCCTTTAGCAGAACAGTTGTCTTAGTTAGGGTTTCACTGCTGTGAACAGACACCATGATCAATGCAAGTTTTGTAAAAGACAACATTTAATTGGGGCTGGCTTACAGGCTCAGAGGTTCAGTCCATTGTCATCAAGGCAGAAAGATGGCAGCATCCAGGCAGGCTTGGTGCAGTGCAGGAGGAGCTGAGAGTTCTACATCTTCATCTTAAGGCTGCTAGTGGAAGACTGACTTCCAGGCAACTAGGGTGAGGGTTTTAAGCCCATACCCACAATGACACACCTTCTCCAACAAGGCCACACCTCCTAATAGAGTCACTCCCTGGGCCAATCATATACAAACCATCACAACAGTAGTACTTGTTTTTCTACCAGGTCCATGGTTTATCTACTCTCAGGTTCTTGGTCACTCACACAGCATTGGATATGGGTTCTACCTCATTGGATGGGTCTAAAAATCAGATAATGGTTGGTTACTCCAACAAGCTATACACCACTATAGCATCTGCATATCCTCCAGGCAGATCACTCTTGAAGATGAAAGGGTTTGTGGCTGGGTTGGTGTCTACCTTTCTTCTTTAGTGGCATGTAATGTACCTAGCAGTACCATGAATACTATTTTATAGGAGTGAAGGCTTTAGATAGAAATCAGCTTGACCTCTTCATATACAGTGGGATGTATAGGTGCTTTCTTTAGCAGTAGGGCCTTCTGGAAACTTCATTTGTTGAACAAAGATGTCCTATTGGATCTACCTCCCTTTCTGCCCCATTTTTAGTGATTTCATCTAAATACCCTTCACATAGGTATATATTATAGGAAGCCTCAATTCTGTTAGGTTTCCTTACAAATCCTCAAAAGGCCCTTAGTTTCAGCTGTCCCTCATCATATTCCCCCTCTCATCCACCTCCCTATTTGACCCTCCCAATCTATTGATAGCTTCTGGTAGCCTATCCATTTTCATTATATTAATCCTACTAATCCACTAGCATGGGAGATCTTTCCATCTTCTGGCATCTCCTTCAAATCCTTTCTTCAGTGTCTTAAAGTTTGTATCACACAAGTCTTTGACTTGCTTAGTTAGAGGCCTACCAAGATTTATTTATTTATTTATTTATTTATTTATAAGGCTATTGTTTCCCTGATGTCTTTCTCAGTCCCTTTGTCATTTGTCTATTTGAAGGCTACTGATTTTTGTGAGCTAAGCTTATACCCTGCTGCTTTGTTCAAAGTATTTATCAGCTGTAGAGGCTTCCTGGTGGAGTTTTGGGGGATACTTATGTATACACTCACATGATCTATAAATGAAGATACTTTGTCTTCTTTCCTTCCTATTTGAATATTTTTGATCCCTTTTAGTTTTCCTATTGCTCCAGCTCAGACTATTGTGCTATATAATTACTATATTGAATACTTACAGAGAGAGAAGACAACTTTGTTTTGTGCCTGATTTTAGTGGAAGTGCCTTGATTTTCCCTCCATTTATGTTGATGTTGTTTGAGGTTTGCTGTAAATCACTTTTATTATGCTGAGATGTATCTCTTGTATCCCTAGATACTCCAATACTTTAATCATGAAGGGGTGTTGGATTTTTGTCAAAGGACTTTTCTGCATCTAACAAGATAATCATATGGTTTTCGTCTTTCAGAAGGTTTGCAAGGTGGATCCCATTTATTGATTTACATAGCATGAAACATTCTTGCATCTCTAGACACTTGACTGTAGTGGATGATCTTTTTGACATGTTCTTGGATTCAGTTTGCAAGTGTTTTATTGTGTATTTTTTTAAACTATGTTCATTAGAGAAATTGGTCTGTAATTCTTTCTTCAACGAGTCTTTAAATGGTTGTTGCATCACATGATTATTGCCTAGTAAAAAGAATTAAGCTATGTTCCTTCTACTTTCTGGAATAGTTTGAGAAGTATTGGTATTAATTCTTCTTTCAAAGTCCGAGAGAATTGTAACATTAAGCTTTTCCTCTTACCTACTTAATTTCCTTCAATCACGACTCTGAGACTAATTATTTATTAATAAATCCATAGGCCAAAAGCTTCAGTTTGCTCTCTTATTTATTAGCCCTTTTATTTTAACCTGAGCTCAGCTACGTGATTGGTTTCCTCTTCTTGTCTTCTATTTCCCAGAATTCCTTCTCTTCATGCCAAATGTCCCACCTATTACTTCCTGCCGCAGTTCATTGGCCATAGGCTATTTTTTTATTGACAGGTGATGTTTATAAGAGATTCTCTCTACAGATAATTCTGCACTAATGTCATCTGGACCTGGACTTGTTTTGGTTGGTAGACTTTTAATTCCTGCTTCTGTTTCACTGTGGGTTATAGGCCTGTTTAATTTGCCTATATGATTTTGATTTAACTTTGGTAGCTGTTTTATGTTAAGAAAACATTCCACTTCTTTTAGACTCTCCAATTTAGTAGAGTAGATTTTTTTTCAAGTATATTATAATGATTCTCTAGATTTCCTTAGTGTCTGTTACTATGTTCCCCTTTGTCTCAAATTTTATTCGTGTGAATCTTCTCTGTCTTTTAGTTTATTTGGCTAAGGGTTTATCCATATTGTTGATTTTCTCAAAGAACTAACTCTTCATTTATTTATTCTTTATTTTTCATTCTTGGTGGTGGGTTTTGGTTTGGTTTGGCTTGAGGTTTGGGGGGTTTGGTTCTGGTGCTGGTGCTGGTGGTTTGGGTTTGTTTTCACTCATTTCAGCCCTGATTTCAGGCCATCTACTCATTTTAGGTATGATTTCTTCCTTTTGTTCTAGATCATGCAGAAATGGTGTAAAGTTACTAGTATTCAATTCCTCTAATTTTTAATATAAGAATTTAGGGCTAAGAACTTGCCTATTAGAACCACCTTCATTGTGTCTTAAAAATTTGAGTGTGTTGTGTTTTCATTTTCATTCAGTTCTAGAAAGACTTTTTTACTTCTCTCAACTTCTGTCCTGAATCATTTTCATTTAGTTTAGTTTTTTCAGTATCTATGAGTTCTTAAATCTCCTGGTTTTTTTTTCCTGTTGTTATTGATATTTACCTTTTTATCTCTGTTGGTCAGATAGGATGCAGAGTGTTATTTTAATTTTCTTGTATCTATTGAGACTTGATTTGTATCCCAGTATTTGGTAAATTTTGGAGAAAGTTTTATGAACTACTGAGAAAATGGTATATTCTTTTGTATTTGGATACATTTTTTAAATATGCTAGTTCTAATTGGTTTATGACATCCTTTAGCTCCAGTATTTCTCAGTTTAGTTTTTGTTGGGCTGACCTACTGATGAGAGTTAAGTATTGAAATCACCCACTATCCGTAGTGCATGAAGGTCAATATGTGATTTAAGCTATAGTAGTGTTTCTTTTATGAATTTGGGTATCTTTGTGTTTGGTACATAGATCTTTAGAATTAAAATAACCTTTTGGTGGATTTTTCCTTTGATGAATATGTAATGTCCTTTCTTATCTCTTCTGATTAGTTTTTGTTTTAAGTCTATTTTGTCAGATGTTATAATGAACACACTGGTTTGCATCTTAGGTCCATTTGCTTGGAAAATATATTTCCATCTTTTGGCCCTCAGATAACGTCTATCCCTTGATGTTGAGATGTGTTTCTTAAATGCAGAAGGACGGATCACATTTTCACATCCATCCTGTTAGTCTGCCTCTTGTGTTATTGGGAAATTGAGACCATTGATGTTGAGAGTTATCAATGAGCAATGTTTGCAGCTTCTAGTTACTTTGTTGCTATTTTTGGGGAAGGGGTGTTCCCTGTCTCTTTTGAATTGCTGGCCTGGAATTATCTATTCCTTAGGAGTGTGTGTGTGTGTGTGTGTGTGTGTGTGTGTGTGTTTAACCTCTTCAGTTTGAAGTTTTCCTTCTATCACCTTCTACAGGGCTGGATTTGTAGGCTGATAATGCTTAAATTTGGTTTTTATCATGAAATGCTTTTCTCCATCTATTGTGATTGAGTTTTGCTGGGTAAAGTAGTCTGGCTGCCATCTGTGGTCTCTTTAGAGTTTCTAGCCCAGGCTCTTCTGGCTTTTAGAGTCTCCATTGAAAAGTCAATTGTTATTCTAATAGGTCTAAGTTATTTGGTCTTTTCCCCTTGCAGCTTTTAATAGTCTTTATTTGTTCTGTATGTTTAGTGTTTTGACTATTATGTGCCAAGAGTAATTTCTTTTCTGGTCCAGGCTATTTGGTATTCTATATACTTGTTGTATCCAATGAATAGGCTCCCCCTTCTTGAGGTTAGGGAAATTTTCTTTTCTACTTGTTGAAGATATTTTCTGTACCTTTGATTGTAGGTTTTGTCTTTTCATGATGTCCCAGATCTCCTGGATGTTTTGTGCCTGGGTGTGTTTAGAGTTAACATTTTCTTCAACAAAGGTATCCATTTCTTTGATCTTGATTTCAGTGCCTGAGATTCTCTCTTCCATCTCTCCTACTCTGCTGGCGAGACTTGCCTCTGAGGTTCCTTTTCTAGTTCCTAAATTGTTCATTTCAATTTTTACATCAGATTGGGTTTTCTTTACTGATTCCATTTCTACTTTTGTGTCTTGAACTATTTTCTTAATTTCATTCTGCTGTTTATTTATGATTTTTTTTTTTTTGGTTTTTTGAGACAGGGTTTCTCTGTGTAGCCCTGGCTGTCCTGGAACTCACTCTGTAGACCAGGCTGGCCTCGAACTCAGAAATCCGTCTGCCTCTGCCTCCCAAGTGCTGGGATTACAGGCGTGCGCCACCACCGCCCGGCTTTTGTTTATTTATGATTTTATAGATTTATTGATTTATTCGTTTCCTCTTAAAGGAACTCTAACATATTCATAAAGGCTATTTTGAAGTCCTTATCTGGTGCTTCAACTATGTTGTCTTTCTCAAAGCCTCCTGTAGTAGGGTTGCTGGGATATAATGGAGACATATTGTCCTTGCTGTTAGTTTGTTTTTATGCTGTTTTCTTGGCATGTAGGCATTCTAGCTTGGGATGACTGTAATTTTAGGTGCTCATATCTGATCTTATCTTTTCTGGGTGGGGAAATCTCTTGGTTTCTCTTACCTTTTCTGTTTCTTAGGAGAATGGTGGCTTTGAGTTGCCAGGTAGGAATGCTTCTGCAATCCTGCCAGGTATGGCCACTGGGGTTTGAGGTAGAACGGTTTTCTAAGTATTGGGTGTTGACACTTAGTAATGAGGATGGACTAGAAGTGGGGGGTTGGGGGGGTCCAGAGGACAAGGAAAGCAGGGTGTGCCATCAGGATATGCTTAGTCCCTTGGTAATAGGTGCAGAGAAGGAGAAAAGGCCACAGCAGGTAATCTGCTTCAGAGCTGAGGATGAGACTAGGAGACTGGACTTGGAGGAGAGAACTAAGATCTGATGATCACCTAACTGCTTCACTGGAAAGCTTGATCAATGGGCTTCTGGGCAATGTCAGCTGGAATTGGTGGCTAAGACAAAGGGATGGTATGGTGAGGAAGTATATAGGAGAAGATCAGAGTGATTCACTGGAGATGAGGACAGAAAGGAAGGGGAGGCCACAGCAAGGAATCTGCTGCAGAACTGGGGACGAGAGGAAGACAGTGAAGGTCTGAAGATAGCCTACCAAAGTCCCTCCAATAGGAGGGAACTTATGTCTGGTAGTGTAAACCTATGTGTGGCTCATGTGGGTATAGGCCCCATAGGAAAACATATCTATGACAGTTTCCTAAGACAATTTACTTCCTAACTAGATTCTAAATACTTATTTTTTTCTAAATACTTATTCACATACACACAGATAAATGTGGCTATCACCCCTCATCAAAGATGGAGACTATCACCACAGAAATCCATAATGTCAAATGGTCCATATGGTCACCAAATCCATAATGGTCAAAATGCAAATAAAATCAAATAGTGGGGAACCTAAGAGATTCATCTACAATGCAACCATAACATTCAAGGCTCAGGTGATACTGCAGAAGAGGTGTTGCAAAGATTGTATGACACAGAGGACTAGGATGTCTGCTGTGAGATTACAAAGTGGTTGCCTAAACCAGATCTGCATAATGACACCCCCAGGTAACATTCCAATGCAGGTGGGGGAAACCTCATATGATTCCAAGCCTAGATGAAGAGTTATGGCTTCTGAGAAAGGGAGAGTCATTCTTCTTTGGCATAGAACTGTTTGATAAGTAATACAATCCCAAACAGTCAGCTCTAAATAAGTATATATATGAGCAACACTTAGTGGACTCATCCGGGAATATACATACACCTATGGAAATATGTATACATATATATATACACATACATACATACACATATATATGTACATGTGTATATGTACATATGTGCATGTGTGTATGTGTATATGTGCATATGTGTATATGTGTATATATATACACTTGTATGTGTATAAGTGTGTATGTGTATATTTGTATATGTATATATGTATGTGTGTATGTTTGTATATGTGTATATGTGATATATGTATATGTATATATGTATGTGTGTATGTTTGTATATGTGTATATGTGATATGTGTATATATGTATATATGTATATATGTATATATGTATATATGTGTATATGTGTAAATGTGTATGTATAAATGTGTATATGTGTATATATGTATATATGCATATATGTATATATGTAAAAATAATAACATAAGGAAGAGATCAGTGGTTTAAGGGAAGAACACAGGTAGTGTGGAGAGGGGAATGATGTAAATACAGTACTCATGTATAAAATTTATTTTTTAGAAAGAGCTTAAGTCAAAGAAAAGAAAGTGCTAAGAATAGCCTATGCAATGCTGAAGACTCCGCTGGAGGAGTTACATGAGTAGACGTCACAGCCTTGTGTAACACTCTGCACTTAAGATGTAATCATTGGCACAGTGATAAGCAAACTGACCGTGGAACCGGAGTCCAAAATACACTCATACTCGCCTGCGTCCTGGAGTTGACAGAAACCACACTGAAGGGAAAGATTTCCAAACACAGCATAGAGGACCCTGACTAATTAAAGGAGGGTGTGTGTGCTAAACTCATGTAGATTAAAATTATAACCGTTGACTGGATAAAAGGACAAGCGTTAAGAAAATGATCTGAAACAACATGTATCCAAAGAATGGCATCCAAAATAGATAACTTGTGGAAATGAGTGAGACAAAGTCAGAAGCTTCTGTTCTAGGAAGATAGGAATTTCAGTTAAGGATGAGTGCTTCGAAAAACCAGTAAGTGGTGGCTTTCGTGTCTCAGCAGCCCTGCCTTTGCAGATGTGCGCAATACAGACATGTGTTTCCTTGCTTTTCCCTTCTGAAACTGAATGCTGATTACATAAGATACATTTGCTCTGGCAAATGTTCACAAGGCAGTGTTCTTAGGACCTAGGTACTTTCCGTATACATTACATCTGATGACATTAAAAATAAAGCAGTCTTAGCTGGGCGGTGGTGGCGCACGCCTTTAATCCCAGCACTTGGGAGGCAGAGGCAGGCGGATTTCTGAGTTCGAGGCCAGCCTGGTCTACAGAGTGAGTTCCAGGACAGCCAGGACTACACAGAGAAACCCTGTCTCGAAAAACTAAAAAAAAAAAAAAAAAAAAAAAAAAAAAAAAAAACAGTCTTACAGCACATAACTTATGCTTCTGTTCTTGAAAGCCATAAATTATGACTTGCATTTCTTTCTGTTTTTAGATTTATTCTCTTTTGTACCTGGGAGCATTTTGTCTGCGTGTATCTATGATGTATGTGCCTGACTTTCACAGAGGCCAGAAGGGATCAGAGGATTTTCGGGAACTGAAGTTACCAATGGTTGTGAGTTGCCTTGTAGGGGTTGGGAATTGAGCCCTGGGGTTCTGCCAAAGCCACAAGTGCTCTAAATCACTGATCTATCTCTCCAGCCCAACTGCATTTCTTGTATTTGGAATTTAGGTCTCTCAGAGGTTGAAACCATTAACAATATGTTTAAAATATTCTTTGTATGTATTGCCTCATTTGGGATGAGTCTTGATACTGAGGATTTTGATCATAGAATTCTTAGACTTAAAATCCGCTGCTGTTTTTACTGTGTGGCATTGGGCAAATTATTTGACTGCTTTGCACCTTCATTCCTTCACTCTAAAATGACAGTGCTAAGAGCACCCCAGACATCAAAGGCTTGGTGCAGCTTCTGGTACGCTCTAAGGACTCAGTCTTTACCAGCTTTTATTACCTTTATGTTTCCTGAATGGTTGAAGGCTACTGTGCAAACCTGAGCTATGGTTTCTAGAGATTAGAGAACTGAGGAGGGAGAGGACATGAAACCTTAGTTAGATCCCAGAGCACCCAGGGCAATGACCCACACAGTCCAAGGATGCACAGCTGTAGATGTTTGTTACTGTCCTACCTGAGAGGGAACTAAAGAGCATATTTTTCCAGTAGATGAGACCTGCATTTCCACCTAAATGAGTAGAAAATCTTATATGTGGCTATGTTCGGTGTGAAGGTTTGATTTGTGCTCTAGAGATTTATTACTTACTAGCTAGGGAGGCTGGAGAGGAGAAACTGAGAAGTTGAAAACATTCAAGCAATCATACAGCCCTAAGGGCATTGTGCTGCTGACAGCCCAAACAAAGCCCAATTGTGTGTAAAATGAAACAAATCATTTTGTGGTTTTTCAGATTTATTTTAGTCATCGTAAAACAAAACTGGGTGACCATAAATATGCTAACAATAGAGGTGTTATGAAAATTTGAGGATCTGGGTTTAACCCTAAGAACAGAATACACATAAATATAGAAGGAGAGAACCTACCCCATAAAGTTGTCCTCTGACCTCCACATGTGTTCTGTAGTACATGATGTATACATACACACACACACACACACACACACTTACAAAATAATAAAAATAAAATAAAATAAAACACAATTCATTCATCAACTCTGCTCATAGCATATAAGCTTGCAACAAAACTACCAAGTTTTAATTGAATGCACTGTGCCATGGTTTCAAGTATTTGGAAACCCTTCGAAATCCCTTTTTGAGAAGTAAAGTTCACTTGACATAAACCTCTTGATTTGACCACCTAAAAGATTCTAGGGCTCTTTTGAGATGCTCTCGGTGGACTGAGACAGTTAGTATTCGTGATCATATCTGGGAAGTTCACAAAACAAAAACCAGCCACTGAACAGTACATGCCTTTATTCATTAGTTTATTATGGGATGGCTCCACAAGCCTTTGGGCTTCCAAGGTTTTCTAAGTCACAGAAGATAGTCTGCTACTCCGGGACTTGAAAAACTTGGTAGTAGGGAAAAGTGGTAATCACCTTCTCCAAAGGCACTACAGGTGTGGACACATGGCACCTCTGAAACTACGTCCTTGACCCTCTTCCCGCCCCTGTCCCTGTCCGTGTCCCCGCCTCTGTCCCCAGTCCCTGCCCCCGACCCTAGGCTGCTGGAATTGCGAGCTCCAAGGCCAGCTCCGCCTCCCAGTCTTGCTCCACCCCTTCTGTAGCCCAGCGCACAGATACTCACAGTCCTGGTGGCCCCTAGTTTAGAGGAGGCCAGGGGCGGGGCTCGTCCCCGCGGGGCTCCCGAGTTCCACCAATCAGTGAGCGCCCTGTTGGCCATCCGCAGCTCCAGAGCCCCTCCCTCTCCCGCCGGCCTCTGCGTCCCAGAATCCAAGATGGCGGTGTCCAGGCAGAGGGGTCCCCAGGCTGGAGCGCGGTCGTTCTTCTGCGCCCTGCTGCTGTCTTTCAGCCAATTCGTCGGGAGCGACGGCACGGGAGGCGACGCTGCGGCTCCCGGCGCCGCGGGCACCCAGGCAGAGTTGCCACACCGCCGTTTCGAGTACAAATACAGCTTTAAGGGACCGCATCTGGTGCAGAGCGATGGGACCGTGCCCTTTTGGGCCCACACGGGGAGTAAGCCGGGGCTGGGGCGAGGGGCGGGTTCCCTCCTTGCCTTCTGTCTCCTCAGTCTATCTCCTCAATGCCCTGCAGTGCCGAGGGTCAGCTCCAGCCCTGCATGCCACATGCACTGGGGCAGGACTCCCTAGGCAGCCCCAACTCCAGGTCCCCCTAGCCGGCAGGTTCCCCGCGTGTCCCCGAGCCTTTTTACGCAGTTTGTCCACCCACTTCCAGTCTTCGCTTCTTTAATCTCATCAGTACTTTCTGGCTGATTCAGAGGTGTTTTGTTACTTTCTGCAGTTCCTTGCACTCAAACCAGCTTTTGAGTGTCATGTTACCTTACACCCTAATGCCACGTCTCAAGGGTACACTTTCCGTGGCCATAGCAATTTGAGACCAGTTCCAAACAGACTCTGCTTGCTTATTTCAAGGAGTTAGCAATGGTCAGGTTTGTACCTAACTTCACGAATGCTCCAAGAAAGCATAAAATGTTAGAGTGATTTCTTAGGTCTTCGGATGTCGTTCTTTAAATTTTGGGATTACACTAAGGAATTGCCTCTCAGTGACAGTGTGTGTGTAGTCTTTGATTTTTTTTACACTGTAAACTTTCTATTAGTGTCTCTACATAGTTAGTACAGGAGATAAATCTTTCGTATTGATTGTTTCAGAACTTGGGCTAAGAATCGACTCATATCCTCTCTTTTAAGACTTAGAAAAAAATGAAATCGTTTCTGCTTCAAGTTTTATTCGCACTGACCCAGATGACAGAACCATGGCTGAGCCCTGCCCTGGTGACATTTTAGTGCTGATGTGTCTGTCACTGCTGACCAAAGATTATCAGTAGTCCTTGTTGTTCTGGAAGCTCTTCAGGGGCTGTCAGATACATCCACTAAAGCAAATAGTAAATACCTTCTGTTTTTGCGTGTAACTGAGGGTTCATTTATAGGCTTTTCTTTATCATTTGACATTGTCCCGTGACTGAAACAGAATGCTTCATTTCTAGAAAGTGATGGCTAAAAAAGCACCCTTCCAGGAAAGGCCATTTTCCTCAAATTAATGTGCAATTACCAGGTGTAAATTTCATTGGACTTAATGATGGAGTCATTATGTAGTTGAAGAAAGATGCAATTATGCTGTTCCTACTTGGTTGGTTTGTTATAAGCCTTCTGGGCTTATAATGCTGTCAAGATAGCATTGCTCTGCATATACAAAGACGGTGAACATGGTACAAAATACAGGTTTTCAGACCTTCTCTTTCTGTTTTTCTTTTGGAAATGAGGGTGAATGTGTTGGCAGCTCTTCCCTTGTACCCCTGTCCATTGCCTGTCTGCTCCTCTCCATCTTTTCCACGCACACATCAGTAAATCCAGAATGTTCATCAGCTACTGAAATCAGTCATCTTCACTCTCTTTTACAGAGCCACAAGCAACAAATCTAGACTACTGTAAAGAGGTCGGAATAAGGCTAGAGTTGCAGCTCAGTGGGTAGGGGGCTTACCCAGCATGCACCAGGCCCTGGGTTCAATCCCTAGCACCAGGTGTAGGGACTCACATTTAAGATGGGCATAGGGGTTTGTGTCTAATGTACCCTAGTGTGAGTGTATGGTTAGACTCGCTGGTATGGCTGGCCCGGGAATCCCTTGCTTTCGTGGTTCCTGTAACCTTTAATCTCACTCTTCTATTAATGCTGTCATTCATTTTCTCCCTTTTCATTTATTCTTGCAACCCATCATTTAAGACAAACAAAAAAAAAGCAGAGACACTTAGGATTTAGTTTAAACACAGCCTATTCCATTCAGCTCTAATTAGGATCACATAGATCTCTTTTATAAACCGTAGGTCCTTTTGAACTGTTAGCACATAGCCTTGGGTTCAGAAGGGCAAAAAAAATGATAATATTCTGTAGTTGTTCATAACTGTCAAAGCTCTCACCTTCATTCTCCAGTGTGAGCTATAGTAGGCAGCTAGCTGTTACCTGCTGTATAGAAGGAGCAGGTGACCATACAGATGAAAGTTCTTGGACAGTGGACTCAGATCTTCTGTTTCTGTGTCCAGGGCTTTTCCCATAGTGTTCTCCCTACAAGCTTTGAGTGTTTGAGTACACTACCTTGGCTTTCCTTTCTGCCTATAAAGTGTTTCCTTTCCTAGCATAAATGTCAGAATGGTTACACTCTGAGGGAGTTATGTTTGAATTGTTAAAATGTAGGCCTTTTAGGTACCTTAATAATTAATTAGTCAACAGTAGGACTGTTGAAGGATTTATAACGTACCTTGTTTGATTGTGTCTCAGTTTATCAAATTTTGCAGAGAATATGTTTGAGGTGTTTTTAACAGACTGAAAGTTTGTTCAGCAGTCTGTCGGTCCTGCTTGTCCAGATGATCCTTAGACGTTTCAGTCAGTGGTATTGTTGGTTTTGGTTTTTGTCTCTGATGTCCTGGGAGTCAAACGCAGAGCCTGTGTTAAGGCAAGTGCTCTTCTGTTGATCCATGTGCTGACATATTAACATTAAAGCCTGCTCATTGTTATTTCAGATATGATAGTTATACACTAAGTATGTAACGTATTATAAATGTAACTTTTAGATACACTGGAAAACCAGGAAAAAAAATGTGTGCTTTGCTTTACTGTGACAGTTTGAAACTGAACCAGCATTATCCCCGTGCTATGCCTATATAAACAACTATACTCAATGACCTGCCTAAGGTCCAACAGTCATATGTGGCTGAATTGGGACTTGAGCCAGAGCTACTCTCGAGTTTCACTTGTTTTCTCTGAGAGTCCACTGTAGTTAAAGAACTGCTTATTACGTTAAAATTTAGTTGGCCTTATTCTGGGAAAATGTTGATATGCAGGATATTTTGCATGTGATTTTGGCGTGTTTAAAGACATCTTCAGGCCCGGCCCTTTCATTTCATACTTGAACGTTTGATGAACCCTGTGGAGTAAGGATGTGATTTGATCAAAGTCACAGCTGACCGAGGAGCAGCTGAACTTGATTCCTACTGATTCTTGTCATAATGGTTCTTCGAACATTTGTAATTGGTAAAATGCAGCATAGACTTTTAATATTGGACAGATTTGAGGGGTAATTTTATAAAAAAGAGATTATGAAAATCTAATGAAGTTTGCCTTTTTTATTGACGAGATTTATACAATATATTCTGATTACCATTTCCCCTCCCCGTCTTCTTCCAGATCCTCCCCACCTCCTCATCCGTCCAAGTCTATGCTTTTTCTCTCTTTACAAAACAAATTGTCTCTTCAGAAAACAAACAGGCAAAACAAACAAATAAATACGAGCTTTTTAAAAACACAGGAAAAATAGCCCAAGAAACACACACAAACAAAACCCATAAGAACACAAAGTCAGAAACCAAAATACAAAAGCAAAAGTTTTAAGTCTTACTCTCCGCCCTTGGCGTCTAATATGTGGGTGTAGGCTTCCAGATGTATTTCTCTTTTCACAAGATAAAATTTCAAAGTCATAGCTGTCAGCATGAAGTTATTTCTAACAAAATGGATGTACACTCTGAAGGTAAAATTTGATCTCCGTAGCTGTGTGCGGCCATTCAAAGGTAATGTGTTGGAGCTCTGCATACTTACAACTTAAAGCTCTTCTCTTCTGATTCCTACCACAGATGCTATTCCAAGTGCAGATCAGATTCGAATAACGCCATCATTAAAAAGCCAAAGAGGTTCCGTGTGGACCAAAGCAAAAGCAGCCTTCGAGAACTGGGAAGTGGAAGTGACATTCCGAGTGACCGGAAGAGGTCGAATTGGAGCCGATGGCTTAGTATGATCATTTCTGTCACTCGAAGGAGCATAGCGGCCGAGCACGGCTGGGTCCTAACCGCTGTCCCTCTTTTGTTTCCTCAGGCCGTTTGGTATACAGAGAATCAAGGCTTGGACGGCCCTGTGTTTGGGTCAGCTGATATGTGGAATGGTGTCGGAATATTTTTTGATTCTTTTGACAATGATGGAAAGGTATACTTATTGCTTAAACTGTTAGCCTTTTTCCATATTAATGTATTTCTAGCACAGTTAAGCTGTAAGAAAGTGGCGTACTTTTAAGACACCTTAACTTGAATAGTAAAGAACTTGGCTGACAGTCTGAGCATGGTAATTAGTCTTGGTAACAGAGACTAATTACTAGAAGCTTTGTAGGCCTAACGTTTTGCACGCTAATTTGCAGCCATGGTGGAGACCTAGCTCTGAGAATCTGTCAGTGATTCACACCCTGCATATGCTCAGTAACTGAAAAGTCAGCGTACGTCTTTAGATGTGGGCAGGAAAGCCAGCCGTGTTTAGGAAGCCGTGGCCGCACCACGGGCCTGGCTGCAGCCAGCTCTCATCCTTGGATCCACTCCTGTGTTACTTTTTGATCAGACCAGTTTTCCTGACGATGTCCTAAAAACAGTTAAAAACAAACATACTTACATTCTGAAAGTACTGACTCATGACTTGAAAGCTTTAAGATTGATGATCTTTTCCTTTAGCTGGTTGTTGATTGGTTTTCAGAGCTTACTGTTAGCATGTTAAAGAACTTTTAATAACCCCTTGAAAACTTAGGCCATATTATTTTAAAATTTTAAGAGCCCTAGAATCTTAGCAGCATGGGATCTCATAGCAAATGAAGAGTGATGACTTTTTTGATGAAAGATAATAAAATAAATATATTCTCTTTGTTTCTAGAAAAATAATCCTGCTATAGTAGTTATAGGCAACAATGGACAAATCAATTACGACCATCAAAAGTAAGTGTGATTTCTGCGTTGTTTTCTTATTCCAACTTCTTTTTTGGAAACCTCATGAAATATTGCTTCAAATCTCAACGCTCTTCAAACGAAATCAGCTTATTCCTTTTCTTTGCTGTTGTATTGTCACCGGGTAAAAAGGCATACGCTCTCTCTCTCTTTTTCTTTCTGAAGTTCTGTGAGCCGCACTGTCCATGTTATTGAAAGGTATGTTCCAAAGATAAATTTAGCTGTCACCAAATTGACGAGCGTCCATCCAGTCTGAGCCACCATTTTTCAATATTACTGTCACTGTAAGACCGTCAGTGAGTTCCAGAGGCTCTAGGTGGTGAGGATAAGAACATTGCTTCTCCATGCCTGGCTTTGCTCTCTCCTGCCTTGGAGAGCACAATGCCGGCAGGTTTTCATAAACCCTGTGGAGTGGTTTAAAATGGAAATGCCCCGGCCGGTTCTTCAGATTCTGCTTCAGCTGGCTTGGAAGGAGTTTATAGACTTGTATCTTTAAAAACTCCTCGAGGGGCCAGGGATCTAGCTGAGCGTTGAGCACTTGTCTAGCGCATGTGAGACTGTAGGTCCAGTTTCTAACAGCACAAAAAGTAAGAACGCAAAGCTCCCCGGGGCGGCTCAGACGTAACAGCACCTGCCTCCCTTCAGCGCATGTGATGTCGACCTTCCTTTCCAGTGTTGCCCACAGTTCTGGCGGGAAAGCCTTTGTCTTCTGACTGACGTGGACTGTCATAAGCCTGTTGTGACTTGGTGTTTTTGAATCTGCAGTGATGGTGCCACTCAAGCTTTAGCAAGTTGTCAGAGGGACTTTCGTAACAAGCCCTATCCTGTGCGGGCGAAGATTACCTATTACCAGAAAACACTGACAGTAAGTGACAGCGATCAAGTACACAGGGTTCTAATACTGTTGTTGGGTTTTTTTTTCTTTTTTCTTTTTTCTTTTTTTTAAATTCTTGACAGGAGGTACTTAAATGTGGATTTCCACACATTTGTATATATTGCCCCAAGACAGTGGTTCTCAACCTTACTACTGTTGCGACCCTTTAATACAGTTCCTCACGTTGTGGTGATCACAACACATAAAATTATTTCATTGCTATTTCATAATAGTAACTTTGCTACTGTTAGGAATCTCAATGTGAATGCCAGAAATGCAGGGTATCTGACATTTGACCCACAGTTGAGAACCACTTCTCTGAGAGACCAGAAGTAAGTGTATCTGGTATATGTGATCGTCTGTGATGCTTCCTTGTGATTGGTTAGAGGAAGCTTAGACACCCGGCTTGAAGATAGCTAAGTGCACATCCAAGACTGGAGGATACGAACATGAGTAAGGCAAAGGCCGCTGTTCCTGAATAGCTTGTAGACCTTAGAGGGAACACATACATCACCAAACTGTGTGACAAGGCACAGTAGGAAGGAATTGTCAGTGTAGACCCTGGACCCTGAGAACGATCCTGGGAAAGGTCTGGAAGGGCTTCTTCTCTGAGACGCACCTCAGAGCAGACGTAGGAAATGTGTGTTGCTCCAGGCCTACAAAGCAGACAGGGCCTTGAGGAAGCTGAACATTTCTGGAAGCAAGCAGTCGGCTGTGGTGTGAGGATAGAGCACGCTTCTAAAGTGCAGTGGGAAGGCCAGCAGGAGCCAGTCCGACAGGAACTTTAAGAGAGTTGGCGTTCCCGGCCGGAAGTGAAGTGATGGCATTTGCAGTGTGAACAGGTGACTTGTTAAGTCTCCCACTGACGTGAGGGAGCGAAGGCGAGAGGACTTAGGCTCGGGGCCGAGAAGCTCCGTCCTGGTGCTTTGTGCTCTAAGTGCAGCTTTCAGAGAGCTCTGGGATGCAGCTCTCCCTCGCAACACGGAGAGCTTGACTGTGGGAGATTTAAGTAACTGGGACAGAAGTGTGGTTTGAACCCGGCGTCTGCAGGGCTCCATTTACCGCTGCCTTGAGGAGATAGCTGCCGAGGGAGGAGGAGTCGAGCAACACTGTCGCATTTGCTGGCCTCGGGTAGTCTAGAGCAGTGGCATCTCTGCTGGGTGATCTGTCCAGGTGATCATGGCTCCTAAAGCTTTGCAAGACGAGAGCTTACTTTAGAAAGATTGTTCAACTGACAACATTTTCTCTTTTTGAGCCTTTAACACATAATGGAGTAAAAAAACAAAAGTGAAATATCTTACTGTGTAATGAGGGCTAGTGAGTGAGTTTATTATAAATTACCCCTTAGGGGCCTGGGGAGGTGGCCTAGCGGATCAAAGGCTGAGGAGCCAGAGCTCAGAATCCCAGAACCTATGAAAAAGCTGAGAATGTGGCCACCTGGAATCCCACCACTAGAGACAGGGCAGGATATCTGGCTGGTCTAGAGAGTCACTGATCTGGGGTCAGCTGAGGGACCCTGCCTCAGTGAAAAAGATGTGAAGTGATTGAGAAAGATAGCCAGTGTGGACTTCAGGGCTTCTTCTCTCTCTCTCTCTCTCTCTCTCTCTCTCTCTCTCTCTCTCTCTCTCTTGCACGCACACACACACACACACACACACACGTGTGCACTCACACATACACAATGTCCACACACAAAGAGAATCACAACAGTAGAAGGAGGCAGGAGTTGGTATCACTAATCAGAGAACGCTGAGATGTACCTTTAAATGTCTGTTTTAAGAATATATAACTTGAGCATGTCTTTCTAGGTCATGATCAATAATGGCTTTACACCAGATAAAAATGATTATGAATTCTGTGCTAAAGTGGAAAATATGGTTATCCCCACACAAGGACATTTTGGGATATCGGCTGCCACAGGAGGCCTTGCAGGTAAACCTGACCATCTTTTCATCCTGAAAGCTTGTGACGGAGTCAGGCTGGTAGCAGCATGTTGAGGGGATGTAGACGCGATACCGGTTCACGCTTAAGTCTTTGGAGCCTTCCCATGGTCCGTGCTGCCAGTCTGGGCAGTTGGAGCTGCATGGATACATGCTAATTACACCATCCATTTAGGTGCGTTCTGAGTGAAGGGGTCATATGTGAAGCTGAAGATAGAAGAAGTCAATTCCCAAATGTTGTAGAACACTTAGGTTGCTGTATCATATGGAAACGAATTTGGAAACCCAAGGAAGTATTATTTCGGGACAAACTTTAAATGAAAATAAGTATTATTTTCCACATATGTTGATAAATGAAGTTCTTCCACACCAATATTGCTTTGTGTTCACATGGCACATTGCCATTTCAAACACTTCCAAAACTATACAACCCAAGCAAGGAGGAAGAGGTATAGGCATTTTTGTCAGCTGTTTGCCAAGTCCAGATGAAGGCTGTTTCTCGGGGTCACAAAGTCACCCCAGAAAGTCCAGGTCTGGATCTGTGACCCTGACTGTTGCACACATGGCCTCTCCAGACGGAGGTCGCTCTGTCTTAGTGCTTACCTGTAGTCGTGTTCTGCTTTACCTAGTCGTCTCTCCAGTCTCCCCAAGACAGGCAGACATAGAAAGATGCCACACGCTCGAAATCATTCACTCCGCACCATGGATGGGGGGCCAGCCAGGATGGTCACAGCCGCTCACTGCTGTGAGGTCCAGTCTCCTCGGTTCCTGCCATTAGCTGGAACAGCTTGGTACTGATTTGACTTACATGGTGTAGGAAAATATAAGTATTATTGTTGTCCAGTTGAGAAAAGCGAGTGTGAAAGGCCAGAGCTGGTGTATACCAAAGGAAAGGTTTTGGAAATAGGTGGACAGGGCTTTGAGTAATTTGAACAGGACACCATCCATGCAGGAGACTTGGGAGGGCATCGGAAGAGCCTTTAGACGCTACCGCTATCTCTAGCTGAACACTTCTGCTGTGCTGACTAAGGGCAAAAGGTTTGGAATAGTTCTGATGTCAGTCTTTCATAACTAATTAAATACCTGTCAAGTTGGTTCTCAACTGCGAAACAATTGGTCACAGCACTTCCTGAAACGGTTTTTAAATTTATAGATGACCACGACGTTCTTTCTTTCCTGACTTTCCAACTAACCGAGCCTGGAAAAGAGCCAGTGAGTATACATTTTTTTCCAAACAGTTAATTTTCAGTTCTCAGTGGTGTGACTCTAGCTGTGGATTCTGAGAAGACTGACCTCAGTCTGGCTCTTGTTTTGGGTCACTTGTTTTGGGTCTTACTTTCTCCTTGCCAATGTCTGTTTAGTGGCCATCTCTTGGTGCTGTAGTACTAAGTGAGACATGCTTGGAGTGGGTGCTCATTAAGTGGTAACTATGATTTCGGGTATTAGACCAAGGGTGAATTTCTGTAGTTTAAGGAAGAGACCATCTGGAAGCTAGTGACGGACTAGTGAGTGTGAGGACAGGCCTCAAGATGTCACCGATTCCCTTACTTTTGACTTGTTCTTTCTCTGAAAAAGCCTACGGCCGAAAAAGACATTTCAGAAAAAGAAAAGGAAAAGTATCAAGAGGAGTTTGAGCACTTCCAGCAAGAATTAGACAAGAAGAAGGAGGAGTTCCAGAAGGGCCACCCTGACCTCCAGGGGCAGCCAGGTAGGCATGCTGGGGTTGGTGCTCTGTGGAGGACACTGGGGTCTGCACTGCGCCTCTGCTCTCAGACCAGCACACTCAGTGATGGATGGGAACAGTCCAAGAGCAGACTCGGGTCCTTCGGGGTCAGAGAGTGCGGCTTGTGAGGTGTGAATGAGAACATGGCAGCGGTGTAGGTGAACACGGGCCACTGTGTTGGAGCTTGGTGGGGATGGCATTGCTAGATTTACCGCTGTCTTTTCTAAGCTAAACAAATGAAAAACCAAGGACAGCACTGCCTCGTGGGTGAAAGCGTCCAAGGCCGTGGTCTCCTCTCACTGTTACATACCTGCTTTTATTACAGAGTTCGGATAGATTTATGGAGATGTTGGAATTACTGGAATTATCTTGCCCCATCACCCTGTGTTATCTTCCTTTCCCTCTGAACCCCTTCTCTCCTACTTGTCCAATAGCAGCCATACCACTGAAGAAAATGATACACCCTTTCCCCAGTACGACGTCAGGCTTCTCAGGGACTCTGTCCGTGATGAAAGGTTGAAAGGCCCAGTGTTGTCCAGCTCTTGTGTGTTCATGATGGCAGCAGCTGTGGGTCTGGGCGGCAGTAGTTCATGACACTTCTTCCCTTGTTACTGCCCCTGCCGTCCTTCTGTCCCCTCTACATGTCCTTAGACCTTGGGGTCAGTGACGTAGATATCCTGTTTAGAACTATCAAGACTATTGTGGGCTTAAAGTGAAGTGGAACCTGCTTCTTTCCCCCAGTACTGAGAATTGTGGACGTCAGTGGTGGAAAAATTAAATTGCTAGTTTAAGCCCAAGAAACTGAGACCTTATTTATCTGTTACGCTGTCAGTGCTTAGTACCCGCTGGTTTATATCTAGTTTGCTCCCCGTCAGCTCGAATGATAGACTGTACTCGATGATGCCTGTGTCTAGCATTTGGACACTGTAGAGTGCGGCTCTCACAGTGATTGGTGGTACGATGAACACCGTGTACTGTGTGCCCATACCTTGCTGCTGCTGTGGAAGGTGTATAGAGCACATTTGGCAGTCGTGTGTGCCGTCTTAAGCGTCACCACATCAGAATATTTTTTTCACCTAGAACGTTCTCTGGCACCATAAGCTTACTCTCCACATAGCCTGTCACTGTTTTGATTTCTGATACTTTATATCAGTTCTCCCTAATAAAATCATATAGTATGTATAAAACAAAAAATTATTTTAAGTGAAAAAGTTCAGACAGATAAGCTTATACCCCTGTGTTGGTCATGTTCTGGTTTGGGTATTCATCAACACTTGGCATGTTACAGTATTTCAAAGTCTCAGATGTGTAGAGAAGTGTAATTAACTTGTGGTTACTTTTTAGCGGATGACATCTTCGAGAGCATAGGCGATCGGGAGCTGAGGCAAGTGTTCGAAGGACAGAATCGTATTCATCTGGAAATCAAGCAGCTTAACCGGCAGCTGGATATGATTCTTGATGAGCAGAGGAGATATGTCTCTTCCCTGACAGAGGAGATTTCCAGGAGAGGAGCAGGGGCCCCAGGACAGCCTGGGCAGGTAAGCTCAGACACAGTTGTTCCAGCCGGAGGAGAGTCAGAGCAGCGCTGAGCTCTGTGTGGCCAGTGGATGCTAAGCTGCCTGCCCACCCTGTTTCCTCCAGGTCTCTCGGCAGGAGCTGGACACCGTGGTGAAGACCCAGCAGGAGATCTTGAGACAAGTGAATGAGGTGAAGTAAGTACCCAGCAGGCAGGTCTCGGGGCTCTGTGCCCTCTTCTAATGAAGCGTGTGTGCCTGCGCTCCCGTGTTAGATGCGCTTCAGCAGGGTCAGCTGCACATCCTCGGGTCATGTTAGGAATGAACAGATAATATATGCAAACTGCTAAACAGCTAAATTTTAAAAATCATCATAAGCTGAAAAAAGAAAAAAAATGCTTTAGCCAAGAGGTTTGCTGTAGTGATTTAGACCAGGTGTATGCCTCTCTGGAAATTATAGAAAGAATGTGGAGTGACATGTCACAACTCCATGAGAAACCCTGGGGACAGAACGACGTTTGCTGTGGCAGGACTGGAAAGCAGGCACACTTGCTCAGGGTCTTCTTTTTGGTTCCATCTTCTGTCTTAGACAAATGGGCCAGAGGGTTGGGACAGGAAGGGGACACCAGTCTTTGGATGGTTGGATGGTAAATTCTAATGAGGGTGGCTGATATCCAGCCAGCATTCCCAGGGTCTGCCACAGAGAGAACAAGCCATGTGTTTTCACAAGCCAGTGCTTTACCATTCCTACCCAGCACAATCCTTGACTAAAGACAATGTCAAGGTGAGTATTTTAGGCGTGAACAACTGTTCAGGACCAGGTTAAAGAGAGTAGGAAGCAGAAGGGACTCAGCTGACAACTAGAGGTTTGTATTCTGCTCCTTGTCTTTAAGAAACCTGTGTTGTTAATTCACAGTTCCCAAATGAATACTTGCCCTATTTAAATCACATGAATAGAGTTTTTAAAGAAGTTGACTGGGTTGCACAATGTATTTTTTATTATGATACAATGTTTTAAAAGATTTATTTATGTATATGGGTGGTTTTGGCTAATATGTATGTCTGTATCATGTGCATACAGTACCCTTGGAGGCCAGCAGAGGGTGTAGATCCTGTGGAACTGTAGTTAGAGGTGGTTGTAAGCTGGCATGTGTATGCTAGGAATGAAACTCAGGTCCTCTGGAAAAGCAGCTAGTGCTCTTAACCCCTTACTTTCATATGATTTTAAACTTAAGAAGCTATTAAAATGCTATATTTTTGTATGCCTTTCACCCATCTTTTAATGTTGATATTTTTATATAACCACAATAGAATTGTGAAAAACAGCAAAGTAACATGCATATTGTATTGTACGATCAACTAAACAAATGACCTGGGTGGGCCTTCCTTCCCCGAGGAGCTGTAACACACACACACACACACACACACACACACACACACACGTACACACGTGCACGCGCACCCGCACACCTCATGCATACAGACACATATTAACCCTCTTTTAGACCGGCTGCCTCATTCTTTTCCCATCTCCCCATCTGTTGAGTGCTAGGGCATTACAGCAGGCATCTGGTGGGACGAGTGCTCTTCTGAGCCCCCCTTGATTTCTGACCCTTTTCTATCTCAGAAAGTAGGCACAGGCAGTGTTCCATTTTTATTGGGTTGGTTGGTTGGTTGGTTGGTTGGTTGGTTGGTTGGTTGGTTGGTTTCTTTTTTGCAAGGGTATTTTCTTTGTTTGTTTTTTGTTTTTTGATACAGGGTTTCTCTGTGTAGTCCTGGCTGTCCTGGAACTCACTCTGTAGACCAGGCTGGCCTCGAACTCAGAAATCCGCCTGCCTCTGCCTCCCAAGTGCTGGGATTAAAGGCGTGTGCCACCACGCCTGGCCTGCAAGGGTATTTTCTAATGTTGTCTTTCTTTTGGAAGGACCATATTCTGGATGTGTTCTTTTCCTCTTTCACTTCCCAGTAGTACTAGCACAAGCTAACGTTCAGGTGGTTGGGAAGGTCAGGCTTTGGGCTGCATTATAGACGAAGGCACTTCCCACAGATACATAGCAACCCCTACATACGTCCCATCTAGCAGTGGCAAATACATATTACACATGTGGCAAGTTAATCAAAGATTGAGCCCAAGTTTAAACTTTAGAAAAATATGACAAAGAAATACCTGCTGATCCTGGGAATGACAGTTGCCTTTATGGGTTTTTCCATATTCTCTGGAAATCCTGAAAGATTTTTAGCAGCATACGGTTTGGCCGTCTGCCATGGCATTCCATTCCTCTCCACACTGTCAGCTCAGGACCCTTTGCTGTCAAGACTTGAGCACATACACCACTGCTGCCCCTTGGTTTCTCCATTTCCATACTTGTTGCTTTTCTGTCCATTGTCCCTTAAGGGGTGGTTCTGCCTCCTCTAGTTTCATCTGCTCCTTAAACCAAAGATAATTCTGCCATTTCAGCCCTTCCCTGGGCGCGGGGCCTGCTGAGCTCCATGCCTCTCCCTTTGCAGGCCTGGTTGTGCCTCCAGGGCATTGCCATCCCACCAGACTGTTGAACTCCGCCACACAGGGATGATTCTGCTTTCACAGTTTTTCCTAGAGACTGCCCAGCTCATAACATGTGCCATGTAACTGTTGGCAGAATCTTAAGCAAGTCAATGGGTGCCAAGGAACCTATTAAGAAACTAGTTTTTGAGCCGGGCGTGGTGGCTCATGCCTGTAATCCCAGCACTTGGGAGGCAGAGGCAGGCGGATTTCTGAGTTCGAGGCCAGCCTGGTCTACAGAGTGAGTTCCAGGACAGCCAGGGCTACACAGAGAAACCCTGTCTCGAAAAACCAAAAAAAAAAAAAAAAAAAAAGAAGAAACTAGTTTTTGTATACTAAAAATGTATTTTATAAGCAGGTTTGTGCTTCTGAGACATAATAATGTTAAGTGCGCACTTATGGGAAAGTTACATTGTCCAGGTACGTCTTATACGTATCTTAGGTATATTAAATTATAATCCTTAATTGATGTTTTAAGGAGAAAACTTAGATGCCCATGCCAGTAAGATAAATTGTAATTGGTTTCTGACTGAGAAAACTCCAGATATTTTGTAATTAGTGTTGTTTGCACTGCTCATTCAAGTCAGATGGAACTTTTATATTTAACATATTTATGCACACACATACATATTAACCCAGTGTGACATAACTCTGGCAGTTTCTTCTTCTTTTCTTTCATAGTTCCTACTTGTTACACTAAAATTCACACAGAGGAAGTCGGAGTAAACCCTTCATGGATTCATTTAAATAGAGTCACTGTTGTTGGAGGCACTAAGTCAGGATGGGAACCCTTGTCACGGAGCCGCACTAACCCACATGCCGTCTGAGTGGGAAAGTCTGCTGTTAGGGGCGGCTTTGGCAAGAAGGGATCGCAGAAAAGTCAGTTGTTGGGGAGGGGTGTCATTTGACTTGGCTTTTACTCTAGTCCACAGATAGGAGGCAAGGGCCGGGTCTAGACAGGCTTACAGTTGAAGGATATTTTCGGGGAATGGAAAGGACCAAGACAGAGGAAGGAATAGGAGGAGATAAAGTCAGAAAGATGGTAGAGACACAGTCTTTTATCTACCTTGGGAAGTTACCAGACGTGAGGGCATTTCCTGTTGTCAGCGGTAATCACACAATGGCTTGTCATGCATAAGCTTTGAAAGTTCCACCAGCTACAGTCCCCTCATTATTTTCAGGTGTGTTCATCCTGTCTACAAACAAATCTGTTACATTTACTCTGTGATTGGAGTTTCTTATTGCCATGTGGTCACTTGTCCCCGGGGCTCAGTGGCTGCTCAGTCTTAACTGTGAATAGTGGGGTTCTGTCTTACACAGAGCGTATGTCATAAAGTCTATGTGTAAAGGTGTCTCTTAGTTAGGAGACTCACAGTTCTTTCAGACGTTAGTGGACAGTGCTGCCTCTCTGGTTGGCTCCTGTTTCTGTTCTAGGCCATCGGATGGAGCTCAGGGAAACAGAGGCAGAGTTCACTTGTATCAGGAGGCCCTAAGACCAGCAGCGTCTCTGATTGTCAGAGAACTCAAAGCTGCTGTGTTCCTGGCCGTGGTTTGTTACAACAAAAAGAAACAATCATAAAGAAAGCCAGCCCACTGGCCAGTGAACTGTGTGTGCAGGACCCAGGAGGGCCGTCTCTCCTTCCCAGCACACAGCTTGGATTTTAAGTTTTTATTTTTCCATGATTTGAAAGTGATAAGTATGTATTAAAAACTACTATAGATTTTGAATGTAATCTTTTCTGGGCTACGGTGTGGTCATGATATGGTATGGCAGGTGGTGGCATCTAATATCAAATCCCAGTCAACCACTCAGTCTTGGGTCAACAGTCAAAAGTTTTTTGTTTTTTTGTTTTTTTGTTTTTTTTTTAATGATCTGATGTATTAAACTTGGAAAATATAACCATTTGAAATGTATAACTGGAAACAAAAAACAAAACCCTTGTGATTTCAAAGGGATTTTGTGCTCTAGGAACTCCATGAGTGAAACCGTGCGGCTGGTCAGTGGCATCCAGCCCCCGGGCTCAGCAGGCGTCTACGAGACGACTCAGCACTTCATGGACATAAAGGAGCACCTGCACGTCGTCAAGAGGGACATCGACAGCCTCGCACAGCGCAGCATGGTAACTTGTTCCCTGGGTCATCATGGTCTCAAGCGAGCGCTCATGGGCATTCCTGACCGCCTCATCATTCTGCAAGCCTTGGCTCTGGGTTTCTAGGTAGAAGGTAGAAGTCTGTTCTCATTATTGCCTGTTGAGCAAAAGCAAGCACTGAGGGTTTTTATATGTGAGTATTTGCATTACCAAAAAATGAAAATATTTGTATTCTCATTTTAATATCCTCTATAATCCATGGTTTTTAAACTTGTTTGGCAATTTATATGTGAATATAAAGTGGGTTTTTTTCTTTTTATTGAAAATAGGGTTGTTGTTTTTTTCAGTGCAATATATACTGACTGTGGTTTCCCCTCCCACAGTGCCTCCAAGATGCTTTATTTGGTTAATCAGAAATGTCCACTTGGGGCTCCATCTCCCCAGCCATTTGGTGATCCTATTCAGATCACCTTTGTATTGGTGAATATTTTTGGAAGTGTCTACTGTATTGGTTTCCATGCAGCTTCTCTGTGGCCTTTAGTTTAGCTGTCTCTCAGTTTTCCTCTCTCAACTGTTCTCCTTCCCTCCTCCCCTGGCCCTTCCATAACTGTCTACTCTGTTTCCTGTTCCAGTGCCCTCCTAAGCTTACTTCCTTACTCTATAACCTCTGTGATTGTATGGATCATAGCCTCTTAACAGGACCTTAGCAGGCAGCATGCACATAGAACTGGGTGCACACCATATTTGTCTTTTGGGTCTGGGTTGCCACTCAGGATGACTTTTTTATAACTCTATCCATTTACCTGTGAATTTTGTGATTTCATTGTTTTAAATAGCTGAGTGACAACCTTATCTTGTACCTCATTTTAGTGGAAATGCTTTAAGTTTCTCTCTATTTAAGTTGGCGTTGGGTGGGGACTTGCTAGAAACTGCTTTTATGTCTTGTTTGTCTCGACACTTGAGGCCTTTACTGTGAAGGGGTGTTGATTTTGTTAAAGGCTTTTCGTGTGTCTTTGCAATGGTCGTTCTTGTCAATCATGTCATTCCCTTCCCGTCTGTGTTTTCACAGACTTCACTAGTGGATTTACTCATTTAAGAACTGCACACAAATTCATAATAGCCATTTTGAAGTCCTTCCTTGTGCTTCAGCTATCTTGAATGTCTCAGGGCCTACTGTAGTAGGGTACCAGGCTCTAGTGAAGACATACTGTCCTGGCTGTTACTGTCGTTCTGACTGATTGTCATTCTGAATGTTGTCTTTGTTGGGTGAGTTTTCTGGTCCTTGGCTTCTGTTGCCCCTCTGGATCTTAGGAGTGTACCGTGGCTGTGTATTGTCTAGTAAGGGCTGCTTCTGGGTCCTTGCCAGATGTGGCCACTGAATGTCCTAGGTAGACTTGTTTCTAGGTGTTTTGTGAGTTGAAATGTAGGAATGGGGATGGGCTCGAAGCTGGGGCTGAGGATGGACTGGAGGGAGGAAAGCTGAGGATCTCTGGAGGAAGAGTGGGGAGCCTCTGGAGTGATCTGGGTCAGTGCCGGGAGTGGAGGGCAGGAAGGAGAGTGAAGATTGCCTTCTCGGTCCCTGGTGGGCCTGGTCAGTGGCTTTCCAGGGAGAGAGAAGCTAAGTTGTTGGTCGGTGAGAAGGGATTGCCTGAGGAAAGAAGGCTGTAGGAGATGGAGATCTGAACGGTAGGTGTTTTGATCAGACCCATTTCCGATCCATCCCCTCATTTCAGGAACTCTGTAAACCCACTGAGTCCATATACTGCTGCCTGTATGTGCTTGAGGGCCACCCACCAGAGCTTTGGCAGCCCATCAGGGGCCACAACCCCTGAGGAGAGGTGACTGTCCCTCTCTCAGTAGGCACTCAGCCAGGGTAGGATTCATTAGCCCCTCCCCTATTAGTGCTGGGATTTTAACTGACTTGATCTCCTGTATTCTTGTGAGTCTGTGTCTTTAAAAAGTATACTTCTTTGGTATATTTTCTCCCAACATTCTTATCTGAAATTTTCTGGCTGTTTGCTGCTGTTTCACTTTAGTTAGGTCTTATGAGATTAGAAAGAGTTGAATAAGATTTTGTTGAGTGCTTTTCTCAGTTAGTGACACATACATATGGTTGGTTCTAGTCAAGCTTAGAAGAAGCAGAAGACCAACCCCTTGAAATAAATTATATTTATATCAGCAATAAATGCCGTTAACATGACTTTTTCAAGACCATTATTAAAGGAAAACACCTTAGTCTTCAACTTCCAATCTTGTTTTTCTTAACTACGTACAGGCCTTGAATCATTTTTGCAAATCTTGCTTAATAGTTTTCTTATTGGCCCTAGTTTTTCATTCAGATCATTATACTTTAGTTCTGCTTGAAGATATTTTCCCTCTTTGTTGCAATGGCCAGCTTGGTACTGTGGGTGGGGTGGGCATGTCCCCAAAATTCCACCTCATAGATGCAACTAGATTGAGATCAACTATCTCAAGTCATCTTGGTCCCTGATATTTAACTCCTTAAAATTTTGTATCTTATGGAGCTTAGAAGATAGACAGTTTTCCAAAGTCAGCCAGGTTTTGTATTGTGAGATTGCAAAGCATGTGCCAGGAGGCAAAATTCTGTTTAAGTAGTTTGTTGGTAAGTGCCATGTAATTTATTGTATGAGCTGGAACATTATTGGGCATGCTACTAATTTTTAAGCCAGGACAGAAACTGTGAACTGGAAGCATCTGGGGCAGTGGGAGCCTGTGGGAGCCCTGGTCTCTAGAACCTTGAAGGGCGCTGAAATCCTCATTTGTAGTGACGTTGGGAGGCGGGTGGCTCCATGTTGGTAACTCGATGGTGACAAGGGGAACTGCCTTGTGTCAGCTGCTCTTTGAAAGAAGAATTTGAAAGACAATAGAAGGTAAATAGGTAGAAAATATTTAGGGGAATGAGTAAAAAAAAAATACTTGTTTAATTAACAGTTGTGAGTTCATTTACACCATTCCAGACCATTATTGACTAATTATGATACAGGTTCTTTGCCTTACAGCCGTCTAATGAAAAACCAAAATGCCCAGATCTACCACCGTTCCCGTCGTGCCTGTCCACGATCCACTTCGTGATATTTGTTGTGGTGCAGACAGTGTTGTTCATTGGCTATATCATGTACAGGTGAGTCTCTGGTGACCCTTGACCCAGCATGGTTTTAGATGATAGGCTTTGTGGAGTTCACAGGACCTTAATGTAGCTTTCACTAACATAGACAGTTCGCTCCGAGGAAAGGCAGTCTGCGGGGTGTGCATGTTTAGAGAGTTTGCCACACTCTGTGCTTTTCTACCTCAGGGGGTATTGCTAGTTTTAACAATCCCATTTCTTTCCCAAGTTAAGTGTATAGAGCATCTTTCAGTTTTTTGGGTTTTGTTTCTTTTTCTTTTTTAGGACTCAGCAAGAAGCAGCTGCCAAAAAATTCTTTTGACCTTCATTTTCCTATATGTACATCATGTATGTATGTGCAAATGTTGTCTTTTTGGAGGGAATTTAGTATTTAAATTGCTTCATAGTCTAAATTATTAAATTTTGTATAAAATAACTTGAAAACATTCATTTTTTTCAGTAAAAATAAATGTTAAAGACAACCACATTTTGTTCATAGTACTACATGTCTTTAAATTTCAGTTAGTCTGTGGTAGGCAGAGTGCAGCCACTGAACCGAGTAACGGCAAGTCAAGACCTAAAGACGACCGCTGGCTGTGGGTGATAGGTACCCTCTGTCTCTGTTATCGGAGGGTTCTTTATTTATGTAAATAAACTTGTCCTTTTCCCCAGAATATGAGGTCTAAACAAGAGCACCCTATTCATGTAACCAAAGTCCTTCTTAGAAGTGAGGATTCCGTAATACAAGAGTGGGCTTAACCATCCTTTGGCCCCAGCATAGCTCCTTCTGGGATCAGTGACTTGTCTGAGAGTTTTAACCTAGATGCCAGGAATAGAGCATTTAGTGAAATGCTTTCCCCTGGTTTTGGTGTGTATTTCACTTTTAAAGGAAATTTTGGTGGAAAACTAATAACTACTTTTTGCCTCCATCATTTGGGTGACAGCACTCCTATGACAATGTTATTAATGGGTATTTTTCTGGAAGTGTATTCATTCATGATGGTCTCTGTCCTGAAAATGTTCCAATAATGTCAGTGATATTACAGAAATCGTTTTCATACTTTTAATTTGTAAAACTTATTTCTCCCATTTTGTCGAACATGTAGTTTAGCTCCAATTACATGTTTTGCGTCTATTTTAACTTACAGGACTTACCAGTACATTTAATCTATGTAACCCAAGGTTTATGACTTGCAAACTCTTAAATAGAGAGGGCTGAGGTGAAAGCAGCTTTGAGCTATTTGAAAGAAAATTTGTAAAGTAAATACTTAACTGTCCGTTAAACACTAGAAATAAGGATGTTGTGAAACGTCCATTAGTGAATTAACCAGGAAACATTGGGCTGGAAAGAGTGTCAGCACATAATTAGTTGTAAGTATTTGAAAAACCATCTGTGACATTTTAAAGTGCAGATTTCACTTTTCTTTTTACAGCTGGGCTAGACTTTCGCTGGCTTCAAGACAATTTACCTCTTATTAAAGTAATGGTCTCGTTTGCTATGGGATCCAGAACAACACTGTTTAGGATATATTCTGCTAAATTGTTGTAAGCCTCTGTAAGTTTCCTCTCAAATGTCATTTGCAGATTGGTCTGACAACCTAAAATCTATATAAGACTTTATGAAGAGCACCTACATTGTGGCACTACCTACCTTGACCATGTGTGCAGTCTGTCCTTGCGTTTTCTGCTGACATTCATCCTTGACGTGTCACAGTGCTCTCACAGTGACTCCACAGACTCGCTGCAGTACACGGTGCTCCTGCTCCGGCCTCTGTGGAGCTAGCATTTGACACTCGTGTTCTAATGGAGTGTCATCTTCCAGAACTCACTTATAATAAAAAAGCTTCCAGACAATGTCAGATTTTAGACTGTGAGTCTTGGGAAATCTTCCTGAGATACAGGCTACAAAAGCCAGTGTTAAAGTCTGCAGTCACGTGTGCCCAAATGCTGAGGGGACCCACATCTGGGCGGTGTGCATCCCAGGCTCCAGTCCCAGGGGAAGCACACTGGCTACTCCTAATGTGATTGCAGACAGTCAGTGTGGCAGGAGCAGGGGTCCTTCGACTTCCAAATTGCTTTAAAAAAATCACTCAGCAAGGTAGTTCACATAGTATATCTGTCTTTATTTGTTTTTCTCAAAATCATTAAATCTAAATAGCTCACTTCTGAGCAAAACCCTGCTCTGTGGAAAATTATCACTGCCAGAACTCCTCCATTTCTGTAGTGTCTTGTGTGATTGGAATAACTCAACTTCTCACACCAGCAAGTATTTTACAGGTGCCTTGGATTAAAACAAAACTTATTTTAAAACTTTAAGTCTTGATTTATGATGCCACTTTTAAATCTCAATTATGTAATTGCCAACAGGCTTGTTTAGTACACTGCTTGTGGTAACATTATTTAAATGCTTTTTTCATTTCAAACTTCACTGTGATGTCACAAACAATACCCAGTGTTTTATCATGTATTGAAGGCACATCAGTGTTTTTCAGAGTATGGCCCATGGACCAACCACTCAGTTCATGGAATGCTTATTAAGAATACAGATTCCAAGGCCCCATTCCAGTCCATCCACATCACAACTCAGGTGGGCTTCCAAGTGTCCATCCACAGACACCACAGACATAGCACACTGACAGTTGAGAACCACTAGAATGGGGAAGGGGGGAAATGTTTGACGGGTGTTTATTGTGGGCTCAGAGCTGGCTGAGCACTTTCCACTATCACTGAGAGCGGTGTCTGTGCTGGTTCTTCTGTTCATCTCAGTGTTTGCTCACTAACTCTCCGTTCACCAGCAACTACAGACTGAGTCCAGGTTGTTGGCTGACCGCTCGGCTCTTGAGTGATGACTTTAAAACCTGCAGAGTCATCTTGGGCTCATGGCAAGGCGTAAGCGTGCCCATGGTGAAGCTTGCCTGCCAAGGCCATTGCCTTCCTGTCACCACCGCTCATCTCAGACGCCGCACGTGTTGATAGCATGAGGAAAATGGGAAAGACTTGAATAAGGGTTTCTCACCTGCTGCTCTTTGGAGAATCACTCTTCGTGAAGAACATAGCAACTCTAACTCTGCAGTGCCCACATGCTGGTTGGAGGAAGGCAGTGAACACACTAGTCATCCGGGACTTTGTAAAGTTTAGGTGGGATCAGCTCTTACAACTTTTTAAATCTGTATGTTGCCAGTTTTAATATATTTCTCTTATAATGTTAAAGTTTAAAAAGGTTTTCTATCCACTGTCAATTTTAATTATATAACATTTTGTCAAGGTTTTGTTTGTTTTTGTTTTCCTTTTCTGATTGTTACTTGATGCTAGCTGGAATTCAAGAGATGTCAATGACTTTATTCAAATAAAAGAAATATTTTAGTAAATTGTCTTTTTCCTCCATTGATTTGATGTCGGGGCCTGAGCAGCTGTTTCCGGATGTGCCCTGCTTTGTGGTTGTATTTTACTTACCTGTGGTCTGTATCTGCTGCCCTGTTCCCAGTTGCTCACAAAGCAGCTGCAAGAGAAGAAGCTCTGTTCATTCGCTCGTAGTTCCCAGTTAGAGCCCATCGTACTGGGGAAGTCAAGGCCGGGACTCAAGCAGCTAGTCTCATCCGGTCAAGAGCGAAGAGAAGAGAATATATGACTGCTTACTGGTGCTCACAGCTGCCCTGCACTTGAAAGTCAGGAAATGGCGCCACGCACGACGATGCCACTTCCCACCTCCATGAGCACAGTGAAAATAGTCTCCTGCAGAACACTCAAAGGTCAAACTAAACAACCCTCATTGAGACACTGTTCCGGGTTATTATTCTAGATACTGTCACATTCAACTAAGACTGACCATCACACCTCCCCGGTTGGCCCATCTGTGGCCTCAACTCATGGAGAGCTAAGGAGGTCAGAGAGTAGAAGTAGCCACGGATAAAGGTTTCCCTTTGCCAGTGATGAAATGTATGTATGAGTTAAAGCTCTGTATTTGGTGTTTACACCCTTTCATTACCAAATGCTGAAGGCTAGGAATATAGGGCACGGCTAGAACACTGGTCCACCATGTGTGGGACACTCGGTTCAGTTCCCCAGCTGTACGCAAAAAACACAAATGATCAAAAGCTGGCGGCAGGGTCGGTATGTTTAGCCAGAATGTTCATTCATTTCTAATTAGTATCAACCTAATTAGTTAAGAAACCTCGTTAGTCACCAGTGGTGGGGTTTATTCTGATTTTGGTGCTGAGGAGGTGGAGGGAAACATTGAACCAGTACAACCTGATAGATAGCCAAGCTTTCCTCACATACCACAAACGAGCCTCAATTACAGGCACCGGCTCTAGCATAGAAGGCCCAACTGCATTTATGCTATTTGGATGTGATATCTTTCTAAATTTCTGTCCCATTAATGGGATTATTGTTACTCTAGTAAAGACCTCAAGTTGGATGCCAATTTTTTTTCAAGCTGAATAAGTCACAACTAATAGGCATTTCTAAAGGTGAATAATTAGATCAAGATTAGACCTGATTTAAAAACAAAACAAGCAACAATAACAAAACAACTCACATGGTAGCCAGGGCAACAGGTAGACTAACCAGATTTTTTTTTTTTATTGAATATACTCTTCATTTACATTTCAAATGTTATTCCCTTTCCCGGTTTCCCCCACTCCCAGAAAACCCCCAACCCATCCTCCCTCCCCCTGCCTCCATGAGGATGCTCCTCCACCCACCCACCCTCAATTTCCCCACTCTGAGGAATCTATTGAGCCTTCATAGGACCAAGGACCTCTTCTCCCACCGATGCCCAACAACGAATTCCTCCACCACAAATGCAGCTGGAACCATGTGTACCCTTGGTTGATAGTTTAGTCCCTGGGAGCCCTGGGGGTTCTGCTTGGCCAACATCATTGTTCTTCCTATGAGGCTGCAAACCCCTTCAGTTCCCCCAGTCCTCCCTCCAACTCCTCTATTGGGGACCCCGCGCTAAGTCCAATAGTTAGCTGCTAGCATCTGCTTCTGTATCTGTAAGGCTCTGGCAGGGCCCCTCAGGAGACAGCCATATCAGGCTCCTTTCGGCAAGCACTTCTATGGAAATGAATAAAAAAAGTTCAAGATCTGGAACTAGAAATAGAATCAGTAAAGAAAACTAAAACGGGAAACTGGAAATGAGAAAATCTAGGAACTGAAGCAGGAACTTCAGAGGCAAGCTTCACCAACAAAACACAAGACAGAAGAAAATCTCAGACATTGAAAACGCAGTAGAAGGCAGTAGAAACAAAGAAAACATTAAATCTAAAACAAAGTACAGGCATAAAACACTCAGAAAATACTATGAGAAGACCAAATATACAAACAAAAGGAAAAGAAACCGAGGGTAAGACACAGGATTTTCAACAAAATCATAGTAGAAAATTCTCCTAACATAAAAAAGGAGTTGCCTGTCAAAAGTACAAAAGCATACAGAACACCAAATAGACTAAAACCAGAAAAGAAATTCTCAGCAGCATATAATAAAACACTAAATGTACAGAATAAAAGAAGAATATTAAAAGCTGCAAGGGGGAAAAATACCAAACAACATACAAAGGCAGACCTATTAGAATAACACCTGACTTCTCAATAGAGACACTGAAAGCCTGGACAGATATTCCACAAATATTAGAGACTACATATGTCAGCACAGTCTACTATATCCAGCAAAATTTTCTATTACAATAGATCTAGAAAATAAGATATTCCATGATAAAACCAAATTTAAGCACTATCTATCTACAAATCCAGTCCCACAGAAGGTACTAGAAGGTGAACTTTCGCCTAAATAGGTTAGCCACACCCTAGAAGATATAAGAATAAGTGATTCTAAACAAGCAAATCAAAAGGGAAAAACACACTACAGATACACACACACACACACACACACACCACTACAAAACAGCAGGAATCAACAAATACTGCTCATTCATAATTCTCAATATTAATAATCTCAGTTCCACAATAAAAAGACAAAAAAACCAAGATCCGTCCTTGTACTATATCCAAAAACATACCTTAACATTAAGAATAAATATTTCCTCGGGGTAAAGGGATGAAAATGATATTTGAAGCATCTCAAGTAAATGGACCTAAGAAACAAGTTGATGTACCCATTTTAATACCTAACAAGATAGACCAAAACCAAAACCAAAACCACTCAGAAGAGATCAGGAAGGATACTACACACTAATAGAAAAATCTACCAAGAGAACATTGCAATTTTTATCATCTATGAACCAAATAAAAGGGCATCTAAGTTTATAAAAGAAACACTGCTACGCCTTAAATTGTATATTGACCTTCAAACAATGATAGAGGAATGACTTCAATACATAAATCCACACACCTATGGACACCTGTTTTGTTTTGTTTATAATGAAGCCAAAAATGCGCACTGCATAAAGGATACCATTTTCAACAAATGCTGTCAAAATGGATGGCTGCACATAGAGGAATCCAAATAGATACATATGCATTACTTTGTTTGTTTGTGTGTTTGTTTAAAAAAAAAACAGTCAACTCTAAATGGATCAACGACCTCACCATCAAATTAGATATACCAAACTTGATAGAAGTGTGGGATACTCTTGAATTCATTGGCACAGAAAAATACTTTCTGAACAAAACACCATTAGAACAGTCACTGAGATGAACAATTAATAAATAGGACTTCATAAAACTGGAAACCTTCTTCATGGAAAGGACATCATCGTTTGGACAAAGTGGCAGACTGCAAAATGGGAAAAGATTTTTTTCAACTACAAGTACAATATACAACTAGTATCTAAAATATATAAAGAAAAAACTAGAGCCTGATATGGATGTCTCCTGAGAGGCTCTGCCAGAGTCTTTCTATACAAATGTGGATGCTTGCAGCCAACCATTGGACTGAGCACGGGGACCCCAATGGAAGAGTTAGGGGAAGGACTGAAGGAGCTGAAGGGGTTTGCAACCCCATAGGAAGAACAACAATATCAATCAACCAAACCTCCCAGAGCTCCTAGAGTCTAAACCACCAACCAAAGAGTACACGTGGATTGACCCATGGCTCCAGCTGCATATGAAGCAGAGGATGGTCTTATCTGGCATCAATAAGAGTGGAGGTCCTAAGTTCTGTGAAGGCTCAATGCCCCAGCATAGTGGAATGCTAGGACAGTGAGGCGGGAGTGGGAGGGTAGATTGGGGAGCACCCTCATAGAAGCAGAGGGGAAGAAAGGTGGGATAGGAGGTTCTCAGAGGGAAAACTGGGAAGGGGGATAACATTTGAAATGTAAATAAATAAAACATCCAATAAAAATTTTTTTAAAAAAAGAAGAGAAATATAACTCAGCTAAAAATTATCTAAACAGAACTCTCAAATGAGGAAACTCAAATGGCTGAGAAACATTTAGAGAAATACTCAACATCCTCAGTCACCAGGAAAATGCAAATCAAAACTACTTTGAGATTTCATCGTATACTGGTCAGAATGGCTGAAATCAATAAAACAAATGACAGCTCATGTTGGCAAGGATATGGATTTAGGAGAACACTCATCCATTGCTGGTAAGAGAGCAAACTTGTACATTAATGACAGAAATCAGTGTGGCAGTTGGAAATAAACCTACCACAAGATCCAGATGTACTACTCTTGGGCATATACCCAATGAATGCTTTATCCTACAACAGCTCAGCCATGTTCACTGCTGCTCTATTAATTATAGCCTGGAACTGGAAACAACTTAAACACCCTCAATGGATTAGTAGATAAAGAAAATGTGGTAAATTTATATGATGCGATATTTTTCTGTCATTAAAAAGAATGAAATCGGGGTCTGGAGAGACAGCTCATCGGTTAAGAGCACTGACTGCTCTTCCTGAGGTCCTGAGTTCAATTTCTAGCAACCACATGGTGTGGCTCACAACCATCTGTAATGTGATCTGACGCCCTTTTCTGGTGTGACTGAAGACAGTGATAGTGTACTCCTATACATAAAATAAATAAATTTTAAAAAATAGTAAAATCATGAAATTCATAGGTAAATGAATGGAACTAGAAAAAAGTCATCCTGAATGAGATAGCCCAGACTCAGAAAGACAAATGGTGTATGTATTCACTTATATGTGGATATTAGCTGTTAAGTCAGGGATAACCAAGCTACAATCTACAGAACCACAGAGGTTAGGTGTGAAGCAAGGGACTATGGTGGACAGATAGATCTCCCTGGGAAAAGGAAATAGAAATAGAATAGATAGTATGGATGTATGGAGAGGGGTACTGGAATAGAGGACCAAGTGTGGAGGGGTGGGCAAGAGGGGGATTGAGGGAGGGAATATGGGGGAGACAGCTAAAATTAAGGGCCAGTCGAGGTTCTAGTATGAAAACCTAATTTAGTAGAGACTTTCTAGAATATATACACATATGAAGGTGATCTAAATGAAATCACCAAATAATGAAGGATACAGAGCTCCATCTGGACACCTCTTGTCAGAAAAGGAAGCTTCCAGTACTGGGAATGGAATTGAGTTGTTGGCCAAAAATGTCCCATGGGAATCCTCAAACAGCCCATGCTGTTGGCAAGACTGTAGATGCTCTCTACAAACTGAACCCAGGGTGCTATTGCTGAAAACAACACCTACACACCTCATTGAACAAGAAGTCAAACCGATGACTACATAGAGCATTCATTGGACATTGAAACATCTTTGGTACAGGAAGATACTCTGCACACTACCAAAGGAGAACCGTAAACACCAACCCACCCACAAAACATTTCCTCTGTGGCGGTGACCTTCTTCTAGTACAATAGTGGCACAAAATGTGTGGTGATTAGGCCCACTCCATGAGGTGGAACATGTATCAGAGACTGGGAAACCAAGAAGCTGAGATGAGATAGCCCAGGGACATAGGGTAAAACCGAATATTATGGTTCTACTAAAAGAACATAGCAATAAAATGACCCCTAGTGATACTGTGCTCTAGTCATCCTCAAAATCAGTGGCTTGCTCAGCCATCACCAGAGGAGCCTCCTCCCTCCGCAGATGGGAACACATGCAGGGACACATTGCCAGACAACCTGCAGAAAGCGAGCATCCTTGGAACACTCAGCCTTAAACAGGATGTTTCCATCAAATCCCTCCCCTCAAGGTTCAGGGAACCCAGAGAAAGAGGAGTTGAAGAATCAACTTTAAAAATTTGGCCTTAGCTTTCAGGGCAAAGCTCAATTTAAAACAAACGAAAATACTCCAATCCTAGATGTAAGGCCAATCGTGGAACCCTGAACAGCCTCCAAGAAGTTAATCATGAGGTAACCAAGAAGACTACAGCTAGACCGGAGCGCTATGTGCCCTGGTCAGACATCCCCTTCCAGATAACCGTCCTTGAGGCTACAGATAGATCTGGGCCTACTATATAAAGAACTAAAGTGCTAACACATTTCCCCACCACTGTGTGGGGCAGCCTCTTCAAGAGATCTTAAGTTTATTATAATACCATGTACTTGTCGTTGCTTTTCAGTCCTCCTGCCCCAACTTTTTGGGAAATTTGGGTTCTAGGCACTCGAACTCAGATCCTCATGCCTGCCGATTAAGCGCTTATCGGCAGAGCCATCTCCCCAGCCTCTGCTCTGTTTGGAGTACTTGATTTATGTCTCTGTGCCGAAGAAACTTCAGCTCACACTGTGTTTCTCTACTGAATCTTTTCTTTCAAGAAAGTAGGAGGCAAGAAGACGCCCCACCACCCCTCCATACACATGCACACCATACGGCAGAGACAAGCTTCAATAAAGATGTTAATGTGACTGGAGGGGGCTTGGCAAAAAGGAGAGAGGCGGAGGAAGTTGGCAGGCTGGGACAGCCCAAGTCATGGAGGCCTCACAGGCCTCAGTGAGCTGTAGGGCCTTAACTCAAGCACAGAGGAGACACAGGAACGGCAATACCTCTCTGTCTCAACTCACGAGTCCTGGGGGATGTATTTCCCCTTCTTGGGGGAAATTCTCTACAGAGATTCTACAACATAGTTACTAGTTGTCAAATAGAAGAGATTCTGCAATTCAGCCAGAAGCAAGACGCAAGTTGAGATGTGATTCTACTTCTTGTGGGACAGTTGGCTGTCGAGTGAGTCAGAAGTTCGTTTCCCAGAGCAGAGCCCTGGCAAGGGACATCCTATTTTCACACTGCTCTGACTACACCTAAGAAGTTTTACAAGGATGGTTGTGAGCACATGAGCACATGCATGACTGCACACACACACACACCCCACAGACAAGGGGAAAATGTTTAACAGGCTAATTTAGAAGTGATGCCTTCTTTATTAATTGCATTAGCTATTTTAAAATAAATCCAAGTAATCTGCTAACCATAACAAAATGGGTTTTTAAGCTTTATTATTTTGGTGTTTTGTTATTTTGCTAAGACATAGTACTTACTCTGTGATTCAGACCCATCAGATCCAAGCTGGCTGTTTATATAGCTCTGAAGGGTTTATTTTCTGATCATACTTTTTAAAAAGGACAGAACATCAGCAGGCTGTCCTTTGCTATGGAAGACAAAGGTGTTTTAGATGTGCAATATTTTCTAAGAGAGAAATTTTGTGCACTAAGCTATAGGGAGGAAAGGGCCCACAAGGTCAAAGGTTAAGACTTAGAATTTAGTCTTAAAAGCTCTGTGAGAACCCTTGAGGAGATGAGGTGTAGCTCACTGTGAGCAGGAATTTAGAGATTATGTTGAGCATGTTAAGATTCAAGCCACGTATTGAAAAGCAAAAGTGAGGATGGGTGCTGTTTGTTTTCAGTTGGAGAACACTCCAATTGTGGGGTGACGTTTCTACAGTGTCTATTTTTAATCTTTCATGTCAAAGCTATCTGAGCAGCATTTTTAAAACAGATTGCTAATAGGGAAATAGAATTTAAAAGAGACAGTGACCATGTTATATAAAAAATACCCAAACCCAGGATATCTACTTCCATTCACTCTTAGGGATAGTGGCCTAGGTCCAGTATGATGGTATGTATATACGTGGTCCAGGGAGTGGCACTATTAGGAGGTGTGGCCCTATTGGAGTGTGTCACTGTAGGTGTTGGCTTTAAGACCATCATCCTAACTCTCTAGAAGCCAGTATTCTGCTAGCAGCCTTCAGATGAAGATATAGAACTCTCAGCTTCTCCTGAACCTTGTCTGCCTAGATGCTGCCATGGTCCCAACTTGATGATAATGGGCTAGACTTCTGAACCTGTAAGCCAGCCCCAATTAAATGTTGTCCTTATAAGAGTTGCCTTGGTAGCCGGGAGTGGTGGCGCACGCCTGTAATCCCAGCACTTGGGAGGCAGAGGCAGGCGGATTTCTGAGTTCGAGGCCAGCCTGGTCTACAGAGTGAGTTCCAGGACAGCCAGGACTACACAGAGAAACCCTGTCTCGAAAAACCAAACCAAAAAAAAAAAAAAAAAAAAAAAGAAAAAAAAAAAGAGTTGCCTTGGTCATGGTGTCTGTTCACAGCAGTAAACTCTAAGACAGAAGTTGGTACCAGGGACCTATTGTTGTGATAGGTCTGACCATGGTTTTGTTTGGAAGAATGTGAGTTTGGGGACTTTGGATTTGGAAAGCAGTGGGATGCTTTAAGTAGGACTTCATAGGTTATTCTAGTAGGAATATGGAAGACTTTGTTATTGAGAGTGATTTGAATTGGGTGAACCTGGCCCACATCGTGTCAATGGAAAATTTCAATACGTGGCCTAGAGACTGTTTTTGTGGTGTTTTGGTAAAATTTTGCCCTTGTTTGAAAAGTCTGCCTGAGGCTAAGGTGAAGAGGCTAAGATTAATTGCACTGACAAAGGAAGTCTCAAAAATACCCATCCTAGACTTTGTTCTCTGGTTAAGTCTCATGAAGAACATTTTAAATAGGCATTGCAAGCTGAGAAAGGAAAATATAAAATATATGGTTTGAGTATTAAAGGGGCACCAAGAAGAGAAATGGAGCTGAATCCTGTGTTCAAAGATATTAAATTGAATTAAGTGAGTAATGACCTTGGGGGAAGATCCCAGCCAGTTAAATTTAGGCCCCGGCCTGGTACTACATGCCTTTAGTCTCAGGAGGCAGAAGAGCAGATCTCTGAGTTCAAGGCCAGCCTCGAATAGAGCAAGTTCTAGATGAAGAAAAACTTAAATCCAGGCTTGGTGGAACACAGAATTGCAGAATCTCTTTTATTTGACAACTAGTAACTATGTTGTAGAATCTCTGTAGAGAATTTCCCCCAAGAAGGGGAAATACATCCCTCAGGACTCGTGAGTTGAGACAGAGAGGTATTGCCGTTCCTGTGTCTCCTCTGTGCTTGAGTTAAGGCCCTACAGCTCACTGAGGCCTGTGAGGCCTCCATGACTTGGGCTGTCCCAGCCTGCCAACTTCCTTCACCTCTCTCCTTTTTGCCAAGCCCCCTCCAGACACATTGACCTCTTTATTGAAGCTTGTCTCCACCGTATGGTGTGCATGTGTATGGAGGGGTGGTGGGGCATCTTCTTGCCTCCTACTTTCTTGAAAGAAAAGATTCAGTAGAGAAACACAGTGTGAGCTGAAGTTTCTTAAGCCCAGAGACATAAATCAAGTACTCCAAATAGAGCAGAGGCTTAGGAGACAGGCATGCAGATATCTGAGTTCAGTATAAGGAGCAAGTTCAGGGCAGCCAAGCTTAGGCACTGAAGGAATTGGAAAACAGAAAGCCGGTGATAATGCAATGGAACAAGGGGCCATGTTCCAGCCCCAGCAAGCTGCAGAACTGGGCAGCTTCAGTCATGTGCCTCTGACTCTAGAGTGAAAAATAAAAGGGACTACCGGGACAATTGATACTGGTTAGCTGAAGCTAAGAAATTAGTGGTGATTAAGAAGAGACCAGCATCACTGAGGTGAAATCTTCTTGGGAAGCATTTTCTGAGGGCATGAAGAAGCTGTGTTCCAGAGATAGCCAAGGTTGTAGCTCATGCTGCAGCTGGACTTGGTACTGTGTAAGAGTCACCCAGGTGGTACTGTTTTGAAGGCAAGAAGGGGTCATGAAGAGCAGCTGAGCTCGGCACTGTGAAAGGCCATGGAAGGCCATTGGTGAAGGTGCAGCCTCAGTTGCAATTGATGCCTAAAAGGGTTATACAAAGGTGTTGAGGCTTGGCACCATGAAAAGAGCTCTATGAGAGGCTATTGGTGAATTCTAGTTGCAGCAGAAGATCCCAGTGTATTGGAGATGCCAGTACCATGGGATGATCACCAAGACAACTGCAGCAGTGGAGTGGATCAACCTGAGCTTAGAGTGCTACAGAGGGCAGAGCTGGAGAAGTGACCCCAGCCCTTTGGAGGAGCCCGGAAGACCATGTGTGGATCCCAGACATTGAAACAAGAAGCTGTAACATTGAAGTTGCTTTGGAGACCACAAGATGTTGAAGATGCCAGAGCTATGGGCTATCTGCTGAGGAAAGCTGCTAACAGGGAATGGAACCAGCCCAGGGGAAAGAAGTTTGTTGTAATCAACAAAGATAAAAAAGGAGTTGGAAATCTGAAGACTGCTTTGACATCAGACATGGAGATCAGTTTGGAGTTTGCTCAGCTGGTTGCTTTGGGGATTACATTTAAGTGGATGAATCTTAAAAGAGACTTTGAACTTTGGACTTTTAACATTGTTGAGACTGCTATTGACTATGAGGACTTTGGTAGTTGGATTAGATATATTTTTTACCATATGCCATGGGTAGGTTTGACTGCCATAGACTCATGTGTTTAAACAAGCCTATGGAGGCCAGGGAGTGCAATGTAATGGTTTGTATATGCTTGGCCAAAGAATGGCACTATTAAGAGGTGTGGCCCTGTTGGAGTAGGTGTGGCCTTGTTGGAATAGGTCACTGTGGGTGTTGGCTTTAAGACCCTTATCCTAGCTGCCTGGAAGTCAGTATTCTGCTAGCAACCTTCAGATGAAGATGTAGAACTCTCAGCTTCTCCTATACCATGCCTGCCTGAATTGTCATGCTCCCACCTTGATGATAATGGAATAGACTTCTGAACCTGCAAGCCAGCCCTAATTAAATGTCTTTATGAGGTTCACTTGGTCATGGTGTCTGTTCACAGCAGTAAACCCTAACTAAGACACCTAGGAAGACTTGTTTCTGCTGAGAAAATAAAGATCATGAATTACAAATAATTCCAGTCCCCCTTCCCAGCTCTTTAATTAGAAATGTTCAGCCATAAATTAAACCTTCCTAATGCTACGATCCTTTAGTACAATTCCTCATATTGTGGTGACCTCCAACTATAAAATTACTTTCATTGCTACTTCATTACTGTAATTTTGCTAGTTATAAATTCTAAAGTAAATAGCTAATATGCAGGACATCTGATATTTGATCCCTGTGAAGATGTCGTTTGACTCCCACCCCCAAAAGGGTTGCAACCCACAGGTGGAGAACCACTGGATTAAAGCCTTAGCTACACTCAGTTCTTACCTTGACCTCATAAAAGCCAGAGAGGATGTTCTGTCACAAAACACTGTCAGAGTTAGCCATGTTAGTGCAGATCACCAAGGATGTGCACTGTGGATAAAGGGAAAAAGTGCACGGGTACATACTAAGGAATTCCCTCCCGTTGGTTCCTATCTCAGTGTCAAAAATATCCTTCACAGGAAGAGGAGCAGCACTTCCGTGGAGTAGAAATCTAAGCAAATCTTCCTGTGTAAACTCAAGACCATGGCTCACCTTTTGGACCCCCTTGCCTGGCTCGTGTGTTTCTGTGCGAAACACCATTCCCCATGAAGTGGGACAAAACTGAACTGATCTTCAATTTTTGCAATGCTTGCCTAAGACTTAAGAGTCCAGTGAGATAAAATATGGATCAAAAGCATTTCTTTTGCTTCATAAAGCATTCAGGGGGTTGAGCCTCACTGGACTCTTTCCAACAGGATGTTCGTAGTCGGGGCAGGGATGCAAAAATTCCACAGCAGCCTTATAATCAGTTGGCTCCAATTAATGTAATTGAAACAGGACTGTTGATGAAGCCCCTCTGGGTATATAATTTGAATTTTAGCGAACGGGAGCATTGCTCAGAAGTAGTTTGCTGGCCTGACATGCACAAATTCCTGTTCTCACTCTCCAGCTCTGGCCAAAACCAAAATAAAATTTAGAAGTCTAAGGAGAACAGGGCAGAGATGGGTGGGGCTTCTGCCCTGTGAAATTAGCTGAGTGTATTAATCATAAGGCAGAGGGTTGCGTCTGACCATGGGTTTTAGTAATCGGAACCATCTGCCTCTGTACTAAGAGTTCGCCCTCTAATCCAGCTTACGACTAGCAAAAGCACTCTCCCCTGCCACTGTGCCCTTGGACAGAGGAGGCTGCGCAAATCCTTTGCTCCTAAATGTGTGGCTGTGGTTGAAAATATTTGGAGGTTTTGCTTTGGTTTGGTTGGGTTTTTTTTGTTTTGTTTTGTTTTGGTTTTTTATTTTGTTTGTCTATCTTTGACCGGGTTTCAGTTCTCCGAGGCCGAGACAATGGCTTTCTTTGTGAAAAATATGATAAGTAACCAGGTAAAGAATTTAGGATTTGGAGGTGGGTCTGAAGAAAAGAAAGAAGAAGGAGGCACCTCGGACCCTGCGGCGGCTAAAGGGATGACTAGAGAGGAATACGAGGAATACCAGAAGCAGATGATTGAAGAGAAGTGAGTACCCAGCCTCCGCTGCCCTGCAGAGCAAAGGGGATGCATCCTGGTGCACGCCTCCAGTGCCCGGGCTGATGGCTCTTGGCTTCTGAGGAGGCCCTTCCTTTGACTCCACCTCTAACCCCATGAAAGTTGGTTCTGCGGAAGCAGGACACTGCAGCATCCCCACCTCTGATGCTACTGATACAGGTGGAGGTGAACAACACTGTGTGACTCTGTCCACCATGCTTAGCACAATTTGACACTTAGCACAACTTAGCAACAACTAGTGCAATGGTAGTCGGCCTTGATGTAATTGCTCAAGATAAAAACCTGCGAGGTCGTGTTTTCAGTCTTTCTGATTAAAGGGCTTGGGTGACATAGGTGTGGGTATTCAGGGGCATCATCAGCTAGTACACTTTAAGGCTTGGGAATTGGATTGCGTGTAGTTTTTGTTTTCTTCAAAAGAAAGTCAGAGGGAGTATAAATAAATATGTAACCCCAGCTAACAATATGCATGCTGAATATATCCCACAGTTCTGGGGAGCTGTGGTGAGTTTTTCAGCTTTAAATATTATCAAAAGGTAAGGTGAATAAATGAACAGAGGGAGGGTAGGCATGCGTTAAAACACGAGATGTGAACTGGAGAAGCGAGGGAATTTAAATGTGGCTTTCAATCTGAAGTTCTTTCAAGTTTCCTATTATGTTTGAAAGCGGTCTTAATAAAATATTGAACAGAAAGGACTTGCTTCCTACCTATACCACAAGGCATTGGATGCCTGTTTCTTTCTCTAAAAAATTCAAAGATTGAATACAGTGTTATCTCAGGCCTGTTCCAGAATGTTCTGGAGATAGAACAGAATCAAGAACACTTGTGCCCAGGGTACCTGGTGCCCAAGGTAGCCGTTTTATCTGATGGTTTGTTTCACATGTATCCCGTCTTCAAAGTCAGTTTCCCTTGCAATGGTTAGGATTTCTTCCCAGCTTGAAGTAAACAAACAAACAAAAACAGGAGCCAAATGTCACCTAAAAAAAGTGAAGACAGGATTTATGTTCATGCAGTGGCCTAAAGAGTCCATAGCAAAAAGCTTACCAGGCCTCCCTTGGGTGTACAGGAGAGCCACGTGTCTACTGAGTGGCCATGGGCACTCTTGGCATGGTTCCGTCCCCCACAGGGCTGCTTTCCTGCCTCCTTGGCAGTCAGCTGTCACTCACAAGGGAGCCTTCTATGACCTGGACCACAGCCCCAGTGGAGTGTGCCAGCCGAAGGTCTTCAAGGTCCCTTGTTATACTTCAAGCCAGGCTTCAAGTTTCAGTCTTTCTCAGTCTCTGTCCCAGCTTCCCAAAGGAACTTCATTTACCCAATTGGTCCATCCCGATACAGCTATTCGACAGTGTGTCTTTGGATAAATTCAGTACCCATCATGCACTTCTGTGGGCAACCAGGGAAGGAGGCAGCTATTTCGATCTTTGCACACATTTCCCAAAGCTTTACGCTTCTGCATAGATAATCATGATCCAGGGGAGTCCATTTCAAGTTGGCCTAATCATGGATCCAATTAGGTCCATGCTTCTCCACCTTCCCAATACTGTGACCCTTTAATACAGTTCCTCATGTGGTTGTGACCCCCCAATCATAAATTATTTTTTTTAAGATTTTTATTTATTTTATTATATATAAGTACTGCTGTCTTCAGACACACCAGAAGAGGGCATCGGATCTCATTACAGATGGCTGTGAGCCACCATGTGGTTGCTGGGAATTGAACTCAGAACCTCTGGAAGAGCAGTCAGTGCTCTCAACCGCTGAGCCCTATTTTTGTTGCTACTTCCTCACTGTACTTTTGCTAGTTATGAATCGGAATGTAAGTATGTAAGATATCTGATATGTGATTCCCAAAGGGTCCAGACTCACACACTGGGAACCACTGAAGTAGGTCATCCCTAATGCAGGCCCCCAGGCTGACCGGCATGGTGAGAGGAGACACTGCTCCATTCTTGGATAGTGCTTCTGATGAGGGGACACTGTCTAAACATTGTCACCGGGGCCTGGCATCAGTGACAGCAAACGAACGGAAGCAACCTAGCGTCCTATCTCCAAACATCACAGGCAAAGAATACCTCAGTCCCGGAAGGGGGCGGCTTGATTTTTGCTTCCTTAAGAGCTCAGGGAGGGGCTTATTGGAACCATAGCTTCCCCTTTGAAAGGTTCTGAGACAGTGGAAGAGGAGCACAAGTGAAACCGTCCTTCCTCACGGGTGTTGCTGAGGCCCAGGGTCCAGGACCACACAGCCCATCTACAGTCCTCCTCCCAATGCTCTCTTTACTTCACAAAGACATTCCTGGACCACCTGCCCGAAGGCTGAGCGGCTCAGAGTGTGGAGGTCATAAGGAGAAGCAATGATCAGGGCTTGGAGAGGAGAGTCTGCACTTCCCCAAATGTCAGTGGTCGGCGGCAATCGAGTGCATCCGAGGGTCCTGCTCCCTGAGCACCCTGGAATGTGTGTGGCCCTCTATCTCCTGTGACCCTGTTTCCTGTTCTTTACCCTCTTTAGGATGGAGAGAGATGCTGCATTTACCCAGAAAAAGGCAGAGAGGGCATGCCTACGAGTCCACCTCAGGGACAAATACAGGCTTCCAAAGGTAGGAAAGTGTCCCGTTAGGTCTTAATAATAAAAGATGGAGAATGTTTGGTTATCAGTGGGATCACACTAATGCTTAAGTGAATGCCCTAATTTAATACATGGAAAAAGAGCATTGAACTAGGAGTTCATGTAAACAGTTTAATGTTTATAAAACTGATTCACAAAACCTGATACTGATAAATGAGAGGGGTGTGTATGAGTGTGTGTGTGAGAGTGTGTATATTTGTGTGCATGTGTATGTGTGTGTTTATTTGTGTGTATGTGTGTTCATGTGTGTGCATGTATGTGTGTATGTGTGTGAATGTATATGCATGTAAATGCAAGACTCGTGTGAGAACATTTGTGTGTATGAATATGGGCATGCATATATGACGGCTCAAATATGGTCAGAAGACTGGCTTGCTGTTGGTCCTTATTTGCGACAGGGTCTCTTTGTTGTTACAGAACCTTGTACATCCATGCACAATGAGTACAGTGTCATAGCTGACATTTCTTAGAGTTCTTTCTAGGTGTCAGGCATTGTATTCCACATGTATTGAGTCACTTAGGGCCCATTTTTACCTCCATCTTATAGCAGAAGATGCAGGCACAAAGCAGAGCCTTCCTGCCCTAAGCCAGGTCTTACATCCTTGAATTCTTGCCTCCGTTTGGAGGCGCAGTTGGTCTCTCTATTTGGAAGACGATAGAGTGGTGGTGACTCTGACCTGGCATCTTCTTCTCCGTCTCGGACCTTTTGAGAGGTGGCTGTGGTCCAGTGTGTCTCTGGCTAGTGGAAGAGGGTGTATTGACACACTGTGGCACATGGCTCAGAGATGCTATTCCAGGGCTTGTCTCCAAAAGGCAGAGGGAGTGGTCCGGGCTATTGTCACTCATGTCTTGTGTTCCCATCCTCCTCACTTCCTGAGGAACTTCCCAGGTCCATTAACTATTCTGCCTTTAACCCCTAAAATGGGTGTTCAAGTTTGCATGCTGAAAGTGCCTCCTCTCTGCAGAACCCCATAGGTCCAGTACAGTCCATGTAAAAGTCCTCTCAAATGCGAACCCCCAAAATGAGCCGCTTCCATGTCTGCATGGGTGAAAAGGACAACAAAAGTCTTTTCCTCCATGGGTCTCCTGCAGATCCCTGGAAAAGCTAATTCCAGAATCTACCAGCACTAATCAAAGTGAAGCATCCTGTCTAGGCAAGGTCAAATGTGAATGCCAGCAGCTTAGAGTCCATCCTGTGGCAGCTCCCCAAGATCTCTCGGAACAAAACTGTGTTCTCAGGAAGAGGAGAAAAACACCCCATACATCCTGTGAGTCAGGAAAGATGCCCCCCACCCCCACCCCTGCATCCCATTCAGCTTTGTTACTTTTCTCCATTGTGCTTGCAGTTTTAAAAAAAGAGGGAACTGGAGAACCCCTCCCTTCCAACCTCACACCCCTCCCCCTCCCTTCCAACCTCACACCCCTCCCCCTCCCCTTCCAATCTCACCATCAGGTGAATTTCCTGAGATTCTCTGGGCTGAGTGTGACCTGCCCCATGCAGGCAGCCTGTGTCTGAAATAGAAGTCCTCAGCAGTGGCCTTCCCTGGGCTGGATTAAAGCTGCACGAATATTGCTTAGGATGCAGCAGATGGGGCGCAATTTAAACATACAAGAGAGAGAGAGACAGAGAGAGAGACAGAGACAGAGACAGAGAGACAGAGAGAGAGAGAGATGCATACACACACAGATGCACACATACACAGATGCACACACACACACTCAGGGACACACACATACCACACCACACACACATAGACATCACACATACAAGCAGACATACCCCCTACACACAACACACACATAGACATACACATACAGACACACACACATGGACATATATACACAGACACATGCACACACACACACACACACACACACACACACAGGAACACACATACCACACCACACACATAGACACCACACACAGAGACTGACACACCCCCTACATACAACACATACATAGACATATATACATACAGACACATCTCCTACACACAACACACATGTCACACAAAGAGAGACATACACATACAGGCACACTCACAGACAGACATAAACAGACACATGCATACACATACAGACACAGGGACACACATACCACACCACACACACACAGAGACATCACACACACAAACACACACAGACATACACATATAGACACACAGAGACAGACATATGCAGTCATGTGTGTGCACAGACACAGACACATACACAGAGACACACATATACAGTCACATGTATGTACACACAGACACACACACAGTCACACACTCATCATGCACACATGCATCTTGCACAAAGGTTGGGTCTTTGGAGACTTCATGTCCGACAACAGTCTGTCATCCTCTGAGGCTCTAAGGAAGGGAGGCCTCAAGTCCAGCTCTGCCAGGAACACGGAGCAACTTCTGAGACCCTCAGTTTCCTCATATATAAAAGGAGAACAAGGATGCCTGACTTTATGAAGTTTTGTTAGAGATAAAGCAGAAGACCCAGTACAGCACCTGGCAAGTGGCAGGATTTCACTGGGTCTAGGCGTGGCGATTGGCGACCACAGAACTGTCTTATTTTCTAATAGAAACAATCAGGGGTCTAGGAGACTCGAGGTAAGCACTTCCAGGTATGTCTTCAGTGCCACAACTAATGCCCCCAAACCAAAGCACTCAGCCTCTGCTCAACCCTTCACTAGTGGTGAGTTTATTGTTCTTGCTCATTTCTGGACTCAGGTGGGGGACCTGGGGTTTAGCAGCAGTCTGGACTCTAGACTCTCTTCAAAGAATCAGCAAGCCCAGTTTCTGTGCCAAGCTGTCCTTTGGAACCAGAACTCTCCATTAGAAACGATACAAAGAAATGAGTTATATCTTCATGAAATGTTCAACTTCTGTGCATACTCTTTGGAAAATGGCAGCCACCTATCCACATAGTCAACTGCTTGCCCAAGCCAGCTGGCAGCAGAGGATGAAGGAATTGGGAAAACCACAGCAGAGTCCCGGTGGCTTTTATTGCGTGGCTTACCCATGCTCACAAGCCCTTCCTGCTAAAGCTGCCTCAGATGCACAAGGCTTGGAAACAATTGTTTCCTCCTTCAGTGTGTGCCCATGCATGGAGGTCAGATGATAACAGACTTGTTGGTTATCATCTCCGCTTGTTTGAGATGGTGTCTGTTTATGTCTGCCTATCCCGGGCCTACTTGAAGAGCTTGTGAGCCTGTAGAAACTGTCCTGCCTCCGCCTCCCTTCTCACTGAAGGAATGCTGGTTCCCAGGCCCACACGACCGCATTCAACTTTACCTGGGCCCTGGGGATCTGAACTCAGGTCCTGGCGCTCGTGTGGCGAGTTCTTTACCCACTGAGCCGTTTCTCCATTGCATCACCTCATTGTTTGCATGAATCCTGCAGAGGACCCCTTGGAGGCCCTCTAACCCCGGCTTGTCACTTCACTATACACCCGAGGAAAACCTCCCTCGGCTCAGGAGAGTTAAGGAAGGTCAGGAAAACCAAGATTGGGTGTGCCCAGTGAGCTACAAGACAGCTTACAAGCTCAGGCTTCCTGACCTCGAGAAAGAACAAAATACAAAAGGACTCGACCACAGCCCCCTGTATCTACAGTGTTGGTGTCTGCTCTCTCAGCTCCCAAACAGCTGACTGCAAAGTCTGAATTCTATCTGGCTTAAAGCTACATTAAAACATATGGCTAACCCACACTGCCCCACTGGCGGCCTCTTTTAGGGACAAGGCACTGAGTCCCACTCCCAGGAGCACCAGAGGGTCCTCTGCCTTCTTAACCTCTGACGGTTTGCAGGGACCTCCCCGGCTGCCTGAGCTCCAATACACACATCCGAATTTCACTCCAGAATGCTGTACAGCCACAATGGTTTGGCGAGTTGCCTTTTGGCTGGGAGACTCCTTATGGTGTTTCTCAATTACAGCTGCAGTTTGTAAGATTGACTCTACAGGGTGTCTTAAGAATTTCCCAATGGTGTGAGAAACACTGAAAAACCCTGCCGTTTGTGGCAGGATTGCCTACTTCCTGAAAAGTCTGTGGAATTGGAATCCAGCACGGCTCACTGTGAAAACAGTACTTAATAGAAACTGAAGAAAAAAATCAAATGGATCATATCCTACTTAGTCTGTGTAGCACCAGATGCAACTCACTTTCCCAGCCTCGGTGCCTGGTACCTCGTGTTTGCCATGGAGCGGCAGGCACCCTTGGGCGCTCCCTCTGCCTTCAGAGTTTCATCTCCCCTTCCCCCCTCACTGATGAGGTCCAGGGAGCAATAGTCACAAGAAGCCACAAGAGTCAGAAGCAGCTCTGGAGATCAGCACCGGGACAGAGGCTCCACGTTCCCCCAAAAAGAGCAGCTCTGGGTGGTGTCACCTGCAGACTTGATCACAGAGCTCACCCCAGAGGCCGCCTGCATGGAGGAGCCCCAATGCCAGGCGCCCCCTGGTGGTAGTCATCTGAAGGACTCCTCCTGTCCCAGAGCCCGACCTGTGGGCCAGTAACAGCTTTAGGACTCTGTAAAACACATACCTGGATGACAGTCTACCCTTTAAAACACGCATCGCTTTGCTGTTGAGGGTGAAGATGTGCATCTAAATCTTCCCGTGGAACACTAAGAGAGAGTCTGTTTTTAAACAGCTGGGACGGGATGGTTCTGCAATGACATTAATTGGCCATGAGCTGACGGAACTGGAATGTCAAACTGCAAGAGAAGATGGGGGAATGAGGTAGAGGTGTTCCAAAAGCTGTGCTTTTGTTCCAGTATCGTCGCCAGCCGACCTGTGGCTGCTCGGCTGGGTTTGCCACATCAGAGGCGAATCTTCAGCGTTCCTTGGCCAGGAGAGCCCTGTCTTCCCACTGGAACCTTTGGCGTGTTCTCAGAATACCACAGTCAGATTCCAAGCTGGAGGCTTCTAACAGACAGAGACCCTGGACTGGAAAAGGTGTCACTTTCCTGCCCCTTGCCCCAGCTGCTGGCTCTGTGATAGGAAATGTCCAAGGCCCCTGGGAACCTAGTCACGGCATGCTTCCTGTGCTAGGTCATTTGAGAAGCATGCCACCAAGGACACCCCCACCCCCATAATCACTAAATTCTCTTCCTAGACTAGATCTAGGTTCCAGGACAGCCACCATGCTTCGGTTCCTTGGTCCCTGCGCTTGAGGAGTTTTTATTATTTTTTTTTTTTTTTTTTTTTGCATCTAAGGATAGATGCAAAGGAAGGATACACTATAGGTACAGACTGCAGACATAATCATGCAAAGCACGTCAATGGAGAGGTTTGTGAAAGATTGCAAAGCCTACCGGGAAAACAGAGACACTTAGTTTTCATGTCCCAATCTCCTCATGCCTTCTCTAAACTGCCAGTCCCTTCCACAATATGAGATGTTAGAACCGAACAGGTGGGCTAGCTAAGAAAATGGCCCTGGGCAGAGAGAATGAGGTTCATCTGGACTCTAGTGAGTACCTGACTGTCACTCCTTCCCCACAGCATCTGTAGAATAAGCAGCCCCGTGTTATCTGATGTCACATGCGGAAGGCGGGCTGTCAGAGCAGAGTGTCAGCAGTCTATAGGGAACTGGACAAGTTCAACGCACCCTTTCACAAACAAGGACGCTAGGCTCTTCATTCACAATAGCCCTCGGTCACCACCACCATGATTACATAACCACAGGAGTCAATTTAGACCCTTTCCCTTGGCCAAAGCCAAACAGGGGGCAGATCTAAGAGAAATGCCTTCCCAGGAGCTGTCAGGTTTAATGAGGACAGCTGCCTCACATTTAGGAATTAGAACTGTACTTTCTAAAGAAGTTTACTTGGCTGGTGTTTCCTAGGCAAGAGAGTTTCGCTCTCTTATTACCTACTGGCTGGAAAAAAACGAAAGTGACTCTTGACAGCGCAGAACACAGGGTTTCGGGCGGCCACTGTTAATTACAGTAGTTAGAGACATCGTCAGATGAATGCAGAAACCATGCTCCAGCTGCTGGAGGATGGACTGAGTCACCTTCTCTGGGTTCACCTACTTTGGTGTATATCACTGGTTGTCAACCTGTGGGTCGAGACCCCTTTGGAGAGTGAGTGACTCTCTCACAGGGGTCACCCAAGACCATCAGAAAACACAGAGATTTACATTATGATTCGTAACCGTAGTAAAATTACAATTTTGCAGTAGTAACAAAATTATGTTACAGTTGGGGGGTCACAAGTAACTGAGTTAAAGGGTCGCAGCACTAGGAAGGTTGAGAACCACTGCCTTGTGTCATCTTAGGACCCTAAGTATTCACAGCTGCCACGTGCTTCTCAACAAGACTGACATCATCTTCGTCCCAGTGCCTAGTATGGACCAGGACACACAGAAGTTGAGGACACATACACACATTTATACTCATACATGCACACACATGAACACACACACAAGCACGAGAGAGAGAGAGAGAGAGAGAGAGAGAGAGAGAGAATATTAACTGCTGATTGAATAGTCATTAGGAAAACAGAAAAAGAATAATATCCCATACTCAAAAAACAACATATCAGAAACAGCAAAAGAACCTGTTATAAGAAGTATATTCAAATACATTTTCATGCAGAGAACAGTGCTGGATTGGTCATTACAAATGTCCAATTTGGATTGGCATTGGATTCTTGTATACCAAAGAAAAGGGGGGATTACTTTATATTATAATTAAAATGTCATATATTTTCTTATCCAGTAAGATGTCTTAAACAAAGCCACAAGATTCTTTCTAAAAAGTAACCGAGCTTTGTCCCCAACCAATTCAAAATGTATATGTAAGTCAAGCTAAATTAATAAGAGAAAAGAGCGCCGCAGTGTGCCCCAATCCTATTAGCAGAATTGTCAATCTGGGTCAGTCACTGGAGAGCATGCTGTCCTCCTGCTGAGCCCCGCGACTTAGTCACACCTGGCGTTCGTCTGCCCCATGAAGGGCACTGCTCATTACGGAAGTCTCTCAACACAGCCCTCTTTAAATGTGTCTATCGTAAATGCCACCAGAATTTAATTTAGGACTTGCTTCGTTCAAAATATTTACATAACTCTAAAGATGGCTCCTTCCGAAGTCTTTTTAGGATTAGAGGTCCTTGGGGCTTCCACAGGGCCTGAGACGCAGAGACAGCTTGTCTCCAGCAGCTGCTTCAAGTGAGTCCCCTCCCCTTGCCTCCCTCCTCCCCCCACCCCCTCCTCTGCCTGTCCTGGTTCCCAGCGCTCCTCCTCCTCAGCTCCCCCCCACCCCCACCCCCCATCCCCCACGCCCTGCCCCAACAGCAGAGGACTGAATGTCCCAAGGGACAAGGCAGCTTGAGACACAAAGAAGCAGGGTTTCCTCGGCCTCACCACCTCTCTTAAGCTTTCAGCTGCCCTGTCAGAATGCCAACTCAGAGAGGCAACACAGTTTCCCAAGATCACAGCCTGTGTATGGCATAGTGGGACCATAAACTGACCTGATCCTGAGACCTACTGTCCTGCTGGGCCACTCTGGTAGCCATGCTGGATTAACAACAATAACAAAAGTGGCATTCCCAATAAGGGGTGACTGGTGTCACTGGTCTGGTACTTTCCATGTACTTCAGGCTGACCTTGAACTGTTGGAAATCTTGTAATCTCAGCCTTCTAAATGCTGGATTTATAGGCATAAGCCACCATAGCCACAGGAAAGAACACACATACATACACACACACACACACACACACACACATACACACTAAAGAATGATATATTCTTTATTTACATTTCAAATGTTGTCCCCTTTCCTGGTTCCCCCCTCCCCTGAAAATCCCAGAAGCCATCTCCCCTTCCCCAATCAACCCTCTCCCGCTTCCCTGTCCTGGTATTCCCCTATACAAGGCATCAAATCTTTCCAGGACCAACAGCCTCTCCTCCCTTTGGTGTCTAACAAGGCCATCCTCTGCTGCCTGTGTGTCTGGAGCCGTGGGTAACTCTGTGTGTACTCTTTGGTTGATGGACTTTTGCAAGCATCTGCCTTATAGGACCTCATTTTCCTCAGTCAAAAATGAGAAGCTTAAATAGGTTAAGTCCCAGCTTCCAAGGTTCCTATGAGGAAGAACCATGCATGCACAGCTGCTTCCTAGAAACTCAGATAACTTCCCACTTTCAACCAACACTAAAAACTGAGGGCCTTTGAGGGAAATGACAACCCCAGGGCTCTTCTACAATTTGGGTGTGCCAAGGCGGCCTCCTTAAGAGCAGCAGGGGCAGCAGCGAAAGCAGCCACCCATGTGTGGAGGAGCTTTTCCAACCATCTCCTCCCTCAGAAGCAGGGCTGGGGCAAGCAGCCTGTGGCAAGAAGACACTCCTGAAGGTGATGATGTCCTAAGTCAGGGAACATCTGCCCATCCAGCTGTTTGGTATATCACACACCCAAAATAAACAAACAAGCCTCAAACAGAACCAGATCTCCCTCACATGAAACAGGTATTTGCTTAGCCACTCTCAGCCTCGTGAAGGCAGAATCATCTAAGATGGCATTCCCCATGGGATCCCAACGTTCCATCCTCCCTGGACAAGGCAGACTAGGGAGGAAGCCATTAAGACAGTTTCTTGGATACCCAGAGTGATAAGAGGAAGGCTTTGTGCTGAGGTGGACCAGGGAGTTGGAGTCAGCCGATCCTGTCCCTTGTAAGGAGACTAGGTCTGGTGTTTCACAGAACAGAGCTAGCTGGCATGCACACGCACCAACCTCCCACCCCTCCCCCAGCTCCGGCTCCTAATACCTGGACCTCTAGGCTAGGCCGACGGTGGTCACTCTGTCCAGAGGCATTCTGTCCAGGGTTCTATTTGCTGATTTTTACTCCCAAACATAGAGAGGTGAGGGCCAGGACCGCCCCCCAGGATTGTCTTTTCAATCATTTGCATTTGATTGGGGGATGCAATGTCCCCCCCCCCCCCCACACACACACACAACTTCTCCATCACAAATACGAAGAGAAGAAGATAATCTTACAGGGGAGCCGCCCATGAGGATAGGTAAATAAAAACAAATGGAAATTCGAGATTGCCTGGGAGGCCCCTGGGGATTAACTAATTACTCTCACAATGCTTTGAGTAGGAACTAATTAATCTGTTAAACTCCGGGAGGGGCTAAGTCACCTGCCAAGTGCAGGCTTGCCTGGGATAACTGAGGCTCCAGGGAACAGTTGTCCGTCCCCACATCCCCAAGGCTCTCCTGATGGAGATCTTCAGAGCTCCGGGAAGACTTCAGCCACCTCATCTTTCTAAGCCCATTTAGAGATGGAGATTGAATAGTGCATGCATTATCCTGACCTATCTCCCAGACCGTGGGGCATCCAGTCTGATCGGTCCTGCTCTGCCTGCAGGTGAGGGGCATTCCCATCTCCCTTAGGTATTGACTTTACTCTGCAGATACTAATCTGTCTCACGTCAAATCAGTGTGGCTTGATTCAAACTAATGACCACTAGAGATTTCATGAGTTGTGGTGGCAGATACAAGGCCGATGAAACCCTTCAGGAGTGGGTTTGCCTGCCACCTCTTTTTCTAATGCTCCTGAACTTCCTTCTGTGCTCCTGAAATAAAGTTATATTTTGCTATATATTGCTACCAGATAGAAAATGGTTTCAGAGCTGTAGTCTGGGACATCAGCTACTATGAGCCTTTCCCAGGGGACCTTTATTGGCTTTTTTTTTTTCATCACTAAGAGCTCTATATAGCATAAGGGCAGGAAACCAGGCATGGCACACTTGGAAATCCTGCTACATCCATGGAACGAGGCAGTAGAGCCAATCACACAGCGTGCCAATGAGGGTCCTCCCCCTATAACACGCATGGGCTACAGGACACACTAATCTCTAGGCGCTGGGGGCCACGGTCAGGTTAGACACGATTCTGTGTCCCCAAGGGGAACCCAGTGCAGCAGAAGGAGAGGAAGAAGCACGTGTTAAGCCTGGGTGGCCACTAAAATGTGCAAATTGAAAGAATGGAGTCACAGGTGGTCACTGTCCCCTCAGATGCACCCTCTAGAGTGGGGTCTGCCAAACCCACAGGTCATGGCAAGGAGCTGACAGGCTCTGCAGAATTTATAAAGGAAGAAGCTCTGGAAGGAGCTGGGATGAACTTAGCCTCTTGGGCTGCAGAGATAGCCCTGTGGTTGAGCACTGGCTGTTCTCCCAAGAGCACTTGTCTTCAGTTCCAAGCACCCGCATGGTACCAAGCTCACATGGTGGAGTCTGTGACTCCAGTTCCAGGGCATCCAGTGTTCTCTTCTGACTTCCATGGGCACCAGGCATGCTTGTGCTTGTGAAGGCCACATGGTGACTCAAAAACATCTTTAACTCCAGTGCCAGCTACTGCATGCATGCTCACGATCCAAAGATATACATTCAGACAAACACCCACATAAGAGAGGGAGAGGGCAGACAGGGGGAAGAGGAGAGGAGGGGGGGAGGGAAAGAAGGAAGGAGAAAAAGAGAGAGAGAGAGAGAGAGAGAGAGAGAGAGAGAGAGAGAGAGAGAGAGAGGGAGAGATTGCTTCTGGACCTTCATTTAAGGGTTCTATAACCAGGGTTTCTGATCCAGTTGATCTGGGCTAAGATGGCAGAATTTCTATTTGTAATAGGGTCCTAGATGGTGTCAATGCTGCTTCTTCTGGGAACACAGTTGGGAAATGTTTGGGCTAGAAGTTTCTGGTCAGCCCAAGTGCCTACAGCTCCGCCCTGTACAGGGTCAGGGCCACTGTACAACCCCAAGCATGTTGCTCGCACCGCTCATTCCTGACAGTCCTTTACTTCCACACCATGTCTACATTTTATTCAGCCACTTAACCAGGCGGTCGATTTTAGAGTTGTATATCTCTATGTGGTTTTTCTTATGGTTTTTTTTTTCCCATAGAGTGAAATGGACGAGACACAAATCCAACTGGCTGGCGATGATGTGGATTTGCCAGAAGATCTCCGAAAGATGGTAGATGAAGACCAAGACGAGGAAGAGGAGAAGGATTCTATCCTCGGGCAGCTGCAGAACCTCCAGAACATGGACTTGGATACCATTAAAGAAAAGGCGCAAGCCACCTTCACAGAAATCAAGCAGTCAGCGGAACAGAAGTGTTCTGTGATGTGAGAGGTGGCGGGCCAGGTGGAGGGAGAGGGGCAGGCTGCCTGCAGGAAGACAGGGATCCTGGGGATGGGGAAGGCCAGCATGCATTATAACTTAGCACAGATATTTAGGGAAGCCACAATGATGAAGCTGTCTACCAGCATGTAGACATCAATTTGGTCAGTCTCGATGTCCCAGGCACAGCACTAATCAGCCCTCACAGCACGAAACATGTTTCCCTTTAGTTATAGACACAAGTAACTAAGAAACATCAGCCATGAATTGTGGTGTGGGGCCATCGGGTTAAAGATCTTTAGGACAGCCAGGAGGAACCAAACAAAAACAAGCGGCATTTCCTCTCCATCTTTCTTCCTTGGTGAGCAGGGTCTCATGGCGTCCAACCATCAGCGTGACACCAGTCACCTACAGAGGAAAGGCTGCTCGCCTGGTACCAAGACGACAGGTGACAGAGCAATCAGATATCACACTGCTTTTTACTTCCAGCATCCTTGATAGCCATGATTTTTTTTTTTCTTAAAATTGGCTCTCAGACACTGTGCAAGTCATTTTGTGTTTCTGCAACCAGATATCTGACATTCGTATCATAAAGGGAAGAAAGACTTATTCAGGGTCATGGTTCAGCAGGTCCATGGTTGCTTGGTTCTATGGGGTTGGGCAGAACACCATGGAGGGAAGGATAGAGGATGGGGCGGCATCCAGGAACAAGAAACGCCCAGTGATCGACTTCCTTAAGCTGGTCCTACCTCCTACGGTTTCCAGAGCCTCAAAAACAAAATCACTAAATGGACACTTCATGTTGACCACCCCAAATTTCCCAATACCATTTGTCACTGTCCCAACGAAGACTACCAGCTGGAGGACAAGCCACCAACACACAATCCTTTGAAGGAGACATTCCCTATCCAAACTACTGCAGGCCTGATTCAGCCAAGTGGGGGTGGTGCTCAGGGGTGTGGCCGAAGATGAGAAGCACAGGCAAAAAAACAAAAAACAAAAAAAAAACAAAAAACCTAGACTTCACCAGCCCTCTGCTCTGGGGCTGGGGGTGGGGCATCAGCAGGTGCAGAATAACTTTGAAGGCAGCCAAGTTTAAGGTTGGGGAGCGATAAGACAGGTATTGTGAGTGGAGGACATTCCTTCTGTGTGAACTCTGATATCGGGGAGCAGGGGGTTGACAAACAGCAGCATACCTCAGTACCTGTCATTCTTTGTCCTTTTAGCTCTCCCCTCCCTCATCTCTTTTCCTGTTACTCTAAATCCGCCCTTCTTCAGCCCGCCTTCCGGGACACTGCCCTGACATTCTGAGCTAGTTCTCAGGGGGGACATCTCTCTCCTAGCATCAGCTCTCTTGAAGACAATGAGTCAGAGTTGCCTCTGAAGCCCTTGGAGCTGTTAAGCCAATAGCAACGGAAACAAAGCTAAAGGAACTCTTTAGTGAATCTACTCATAGAACGAATAAAGGTACATTACAGAACACGTTTACCAAGAAGAAATTCTCTATTAGAGGGGAACAAGATAATAGCATGGGTGAATACCTGGATCCCTGGATGAAGTGTAGAAGGGGCAGCTTCGTGTGATAAAAGCGTGCTAACAAAACCAAACAGCAAAGTTCAGAACCAACGGCTCTTCCCAGCGTTCAGCTCCTCTCAGACATTCCTGGAAGATGCTGGTGCCGTGCTGAGAAGGATTCGCCCGGTAGCCAACTACAGCTCCTCACAGCGTGGACACATGTTAAAAACATACTCAACTTCAATCACAATTAGTATATGAGTTGCGGTTCATTTTATGAGAAATTAAAAAAGAAAACCTTTAAGATGTAGCTTCAAATGACATGTTCGGTTGAGGCCTGGCTTTGTGCTCCAGTTCACGGCGTGATGGGCTGGGCTGAGTGAGAGGATCTGGGTCAGTCTGGGGCTTGTGCATGTTGTGACATACAACCCTGTGTCTAATGATTCAGTAGAGCAGCTGCAGGATGGCACAAAGGAAGTCACCCAATGGCCCACTTCAATCTTGATAGCCCAAGTCACCACCATACCATTTGGTGATTTTCCCAAATGGAGCTGCATGGCCGGCAAAGGACTGGCCACAAGCCCACTTGAGTCACAACATGTCCCACTGCAGCACCATACCACAGAGCTCTACACCACAGCAGCATACCTTAGCTCCATAGCATACCATAGCATAGCATACCATAGCATAGCATAGCATAGCATAGCATAGCATAGCATAGCATACCATAGCATAGCATAGCATAGCATAGCATAGCATAGCATACCATACCATACCATACCATACCATACCATACCATACCATACCATACCATACCATACCAGCATACTACTCCACGCCACTGCATTATGCCATACCGTGACACTACAACCCCACACCACAACCACGGCACACCACAGCATATCACAGCACCGCCCCACCCCATAATATAATCCATCACATCACCACACACAAGAGTATTAGCGTTACAGCACAGCAGATGCCTACCCCCTAACCACACCCTAGCACAGAGTGGTTCTGAACCTCTCCGATGCTGCGACCCTTTAATACGGTTCCTCATGTGGGGGTGACCCCCTTAGCCAAAAATATTATTTTCTTTGCTACAGTTAGGAATAACTGTAATCTTGCTACCGTTGTGGATTGTAATATAAATATCTGTGCTTTCTGAAGGTCTTAGGTTGAGAATCTATCTCAGTTAATACCAACCCCTGCACATATGGATTGGGGCAGGGAGGGTATGTATATTAGGTCAGGGCTTCCCAAACTTTCTTTTGTGACCCCTTTCACTTAAGAAATTTTAACACACACATTGATGTATATATGTGAATATTCACTGACAAGAAGTCATAAAAAACTGATTTTACATATAATTTTAGCATTTATTAAAATAAAAGGAAATGTGTGTTCTAAGAAGATGGGTGTACTTATTTATTTGTACATAAAATATTTAGTACTTTGCTGAATGTTTGATACAGTAGGACGCATTTTCAGCATTCATTTTTTAGAGTTGATCAATATGTTGATTTTTAGGCTGAATGTGGTGACACATGTCTATAATCCCTACATACAGGGACTCCCTCAGTCTGACTTGGACTGTGGTTGGCACCTTCTAGTAGGAGCCCAGGTAAAGGGGGTATTTCAGGAGGAAGTTTACTCTGGCCTTCACTGACTTGCCCTTCTCTCTTGCCATAAAGTAAAGTCAGAGTGACTATGAATTGAAAGCCAGTCTTGGCTATAGAGTGAATTTGAGGCCAACTTGGGCTACATGAGACCCTGTCTTAAGAAAAAAAAAAAAAAAACTGCCGGGCGTGGTGGCGCATGCCTGTAATCCCAGCACTTGGGAGGCAGAGGCAGGCGGATTTCTGAGTTCGAGGCCAGCCTGGTCTACAAAGTGAGTTCCAGGATAGCCAGGACTACACAGAGAAACTCTGTCTTACAAAACAAAACAAAAACAAAAACAAAAAAAAAAAAAAAAAAAGAAAAAAAAACTGTTTCAAAAATTTTTGTAATCATCAATGGCCAATATGCTGCTTTGCACAAACGCACAATTAAAAAATGACAGTTCTACGTTTAAAGCCATTTCAGAACATGGAATGTTGGAAATCCTCTCCTATTCCCACACCAAAATTAATTTAGCAGCTTATTATGAAACTCAAATTAGCAACTCGGACGCAGTGTTTTGCATATGTGTGGATTTGTATTGTGTGTGCACATGCAGATGCATATTCACATGCATGTGCCAGATGCGTGTGGAAGCCAGCTGTTGACACCAGGAATCACCCCTCTTCTCTCCTCTCCACCTTATATGTTGAGCCAGGGTGGCTCCTTTGAATCCCGAGCTCACCAGATGAGCTAGGCTATCGAGCAGACTTGATCCGGGGATCACCTGTCCCTGCTTCCAAGATTGCAGCCCAGTTCCCTCCGCCTGGCTTGGACTGTAGATGGCACCTTCTAGTAGGAGCCCAGATAAAGATGGTATTTCAGGAGGAAGTTGACTCTGGCCTTTTCTGACTTACCCTGTTGCTGCCGGCACCAGTGACTTCACAGACTGTAGAGCCAGTGTTAAGCTTTCACCTCAGAACAGGGACCAGCAGCTCTCCAGGGGCCCTCCAGGTTTCTGGTACTACTAAGGTACCCTACCTTATGGGCTGAGTGACTGCCAGTAGTGCCCCCCCACACACACACACACTGAAAGACAGCTATTCTGGGACTGCTAAGGCACTTAGTGCCTCAGGTATAATTTGGCTATTTGATTATTTTAAAGCTCACTTAATAAATTGTAAATGAACCCTATACTTATTTATTTATATTCTAGAGAACTCTGACTAAAACAGAGGGCCAGGATGAGATGCCTTTGATCCTAACATTCAATATGCAGAGAGAGATGGAAATGAACCTTGCTTCTTCCTAGGCTGGTGTTTGATTGCAGGGCTTCTGTGCGAGCGCTCCAAGCACTGAAGAGAGTGTTGATCGTGTATATCGGTGGTAGCTTGCACACCTTAGAAAAAAATCCCAGTTTCAATTCCCAGGACCCCCCAACAAGAAAGCATTGACTAATATTCAAATGCTACTCCCCAAAAAACTACATTTTCTCAAGAGTTAAAAAACAAAAATAGGAGGCATGGGATTAGCTCGATCTTCTTGTATTTGTTGACATCTGTCTTGTGACCAATTATATGATCAGTTTTGGAAAAGGTACCATGCGGTGCTGAGAAAAAGGTATATTCTTTTGCTTTAGGATGAAAAGTTCTATATATATCTGTTAAATCCAATTGGTCCAAAGTTTCAATTAGTTTCACTGTGTCCCTGTTTAATTTCTGCTTTCCAGATCGGTCCATTGAGGAGAGTGGAGTGTTGAAGTCACCCACAATTATTGTGTTAGGCGTAATGTGTGCTTTAAGCTTTAGTAAGGTTTCTTTTACGAATGAGGGTGCGCTTGCATTTGGAGCATAGATGTTCAGTATTGAGAGCTCTTCTTGGTGGATTTTCCCTTTGACCAGCAAGAAGTGACCTTCCGAGTCTCTTTTGATGACTTTAGGTTGGAAGTCAATTTTATCTGATATTAGAATGTGGTATATTTATATAATGGAATACTACTCAGCAATTAAAAATAATTAATTCATGCAATTTGTAGGTAAATGGTTAGATCTGGAAAATATCATCTTAAGCGAGTTAACCCAATCACAAAAGAATACACATGAAATGCAATCATTGATAAGTGGATATTAATGAGCCCAGAAGCCCTAAATACTCAAGGCACAATTAGTAATTCAAATGATTCCCAAGAAGAAAGGAGAGGACCCTGGGCCTGAAAAGATTGGATCCAGTTTTGTAGATTCAAAACAGAGAAATGGGGGGGGGGAGGAGAAGACTTATGGGACATATGGTGGGGGAACTGGGAAAGGGGTAAGCCTTTGGAATGTAAACAAAGAATATAGAAAAAAATAGGGCCAGCAAAACAGCTCAGAGGGTAAGAATGGCTGTCAAACATTTTGTTGTTGTTTTGGGTTTTTGCTTTTTTTGTTTTGTTGTTGTTGTTGTTGTTGTTGTTGTTGTTGTTTTCTTGTTACAGAGTTGTAGTAGAAATTATTAAAAATTCTGGCCCAGGGTTTCTACCCTGCCTTCAGTTGTTGAGTTCCCAGATAAAAGACACACTCACAGCCTTTATATTTACAATAAGCCCTAAGCAGCACAACAGCTGGGCAGCTGCCCACCCTCCATGCTGTTAGAATCGACCTTGCTATCGATAACCCAAGTTATTACTTACCATGTTCCATCTGGGCTGCTCCTAGCTCCAATTGGCCAGCCTCAGGGCCACGCTTCTGTGGCTCAGCGAACCCATGGTGGCTTCTCCTTTCTTCCCTCCTGCATGTTCTGCCTTAATTCCATCGGCTTCTTCCTCTTCCTTCCCTCCCCATAGATCTGTCCCGCTCAAATCCCCAAACCCTCAACCCCACCTATGTCCCTTCTGCTCAGCTATCGGCTGTTGGCATCTTTACTTATCAATCACAACTAACCGGGGGCAGGGTCGTTCAGTATCTTATGAGCAGACTTTCTTGTCTTTGGGATAACCAGTCTTGGGGGCCCCAAATTAGCAGTAGAACACAAGCAGCATCGGGCCAAACCCACTACACAGGGCTTTTCTGTGTAGCCCTGGCTGTCCTGGAACTCATTCTGTAGACCAGGCTGGCCTCAAACTCACATAGATCTGCTTCTGCCTCTGCCTACCATGTGTTGGGATTAAAGGCATGCATCACCACCACCAAGCCAATAAAAAATATTTTTTAAGTGCTAAAATGAAATAAATATACTCACTGTCTAAGCAGGGCAATCCTGGGGAGTGAATTTGTCTTTTTATCCCCCATAAGCAAGTAAAAGACTAGCGCCCCGAAGCTTTTAAAACAAGAAGTGCATTTTGTGTAGTCCCTCAGGTCCAGGGCAAGTGTTGGAAACCCAGAGATCTCCGCTGGTGAGCACAGGGGCTTCTGGGATGGTTTGTCCCCTTTTTCTAGTCCCATTGTTCACATCCACACATTCACAGCCAGTCCAAGCTCTCAACAGAATCATCATCACAAGAAGTAAAGGCCTCCCAGACATTGTTAGAAAGACGATGCGGTCCTGTCTTAGTCAGGGTTTCTATTCCTGCACAAACATCATGACCAAGAAGCAAGTTGGGGAGGAAAGGGTTTATTCAGCTTTCATTTCCACACTGCTGTTCATCACCAAAGGAAGTCAGGACTGGAACTCAAGCAGGTCAGGAAGCAGGAGCTGATGCAGAGGTCATGGAGGGATGTTTCTTACTGGCTTGCTTCCCCTGGCTTGCTCAGCTTGCTTGCTTATAGAACCCAAGACTACCAGCCCTGAGATGGCACCACCCACAAGGGGCCCTCCACACTTGATCACTAATTGAGAAAATGCCTTACAGCTGGATCTCATGGAGGCATTTCCTCAACGGAAGCTCCTTTCTCTGTGATAACTCCAGCTTGTGCCAAGTTGACACACAAAACCAGCCAGTACAGGTCCCATACAACCACATCATGAAGCCCTGGAAAACCCCAGCAAGAGATTCTGTCCCCCAGACCAAAAGCACAGCTCCTTCACTTGAGAGTCTCTGAATGTCCTCCACCTCCTTAAGTCTGCAGTTAGTTTTACATTTTTCCTCTTTAAAAAAAAATCTCTTGTCATTTTTAATTCTGGTAAAATATACACAGCACAAAGTGTGAGGTCTTCAGGGTGAATGCCCTTAAGCACATTCATACATTTGTTTGTTACCACTACCCACTCATCTTCAGCACTTTTTAATCTTTCCAGTTGAAATTCTGTAATCAAAAACATTTCTTACAACTACCTCCCTACAGGTTCTAATTTATTTTTCATGAATATTTTGCATTTATTTGAGACATGGTCTCAATATGTAGCAGAGACTGGACTCTTCCTCCTCCTCTTCCTCCTCCTCCTCCTCCTCCTCCTTCTCCTTCTTCTTCTATCATCATCATCATCATCATCATCACCACCACCACCACCACCACCACCACCCTGACACTGCTACCCCAGTGCCAGGCTTACAGGCTCAGGCCACAGGACCAGCTTGCTTTAGTGAACTTGTCTCCAAATAATACTTCAGCCGAGCAGAATAGTGCAGTACCTATGTTTTGAAACAGGTACTTGTCTCACTAACCATGCCATCTTCCAGGTCATCCATGGTATGGGATAGTTCCTCCTTTGTATGTTTATAGATTTAGTATTTCTTTCACATGTATGTATGTGGGGAGGGGCATGCACGAGAAGGTCTGAGGACAACTGGCAGGAGTCGGTTCTCGCCTTTCATCATGGGAGACTGGATAACGTTCTGCCATCTGTATATGTGGCATTTGCATTGGGGAGCCCTCATCTTTGGGAAATTGTGGCTATTGTGGGTGCTAATAATGAGGGTGAGTTCCTGCTGTCAGGAATGCTTCCATGTGTATTCACATGTACGCGTGTGTGCTCGCATGTGGAGGCCAGAGGTATGAGTGTCATTCCTCAGGACTCCATCTATTTCTATGTCTTGTTAATGTCATTCACAGGCTCCAACCTCTCTGACTGACTAGATTGTCTGCCCAGCAAGCCAGTGATGGAATTACACAGACATACACCAGAATGCCTGTTGTTTTTTAAAAAAAGAAAAAAATGAGTTTGGAGGACTGAATTCTGATCCTTGTGCTTGCATGGCAAGTGTTTTACCAACTAAGCCGTCTTCCAAGCCCTTTGCTTCTGTTTTGAGTACCTATGGACAAATAGAATCGTTGACAGGTTTTTCTTAACTGATAAATAGTACTTTGGAGAGGCTACAAAAATAATGCTGAGAAGTGTTATAAAAACAATGTAGGCCAAGTGGATCAAGGACCTCCACATAAAACCAGACACACTGAAACTATTAGAAAAGAAACTTGGGGAGACCCTGGAGGACATGGGCACAGGGGAAAAGTTCCTGAACAGAACACCAAAAGCTTATGCTCTAAGATCAAGAATTGACAAATGGGACCTCATAAAATTACAAAGTTTCTGTAAGGCAAAGGACACTGTCAGAAGGACAAAACAGCAACCAACAAAGTGGGAAATGATCTTCACCAACCCCACATCCGACAGAGGGCTAATATCCAATATATACAAAGAACTCAAGAAGTTAGACCCCAAAGAACCAAATAACCCTATCAAAAAATGGGGTACAGAGCTAAACAAAGAATTTTCACCAGAAGAAATGCGGATGGCTGAGAAAGACCTTAAGAGATGTTCAACATCATTAGTCATCAGGGAAATGCAAATCAAAACAACCCTGAGATTCCACCTCACACCAGTCAGAATGGCTAAGATTAAAAACTCAAGAGACAACAGGTGCTGGTGAGGATGTGGAGAAAGAGGAACACTCCTCCACTGTTGGTGGGATTGCAAAATGGTAAAACCGCTCTGGAAATCAGTTTGGCGGTTCCTCAGAAAATTGGGCATGTCACCTCCAGAGAACCCTGGCATACCACTCCTGGGCATATACCCAGAGGATTCCTCTGCATACAATAAAGACACATGCTCCACTATGTTTATAGCAGCCTTGTTTATAATAGCCAGAAATTGGAAGGAGCCCAGATATCCCTCAAAAGAGGAATGGATACAGAAAATGTGGTATATTTATACAATGGAGTACTACTCAGCAATTAAAAATAATGAACTCATGCAATTTGTAGGTAAATGGTTAGATCTGGAAAATATCATCCTAAGTGAGCTAACCCAATCACAAAAGAATACACATGAAATGCAATCACTGATAAGTGGATATTAATGAGCCCAGAAGCCCTAAATACTCAAGGCACAATTAGCAAGTCAAATGACTCCCAAGAAGAAGAAAGGAGAGGACCCTGAGCCTGTAAAGATTGGATCCAGTATTGTAGACCCAGAACAGAGAAATCGTGGCGGGGGGGGGGGGGAATGAGTGGGGAATAGCAAGGAGGGGGAGAGGAATTATGGGACATATGGTGGGGGGGTAACTGGGAAAGGGGAAAGCCTTTGGAATGTAAACATAGAATATAGAAAATAAAAATTAAAAAAAAAACAATGTAGGGGGCTGGAGAGATGACTCAGCGGGTATGAGCACTGACTGCTCTTCTGAAGGTTCTGAGTTCAAATCCCAGCAACCACATGGTGGCTCACAACCATCTGTAATGAGATCTGATTCCCTCTTCTGGTGTGTCTGAAGACAGCAATAATAATACATAAATCTTTTTTTTAAAAAAACATGTAGACTCACACAGACTAAATCCAGATTCAGAAACCTTGTAAAAAATTATCTTAAAAAAAAAAAAACTTTATCATGAAAGAAAGAATGGCCGGGTGTAGTGTCACATGCCTTTAATCTCAGGAAGTGATCCCAGCACTCTGGGAGGCAATCAGGAGGCAGAGGCAGGTGGATCTCTTGAGTAGGAGGCCAGAGGTCTACAAATCAAGTCCAGGACAGCCAGGGCTACACAGAAAAACCCTGTCTGGAAAAACAAACACACAAAGAACTAACAACAATGAGAGAGAAACAAAGAGAAAAAGAAAAAACAAACAAAATAGAACAGTGTAACAAATCCACGGGTTCTGAAATCTTGCTTCTTTACCTAAAGTGCTATTAGCCTTGGAAACTGGTATTTTTGCAGCTCCCTTTAGATGGAAATAGGATCATAGCTATGTGATTTCCGAGCTATGGAAAGATGGAGTGTGTGTGCCAACTGATGCTTGCTTGCTTTTGCAAATCATTTCTGAAACCTCTCAGACTTCCGGGTTTCACTAAAGACCATTCACGTAAGTCACAGGACCTTCAGGCAGTCCTCAGCCCCTCCACTTGAATGAAGACACATCTGGACAGCCACGGAGACCCTACTGAAAGTATCTGGGGCTAATTAGATCCACCAGGAAATATAGGATCAGCACTTCCGTGGCTTAAAAGGTCAAAGGAGAGAGCACAAGCAAATGGACCAAAAAGGGGGGGAAATGTCCATAAAACCACAGTAAACCAAGTAAGTTAACTATCCATATATACTGCCACAGAGTTGCCAGAGCCACTGGGGACAAACAATCAATGCTTCTGAGATGGTGTGGTCTTGCAGCAAGGTGGTAGTGACACTACAAGGAAACCCTGTCTCCTCAGTTAATGAAGCTCCCATCAAAGGCTGTGAAGGGACACCAGCCTGCGCTAATGCCAACAAGACAGGAATGGACTGAAATGCCCCACAGGACCCAAGGCAGAGTGATCAGGGACCTTGACTTGACCGTAGAGTCATGGAAATTGACCTAATTTAAGAAACTACACATTTCTACACTAAATTAGAGAGGGGGAAAGAATAATGGAGTTTGGGATTTTGTCAGTTAGCTTTTCTACATGCATCGAGAGTATCTTAGACTTTTTTTAAAAAAATCTTTCAGGTGTAGTCTATCACATTTTGTGTTTGACGAGGGTTAAACCATTTACAGCCCAGGGATAAATCCCACCTGACCATGGTAATGATACTTTTAGGATATAGTGCTATATAGGGTTTGCCAGGATCTTAAGATTTTCATCCATATTTCTCAAGGATATTAATATATACTATCTTGGATAAATATCTTCCGCTTTCCTCATTAGGACTAGTGTGAGGGTGCATGTTGGCCCTATGCGGTGAATTTAGAAGTTTTCCCTTTTGTTTGGCTCCATTCCTTTGGAAGAGTTTCAGATGTATTGACATTTATTCCTCTTTAGTTGATTGACAGAATTTACCCAGGAAGCTACCTAGTCCTGGGCCTTTCATTGTCGGGAGCATCCTTTAAACGACTGGTTCCATCTCCTGTATTAGTATTAGTCTATTCAGGTAGTTTCTTCCTAATTCCATCTTGGTAGAGTGTATATGTCTATGAATTTTTCCACATCCTTTAGGCTATTCAATTGTTGGTCTATAATTTTTTATAGTCGTCTCTTATGATACATTGTATTATAATACAAACCAAATCAAAAGTCCAGTGATAATTTTTTTGTCTTGTTTTGTTTTTCGAAACAGGGTTTCTCTGTATATCCTGGAACTCACTCTGTAGACCAGACTGGCCTCAAACTCAGAAATCCACCTGCCTCTGCCTCCCAAGTGCTAGGACTAAAGGCATGCACCACCACCACTTCCCAGCCCAGTGATAATTCTTATATAAACAAAAGACATTTGCAAAACGTGTGTCAGGGACTATATGCATCTCCATTATTTTTCAATGTATTTAAAGATCTGCACAGTAAGCAAAAAAAATTTTTTTTTCCAAAGAACACACAAAAATGTCCAACGGAGCTGTGAAAGGTGTTCAGAATCACTGATCACTGGGAACTGCATATCAAAGCCAGAGTACAACACCACTTTACACCTGTTGAGATGAGAAAACAATGTGGAGAAGTCGGCAGTCCTTTGCACTGGTATGTAAGATGGCGCCATTGTTGAAAGAAACAGGGTCTCGAGAGGCGCCTCAGAAACTGGAATGGTCATTATGTGGCCTCTGGGGAGCATGTCGAAAGACTTCAAAGCAGAGATTTAAATGCACTCATAGCAACTGATGCCCACGCAGCATCACTCAGAACAGCCCAAAGAAGAAAACAACCCAAGCGTCCATCAGCGGGCGAGTAGACAAGCAAGACGTGCCATATACAAACAGTGGGAAATAATACTGTTTTGCTTTTCAAAAATAAGTAGATTCTGATATGTACCACAATACAAGTAAACATCAAAGACACTTAGGTGAAATAAACCAATTATAAAAAGACAAATACCGTATAATTCCTCTCGAAGGATGTACTTAGAGTAGTAGTCAAATTATAGAGGCAGAAAGGTAGGGTGGGCACTGCCAGGCACTGGGCTGAGAGGATAGCGGGGTGTTACTATGTAATGGGCTCAGAATTGGGGAAAATGGAAAAGCTCTGCAGGTGGAAAGTGGCGGCGGTTACACCACAGTGTGACTGTACTTAGTGCCAATGAATCATAGGCTTAAAATGGTCGAGATGCTTGGTGTCATTCCACGTTCACAAAAGGAAGAAGTAAAAGACAGTCCCGATGTTTGAATGTTTTTGTGTCCGTGCCGGGCTCGTACCCAATGTGTCAGAGTGTGGCTATGGCCCGAGTCTGTCTTCACTCTTCAAATGTAACTGATAAAATAGAATGTTAAACTGATAGAATGTGTTAGACTCTTGATTTGAAAATGTAGACTGGGAGGGGCGGGGCAGGGGAGGGCAAATCTGAGCATGCTCATTTGAGTGTAGGGGGGGGGGTCAACGGATGGCAGCGAGTGGACCAGGCTTCCGGAGATGAGAAGGAAAGACAAAAACACAGACATAGGTGTGCCCAGGGCTGCTGCACACGGGGCGGGCGGGCGGGCGGGCGTCCTCGGATTTACCTCCTTAGTGATCTAAGAGGATTGCTGAGCTTTGAGATCATCATCCCCTCAAGATAAATGTCTCTAGTGCTGCTGCCCCCAGACACTATGAATTCAATTAGTTTAATTAGAAAACAAGCAAAGAAGAATTATCCTAGTGTAGCTTTGCTCCCAGCAGCCTCCAGAGGTCCGTTTCTGGGCTGGATATTCGACTGCCTCCCTTTTATTTACGTGTTCTCAGATAATATAACTTTAAATTTTTAAGAAAGATGAACATTCTTATCCAGTAGGTCATGCTTCTGTTCTAATTTTAAAACTGATATTAATAGGCATCTTGTGAATTCTACATTCTTTAAGGGGACAGGAGCTGGTATATGGTGGGTCACCCCAATTTTGAATGTTTGCCAATTTCTGAGGTGAAAATGCTCCTACTATGGCTCATTTGGAACAACAAATGTGACATCAGAACTGGAAAAAAAAAAAAAAACCCGACCCCAACTCTCACAGGACAGCGGATGCTGGTTCTAACACACTAAAGCCACATGAGCCTATTGCTGGGAGAGTTTTCTTTTTATTACACTCCTTGGTCTTACATAAGTTATAAAAGCAAGCTCAAGACCAAAAACAATTGGGTTGGTAAATAACTGGGGTGTAGTGTGAAGAATTACATCATTGTGTCTACACAGCAGATGTATACTGTGGGGACTCAATACAGACACGCCCTCCATGCAATCATGAGATGTCCCAGTGAGACCCTGAGGGTTCTGGAGCAGGCTTTGAGTCTGGAAGAATTCCTGGAGAGCCCGTGAGTCTGGCGCCTCCTAGTCTAACTTGACTACCGTGTTCTGAATCACCTTGGTAAGCCATTTTGTTTCTGTCCACAAAGGAAGGTGCCAGATGTGAGAGAATAGAGCAAGAGGCTCACCAGAATGTCCACTCTACAAAACATGCCATCCGCACTGTGTGTTCTGAAATACAGGGATGTGGTGAGACATTAGTTCTAAGTGATCCTGGTTCTGGGACGACTGGGAAGCCATGGAGAGTCCTGAGAAGGACAAGTTTCTTGACTCTTGCCAGATACTCTGCAGAGACCCATGGTCCTTTTCGCTTAAAGGTAATGCTTGGAATAAGGGTGTGGCCACTCTGGGAAGCACTACGCTGCCCATTGCTCCTTGCTTCGAGGTTAAATGAACTCTGCTCCTCTCCGTTCTGTATGTAAAGGGCTCCTGTGTGAACCAGAAACAGCTCCACAAAGCTCTTCTCCTCATTGGCTCGTGATGATTTGGGCAAAGTTATTCACGATCTGGACTTGTCATATAATATATGATAGAATACAAGCATATCTCTAAATTAAGAATATGAAATATGAAAAATCTGTAAAACCTGAAACTTTCTGACTGCCAACATGAGGTGACAAACGACAAATTGCAGTCAATACATAGCACACTTAAACTACTCTATCACCTTCAGGATTCTGTGCATAACATGCATATAAAAACACAGGAATTTCCTGATTAGACTTGGGTCTTGTCTCAAGTTCTCTCATTATGTATTCAAAACTTTTCTAGATTGAAAAAAAAAGGATTCAAAATTTAAAATATTCTTGTTTTAAACATTTTGACGACGTTACTCAACCCTGGTAGAGAACTCATGCCATTGAAAGCAACTATTTAGAAATATTTTAGATCCTTTAAAATATGTTGTCACAACCCACTGAGAGTAATACCGAGCCCCCAGGTACAGGGAGAACTCACTAAACTTCTTGAGACACAGTCTTGGAAAGTTGAGTGGAGTACTTTATTATTACAAATTGGATCTGCCATCAGTTAAAATGCAGAGAACTCATAGATTACCCACCACAACTTCCTCACTCCCAGACTTCTCTAGAGTATTTCCATTTTCCCTGACTCCCACCTTTCTTGTTTTACTTCTTGTCTTAGTTACCTTTCTATCTCTGTGATAAAACACCATGATCAAGGCAACTTATAATTGAAGGTATTTACTTGGCTTATGGTCTCAGAAGGTGAGAGCCCATGATGGTGGGACAAAGAAAAGCTGAGACATTACATCATCAAAAGTGGGGGGTGGGCAGAGGGAGAACCCTGAGAACCAGATGCCCACCCCCACTGAAACAACTCCTCCAACAAGGCCACGTGGCCTACCCCTTCCCAAATGTTCCCACTAACTGGGGGACCAAGTATATATATGAGCTTGTGGTGGACATTCTCATTCAGACCACTAACTTCACAACTTGGTCCCATAGGATTGTGGTCATATCACAATGCAAAATACAGTTAGAGAAACTTCAAAAGTCCCCATAGTCATTCACAGTCCTAACATTATTCAAAAGTTCAAAGGCTCTTCTGAGAGTTAAGGCAGTCTAGAAATTGTGACCCTTGTAAAAGCAAAAAGCAAATCCTATACTTCTAGTATGGTCATAATGGTACAGAATGTTCATTATCTATCTAAAAGGGAGGAATGGAGAGATAGTGAGGAAATGCTGAATCAAAGCAAGACTGACACCCAGCAGAGTAAACTGCATATCCTGTGACTCTATGTCATCTGTTTTTAAGGTTTGGCTAGCACTACCCTTTCAGTTCTGCTGCTCGTGAGATACATCCCTCTCAGACTGGTTCCGCTTCCAGAGTGCAGCTCATGTCAATCATGTTGGGGTCTCCATCACAATCCAGGCTTCACTTGCAGCAGCTCCACACAGCAGCTTCTCAGGGCCTCTTGCCCTCACAGATCCTCCATCCGGGGCCTGCCTTGTCACACATTTCCCAGGGGAAGTGTCTCTCGTTAACCTCAGGGGAAGGTTCCACAACCCCTTCTATCATGTATCCTTCATGACTCTAAAGCAATGACTTGTGGGTGATGTTGCCAGGTTTCATTGAGCCTTTTGAAACCTCAAAGTGCAGATCTAGTGAAACACCTGCTCCAGGAAAGCCACACCTCCTTTTTAAAACAACTTGGGCCAACTGGAGGCCAAATACTCAAATATATTATGTAAGTCCATAGAAGGTCACTCCGTCCAAACTACCGTACTACTAGTTTTCTCAGCCACCACAAGACTACACACACTCCATAGGACGGTAGTGCACATGGGTGCTAGACTCACAACTGAGTCTGATACCCGAGTTCAGGTTTTTGCCACACCCGGAATATAAAGTCTGTGACACGTAGCAAGAGACTCTCTGTGACTCTGCTTCCTTCCTTGTAAAGTAGAATTTTATTTTTTTTAAAAGGTGTACTTACATATTATTATATGTAAGTACACTGTAGCTGTCTTCGGATACTCCAGAAGAGGGCGTCAGATCTCATTATGGATGGTTGTGAGCCACCATGTGGTTGCTGGGATTTGAACTCAAGACCTCTGGAAGAGCAGTCAGTGCTCTTAACCACTGAGCCATCTCTCCAGCCCCAAAGTAGAATTTTAAAAATGTATCTACTCAACAGAGTTATTGTTGGGACTAAGTTAATCCATGTAAAGTGCTCAAAAGAATACGGCATGTGAGTGCTACAATATTTAGTATTCAACAAAGAATAACTCTTATTATATATACGTTAGATCCTCAATTGATTCTGTTGATCTGTCTCTGTCTGTCTGTCTGTCTGTCTGTCTGTCTCTCTCTCTCTCTCTCTCTGTGTGTGTGTGTGTGTATGTGTGTGTAATGACAGCCTAAGTTCTTTTTTGCTTTGGTTAAAGCTAGCGCTTCCTCGGGCGGTGGTGGCGCATGCCTGCAATCCCAGCACTTGGGCGGCAGAGGCAGGGAGATTTCTGAGTTCGAGGCCAGCTTGGTCTACAAAGTGAGTTCCAGGACAGCCAGGACTACACAGAGAAACCCTGTCTCGAAAAAAAAAATTAATAATAATAATAAGCTAGCGCTTCCTTGAACATGTATTAATGAGAAAAGGTGTTCCCTGAATAGTGTAATGCAGAGGTTGGAATGTTCTAGGATTAAACAGATCTACTGAGGAGCTAATCTACACACCGGTGATTGATTGAATTGGCTTCACACACACTATGTGATTGTAAAACAAACAAACTCAAACACATGACAGTGCTGAGAAAGTTAGTCGAGATGGGACAGGATGGACTTGAGTCTGTGGGGACCTTTTCCCTATTCTAGGCTAGAGAAGCCCGTCTGCGGATGCCCGTCTCTCTGGAGAGTGCGGTGGCTGAAACGGTGCTTGCCGGATACATCTAGAAAGTGGACCCTATAGACAGCCAAGAATAATACCCACTTGGCGCTGGACCTACCCACCACACATGCCTCCTCCCAACATCTACCAATGCTATCTGACTCTGGACACCATCAGCAATGTGGCTGAGGTCAGCCACAGGTGGGGGCTGGGAAGACCGGAGCTTTCTCTGATCCATCCAATGAATCAATGAATTAAACAAAGGGGAGTTCAGAAGCCAGGCTCCCCACCTTTGCTAAAGCAGAGCTGATTATGGACTAGCTGAACTGCTGGAAAACACTGGCTCCAGCTAGGAGAATTAGGGACATGTCTGTCCATTCATTTTCTCTAATCGAGTTCTTGGGAAATACACATGTAGATTAGCTCCTAACAATGGCCCCCAGTGGACTGCTTGGAGTACCCTCCTCTGAGCCCACAATGGGCCTGACTGGCTCTTTATCTTGCACACAAAGGCAGGCCCCAGCCCTCAGGCCTCATCAGGGCTGTTGAAGTCCTTCCTGCCTTTCTCCTGAGACTCCAATAAACAGTAAATAAAACCTCACCTGGGGCTACGTAAGAGCCGGGCAGTTCCATCAGGAATTAACTTTGGAGAGGGGAGAGCGGGTGGGCGGCTTAAAGGAGGCTGCCCCGTCGCCCTGCTCCCAGGGCAGAGATAGATTCACTATGGGGGAGGTTTACAGAAAGTGCCACGCCATTCGCCATTCGCAGGGTCGATGCCTCAGCTTGAGGAGCCTCCCCCAAGAGGCTCCAGTCTCACAGGTCTGGCTGCTCAAAGGCCATTGGGATCTCATTTCTTCCTGAACTAAATGATTTCCCCCTTAGCCTCAGGGACGCAGGGTTGGGGGGCTCTGGCAAGGGATCAAAGATGGGCTGCAAGCCAGGAGGTACTTTGATTCAATTAAAAACTTCACACTGCAATAATAACAACCACAAGCTCGGGTGCAGCCTGAGACTATGGGAGAGGAGTTCTAGTCCTGCCCCGCGCCCCGCTGGACGCCTCCTATTGCGCATTATTTTCTCCTCTGGTAAGACCTGCCTGATTCACTCCGCTTCACTCACGGAGTGTCTAGGATCCCATTGCAGGAGAAAAAAGGTACAGGGCTTGAAAAACTAAAGTATTGTTTATTTTCATTAAATTAGCTTATTTTTGTATTATTTTGTAATTTCTTTTAACAGGTGTTGGGGGTTAGACATTACAAGGCAAGCGCTCCACGCTGAGGGGCATCTGCAACCCTAACAGGTTTTTCTTCAAACTCAAAACTTTCTGAGCTGAGTCAGACTTCAGTTTCAACCCACTGTCAACTAATCTGCATTATATATTCGTTTGTTAGATTCCTCACAGCCTGGCACATAAACTCCTCACAGACTCTCTGTGTGCTCTGTGTGACTTGTGTGACCTCGTTCAGGACGGTGTTGGCCCTGAAGAAGGAACGGAAAGAAAAGTAGTGAGAAAGAAGTCTGTCTTGGTGGAGATCTGAGAAAGGCGGAATTGGGGAACGCGGGACCCCAGTTCCTCAGGGGCGTCTGCCTTTTCAGACGTCAGCAGAGCTGGGCATCACCGGGACTCTAACCCTCAGCTCCGAGGGGCTTGCTGCTCACAGTTGCTGACAGCGAGGAGGCTGCGATGAGTCTTTCTGCTGAGCCTTTGAGTCACTCTGGGTCAAGCAAGCCTCAAGGGGCCCCCAAGGGGGAAGGAACTCAAGCGGATTAAGGCGTTAACCCTCGGGGATGCTCTAGGACCTTCCCCCCAGGCGAACGTCCCCACCCACCAGTTTTGGGTCGTCTGCCGGGTTTGTGGAAGTGGGAGAAGACCAGGGTCGTTCAACACTGTGATTCGGTTAAAGATTCGGCTCTTCAAGATAGCTCACGAGAGGAACTTCCGCGTGTCTTCTGCCAGTCCTGGGAACTCTTCATATTTGAGGCCGTTGGTTCTGTGGGCACAGATTGTCCCACCATTTCTGAGGGTACCAAGAGAAGTAAAAACAAACACAGACAAAAGTTTAGGACAGCAGAGTTCAGAAGCATAGGTGTAGAAATGTGGGGAAGATTAAGGGAAGATTCAAACGGGAAGGCCTGTGAACTAACTGCCATCGCCTGTGGAGAGCTGGAAAGCCTTCAGCTGATCTTGGAGCTTCTGAATGCAGGAAGATGGACCCGGGTGTAAAGCTTTGGGAGGAGGTAGGCAAGAGAAGGGCGGGTGAACACAGTTAGGGGAGAAGTGGACCCTGGGAAGTCTGCCCCAGGGAGGCTCCAATTGGGGTGGAGAGGTGCCCCTTCCTGTCAGACTTCCCACTCCTGGTACCTGGAAAATGTTTGTGGAGTTGAAATGGATCAAGATACCAGATGAAGGGACATTCAGGGAGCAGGCCTGGGTGACACGCCTAGGACCCTAGGCTGATCAAGGGAAAGACCCGCCCTCTGTAGGGGGAGGAACAGAGGGAAAGGGCTGGGTCTGGAGAGAGGGAGGAGTCCGGGACTAGAGCACCGCAGGCCTTTAGCGCCAAAGCTCCAGTTACCCCGAGGCCAAATTTCCAGCTGCTGCAGCGGTCGCCCACCCCCAGAGCGGCTGCCCAAGCCGGATGCCCGCCGAGTTTACCTTTGGACCGACCCATCCAGTTGCTCACGATCTAGACGTGCACACTTGGTGGGGGGTGGGGTGGAGAGAAGAATAGAGAGGGGGGCACTGAGCTCCGGTTTACGAAGTGCGCTCCGGTCTCCCCATGCACCTGCCGGGCTGCGCACCAGCCATGGCCGACGGGAGCTTCTCGCTCGCGGGCCACCTGCTCCGCAGCCCGGGCGGGAGCACGTCGCGTTTGCACAGCATCGAAGCCATCCTGGGCTTTACCAAGGAAGACGGGATCCTAGACACTTTTCCTGCAGAGAGGAGCTCCAGGGGCTTGAAAGAGCGGGACCCCAGGCTGGGCGCACGGCCCGCCTGCCCTAAGGCACCAGCCGGAGGCTCCGAGTCTTCCCCACCAGCAGCCCCGGGGCTCGTTCCGGAGTACGAAGGTGAGTGCGCAGCAAGGCTGCAAAGCCCTTGGGGTGCTCTGCGAGGTAGGAGCTCTTCCTTCTTTACCTTAGTCAGGGGTTTGGGGTTTGCCCGACTTGAGGTTAAAGAACTCTTAGGGGCCCCACATAGGGTCCCCATCTCGGACCTCCTTAGACCCCCCTCAGGCGCCACCGGGTCGCCTAGGGCCGTAGAAAAGCCGCTTCGCCTCCGCGACAAGTGTCACTGACCGCTTGGGGCTTTGCTGCCCCCAGCTACTCGCCCCTGCTACCCCAAGGAGCAAGGAGAGGCGCGGCCGAGCCCAGGGCTCCCGGTTGGGCCAGCGGCGGGCGATTCGAAGCTGTCGGAGGAGGAACCTCCCAAGAAGAAGCACCGACGCAACCGCACGACGTTCACCACCTACCAGCTGCACGAGCTGGAGCGCGCCTTCGAGAAGTCCCACTATCCCGACGTGTACAGCCGCGAAGAGCTGGCCGGCAAGGTTAACCTACCCGAGGTTCGGGTCCAGGTAAGCTCTTGGATTGACGGCTGGGAACCTGGGGAGTGGGCGAGCCAAGGCTGAACAGAAATTATTTGGTGCCTCGCTTCCATCGTTCCGTAGCCCTAGCCCGGAGCCCAGGGGTTATCTTTGAGATTTTCCCCCAATGAACCACCCTTTGAATAGTCTTGTTCAGCACGATGTCCCCTATGGGGGAGGAGGCTCCAGACTTTAAACTGAAAGGACTTGGACATCGCTCGGGAGATGAAGAGGTTGACGGCTCATTAGATGCAGTCGAAAAGGAGTTGTGGGGTTGTTGAACGCAAAGCGAATGGAAAACTTGAAAGTAGCGGCGCCTGAGAGGTTGGGGCGGTGGTGGTGGTGGTGGGGGTTGTTACTGGACTGAGGCCCTAGCCGCCGCCACTGTCCCCAACTGCGCACTATGTTCAAAAACGAAAACTCTTTCCTTGTAAGCCTCCGGTTAAAACTTTCGATGGATTCAAGAAACTGACTTTCTTCCTTTTACGTGGACCTTTCCTTTTTATCCTGAGGGAGTTTTCGCTTTAATTAGAGCTGAATTTCTTTAATCCCCAATCATTAAAATATTTACTAGTCATCTGTGAAAGATCTGGGAGGGCTTCCAAACTGAGAGAGTTTACAGGGGCCTGAGAGGGAGACAGTGAGAACGAATTCAATGCATCTGAGAGCGGAACTAGTCCAGGCGTTTTTCTTTAGTTGGCTTTCCAGGGCTTTGGGCATGTATATAGCTGTGTCTCTAGAGTAAAGGGAGACAAACTCCCGCCTTGTTGCCTTTCTGTGTAGGGTCGGTTAAAAGTAAGGAGTAAAGGCAGACCTCCCTAGTGTGGTTTGGAATTAACTACCAAACAAATCGGGTTTCTCCTAGTTCTGGACTGTAAATCTATGGATTTCATTAAAAGTTGGAAATTTCAGCTCCTCCTCTCCAGGGACAGGAAAATAGATACAGAGCGGGAAGAAACCATAGAGGAAGACAGAGGAAAAGCTGTGTTCGCTTGGTCGGTGTCCTACAGACCGCAGCAGGCACAGCTTCGCCCCAAGCTTGCCTGTCCCTCTTGTTGGATGGTTTTCCCTTGTCCACTAACTTAGGGGATTCCTGAGAGCAGGGCCTGTAGCTTTCCTGTGACCGGTCCATAGGGTCCATAGCTTCTTTCCCACATAAGTAGATCATTAGGTGGTGTGATGGGGACCAGGAGGGTCTCCTACAAGATTAGGGACAGCAGGGGAGAGATAGCTAGGCGGCTCTCCTGATGTTCAGCCATCCGGCCCTAAAAACTGGACCCAGAGCAGGAGAATATTTCTCTCCACTCTCAGCCAATTTCTAATATTCCCTGGTGGCTGGTGCCTTGTGTGGAGATAGTTCTATTTTTGTTTTCTTTTTCTTCCTAAGTCAAGGGCCACACACCCTGGGCCCTCCTCCACTCCAGGCCTGGGTTTTCACCTCCTCGGCTCTTCTATTTGTATCAAACCCGCGTTCCCCATTGGTCCATGCAGCTACTTTTCCTTCATAAATACAACCCAGAGGACACCGGTTTGTCTAAAATTCTTTTACAGTCTCTACTAAAAGAAACCGAATCTGTTTTGTAGGTGAGAGGATCTTGGCAGTAAAGCAACTTTCCTCACGCTCTTATCAAATTAGCAATAAAGGCTCCAGTGCAAGAAACCATAATATCCTTGGGAGAAGGAACTTTTCCCTATGTGAAAAATGAAAAGGCAGTCCCTTCTACACAACAATGAGCCAACCTACGAGGGGAAACGGCAAAACTCTATAATATAAAAATAGACATAATAATCCACTTGAGCAATTGTAATCTTGGAAAGTAACTTATAGGAACCTCAGAAATACTAAACAGGTGCCAATTAAATAAAGCCGAGAAATTATCAGAGAAGCGACTGAAATACACACGAGGCCAAAGAAACCTGCTGGACCCAGCAGCATTTTAACATGTGAGCGACCGGTACCGGCGTTTATAATAGAGAAAAGGGGCAGAGTCGCCGAAGCAACAACTGAGAGGCTACACCGCCCAGAGAGGAGGAAGCAAGATTCCAAACTAAAGTGTCAGGAGGGGTGGCCAACCGACGGGTCCTGGAAACCTGCCTTTAAAGTCCTGCTGTCTAGCCACAGAGTTAAATTCACTGTTCTCTTTCCCCTGAGGGTCTGCCCCTGTTCAGGGTTGAAGCAGATGCCACCACAACCAAGGGTGAAAGACGGGGATGCTTTGGAGAAGTAGGGCGTGGTGAAGAAAGAGACCCGGGAGCCAGAGAGGATAGCGACAGAAAGGAGAGTAGTTTTAAAAGAAAGGATTGGAGAAAAACGGTGAAAGAGTAGAGGAGCTTCTGAGTCCTTTCAGGAGTCCCGGGGTTACTTGTCAGGTGGAGAGGGACACCCTGTGAGGCTAACCAGCCTGCCAAGGGTGGGACTTCACTCCACCCTTCGCCTTAGCCTGAAGGCGTCTGTGGCTTCTTCTGGCAGGTATGGTTCCAGAACCGACGGGCTAAGTGGAGGCGTCAGGAGAAACTGGAAGTGTCGTCCATGAAGCTGCAGGACTCGCCCCTCCTCTCCTTCAGCCGCTCTCCGCCTTCCTCGGCTCTGGCTCCGCTGGGGACCGGCCCGGGCAGCGGTAGCGGACCTCCCGGGAGCGCTCTGCCGCTGGAGCCGTGGCTCGGGCCACCGCTGCCCAGCGGAGGCGCCACGGCGCTGCAGAGCCTGCCAGGTTTCGGGCCGCCGGGGCAGGGTCTCCCAGCCAGCTACACACCGCCACCGCCCTTCCTGAACTCCGCGCCCCTGGGTCCGGGTCTGCAGCAGCTCGGGCCACCGCCCGCGTACCCGTGCGCGCCGGCATTCGGGGACAAGTTCTCGCTGGAAGAGGCGTACCCGCGCAACAGCAGCATCGCAGCGCTGCGCCTGAAAGCCAAAGAGCACATCCAGGCCATCGGGAAGCCCTGGCAAGCCCTCTAGAGGCGCTGCGGAGTTGCTGCGAGCCCTGCGTGCACCCACAAGCCTGGTGACCAAACTTTCTAGGCTGGCCCTTCTGCAAGCGGCCGGCCAGCCTTGGGCAGGACCCTTGCGTCTACTTCTGATTTGAGAAAAGCCAAACTTGATACCTGCGGAACTTCAGCCTCGCTGCAAGGGTCTCGCTGGCCACACCGCTCCTAGCTGCTTCCATAAGCATCAGCTCCTACCATCAGGGGGGACCAAGGCTCTTGACCTGGGATGTTCCCGACGGAAGGAATGGGGAGTGAGAAAAATAGAGTTGAAGAAACTGTTTGTAAAGTTAGTTTAAAGTATTTGGGAGGAAAATTAAAGATTTGTTTGTTGCCCTGCTAAGCGTGCTCATAGACTACAGCGTGAGGGGGTAAGGTAGGGATCTGGGAGAGGATGCTATTTTGGACCTGGTGGGTCTGGGAATGCTGAATGTTGCACTGGGAACTCCTGTAAATTTTGGGGGAAACTGTTGCAAGGGAGAATCAGCCTTCTGGGTGCTGCCTGTCCTGTGTGAGGTCAGTAGCCTAAAGTAGAGCTGCATATGTATTCCCATTTATTTGTTACTTAATAGCCAGCGCCCCTTGCTACCCTAACTCCTTAGGAATCAGGTAAAACAGCCTTCTAAGGTGGGACCAGAACGCCCCAAGATTTTTCCCTTTCCAGTAGCCTTGGCCTCAAACTCTCTTGGATCACTGCTAGTCACCAGTCTGGGGTCAGCCCTTGCCCAAAGTGATAATATTAATTCGAGGATTGCCCTGAAAAGAATCTTTCTCCTGACTCTCTTGTCTCCCGAATTTTCTCTGCATCCCTCAGGTCAGAGTTCTGCTAACAGCTCCCAGGATGCTGGGTAGGAGTAGTCAGGGATTTATCTGGGGTGCTAAGGAAGGTGGGCTCCCCTATACTGGCATATTTTAAATATTAGGTTTGGTGGAGCCTGCTGTGGAGCAAGAAAGGAATGTTCCTATCTCAGCCAGCTGCAGCTGCTCCCAAGGTCTCACTAAGTCCAGGGGTGAGGGGAGTCCAGATTCCCTCCTGGGGACAGCCACTACACCCCCTTGACCTGTGGTCTCCCTTTCAGAGCTGGCCTTGATTGCAAAGGAACCTTGCAGCTTGGAGGCTTACTCCCGTCAGCTGCTGTCCTGGGGTCCTGAACATGTTGTGGGGTTCTCCAGTTTCCTTCCCTCTTCTAAATGGACCCTACCTCACCAGGAGATGTGAAAAGAGCAGATTACCTTTACCAAAAACAGAGCAGAAGGCCACATGGATGGTAATGGCTACTCCTCTGTCTCCGCTCTATTCCTAGAATGCTCTTGATTGCAGAAACCTACTCCAAGTTAACTGCTTGGAGGTAGAGGAGTATAATTCAGGACCCAGTCCCTGCCCTGTAGGCCCTGAGAACTCGGACATGCACAGCCAAGGCCAGGACCTCCAGACATACACTAAGTATTCTAGTGAGAAAATAAGTTGTTTTCTGGAGATGTAGAGAAGGGCATCTTCGTTTCCTTCCTAGGATGTCACTGGGGGAAATGGAGCATGCCAAGGGATTATCTCTAAGCAAGGGGGGGGGGGAACTTATAGAATGAATCGTGTGTCAGTTTCTGCCAGCTTGACCTATACTCTTCCCAGTGGCCAAGCTATTTTGTGGGGATGATTAAGTGTGTGTGTGTGTGTGTGTGTGTGTGTGTGTGTGTGTGTGTGAGAGAGAGAGAGAGAGAGAGAGAGAGAGTATACACTAAGGCCACCATGTGTGTGTGGTCAAAGGACCTCTTCCTGGGATCCAGGTTTAGATCAGGATGATTAGACCTTCCTACTAGCACGTCTACCTACTGAGACATCTCTCAGGCTTAGGCCATAATTTTAACAGGAGCAGCTCATTCCTGGGATGTTTAGCTTCACGAGTCTAAGCTGAGTGTGCTTGCTAAGCCCTCCTGTTTACCCAACTCCTGATGCCTGTCCTCTCACTCTCCCTCCTTTCCTTAGATACCCCGAGTGTCTGAGTGTCTGAGTGTCCGATGTCTCCTGTCTGTTGTCCCACACCCTTCCAGCCCAGACTCGGGGAACCCAGCAGGGCTTACTCTGCAAGCAATCTTGATTGTGCACTGAGATCACCATAGGCCCAGTTCATCTGTTTAGTACAGCTCCAACACTCACAGACTATTGTGTGACTTGCCGAAACAATTAGTTCAATCAGTGTTACTTACAGGTATGGGAAATATATAGAAACTTGTGTCCTTAAAGAAGGAATTTGCAGGGGTTAGAGAGACGGCTCAGAAGTTAGAAGCTCTTCTTCCAGAGAACCTAGATTCAACTCCCACACCCACACGGCAGCACATGACCATCTGCAACTCCAGTTCCAGGGGATCCCATGCTCTCTACGGCACCACATATGCATGGTGCGCAGACATACACAGAGGCAAAGACACTCGTTGACACAAAATAAATAAATAAGAGTTCTCTCAGCTGTTAACTGTCTATAAACCTGCCCCTCATGTGGCCTCTCCCACTTAGCAACCATTAGCTGTATAAATCTTTGGGAAGGGGCCAGCCTGGTGAGCCCTGCCCCTCCATGGCAGACAGATACTTTGTGCAGGTGTCCTGCAGGTAACCACTGCTGCTTCCAGAGGGCAGCAGCTGCCATTCCGGCTGTGCCCAGAGGACAGCTTACTCTCTCTCTCTCTCTCTCTCTCTCTCTCTCTCTCTCTCTCTCACACACACACACACACACACACACACACACACACACACACACGAACAGTGTAAACTGGGACAATTTGTGTCTATCCCATTTATGAAATGGGGCCAACTGTGTCTTCCTGACAGGGTTATTGTGATACTTGATGAGAGACAAATCTCTTGGAGAAATGTGTGTGCTTAAGAGGTCATTAGTATGTGTGTGCACACATATGTATGCATGTGCATGTGTATGTGCATGTATGTATGCATGTGTGTACATGTGTGTGTGCTGCATGTGTGTGCCTATTCTCTCTCTCTCTCTCTCTCTCTCTCTCTCTGTCTGTGTGTGTGTGTGTGTGTGTGTGTGTGTGTGTGTGTGTTGTAAGAATTGGACCTACGGGCAGGTGCTTTACTGTAGAGCAAGCCCACCTAATGGTATGGTCATTTTCCAAAGACTTCTCTCTGAAATATGGGTGTGTTTGACTCTGTTAGTCCAGAGCGATAACATAAGAGAGCATCCCTTCTCCTGGGAAACCAGTAGCTTAGGTGGTTGTACAGAAACATATAGGAAGGTGAATGGACAAAACATCCTGAGGCCCCGGGTTCTCCTTATTTCAGTTCCTAAGTTCTTTGGCCACATTAGAAACACAGATCCTGAAGGGTAGATGCCAGCTGAGCAAATGCTCTATGGTTCCTCCTGGGAGATTTAGAGGCACCCCCCTGTGGTCCTTGGCTCTAAACGTGGCCGATTCACTGGCCGCCATGCATGCAGGTGTGTAGGAGAGAGGAATCTAGTACTCAGCAGAGCATAAGATGACAACAGTTGGCCACAAACAGTAATGAAGCTCTAGTGAGCCTTAAACAGTTGGACCAGTGCTCAAGCTCATGGCTACAGAATTTGGTAGGTCACAGGGGCTCTGGCCACAGTGACACAGGACTTCCTAAGTTGAGTGTTGGTTCTAGGTTGTGATAGAGGAAGGTTTTCAGTGACCCTGAGTGAAAGGCTTCCCGGTCACCAGCCATCACTGTCCCAAGAGATGCTGTCACCTAGTTCAGCATTGGCTCAAACAAAGCAGTTAGTATAAAAACAAAAGCAAGAACCAGTATGGAACACTTACAGAGTTCAGAGGGAAAAGCTGTTCTGAGCACTGAGATGCCACCCAGGTGGAGGCAGGATTTTTCTGGGGCTGGGGCTGTCAATCTAAAAGGAAGACCTTGAAAACCCCCCAGATGAAGGCCAGGTCTGCTCTAGCCAGAAGTTGAAGAAAAGGAGGTCTGTAATTTTGTTTTTGATTTTGTTTTCTGCTTTGGGCAATGTGGTCAGCTGCTGTATAGACCCCAGGTCAGTAGGGGACTAATCATCAGAGTGACCTGCATAGAAAAGGGCAGAGTCGAGGTGGCCATGGCCCTTCCTGTCCATCCCCTGACCATGCAGCAGTGTCCTAGGTCCAATTTCTGTATGCAGGGTGTTAGTTTCTCACTGTACCATATCTGTAGGCTTTTGATGTGGAACCTACTGCCTGGTTTGTTTCCCAAGGAAAGCCTCATCTGGCCAAAGGTCTTCAGATCCTGAGGTCCAAAGAACAGTGGTAAACCAGAGTCGCCCTAGCTTAGCATCCTGGGATTCTAAGATGTGTTCCCATTCAGTAACAAACATATCTTCTTTAGTTTCTGACCCTTGGTATCAAGTCATATCCAGATAGATCCGATCCTGGGATGGTGAGTGACTGGGCCTCGAAAAAGAGTGATTGTGGTAGAGGGAATAGGCTTTAGCCAGAGGTTGGCAATCAAAGTGAGAGCACCCTCCACTTCAAACATATATTTAACAGTTGCAGAAATGGAAAACATCAAATGGCAAGTCCCTCCCTCCATCTCAATTCACCCAGAATCTGGCAAGGAGAGGGAGGGAGTGCCAATCTCCCTTGCTAGGTGTGTCACTGCAAGTCCCCAGAAACTTCCAGAGCCCAGCTGCAATGAGCATGTCTCTCCTGTGGGCAGAACACAACAACCACCTCTAGGCTGCAGACTCCTTAGCTCCCGGCTCCTGCCTTGGGTGGCAGTGCCCCCATCCTCCCTCCCTCAGAGCCTAACTCCACCTCTCGCCTCCCCAGCCCACTTCTCTGGCTCCATTGTGAGTACTCCACCCCCAAGCAGACTCTTAGGCTAGGCATGGAACCCCCACCTCCCCGGAGGTGGGAGAGAGAGACTGCCAGTGGAGATGGTATTAATTAAAAGCTCGCAGCGACTGTCTGCTTAGCTAGTGTACTGACCAGCCTGGGAAAGGCGAAGCTGTGGTGTGCTTTGTAGCAAATGTCGCCCCTTCACTGGGGGACGCGATCTTAAAAATCAGGGCTCAGCTTGTTAACTATACAATAATGGGTAGAATTAATGGCTCATTAGTGATTAATTCCTTAATGAGGCCTTAATTGCTCACTGCAAAACCCCTTTCCTAAAAACTGGATTAAATCTTGTAGATATTTGGCTACGGAAGCCCTGGTACTGTTACCTTAAACAGAACACTCTTTCTTTCTTTCTTTCTTTCTTTCTTTCTTTCTTTCTTTCTTCCTTCCTTCCTTCCTTCCTTCCTTTCTTTCATCCTTCCTTCCTTCCTTCTTTTCCTTCTTTCTTCCTTTCATCCTTCCTTCCTTTCTTTCCTTCTTTCTCTCTTTCCTTCCTTCTCTCTCTCTCTCTCTCTCTCTCTCTCTCTCTCTCTCTTTCTTTCTGTTTCTTTTTCAACATAGGTCCCTGAGTTTTGACTTGACTTGGGAGGGTCTTTTTTATTCTTTTCTCAAACAATGTATCTCAAGCACAGTTCCCCTTGCCCCCCCCCATTTCTCCTGCCCCCTAGATCCACTGCTCCTCCATCTCCTTTCGGGAAAGAGCAGACCTCCCAGTGATATCAGTCAAACAAGGCTTAACAAGATGGGATAACACATCAAGGCTGGATGAGGAAACCCAGTATGAGGAAAAGGGTCAAAGACAGCCCCACTCCCACTGTTAGGAGTCCAGTAAAAACCCGAGGCTAAGCAACCACAGTGTGAGTGCAGAGGAAATACTGCAGATCCACGCAGGCTCCATGCTGCTGCCTCAGTCTCGTGAGCCTCTATGCGCTGTGCTTAGTTGATTCTGTGGGTCGTGGTGCTCTAGACTCTTCTGGCTCTTACAATGTTTCCTCCCCTATTTCTGCAGGGTTCCCCAAGCTCAACATAAAGTTTGGCTGTGGATCTCTGTATGTGTTTCCCTCAGCAGCTGGAGGAGGCCACTCTGATGATAATTGGACTAGGCATCTTTGAGTGTAGCAGTGTATTATTAGGAATCATTTTGTTGACTTTTGTTGTTTTGTTTGGTCAAACATGTTTGGTTCTATTTTACATGTGTAGCCCAGGCTGCCCTCAGACTCTTGATCGTCCAACCTCCACCTCTTTTAGCAACTCCTATAAGCATGTACCACAACAACCAGCTACAAGACAGTTTCTTAATGACAGGCACATTGGTGGCCCTCAAGCCTAAGGGACACAAATGATCTGTGATTGGGTCCTGTGGGCAACATCATGGCTTGTGTGACCTTGAACAGAACATTTCAATTTCACTTAAACGGTCAGTGTATAAGCATCTCTCTTGGTCATGACTCTGCTACAGAGTTGTAAAGAGTAGACCAGTTAAAACCAGCTCCCCTCTGCTTTGCACGTGTTACAAGATGTGCTCATGTTAGCGGCCACTGAATGGACTGCACAGCATGTTCCCCGCACAAAGGAGCCTGAGAGAGACTTTTCCCAATATTAACCATTAACAAGATGCTAAGGCCTCAATTTTTAAGCTGATCATTTTTATTGGCAGGGATTGCTGTTTTATTTTTACCACCTGCTAGTTTTATACAAGCTAGAGATTTTGCAAGGCATGATGGGAACGTATTTATAAGAGACTCAACACTCAAGAACACGGGCATCAGGACGTGAACGAGAACCCAGCAGTGCAGATATAATAACACATTCTCACTTGTCCATCTGAGCATGGCACAGAGCATCCAGAACAAATGTGTTCAGATAGACATTGTTTCCTATAGACCCCGCCCTCTCCTGTTTCTGTGTCCATGGGCCCGGGTGGGTGTGATGAGAGCCTGACTGGACACTGAGTCAAGTTGTCTCCTCATCTCTACCTGACTTCTCAGTCACATGCCTACACTCCAGCCAGTTACATGGCACAGGGACATTTTCTGCCTCTTTCCCATCATATGTGACCAAATGTTTCAGCAGAGGAGACACTTAAAGACACGCCTCTGACAAGCTAGAGATGACAAGCTATGGATGGGCTCTTCTTTCTCTGGTCTGCAGTCTGTTGCTATGATGGAGGTGCAGGAGCAGCCATCTTGGTCCTGTCATGAAGCCATGCATTGTGGGTTCTCAGCAACAACATGGGGAGACCTCACATCCCTGGCACTGCTATACAGAATGGCTGGATTCCAACCTGCACTCTCCAGTTTACTCTGAATTTCTTTGGTCACCATCAGCCAAACTAAAACCCATTCACTTATTCCTTCAACTCTATCTGCAATTAATTTCTTAGCCTAAGTGAAAGTGGTTTTGTGTGTCAACTTGACATAAGCTGGAGTTATCACAGAGAAAAGAGCTTCAATTGAGAAAATGCTTCCATGAGATACAGCTGTAAGTCATTTTCTCAATTAGTATTTAAGGGGGGAGGTCCCTTTGTGGGTGGTGACATCCCTGGACTGGTAGTCCTGGATTCTATAAGAAAAGCAAGTTGAGCAAGCCAGGGGAAGCAAGTCAGTAAGAAACATCCCTCCATGGCCTCTGCATCAGCTCCTGCTTCCTGACCTGCTTGAGTTCCAGTCCTGACTTCCATTGGTGATGAACAGCAGTGTGGAAGTGTAAGCTGAATAAACCCTTTCCTCCCCAACTTGCTTCTTGGTCAGGATATTTGTGCAGGAATAGAAATACTGACTGAGACAATGACTTAGGAAAAAAATTAAATTTACTGTACATTGAGATGTATCTTAAGTTGACCCACACCTGTGTTTCCAATTCCTATTTGTCTCCTGCCTCAGGGCTTTGTCACCTGTTGCCACACTGCTTGGCCTCCTGGGGCAGACAGGGTTTCTGTCCCATTTAACAGTGGGCATTTCTTCACTCAGCTACTTATGAACACTCATTAGACCCTCTCCTCCCCCTCTCCTCTCCTCCCCTCTCCTCCCCTCACCTTTCCTCCTCCCCTCCCCTCTCCTCCCTTCACCTCTCTTCCCCTCCTCTCTCCTCCTCCTCTCTCCTCCTCTCTTCTTTCCTCCTCTCCTGTCTACTATTCTCCCCTCCCCTTCCCTCCTTCTAACCTCTAGCTCCCCCATCTGGCTAAGCTATGCATAGCTATCATGTGGATTTACTTGTTCCTTATTGTAGTCAAAATGAGATATTCCCAATTCCTCTGCAAATACGAGTTCAATCAATGCAATCATACACACACACACACACACACACACACACACACACACACGAGAAAGGGTGGGGAAATGGGTTTTTTTTTTACAGGATAAGGTTTCAGGGTGGTGAAATGGGGGAGGTGGTGGTGAGGCTGACTAAATGTATTATTTATGTATGTGAAGATGTCAGATAATAAAAGAAAAATTGAAAAAAACTCTTCTGTCCCACGGGCCTAAGCAGAGCCCTGGAGCACAGCCTGTGAGGTTTCCCTGACTCCCATCACACCCATGCCCCTGGGCTCCTCTGGCGATTCCCAAGGAGCCTTCCCTCCTTACTCCAGCAATGCCAGGGTACTCTGGAGTTGCCCAAACGACCATGTGCTTTTTCCGCTTTGAACTTGAGGAAGACCCTGAGTTCAACAAGGTCAGCATGCGGGAGTCAGCTGGATGTCTCGGGCTTTCTAGTGGGCAAGTCCAATACTGAAATGAAGGGGAGAGTTCTGACGATGACAGCATCCAGAGAAGTGCAAAAGACTTAGGAACAAGTCTAGGAAACAGGAAATGTGTGTGCAGGGATCATGGGGAAGGCAGTAGTCACATCTGCACATGGAGAGCCAGCCTGGGCTTGGACAGAGTCCCAGGTGTACCAGTCAACAAGCCAACCCTGAATTGTACATGTGGGATTCCAAGAACAGACAGAAATAACCCTGGAAAGGAACACAGGACTTACACTTCCTGACTTAGAAACTTACTATGAAACAGTAATGGTGCTGAATGAGCCCAGGGATAGAAATCTAGATCAAGGGCTGGCAACAGGGCTCAGCAGACTAAGGCAATTGCCTCCAAGCCTGATGATCTGAGTTTGATCCCCAGGACACACAGGTGGAAGGAGAGAACACACTACCACAAGTTGTCCTCTGATCTCCACATGCATATACTTACATACAAGAAATGGTAACATAATATAATGTGATGAAAGAAATGTAGATCAAGAAAACAGAGTTCAGGGAACCAGAAAAAGGGAAAGGAAATGTGAATAGAGAATATATCCAATAAAAAAATTCTAACAAAAAAAAGAAGAAGAAAAGAAAACAGAGTCCAGAGACAAAGCATTCATTCATGTAGAGCTGAATTTTGACAAGAACCCAAGTTTATTCAATGGGGAAAATAATATTTTCACCCAATCACCCTGAGACAGTATTGCAAGCAGGAAAATGAAGTTGGATCCCTGCCTCACGCTGTGTTTTCTGGTTTCTGTTGCAGAACACATGAGATCAACAACTCAGAAAGGAAACAAGATTATTTGGGGCCACACCCTTTGGAGGTCCTGATCAAGACAGAATCATAAAACACTGCTGAAGAAGGAAGAGCACCCAGGGTCACACATCCCCTTACAGAGCTTGTCTCTAAGACTCAGGCCCTCCTCTGGTCTCAGTCTCATAAAGCGTTCATCACTTCCCAGTTGCATCACTGGAGAACAATCCTCAGCACACAGACCTGCAGGGCGTGGTGGCTCATCTTCATGGCTAAGATGAGTGGGTTTAGAATCACTTGGAAACGCATTTCTGGGTGTCTCCAAAGAGGTTTGGCTGAAGTGGGAAGCATGTGGATCCCACGTATGTCTATTGATGCTGGGCTGAATGAAAGGGGGACAGTGGGCTGAACACCCGTGTCCACCCTGCCTCCCTACTGCTGGCACAGTGGCCCAGCTGCCTCCTACAGCCACCGCCATCAGGGACCATATTCCCAGACTGTAGGGCAATGTCACCTCCCTTCCTTAGACTGCCTGCTTCTGATATTTTGTCAGAGTGAAGAGAAAAGGGCCCTTGAGGTTAGCCCAACAGCACACACAGAACTTTGCTTGAAATTGAACACATCCCTAAATGTAACAAAAACTCTACAGCCCTGAGAGACACAGGGATGAATCTTCATGATCATAGATTTGGTTGAGAGTCTTAAGTATTATACCAAATAAGTGAACCAGAAAGTAAGACGATGAGTAAGGTCACGAGATAATTAACTGATGGCACAAACATGGTGAACGAACAGTCCTTACAATACAGAAAATCATGGAATATCGCACCTGACAAGGGATTTGTGTCAATAGCACAGAGATATCACCTGCAATTCAGTGGTAGAAAATTTATTTTTATCGTGGGCAAAAGATCCAAAAGCCACCAATAAGGTCACAAAAATAAGACCTCATCATGATGATCCAGAAAACACACATCAAACCCCCAGTCTTCACACATATCAGCACAGTAGGAAGCAAAAGGCGGGGTGTCAGGACTGTGGAGAAGCTGGAAAGCATGCATGAACATAGGAGAGAGAAATGGGCCAGTGCTGACATAAAACCACAGCTCTCATATTTTTTCCCATTAGTTATTTATTTATTCACTTTACATCTGGAGAACAGCCCTCTTTGTCCTACCACCGCACATAACCCCTCAAACCTACCTTTTCCCCTCTGAGAAAAGGGTAGCCCCTCATCGGTATCACCCAACCCTGGCACATCAAGCTACTGCAGGACTAAAGAAACTTCTCACTGAATCCAGACAAGGCAGTGGTTAGGAGAATGGGATCCAATGGCAGGCAACAGAGTCAGGGACAGCCTCTCCTCCAGTTGTGAGGGGACCCTCAAGACCAAGCTGCACATCTGCTACATATGTGTGGGAGACCACACTTGCTCTTTGGTTGGTGGTTCAGTCTCTGGGAGCCCCCAGGTTAATGACTAGGTTGGTCTTCCCCTGGAGTTCCTATTTCCTTCAAGTGGCTCAGTCCTTCCCCCAACTCGTTCACAAAACTCCCTGAGCTCAGTATAATGTTTGACTGTGGGCCTCTCTGTTTCTACCACCTGAATAAAAGAAAGTTCAATCTGGAGCCATACAGGAACACAGATTTAGGTGTTCCAAATTCCACATTCTGACATGGAAGCAGTTTCACAGGCTTATTATAGGTTTACAGAACAAAGAAAGTCATAAAGCAAGGTATGGCGGTTTGAATATGCTTGGCCCATTGGAAGTGGCACTATTTGGGAGTATGTCCTTATCAGAGGAGGTGTGGCCTTGTTAGAGGAGGTGTGGCCTTGTTAGAGGGGTGTGGCCTTGTTAGAGGAGGTGTGGCCTTGTTAGAGGGGTGTGGAGGTGGGGCTTTGAGGTTTCAAAGATATGTTCAAGTCTGGCCAGTGGAATCAGAGCCTCCTCCTGGCTGCCTGCTGATCTCAGCTCCTCCTCCTCCTCCATGGCTGCCTGCACACTGCCATACTTCCTGTGATGATGATGATGGACTAAACCTCTGAAACTGTAAGCCGGCCCCAATTAAATGTTTGCCTTAAGAGAGTTTCCTTGGTCATGGTGTCCCTTCACAGAAATGAGGCACTAAGACACAAGGCAAGTTCAAAATACAATGGTGGGTGCCTCAGAAGGCAGACATATCTAGATGGGAGAAACTTTTTTATAGGCCAAATATGCTCTCTGATGGCAGTCCTGGCTCTTGGATCAGCAGAAGCTACTGTTCTGCTAAGTTGATAGCTTCTAAGAGGTTTTTATTTACTATCACAAAATGTTACTTCTAAGTTGACAGCTTCTACAAGGTTTATATCTGTTGCCACAAGATGTTAGTTTGAAACAGAAGAAAGGCAAGGACAGGCTGCTCCAGAAGCTAACTCCAGCCCTCTGAACAAGCCCTCTGGAATCCCAGTCTCCCCACAGCACTGAAATTCCCATCAGCCCATCATTCTCAGCAGACACAGAAAGTCCTTCCGTGAGTTTTTGTTCACAGCCAGACGCAGAGTCTTTTCAGGAATGTAGTTCACAGAAGCCCCTTTGGGAACCTTCCTGGCAGGTCCTCAAATGACTGCACGTGGATGATATATGGTAATAGGACCCAGTTATTCTGTTATTCTCGGGTCGTTAAGAAAAATGAAAGTTTTGAATGTTCACCCTGACATCTGTCTGCCTTTGGAGGGTATCCCTGACAGTTCAAAGAGGGGATCCAAACGGTCGTCACTGGATGAATCTCTGAGAAAATTATGGTACGTCCAGGCAGTGGAATATTATTCTGCTACAGAAACAGCAAGGTTCTGTGCGTCCCTGTGAGTGGATCCTGACACCATTGTGCTTAGCAAGAGCCAGTCACAAAAGGCCATTATGACATAAGTGATGATGAATATGAAGTCCAGCACAGACAAGTGTACAGAGGAAGAAAGTACGTGGTTACTCAGCGTGAGGAGCACAGAGACCTGGACACACGGGGAGGGTGAGCCATGAAAGAATGAATTCTTGAAGATGTGAAAAGGTCCAAGGTTTGACTGAGGGGATGAGAGTCCGCGTCTGTGGCTCTAAATATATATTTATAGCATTGGGTAGAAGGGTTTAAACCAGTGACACCCACGGTCTGTGAAAGCTATCTCTATAAAGCTTTCAACTGGCCTCTGAGTCTTGCTGCCTCCACACCCTCCATGTGGTCACCTTGGAAAACTGCTTTGAAATGCATTTCCTGATGTTCCCCCATTGCCCTCTGTGCCCGTGAGAGTCAAGAGAGAAGTATGGTTGCAGCTGACAGCCAAGAGTCTTTGTCTGCCCCTTCAAGCAGTGCTCATTTCTCTGCCTATCAGGTTCACCAGCATGGCTAACCCATCACAGAGCCATCGCCTTCTGAGCCACAGACACTGCTCTAAACAGCCTGGCCTTCACCCCCAACCCCTACCTCCCCTGCCAAGGGCTTTGTGCACAATGTATTTGTAGGCAATATCCTAGACCAGCCTTTATAAAAGACTGGCAGGGGTCGGGTGTGTGGAGTGGGGGGGGGGCACCCCAATCACTGCATCTGGCTTTAGAGAGCTAAAGACCCTTTCCAGCCAGAGCCAGCTGTGGGGTGGGGTGAAGGTCCTGTGGTGCCCCAGGGCCCGAGTGAGGCCCACTCATTCCTAGTGCAGAGCCTGCCCTCCAGAAATGATAACCTTGGACCTGTGTTACACTGGCAAAAGAGGCCTCTGCAGTATCTATCCGTGGTGCAGTGCCCTCTGCTCCTGGGTCTCTGGGTTTATGGAGGCACGCTGTCCTCAGCCCAAAGAATAAACAGGAAATGTGATTACCCACAAGAGACCTGCCCGAGGTTAGACCAATTGACTAGGCATCATGGAGTGAGAACAGGCTCACAAATCCCCGTCCAAGTTAAGGCCTGCTGGGGTGGGGTCTTCAGGAGTCAGGTGGGAGTGAGAGAGGGGGCCATTCATAGCAGTTAAAGGTTGCTAGGAGGAAGGGCTCACGGGGCCCCGCCCTCCCAGAAGTTATACACAGGGCTTGCTGGGGTGAAGAGTTTCTTCAGTGGAGCAGCCGCGAGTAATTCTGTAAACAACACCGGTGAACTCAGTGGTCACCTTGCCATAGCTGGGCGGAATGGTTTGTTTCTGTCGAATCTGGGGGCGGGGAGTCAACCTTTAGGTTCACATCTAGAAGGAAATGTGTACAATAGCGCTTCCTTTCTCAGCCACGCCCCTCTGTTCCTTATGCCTTGGGTAGTAAGTCTTTCAGAAAGTTGGACAAATTCTATCTATACAAGGCTTCAGGTTTTTTATTTTAATTTTTATTTTTTATTATATTCAACACAATATTTTCATACCAATCATAAAATAACGAACGTTATTAAATGAACACAAAAAGAGAAAGTTTTTTCATTTGTTTGTTTTGTTTTTAGTAGAGCTTAAAATCTTGGCCCTTACTGTGGTAGAAACCAAAAATAAGAACAATTTTCTGATATTTGAGTTCATTGTAATCAGGCTGTACTTCAATGTCCCTCACATCACCAAAGGATTTTACTTACATAGTTAGCTAAGAGTTGACAGTTCTGCTGAGCCAAGGAATGAATTGTAGGCACAATTATTTGGATACAGATTTCCTGCTATGGTCAAAGCTATTTGACCTGAGTGATTGTCATCATTCTCAGCCCACAGGAAACAGGTTACATTCATATAAGAAATGGTGTGTGTATTGAGATGGTCTATCCATGAAATCACTCATCAACTGTTTCGATGAATAATGGTTCTGCTTGGAGGGTGGCACAGACATTAGGTGAGGTGAAAGATACTGGTTCATTGGCTGTGATGATTTTACATTATATTCTGGTTTTCAGAACAGCTTACATATTTCAAACTTAAACAGCCAAAAGAAACGTAGACAATTAATTTGGGAGGTGGCTTGTAAGAGAACAACAAAGAGTGAGGCTGAATGTTTTGCTTGATGTCTATAATTTTGAAGAAGACGACCTTATAAGGCTCCACTTTTAACTTGCAACATTCCAACTGGAGCTCGGGCTGCTGAGTACAGTTGTACTCAAATTGTGGGGTCTTTTCCTGGTCTCTAGACCTAGCTTTGTTGCTCCTTGGTGCCAGTACATGCTCTCAGATTCCTATCAGAGATGAGCAGGAATGGTGGAGAGCGCCTCCTGGCTGCCAATGCTCACAGAAGCTTTAAGCAGGATGCTCTCTCTGGAAAGGACTCCCTTTTCTAAAAGAACTTAGAAGCAGTAACTTGGCCAAGGCTACCCTCTGGTGGTCAGCTTCGGAACTTCACCTGCCGCAAGTACATTGGGGATCAGTTGTTTTTAGAGGGGGGGGAAGGGAGGGGGAGGGGGGGAGACAGACAGACACAGACAGACAGAGACATAGAGAGAGAGAATGAGGGAGGGAGGGAGAGAGGGAGGGAGGGAGGGAGGGAGGGAGGGAGGGAGGAAGAAGAATGAAAAAGTAGGTCCTCATCAGGCGTCTTCCCTTTGAGTATCCCAGGACTCTGGAGGACTGAGCTTTTCCTTTGGAGAGTTTACACTCAGATTCAACCTGGCTTTAAATAATCCTGATTTTAAGGGGGGTGTAAGGGCTCTGGCTAACCTCCTTTGGATTCATGGTCAGGATCGTTACTTTGTACTACTTAAAGCAATTTGAAGCTGGGCGTGGTGGCGCACACCTGTAATCCCAGTACTAGGGCAGAGGCAGGCAGATTTCTGAGTTCGAGGCCAGCCTGGTCTACAGAGTGAGTTCCAGGACAGCCAGGACGACACAGAGAAACCCTGTCTTGGAAAAAAAATAAACAAACAAACAAAAAAAAAACAAAAAAAAACCTAAAGCAATTTGAATTTCAGTTCAGGAGCGTCTAACACAGGATACAGTTGTTAAAGCGAATCAAACAAAAGAGGGCTTACTGGTTGCTTTAGACAGAGATGTTCTTGGTTTTTGAAGTGGAGCTGCAGTTTTTAACAAAGCTGTTCAGAGTCTGCAGTTGCTGCATACAGAGAGCTACAGACAAAACTGGACAAGTGTACTACTCATGTGCCACGGTGACAGAAATGATCAGATTTACTGGAGAACAATGCACATGAAAATAGTATCATAGCAACGAGCCAGGACATTGAGGTGCCTATGAAGAAGAGTTAGAGCCGTGCACGTTGGTATCCTGGTCAGAGCACATGGAGGCAGTGAACACCAGATCACATGAATGTACTGGGACAGCACACATGGAAACATGGGTGGAGGAGAACAGACAGACTAAACATTAGAGGAGCGATCATGAATGCAAAACCTCATGCCTGGATGGTGCCACCACACACAGGTGTGCTGTTGCAGAAATCCACGTGAGCGTAACACCACAGCAGAACTCATGGGTGTGTGACTCCAGCTCTCATGGAGGAACTGGACAAGAGCGCACAAGGACATGTTTGTATGCCACTTGCACATGAATGTGCTAGTAGAGCAGCTTACACAAATATATTACTAAGGCACCACACGGCAGCATGCTTGCAAAGATTGACATACTATTGCTGCAGTGCAGACTTCTGTCCATCCACGACAAAGCAGACACATGTACCTGTATGGCTCTTCCTGGGCCTTAGCGATAACAGCAGCACACACCTTTTAAAGAGTAGAGCAGTGTGTCGGGATGGACAAGCACACAGTACAGCTGGAAGTAATGGTATAGAGGCAGGAATGGTTGTATTACTAATGCACCGCACATGGACAAGCTGTAACAGAAGCAATCATAGATTTACTGGAAAGCAGTGCACACAGAAATATTAGCATAGCGGTGCACCTGGACATTCGGATACTAGTGCCGAAGTGGAGTGATACGAATTGATGACATACATTAGTGTGTTCATGTGTTCACCAGCACAGCAGAACACAGGGATATCTGAGAACAGCAGTCCACCCCAGGGTACTAGTACAGGTACATACAAGTACAGGAGTCCATGTGTATTCAACATTGCAGGAGTGTTCATTTATGGTTATTGACTCTGCACCGCCGCCTCATCTCCAACCCCTAAGGGCAGGTAGGGTCTGTCTGTGAGCAGTCCAGGGTGCAGGCAATAGTAGTGCTTTAGAAATAGATATGTGTGGGCAAGCTAATAGTACTTTTGTGTGTAGTGATGCCCTATGTCTGCACTAGGAATTCAATGTCCAGGTGCACTGCTAATAATAACCTCATGTGTGCCGCCTTCTAGTAACTATTTGTAAGTCCTGCTGCAGACTGTCACACAGCGCGCTGGTCCAAGTCCTTTCTTCCTGGGCTGTTGTTTCCATTTGCCCTGTGCACTTCTTTATACCCCTGCACTGCTCCAGCCCTACAAATCTGTGGATCAATGTTCTCGTGTAGGTGTGTACAGGGCTGCACAAGTGCATACATTGGCTTTGTGGTGAAGGCTTTGTAATGTGTGGGGCTTTAGTAATAGCCATAATATTCACAGGTAGTAGTATACTTGTGTACCTGTGTGTGCTGAGGCTGTACTTTCAGGAATCCTATAGGGTTACATCCATGTGATTTTTAGTAACCATACCTCTGTGTGTGGATGGAGTTGCACATGCATGTGTGATTTTATGAGATCATGAATGATTAATGCAGTGTAATGCAATGATTAATGGACTCCTGTATTACAATGTGTATACCTGTACTAGTACCCTGGGGTGGACTGCTGTTCTCAGATATTCCTGTGTTCTGCTGTGCTAGTGAATATATGGACACACTAATGTATGTCACAAACTTATCTGAGCACCACTGCAAGTTCCTTTAATACCCTCTGCCTGAGCCCCATTGGTTCCCAGAAAGCATCTCTCCTAAGCAGCAGTTCCTGATTGGCTGGTGTCTGCATCTTGGTCTCTCAGGCATTCCTCAGTTAGGTCCTCCAGCAGGAGATGCTTTTGCCACTAGGCAGACCCCCAGAGTTTACACAATGGCAGCCCCATCATTCCTGCTACTACACTATGGCATCCTTGCAAAAAACAAAACTATTGCATCATAAACTAATATGTAATTACAATGAAGTAGATAAATACTACTGCATAGCTCTGAACACACATGAACTAGCACAGAAGGGCACAGGTTTGTAGAATAGCAGTGCACCTGGATGGAGGGTACAAATGTCAGTAACTGTACAGCAGCAAGAACGTTGTGCTCCTAGTCCACTGCACACAGACTGAAGCAGCAATAGTCACGGAATGCAGTGCACACGAGCACATCATAGCGGTCCACCAGGACATTGAAATAGTAATGCAGAAATAGTGCTGTGTACTCTGGCGGCAGGATATTGGTATATCCATGAAATTTCTAGCACATCAACACGTGTTTGTTAGGGACCACATATGTACTAGTACAGCAGCACATATGGAACACGAGTAGAGAAGTAACACAGATTCAATATTCATGCCCACTCCTGTGATGTTGAATCTATGTGCACCAAGCAGCACATACGGATGGACCACCACAGCAACACACGACATGCTATTATAGAGGTGCACATGGATGTTAGGTTACGGCAGGACTCATGAAGTTACTACATCATCATTTATTTAAGTTAGTGGCTCTCAACCTTCCTAATGCTGTGAGCCTTTAATACAGTTCTTCACACTGTGGTGACCTCCAACCATAAAATTATTTTGTTGCTACTTCATAACTATAATTTTGCTAGTTATGAATCATAATATAAATATCTGACTTGCAAAGTGATATCCAGGGGGCAGAAAAGAATACATTATTAAGTCAGTGCACACACATCTGCTATGAAAGTGTTACACAGTGGCAACTTTGCAAAAACAGATTACTACTGCTTCAGGAAAACTGACACACATTAGCAACAAGTCAGCAGATGTACTTGTAAAGTTCTGCCCGTGCCTGAACTAGAACTGCAGTACACACTTTTTTGTTGTTGTTTTAAGAGTACAGTGGAACACTGGGATGGATAAGCACACTGTGCAAATGGCAGTCAAGGTACAGCAGCGAGGAAAGTTCTACTACTCACACAGCACACATCGATGGATTGTATTAACATATCAGAAGTGGTCAGTGACTTGCTAGAAAGCAGCGTACATGAGAATATTAAGTATAGCAGTGTACCTGGATATCGAGGTGCCGGGACAGACACAGAGCAATGCCGGGATTGACTGTGCAGATGTGTAGATCCTGTGCTGTAACGGATGTGACTGGGACACACATGTAGTTCCACAGCAGCACACAGAAATACAACATCAGCATTGGCTTATGTACTAGCTAGACACGCAGAAGGATACACTAATGTACCAACGCACATGAGTAAAGTAGCAGAGTAATGCACATAAGTCTATTACTAATGGGCTATACAATAGCATTACAAAAACAGATATACTACTACGGCTGCAGAATAAACTGATGTGCATTTACAATGAAGCAGTCAGATGCATTGGTGCAGCTCTGGACATGCCTGAACAAGAACATCAGTGCACACATTTTTATCTGTAGACAACTCCACTGGGATAGACAAGTCCACAGTGAACAAAACAGTAATGGTGCAAGAGAGAAAACAGCTGTACTGGTGCACCCAGATGTGCTATGGCAGAAGTGGCCAGTGATTTCCTTGGAAGCAGCGCCCTTGAGACTGTCGTTACAGCACAGGATCTACACATGGAAGCGCTTGTTCAGGAGTAGTACAGATGTACGCTGATGTCCCAGGGTGAGTTTTGTCATATATTTTGTAGCACATCAAAACCCATGGGTGTTTGAGAACATGCATGATCATTCCTACGGTAATAAATCAGTGTGCTCTCTTGTGTTTCCATGTGTGCTGCGGTATTAGTGTATTAGTGCATCCATGTGGACTGCTGCTCATGGATCTTCATGTGTTCTGATGTGCTAATACATATGTGGACAGGCTGACACTAGGCTGTCAGGGAGAATTCCCCGACTTGTGCACCAGAACATCAGTGTCAAAGCACACAGCTAGAATAGTATTCACATGTGCATCTTTTTCCTATTAAGTCCATGATCTCTTCTGTTACAGCATACCTCTGTGCAGTGCAATAATAGCTCGACACAACCATGCTTGCCATTGTACCACAATTCCCTTTTTCATTCTGTATTTGCCCATCCCAGTGCACGGCTCTACTCCTAAAAAACGCCTGCGCTGATGTTCTAGTTCACGCATGTGCAGAGTTTTACAAGTGCTTCCATTTGCTTTGTTGTAAGTGTGCATCCGTTGTTGCAAAGATGCCTCTGTAATATGCATTAGGAATAGGCGAATGTGCAAGGCCCTACCAATACATTCATGTGCAGTGATGGACTGGGATATCCTTGTATGCACCCGTGTAGTTCATCGCTGAGTGGTAGCATTTAAATAAATCCCTGCTGTGGCATGACACTTGTGTGTGTTTCTGTAATAGCACATTACATAAAGCTGTGTCACACGTCATTGCGCACTATTTATAGAGAACATGTGTGATCATGCTATAATGTTGAAGCCATGCTCGCCCCCTCTCTTGAATTTCATTGTGTGCTGCTGTATTAGGGACTCCCTTGTTGACTGCTGCTCATGGGCATCCACATGTGCTGATGTGCGAGTAAATTCGTGGACTCACCAAGACTGGGATATCAGTGGGATATCAGTGGGGGCTGCTGGCAGCATAACAGCGCCGAGGTGGAGGCTACACCACTGTCACCTCGGGGACAGTCTCAGCACAGAGACTTGTGTGGATGCCTCCTCAGGCCACAGCAGCACGCATTTTGCTTCACTGCGTTTCTTTGTTGTTTTTCGGTTCTTGGTGCCACGGAGTTCTGCTCTTACCATCAGGCTTTTCTTGTGTCTGTTGGACTTTGTAGACAGCCCTAGACCTTCAGAGGCCTTCTCTGAGACTTGCTTATCCCTGGGAAGTTTTTCCTTGTAGATTTTTTTCTCCTGGCATGAATTCTAATTAACCTCCCTGGTTCTCACAGCATCCATACTGAAAATATAGAAGTTCAACACACCACACACACACACACACACACACACACACACACAATTTTTGTTTTTTCTTTTCGGTGCTAGGGACAGCCCAGGGCCCTGTACATGCTTGGTGGGAACTCTATCCTGAGCTGCATCTGGGTTTCTGGAAGTTCATTGCTCCAGGGAACACCTTCACATGCAGTGCTCCACCCTTGCTGGGCCTTTCTGGAATCTGCTTCCTAGACAATGTGCATACACTTCCTTCCTGCATACAGCTTCCGAGGCAGTTCCTAGTCTGGGCAGCACTTTCCCATTTCTTTTAATGCTTGCCCTAGAACCATAGCTTCTCTTCTTTTGTGTAACATAAAGGAAGAGAAAAGAAGGGAGGGAGAGAATGTTCACTAGGCTGATTTCTTACTGGAAATGCATCTGGTGGGACTCCAGGAGATGCTGCCCTGGGCTCCCCACTCAGAAGGGAAGGGGTCATTGTTTTAGCATGAATGGCAGTCACCCTTGGAAACTCCAGAGAGATATTCTAGCTGAGTAGTTCAGAGTAGATGATGTCCTCACCGTTAGAAGATTAGTAACTTAAGGGACAAAACTTAAGAACTAGCCCAAATGCTCTCTATGAATTGGAAGACAAAGGAAATCAATCCATCCATAAGGCAGGCTACTATGTCATAGCTTTCTCCTACCAAGACCGCAAAGACAAAAAAAAATCCCCTCTCTAAGATGGTTATTGTATATTTTAAGAAGCAGGTGGGGGATACAGACCATACCAATGACCCACTTCCTCCTGAAAGACTTAACCTCCTCAATTTCTACAATCTCCCAAATAGCACCTTAGCTGGTGACCAAGTGTTCAAAACATGAGCCTATGGGGGGGGGCAGTTCACATCCAAAGCACCTGCTCACCCAGGCTGCTGAGTTGCAAAGCACTTCCCACACTGTATGCAATTCTCCTGTGCCCAAAATTCTGCTGTTAGCTACTCCTTCAGATTGGTGATTTTACCCTTAAACCGTATCATAAACATGTATGTTTTGGGGACTGGAGAGATGGCTCAGTGGTTAAGAGCACTGACTGCTCTTCCAGAGGTCCTGAGTTATAGAACCAGCAACCACAAGGTGGCTCACAACCATCTGTAATGGAATCTGATGCCCTCTTCTGGTATGTCTAAAGACAGCTACATATCCATAAATGAATAAATAAATCTTTAAAAAAAAAACCATATGTTTTGACAGCCAATTGATGAGACTTCTTATTAACTAAATTAACTAAATCATTGTTACTAAATCCAAGTATTAGAGACCAGCTTGCGATGGTGTCCAATGGTAGATTAAACCTATATCCCCATTTGTGTTATTTGACCATCATTTATTAACTTTTTTCCTGCCTGGACATCTAAAATTCTTCCTGAAGTATACTTTGTTTGTTTTTACACTCAGACTTAAAAATTGGTCTCAAATCCCTCTGTGTCAGCATTCAATACTTAGAGGCTCTCCACCTAGAAACCCTAAACAGAGAGAAATCTCAAGCAATTCCATTAAAATCCAGCACAAGACAAGCTTGTTCATTCTCTCCATGCCTGTTCAATAAGCACTTGAATTCTTAGGTAGAGCAATAAGACAACTGAATGAGATCCACGGGATACAAGAGGAAAGGAAGAAGCCAAAGCAACTTTATTTTCACAGGATCTGATTTTATACATAAATGACCCTAAAGCCTCACCAGAAAATCCTTTAGCTAATCAACACTTTCAGCAAAATAGTAGAATACAAGATTAACAGGCGAAAATCAGTAGCCTTCCTATATACAAACAACAAATGAATTGTAAAAGAAATCAGGAAAACAATATCCTTCAAAAGGACTGAAAAAAAAAATCTTGTGGTAACTCTAACTAAGCAAATTAAAAACTTCTATAATAAAAGCCATAAGATATTGAAGAAAGAAATGGAAGAGAAGATGGAAAGAGAGCTCATGTTTAAGGACGTAATATAGTGAGACTGGCCACCCTACCAAGTGCGATCGATCTACAGATTCAATGTAATCCTCATCAAAATTCCAAAACTATCCTTCACATCCATTGAAAGGACAATGTAGACGGGAAACCCAGGATATCCAAAACAACCCCAAACAACAAAAGAACTGTTAGGGAGGTAGCGTTGTCAATCAGTGGTGCTGGTCAGACCGGATGGCCACATGCAGAAGACTGCAAATAGAGCCACACTTATGTCCCTGTACAAAACTTAACTCCACATGGCTGAAAGACCTTAACACAAAACCAAATACACTGAATCTGATAGAAGAGAAAGTGGGGGTGGGGGTGGGGCAGTCTTGAACTCATTAGCACAGGAAGATTTTTTTCACCAGCAATAACACAGGAACTAAGAACTATAAATAATGAATGGAACCTCATGAAACTGAAAAGCTTCTGTATGACAAAATGCATCCACAGTTGGACCAAGTGGCAGGCTACAGAATCATAAAGGGATTTTAACAATAATATATTTGATAGACAAGGATGGAAAAGAAAATGGTAAGTGTCCCTTGATGAGCATTTCAATCCTGGGAGTCTCCAACTGGACCCAGAGATTTGTCAGAAATTTCCCAAATTGTGTTATATGGTCCCTTTCTATGTAATGAGGGCCCAATAGGGCGAGAGAGGCTGCCTGGGTTACCTGTGTGACTTTTGTAACAGTAGTAGGCTCTGGGAGCTGAGAGGAGACAGATTGGTAGGCAGCTCTGAGGAGGCACTTACCAGAGTAGGCTAGGAGGGTCTAGTGGTGAGAGCAGACAGAGGTTAGCTGCTAAAGAGTTAGACCCTAGAACTGGGAGTCAAAATTGGTAGGTGTACTGGCTGGTTTTGTGTGTCAAGATGGAGTTACCACAGAGAAAGGAGCCTCCCTTGAGGAAATGCCTCCATGAGATCCAGCTGTAAGGCATTTTCTCGATTGGTGATCAAGAGTGGGAGGCCCTAGCCCCTTGTGGGTGGTGCCATCCCTGGGATGGTGGTCTTGGGTTCCATAAGAAAGCAAGCTGGGCAAGCCAGGGGAAGCAAGCCAGTAACATCCCTCTGTGGCCTCTGTATCAGCTCCTGTCTCCTGTCCTGCTTGATTGAGTTCCAGTCCTGACTTCCTTTGGTGATGAACAGCAATGTGGAAGTGTAAGCTAAATAAACCCTTTCCTGCCCAACTTGCTTCTTAGTCATGATGTTTTGTGCCGGAATAGAAACCCTAAGACAGTAGGCAACAAAACTCAACAGAAATAAATGACCCATACCTTAGGAAAATCAAATCAGCAGCTCCGTTCAGTTGGGAGAGACGGAGTCCCTTGGTGATCAGGATCCATTTTTTGCCTCTCTCAGATATTCTGCACCAGATATAAAATATCACAACACTGGCTTCACCGTGGTATGATTAACGGGAAGGTTTTACTATAGACATGAGATCGAGAACAGCCAGAGGCATCTGGAAGAAGGGAAATGACTCTTTTTGGCAGATAGGAACTGGTTTCACAAGTTCCTGAGGAATTCTTTTTTTTCTAACTTCCAGAAATCTTCCTATAGCCCAGGTTGAGCTCATCTCTGGATATTTGGATGGCCTTTTGGACCTGACAGTCGGATCATTTTTTTTAACCTGACAGGTATCTTGCTTATATAGTTTGGTTTCCAGTTTTGTGTTTTTATGAACTCTGTGTATAAACGCATGTCTCGGCATCTGTGTCTGCATCTGTCTCTGCATCTGTGTCTGCATCTGTGTCTGCATCTGTGTCTGCATCTGCCTCTGCATCTGTGTCTGCATCTGCCTCTGCATCTGTGTCTGCATCTGCCTCTGCATCTGCCTCTGCATCTGCCTCTTGTGTTCGCTCTTCGGTTCTTTTCTTCCTGTTTGCTGTGTCCTCTGTGTTTTGTTTAGGTTTTGTTTAGATGTCTATTTGTTTCCTAATGAGAAAGAGAAAGAAAGGGTGTGGTCTTGGATGGGGGTGTTGGATAGGACCTGAGAGGAGTTAGGGCATGGGAAACCATGACCAGAATATATTGTATGAAAAGAATCTATTTTCAATAAAAAGTAAATAAAATTTTTAAATCATTGGAGTTTTCCTATTTGTTTGTTTGTTTGTTTGTTTAGAACTTTCCCAAGCATTATTAAGAAAAAATAAAAGAAAAGCAGTGGGCAGGAAGTCCCTAGAAAATTGAATATTTTTCTGGGATTCCTCCATCAAAAATTCGTCATTGGATTTCCAAGCACATGCCAGTGTGCACAGATCCTCACTGAAATCCTGCAGAATTCAGCTCTCCAGTCTGCAGTCTGCCTTTGGGGCAGCAATAATTGCCTGAATGGCACTGGTGACTCCACCACGTTTTGTCTGTAGCTCTCTGTATGCAGTGGCAGCAGCAGCAGCATCTCAGCAGCTTCATTAAGAACTGCAGCTCCACTTCAAAAGCAAGAACGTCTCTGTCTAAAGCAACGGGCAAGCCCTCTGTTGTTTGATTTGCTTTAACTGCATCCTATGTTAGATGCTCCTGAACAAAATAGGAGTTGCCTTAAGTGTCACCAGGTAACCATCCTAACCAGGAATCTGAAAGGTTAGCCAGAGCCATTACAGCAGCCTTAAAATAAGGGTTATTTACAAGCAGGCTGATCAGCAACTGCCAAGCACTGTCAGTATTAGCTCGCGTTATTAGGAATTAAGTCCTTATATTTTTCAACATTATATCCACATTCAAGTCTCCCAGCTAAACCAAGCAGCCAGTGACCTGCTTTTGATTTTCTGGCTTCAATTTGTATCATGAGCTTGCATCTGGACACAATGACTAAATGAATGAATGAGCTTGCGTCTAAATACAATGAATGAATGAATGAATGAATGAATGAATGAATGAACGAACGAACGAACGAATGGCCCAGGCATCCAGTCATTTACAAGGGAAAATTTCCTCTCCTTAGTGATTGTTAGAGGTCAAGAACCCTTTCCTTCTGGAGCAATAGGCCCTGATCAAAGTACAGGAACTCTTGTATTTGGTTTCTCTTAAAGGTGGTTGACTTGGCTTTGAGTCCCCATCGGAGTGGGGAATGAGACTTATTTCTCCAACGGTAAGTTCAAAGCTCTAGAGTGTTGAGAGTCTCAGAAGGAAGACACCAGCCCTGCTGGGAACCCCGTTTCTCTTGCGCTAGATGATTCCTGGGAGGCAGGAAGGTTTTTCTAGTAACTGGATCTGAGCGCTTGCCGCGGATGAATTCTCAAGCTGACCGGCAGAGGGCAGCCTCCGACAGGTTCCTGAACTGCAGCCCCGGAGCTGGCAGCGGAGAAGCTCCCTCCTGCTGCCCCACTCATCTCTGGCAGGAATCTCTGATAGTGTGTACCGGCACCAAAGAGCAATAAATTTAGGGGTAGAGACCGTGAAAGGCTCCATAACTTGACTCCTCAGCAGCCCGAGCTCCAGACGGAATGTTAAAAGCTGAACTTTGAATAGATAGAAGTCGTCCAACCTTCTGGAAGTCCCATTATCCAAGGCATAAGGAACAGAGGGGCTGGGAGGAGAAAGGAAGCGCTGTTGTGCACATTTTCCTCCTAGATGTGAACCTAAAGGTTGACTCCCCGCCCCCAGATTCCACAGAAACAAACCATTCCGCCCAGCTGTGGCAAGGTGACCACTGAGTTCACCGGTGTTGTTTACAGAATTACTTGCGGCTGCTCCACTGAAGAAACTCTTCACCCCAGCAAGCCCTGTGTATACATTCTGGGAGGGCGGGGCCCCGTGAGCCCTTCCTCCTAGCAACCTTTAACTGCTGTGAATGGCCGCCCCTCTCACTCCCACCTGACTCCTGAAGACCCCACCCCAGCAGGCCCTAACTTGGACGGGGATTTGTGAGCCTGTTCTCACTCCATGATGCCTAGTCAATTGGTCTAACCTCGGGCAGGTCTCTTGTGGGTAATCACATTTCCTGTTTATTCTTTGGGCTGAGGACAGCGTGCCTCCATAAACCCAGAGACCCAGGAGCAGAGGGCCCTGCACCACGGATAGATATTGCAGAGGCCTCTTTTGCCAGTGTAACACAGGTCCAAGGTTATCATGTCTGGAGGGCAGGCTCTGCACTAGGAATGAGTGGGGCTCACTCGGGCCCTGGGGCACCGCAGGACCTTCACCCCACCCCACAGCTGGCTCTGGCTGGAAAGGGTCTTTAGCTCTCTAAAGCCTGATGCAGTGATTGGGGTCCCCTCCTCCCGCCCCTCTCCCCCGTCTTTTATAAAGGCTGGTCTAGGATATTGCCTACACATACATTGTGCACAAAGCCCTTGGCAGGGGAGGCAGGGGTTGGGGGTGAAGGCCAGGCTGTTTAGAGCAGTGTCTGTGGCTCAGAAGGCGATGGCTCTGAAATGGGTTAGCCATGCTGGTGAACCTGGTAGGCAGAGAAATGAGCACTGCTTGAAGGGGCAGACAAAGACTCTTGACTGCCAGCTGCAACCATACTTCTGTCTTGACTCTCACAGGCACAGAGGGCAATGGGGGAACATCAGGAAATGCATTTCAAAGCAGTTTTCCAAGGTGAGCACATGGAGGGTGTGGAGGCAGCGAGACTCAGAGGCCAGTTGAAAGCTTTATAGAGATAGCTTTCACAGACCGTGGGTGTCACCAGTTTGAACCCTTCTACCCAATGCTATAAATATATATTTAGAGCCACAGACGCGGACTCCCATCCCCTCAGTCAAACCTTGGACCTTTTCACATCTTCAAGAATTCATTCTTTCATGGCTCACCCTCCCCGTGTGTCCAGGTCTCTGTGCTCCTCACGCTGAGTAACCACCTACTTTCTTCCTCTGTACACTTGTCTGTGCTGGACTTCATAGTCATCACCACTCATGTCATAATGGCCTTTTGTGACTGGCTCTTTTGCTAAGCACAATGGTGTCAGGATCCACTCACAGGGACGCACAGAGCCTTGCTGTTTCTGTAGCAGAATAATATTCCACTGCATGGACGTACCTTAATTTCCTCAGAGATTCATCCAGTGACGACCATTTGGATCCCCTCTTTGAACTGTCAGGAATACCCTACAAAGGCAGACAGATGTCAGGGTGAACATTCACAACTTTCATTTTTCTTAACGACCCAAGAATAACTGAGAATAACTGGGTCCTATTACCATATATCATCCATGTGCAGTCATTTGAGGACCTGCCAGGAAGGTTCCCAAAGGGGCTGCTGTGAACTAAATTCCTGAAAAGACTCTGCGTCTGACTGTGAACAAAAACTCACGGAAGAACTTTCTGTGTCTCCTGAGAATGATGGACTGATGGGAATTTCAGTGCTGTGGGGAGACTGGGATTCCAGAGGGCTCGTTCAGAGGGCTGGAGTTAGCTTCTGGAGCAGCCTGTCCTTGCCTTTCCTCTGTTTCAAACTAACATCTTGTGACAACAGATAAAAAGCTTTGTAGAAGCTGTTAACTTAGAAGTAACATTTTGTGATAGTAAATAAAAACCTCTTAGAAGCTATTAACTTAGCAGAACAGTAGCTTCTGCCTATCTGAGAGCCAGGACTGCCATCAGAGAGCATCTTTAGCCTATAAAAAAGTTTCTCCCATCTAGATGTGTCTGCCTTCCTATGCACCCACCATTGTATTTTGAACTTGCCTTGTGTCTTAGTGCCTCATTTCTGTGAAGGGACACCATGACCAAGGCAACTCTCTTAAGGCAAACATTTAATTGGGGCCGACTTACAGTTTTAGAGGTTTAGTCCATTATCATCATAACAGGAAGTATGGCAGTGTACAGGCAGACATGGAGGAGGAGGAGCTGAGATGAGCAGGCAGCCAGGAGGAGGCTCTGATTCCACTGGCCAGACTTGAACATATCTTTGAAACCTCAAAGCCCCACCTCCACACCCCTCTAACAAGGCCACACCCCTCTAACAAGGCCACACCTCCTCTGATAAGGACATACTCCCAAATAGTGCCACTTCCCATGGGCCAAGCATATTCAAACCACCACACCTTGCTTTATGACTTTCTTTGTTCTGTAAACCTATAATAAGCCTGTGAAACTGCTTCCATGTCAGAATGTGGAATTTGGAACACCTAAATCTGTGTTCCTGTATGGCTCCAGATTGAACTTTCTGTTATTCAGGTGGTAGAAACACAGAGACCCACAGCCAAACATTATACTGAGCTCGGGGAGTTTTGTGAACGAGTTGGGAGAAGGACTAAGCAACCAGAAGGAGATAGGAACTCCATGGGAAGACCAACCTAGCCACTAACCTGGGGGTTCCCAGAGACTGAACCACCAACCAAAGAGCAAGTGTGGTCTGAACTTAGGTCTCCCACAGATATGTAGCAGATGTGCAGCTTGGTCTTTAGGGTCCCCTAACAACTGGAGGCGAGGCTGTCCCTGACTCTGTTGCCTGCCATTGGATCCCATTCTCCTAACCACTGCCTTGTCTGGATTCAGTGAGAAACTTCTCTAGTCCTGCAGTAGCTTGATGTGCCAGGGTTGGGTGATACCGACGAGGGGCTGCCCTTTTCTCAGAGGAGAAAAGGTAGGTTTGAGGGGTTATTTTGTGTGTGTGTGTTTCGGGGGCAGGGGAGGGGGACAAAGAGGGCTGTTATCCAGATATAAAGTGAATAAATAAATAATTGGAAAAAAGATGAGAGCTGTGGTTTTACGTCAGCACTGGCCCATTTCTCTCTCCTATGTTCATGCATGCTCTTTAGCTTCTCCACAGTCCTGACACCCCGCCTTTTGCTTCTGATTGTCCTGGTGTGTGTGAAGCCCTTCTCACTGGGGGTTTGATGTGTGTTTTTTGGATCATCATGATGAGGTTTGGTTTTTATGACCTTATTGGTGACTTATGGATCTTTTGCCTACAATAAAAATAAATTTTCTACCACTGAATTGCAGGTGATATCTCTGTGCTGTTGACACAAATCCCTTGTCAGATGCGATATTCCACAATTTTCTCTATTGTAAGGACTGTTCGTTCACCATGTTTGTGCAATCAGTTAATTATCTCGTGACCTTACTGATTGTCTTACTTTCTGGTTCACTTATTTGGCATAATACTTAAGACTCTCGACCAAATCTATGATCATGAAGATTCACCCCTGTGTCTCTCTCAGGGTTGTAGAGTTTTTGTTACATTTAGGGATGTATTCAATTTCAAGCAAAGTTCTGTGTGTGCTGTTGGGCAAACCTCAAGGGCCCTTTTCTCTTCATTCTGACAAAATATCAGAAGCAGGCAGTCTAAGGAAGGGAGGTGACATTGCCCTACAGTCTGGGAATATGGTCCCTGATGGCGGTGGCATTAGGGGGCATCTGGGCCACTGTGCTGGCAGTCAGGAGGCAGGGTGGATACTGGTGTTCAGCTCACTGTCCCCTTTTCATTCAGCCCAGGATCCATAGAAACAGGTGGGAGCCACATACTTCCCACTTCAGCCAAACCTCTTTGGAGACACCCAGAAGTGCCGTTTCCAAGTGATTCCAAACCCACTCAACTTAGCCATGAAGATGACCCACCACACCCTGCAGGTCTGTGTGCTGAGGATTGTTCCCCAGTGATGCAACTGGGAAGTGATGAACGCTTTATGAGACTGAAACCAGAGGAGGGCCTGAGTCTTAGAGACAAGCTCTGTAAGGGGATGTGTAACGCTGGGTGGTCTTCCTTCTTCAGCAGTGTTTTATGCTTCTCTCTTGATCTGGACCTCCAGAGGGTGTGGTCCCAAATAATCCTGTTTCCTTTCTGAGTTGTTGATCTCATGTGTTCAGCCACAGAAAACGGAAAACACAGCGTGAGGCAGGGATCCAACTTCATTCTACTGCTTGCAATACTGTCTCAGGGTGATTTGGTGAAAATATTATTTTCCCCATTGAATAAGCTTGGGTTCTTGTCAAAATTCAGCTCTACATGAATGCTTTGTCCCTGGACTCTGTTTTCTTGATCTACATTTCTTTCATCACATTATATTATGTTACCATTTCTTGTATGTATGTATATGCATGTGGAGATCAGAGGACAACTTGTGGTAGTGTGTTCTCTCCTTCCACCTGTGTGTCCTGGGGATCAAACTCAGATCATCAGGCTTGGAGGCAATTGCCTTAGCCTGCTGAGCCCTGTTGCCAGCCCTTGATCTAGATTTCTATCCCTGGGCTCATTCAACACCATTACTGTTTCATAGTAAGTTTCTAAGTCAGGAAGTGTAAGTCCTGTGTTCCTTTCCAGGGTTATTTCTGGCTGTTCTTGGAATCCCACATGTACAGTTCAGGGTTGGCTTGTTGACTGGTACACCTGGGACTCTGTCCAAGCCCAGGCTGGCTCTCCATGTTGAGATGTGACTACTGCCTTCCCCGTGATCCCTGCACACACATTTCCTGTTTCCTAGACTTGTTGCTAAGTCTTTTGCGCTTCTCTGGATGCTGTCATTGTTAGAACTCTCCCCTTCATTTCCGTATTGGACTTGCCCACTAGAAAGCCTGAGACATCCAGCTGGCTCCTGCATGCTGACCTTGTATCATGCGAACTTGTTGAACTCAGAGTCTTTCCCAAGTTCAAAGCGGAAAAAGCACATGGTCGTTTGGGCAACTCCAGAGTACCCTGGCATTGCTGGAGTAAGGAGGGAAGGCTTCGTGGGAATCGCCAGAGGAGCCCAGGGGTACAGGTGTGATGGGAGTCAGAGAAACCTCACAGGCTGTGCTCCAGGGCTCTGCTGAGGCCTGTGGTACAGAAGAGTTTGTTTTAATTTCTCTTTTATTATCTGACATTTTCACATACATAAATAACACATTTAGTCAGCCTCACCACCACCTCCCCCTATTTCACCACCCTGAAACCTTCTACTGTAAAAACCTTTCCCTCATTTCTCCACCCTTTCTGGCTTTCTGGTGTGTGTGTGTCTGTGTGTGTGTGTGTGTGTGTGTGTGTGTGTGTGTGTGTCCCATTGCATTGATTGAATTTGTATTTGCAGAGGAATTGGGAATATCTCATTCTGACTACAATAAGGAACAAGTAGATCCACATGATAGCTATGCATAGCTTAGCCAGATGGGGGAGCTAGAGGCTAGGAGAAGGGAAGGGAAGGGGAGGGGAGGGGAAGGGAGGGGAGGAGAAAGGAAAGGTGGGGAGGAGAGGAGAGGAAGAAAGAGGACAGGAGCGGAGAGGAGAGGAGAGGAGAGGAGAAGAGGGGAAAGGAGAGGAGGGGAGAGGAGAGGAGGGAAGAGGAAAGGAGAAGAGGGGAACGGAGAGGAGAGGAGGGGAAGAGAGGTGAAGGGAGGAGAGGGGAGAAAAGGGGAGAGGAGGAGAGGGTCTAATGAGTGTTCATAAGTAGCTGAGTGAAGAAATGCCCACTGTTAAATGGGACAGAAACACTGTCTGCCCCGGGAGGCCAAGCAGTGTGGCAACAGGTGACAAAGCCCTGAGGCAGGAGACAAATGGGAATTGGAAACACAGGTGTGGGTCAACTTAAGATACATCTCAATGGACAGTAAATTTCATTTTTTTCTAAGTCAGTTAGGCTAAGTAATTAATTGCAGGTAGAGTTGAAGGAATAAATGAATGGATTTTGGCTGATAGTGACCAAAGAAATTCAGAGTGAACTGGAGAGTGCAGGTTGGAATTTGGCTATTCTGTATAGCAGTGTCAGGGATGTGAGGTCTCCCCATGTTGTTGCTGAAAACCCACAATGCATGGCATGACAGGACCAAGATGGCTGCTCCTGCACCTCCATCACACCTCCAGACTGGAGAAAGAAGAGCCCATCCATAGCTTGTCATCTCTAGCTTGTCAGAGACATGTCTTTAAGTGTCTCCTCTGCTGAAACATATGATGGGAAAGAGGCAGGAGATGTCCCTGTGCCATGTCACCGGCTGGAGTGTAGGCATGTGACTGAGAAGTCAGGTAGAGATGAGGAGACAACTTGACTCAGTGTCCAGTCAGGCTCTCATCACACCCACCCGGGCCCATGGACACAGAAACAGGGGAGGGCGGAGTCTATGGAGAGCAGTGTCTATCTGAACACATTTGTTCTGGATGTTCTGTGCCATGCTCAGATGGACAAGTGAGAATGTGTTATTACATCTGCACTGCTGGGTTCTCATTCACGTCCTGATGCCCGTGTTCCTTGAGTGTTGAGTCTCATAAATATGTTCCCATCATGCCTTGCAAAATCTCTAGCTTGTATAAAACTAGCAGGTGGTAAAAATAAAACAGCAATCCCTGCCAATAAAAATGATCAGCTTAAAAATTGGGACCTTAGCATCTTGTTAATGGTTAATATTGGGAAAAGTCTCTCTCAGGCTCCTTTGTGCGGGGAGCATGCTGTGCAGTCTATTCAGTGCCCGCTAACATGAGCACAACTTCTAACATGTGCAAAGCAGAGGGGAGCTGGTTTATAATGACCTGCTATATTTTACAAGTCTATTGTGACTGGATAAAATTAGCCCCCATAGACTCCTAGGGAGTGGCATTAATGGAGATGTGGTTTTGTCTAAGTAGATGTGACCTTGTTAGAGGAAGTGTGTCACACGGGATGGGCTTTGAGGTTTCAGAAGTTTTAGCCAGACCCATTGTGGTTTTTCCTTCCAGTTGCTTCCAGATGTAGAACTCTCAGATGCTTCTCTAGTGCCTTGTCTGTCCGAATGCCACTGTCTTGGTCACGGTTTCTATCCCTGCACAAACATCATGACCAAGAAGCAAGTCGGGAAGGAAAGGGTTTATTCAGCTTACACTTCCACACTGCTGTTCATCACCAAAGGAAGTCAGGACTGGAACTCAAGCAGGCCAGGAGGCAGGAGCTGATGCAGAAGCCATGAAGGGATGTTACTTACTGGCTTGCTTCCCCTGGCTTGCTCAGCTTGCTTTCTTGTAGAACCCAAGACCACCAGTCTAAGGATAGCACCACCCACAATGGGCCCTCCCGCCCCCATCACTAATTGAGAAAATGCCCCACAGCTGGATCTCATGGAGGTATTTTTTTAACTGAAGTTCCTTTCTCTGTGATAACTCTAGCTTGTGCCAAGTTGACACATAAAACCAGCCAGTACAGCCACCATACTCTCTGCAGACTGAACCTCTGAACCTGTAAGCAAGCCCCAATTAAATGCTTTCCTCTACGAGTGTTACCCTGGTTATGATGTCTATTCACAGCAATAGGATCCTAACTGAGACATCTGTAGTGGAGTTAAGATAGAGGTATTTAGGCACTGAGTATGTAAATGATACTGAAATATTCTGTTTAAGATCACACGAGCAGATGACATGACAGCCAGGGTGGTCTTTGGGGACCTCAGGCTTGAGGTTCATCAACACACCTGTCACTAAGAAGCTGTCCTGTTAAGGTAGCAGGGAGCCATATCCTCTGTAGCCAAGTATCTACAAGAGTTAATCCAGTTTTTCAGTGAGAAATTAAGGCTTGATTAAGGAATTAATCACTAATGAGCCATTAATTCTACCCACCATTGTACAGTTAACAAGCTGAGCCCAGATTTTTAAGAATGCGTCCCCAGTGAAGGGGCGACATTTGCTACAAAGCACACCACAGCTTCTGCCTTTCCCAGGCTGGTCAGTACACTAGCTAAGCAGACAGTCACTGCGAGCTTTTAATTAATACCATCTCCACTGGCAGTCTCTCTCTCCCACCTCTGGGGAGGTGGGGGTTCCATGCCTAGCCTAAGAGACTGCTTGGGGGTGGAGTACTCACAATGGAGCCAGAGAAGTGGGCTAGGGGAGGCGAGAGATGAAGTTAGGCTCTGAGGGAGGGAAGATGGGGGCATTGCCACCCAAGGCAGGAGCCCAGGAGCTCTGGGGTCTGCAGCCCAGAGGTGGTCGTTGTGCTCTGCCCACAGGAGAGGCGTGCTCATTGCAGCTGGGCTCTGGAAGTTTCTGGGGACTTTGAATGACACAGCTAGGAAGGGAGACTGTCATTCCCTCCTCCCTTTGCCAGAGCAATGGTTCTCAACCTTCCTAATGCTGCGACCCTTTAATGCCACTCCTCGTGTTGTGATGATCCTTAATCATAAAATCATTTTTGTTGCTACTTCCTAACTGTAATTTTGCTACTGTTATAAATCATAAATATCGGATATGCAGGGTTTCTGATATGTGACCGCTGTGAGAGGGTCATTCGACCCCAATGGGGTTGCAACCCACAGGTTGATAACCATGGTTCTAGATGACCTGAAATGAAGGACGGGACTTGCAGTTTGGTGGTTTTCCATATCTTCAACTATTAAATAAATGTATCTAAAATAAATAGGGGGTGCTCTCAATTTTGTTGCCAACCTCTGGCTGGAACCCAGTTCAGCTAACCCCTGGGGAGCAACCCCATTGGGTGTTGAATGAGCCTTTCACAGGGGTCACCTAAGAAGACACAGGCATTTACATTACAACTCATAACAGTAGCAAATTTACAGTTATGCCGTAGCAACAAAAATATTTTTATGGTGGAGGGTTGTCACAACATGAGGAACTGTTTAAAGGGGTCACAGTGTTAGGAAGGTTGAGAACCCCTGCTCTGACACCATCACACTTAGCCCAGACCCAGTCCCTCACTGCCTCAGGTTCAGACCTACCTGCATAAGACTCAATACTAAGGGCCAGAAACTGAAGAGGGTGCAGCCTGGGACTGAACGGGGACACAGCTCTGAACCCCAGGATGCCAAGTGATGGGGAATCCACTTTACCTCTGCTCTATGGGTCTCAGGATCTAAAGACCTTTGACCGGAAGAGGCTTCCCAGAGGAGAGATATGAGCAGTGGGTACCACATCAAAACCCGACAGGTATGGCATGGTGAGAAACTAACACCCTGCATGCAGACATTAGACCTCCTGGACAGCTGCATGGCATGGGGGTACACAGGAAGGGCCACAGTCATCCTGATTTTACCCTCTTTTTTTCTGTTCATTCTGACACTTCCTTCTCTATCGCCTTGGGGGTCTATGCAACAGGCAGAAAAGAAACCACAGAACCATGTTCCTTCAACTTTTGACTAGAGCTAACTTGGCATTCATTTTCAGAATTGAGGGTTCCCCAATGCCTTTCTCTTAGATCTGACAGCCCCACCTCCAGTAAATTCCTGCCTCCGTCTGGGTCTCATCTCAGGGCTCAGAATAGCTTTTCCACCTTGAACTGTGTAAATGTTCCGCATTGGTTCTTGCTTTCCTTTTTATACCAAGTACTTTGCTTGAGCCAAAGCTGTACTAGGTGACAGCATCTCTTGAGACAGTGATGGAGGACGACCGGGAAGCCTTTCATTCTGGGTCACTGGTAGAGCCAGTTGCTGCTACGCCATTAGTTCCATTAGTACCGTGTACTTGTGCATCCCAGTGCGCTGCTCTCCTCCTGGAAGCATGCTTTGCTCTTCTAGCTCATGCATGTTCAGCATGTGCAAGTGCATCCACATGCTCTGTGGGGCGTGCACCTCACTTCATGCTGCGGTGGTGTTACACTGTTGTTTGCCAGGATGCCGTTGTGTGGTCCTTTGGTGTTAGATGCATGTGAGGTGCTGTACTAGGACATCCATGTGCTCTGATGTCCTGGGTATGTCCTTGTGTGCTCCTGTCCAGCATTCCCGTGACTACTGCTGTAGTAATCTATTTGGGTGTGTTTCTGTAATAGTACATCTGTGTACGGCTGTCTGTGGACATTCATGCAGGTTGCTTTAGGAGATATGCATAATTTCTCCTGTACTAGTGAGTCAGTGGGCACTGTAGCGGCCTGCAGCCTCATGCTAACGGCGGGTTCTCTGGAAGGAGAGTTGGGGATAAGAAGAACAGGGTGGCAAGAGAAAACACATGGAGACAGGCATGACTTCTTGCTCAAGACTCAACCTTTAATGCATCTCTCCAAAGATAAAAAAGGGCAGGCCAAGCCCCTCCCCTGAAGGCTGGAAACTCGTTCTGCTTGTTCTGCGGGAGGCTGGCTGTCCAGTGACTGGCTGCTAGTCTTTGAGAACAATGGGCTAGAGGAGGTCACAGGGCGCTCCTGCCTGGTATTTCCGTGTGTGTGTGTGTGTGTGTGTGTGTGTGTGTGTGTGTGTGTGTGTGGCTAGTCAAGTCTACCTTTGTAGACTGTGGATTACAAGCATCAATGTGTCATGGTGTGCCATGGTGTGCTGGTAAATACATGGACACACAGATGTTAAGACATCGGTGTGCACTTTCCTACTTCTGCAGTGGTGCTCCAATGCCCAGTCGCACTGTTATAACATTCTTACATGAGTAGCTTTCTGCTAAACCTCCGACCCCTGCTCCTCCAGGAAATCTTTGTGTGGTGCAATGCAAACACCTTCTGTCCTGCTGTGCTGTCACCTCCCTTTGCACCGTGTGTTTTTTTCCATTCCTGTCTACTCCTCTACTCCCTAAAAAGCACTTTGCTGTTTTAGCCCTTGCACGTTCAGAGCTGTACAAGCGTATCTCTCTGTCTTGCTGTCAGTGTCCTTCACTTCACGCTGCAGTAACTGTACATCTGTTTTTACAGATAAGCTATTGTATTGTACCTTAGTCATAGATGTGTGTTCAGGGTTCTACTGCTACATGTTCTGTGATGTACTGATATAGCCTTGTGTACTCCTGTCTAGTACCTCTGCGAATGCCGATGTTGTGATCTGTGAGATCTTCTGTAACATACAATCTTGTGTGTGTGTGTGTGTGTGTGTGTGTGTGTGTAACAGTACCTCTGTGTACAGCTGTACTCATACATTCATGTGTGCTGCTTTATAAGAACATGCATGATCACTCCTTTAATATTGAATCTGTGTGTCTTTTTTTCCTGTATTTCTTGTGTGCTGCTATACCACAACACCCATGAGGACTATTGTGCTTGGGTTCTGCCAATTAATAAATGCATGGACACAGAGATGCAAGGTCACTGGTATGTACCGTCCTACTGCTGACACATCAATGGATTAGTACTGCAGCCTAAACTGATTTGTATTCAAGACAAAGAAGATGAACATATGTGTAAGATCTCTGCACATACCCGAACCAGAACAGAATGGCACATGATTTTAGAAATAGACCAGTGCACCGAGATGGACAAGGACACAGTGCAAATGGGAGCAGCATGGTACAGCAGCCCAAAAGGCTGTATTAGTAGTGCACAGTACGCAGCTGCACCGGAACGCCACGGATCATAGATTTACTAAAAACTAGTACACATGAGAATTTTATTAGAGCAGCACATTTGGACATTGAGCTGCTAACACAGAGACAGTACAATGCATACTGATGTCCTAGTAACAATGTTGATGTATTTATAAGTCATCAGAACCCATGGATGCTCATGGGTCCATTCAGGTGCACTAGTACATCAGCTCACATGGAAATACACATAAATCCACTAGAATGTGTGGATTCAATATTACAGGAGTGATCATGCATGTTCTCCTAAAACAGGACACATGAATGAATGACTACAGCTGTGCATAGATGAAATATTCAGAAGTACACATAAATTTAATGCTACAGGAGGACTCACAGATGTCTGACATCAGCATTCATGCAAGAACTATAAAGGATCATACAAGGTCATATTAGTTTTGCACATGAATGTATCCACAGAACAGTGCGATCACATGCATTACTAAAGCAGTATACAATGGCATCTTTGCAAAAAACCAATGTAGTACCTCAGTGCTAACTGGTGTGCATTTACAACAGACCACATGGATGTACTTGCACAGCTCTGCACATACCTGAACTAGAAAATAAGTGTGCATGGTTCTGGAGCCTAGCAGTGTAATTCCATATAAGGGTACACAAGAAAAATGGAAGTACCAGCCCAGCAGCAAAATGGCTTCACAACCAAAGCACAGCACACAGACATACTGTAATAGAAAGATCTCAAGTTTCTAGAAAGCAGCACGCATGAGCATATTATAAGAGCAGTGTACCTAGACGTTGAAGTAATAATGCAGAAGTTTGTGTACTGTACCAAAAGTGATCATAGAGTCAGTAGAAAGCAGGGCACGTGAGACTATTATTACAGCAGTGCACCTAGATATTGAGATACTGGTATAGAAAAAGAGTGGTGAACATGGTGTATCCATCTATTAACTAACACTCAGGACACATGACTGTCTGTGAACAGCAGCCCACATGGCTTCACTAGTTCAGCAGCGCACACCAAAGTACAACTAAAGGGATGTACGGCATTCAGCATTATAGAAGTGATCGCACAAGTTCTCACGAAGCAGTACACATGGCTGTGTGACTGCAGTTATCGAGAGATGTACTATTGCAGAAATGCACTCATGCACTCATGGTGCTACAGCAAGACTCATGGTTCTATGCCACCGTACTCACAGAAGTACTAGTATGTACACACAGGAGATACCAGGCCATCACTGCACATAAAGGTACTCTTCTAGTACCACACATGAATCTGTTACTAAAGATGCCACACAGACCCCAGTAGAATCTGTGTGATAAGTTCCACAGACTGAGGCATTAGACTTCAAAAGAAGGAGGTCTCCTGGAACTGGTTGTGGAACTGTTGGCTGGAGAAAACATATTGAGCTGTAGTTCACATGACAATTTTTCTGTTTTGTTTTCTTTCATTCCTCTTCTTAGTTACAGGTTCCTGGTAGCCTAGACGATGATCTTAAGCACGAATAATGGGTACAAAACCATCCCTAGATGGGAAAACCAACACTTTACTTTTCAAATCATTTACAAAATTATTATGCTAGATAAGAACTTTCCCAATAATAAAATTTCACATGGCTGCACGTGTGTCATTGGAGGTGAGTTTTGGTATATGGTAAAGACAGCCTATTTAAAAAGAATTAAAATAGCTTAAATTTATACATTGAAGATTTATTTAAAAAAAAAACAACAGACATCAGATGTTAAATAATAATTAACCATATGGGGCTGGGAAGTTAGCTCAGAGGTTAAGAACACTGACCATAAATATTTATTAACCTGTTCTTGAGAATATGCCACTAGCCTTGGATGATCACCCTATTAAATACATTCTTTTAGAGTTATATTTTGGTGATTTATATTATTAATAATGATGTTACCTGTTCTGTTTATGATTCACTGAGCATGTAGTTTCAAAGTTGTTATGCTCAGATGATTTTTGTATTTTACTGTGCCAAATGATTTCTGTTGGTATTAGTGATTGTTTCACTAGATACAGTTTCTAAGAGTTGTTATGTTTGGTTTTTAATGTATAAAATCCCCTGCTTGAGAACTGCAAAATACACTCAGATTCAGACTGCCTCTGTGTTTGTTTCTGTTTGTCACCGCCAAATCCTTACCCACCTGGACTTGGAAAACCCTCATCCCAGGGACCCCCATACCTGGCTGGGGTGGTCTGTGACAGCTGGTGCCTAATATGGGGCTTGAAGCAGGTAAGCGTTCGCTCTCCTTTTTCTAAAAAATGTTTTCAGGTAAAGGATAGGACCTCATCAAGAGTGCTACAGACTTCCCGATAGAGACACATCGAGTTAAGACAAGAAGGTAAGAATCATGGGACATTCACAGTCCAAAAACAGGGGCTTGTTCCTGACAGTATTGAGTCATATGTTAGAAAGTAAAGGTGTTAAAACCTCAGAGAAGAGTTTGACAACATTTTATGATGTTGTACTGAGTGTCAGTCCATGGTTCCCAGAGGAAGGAAGCCTGTCTTTAGAAAATTGAAAAAAAAGTAGGACAGGAGACGAGGAGATTTTATGAATGCCATGGTCCTAAACAGGTCCGTCCTGGTTCAAACATTCTCACTATGGATACAAATTAGAGATCTCCTTTCAGAAAAACAAAAATGAAATTCTTTACCGGAGAAGTACCGTCAGAGGATGAGGTAACTCCTCTGAGGACAAAAACTAAGTCATATAATTCCACCTCATCTACTGTTAATCTCCTCAAGACACAACCAGGTGATGATTGGTTAAGTGATGAGGAACAAGAATTAGATGATAAGACAGAGGAATACGATCTTGCGAGAGAGAGAGAGAGAGAGAGAGAGAGAGAGAGAGAGAGAGAGATCATTTTCATGAAAAAATTCTTCTAAGACAGAAACAGATATTTTTGCCTTAGCTACCACCTCTCCTGCTTATAAAACAACTTCAGCAAAGTGGCTGGTTATAAAATCAACTCAAGCAAATCAGTAGCCTTCCTGTACTCAAAGGACAAGCAGGCTGAGAAAGAAATTAGGGAAATAACATCCTTCACAATAGCCACAAACAATATAAAGTATCTTGGCGTGACTTTAACCAAACAAGTGAAAGATCTGTATGACAGGAACTTCAAGTCCTTGAAGAAAGAAATCGAAGAAGACCTCAGGAGATGGAAAAATATTCCATGCTCTTGGATTGACAGGATCAATATAGTAAAAAATGGCCATCTTGCCAAAAGCAATCTACAGATTCAATGCAATCCCCATCAAAATCCCAAATCAATTCTTCATAGATCTAGAAAGAGCAATTCTCAAATTCATCTGGAGTAACAAAAAACCCAGGATAGCTAAAAGTATTCTCAACAATAAAAGGACTTCTGGGGGAATCAATATCCCTGACTTCAAGCAGTACTACAGAGCAATTGTGTTAAAAACTGCATGGTATTGGTACAGCGACAGGCAAGTAGATCAATGGAATAGAATTGATGACCCAGAAATGAACCCACAGACTTATGGTCACTTGATCTTTGATAAAGGAGCTACAACCATCCAGTGGAAAAAAGATAGCCTTTTCAACAAATGGTGCTGGTTCAACTGGAGGTCAACATGCAGAAGAATGAGAATTGACCCCTCCTTGTACCAAGATCAACTCCAAGTGGATCAAGGCCCTCCAAACCAGACACACTGAAACTAATAGAAAAGAAACCGGGGAAGACCCTGGAGGACATGGGCACAGGGGGAAAGTTTCTGAACAGAACATCAATAGCTTATGCTCTAAGATCAAGAATTAACAAATGGGACCTCATAAAATTACAAAGTTTCTGTAAGGCAAAGGACACTGTCAGAAGGACAAAACAGCAACCAACAAATTGGGAAACGATCTTCACCAACCCCACATCTGACAGAGGGCTAATATACAATATATACAAAGAACTCAAGAAGTTAGGCCCCAAAGAACTAAATAACCCTATCAAAAAATGGGGTGGGTACAGAGCTAAACAAAGAATTTTCATCAGAAGAAATTCGGATGGCTGAGAAGCACCTTAAGAGATGTTCAACATCATTAGTCATCAGGGAAATGCAAATCAAAACAACCCTGAGATTTCACCTCACACCAGTCAGAATGGCTAAGATTAAAAACTCAAGGGACAACAGGTGCTGGCAAGGATGTGGAGAAAAAGGAACACTCCTACACTGTTGGTGGGATTGCAAGCTGGTACAACCACCCTGGAAATCAGTCTGGAAGTTCCTCAGAAAATTGGGCATGACACTTCTAGAGGACCCTGTTATACCATTCCTGGGCATATACCCAGCGGATTCCCCTGCATACAATAAAGACACATGCTCCACTATGTTCATAGCAGCCTTATTTATAATAGCCAGAACCTGGAAGGAGCCCAGATGTCCCTCAAAGGAGGAATGGATACAGAAAATGTGGTATATTTATACAATGAAATACTACTCAGCAATTAAAAATAATGAATTCATGCAATTTGTAGACAAATGGTTGGATCTGGAAAATATCATCCTAAGTGAGTTAACCCAATCACAAAAGAATACACATGAAATGCAATCACTGATAAGTGGATATTAATGAGCCCAAAAGCTCTGAATACTCAAGGCACAATTAGCAAATCAAAAGATTCCCAAGAAGAAGAAAGGAGAGGACCCTGGTCCTGAAAAGACTGGATCCAGTTTTGTAGGAGAGTATCAGAACAGAGAAATGGGGGGAGGGGGTGATTGGGGAATGGGCGGAGGGAAGAGGACTTATGGGACATATGGTGAGGGGGGAACTGGGAAAAGGGAAAGCCTTTGGAATGTAAACAAAGAATATAGAAAATTTTAAAAAGGAGATCATTTTCATAAAAAATTCTTCTAAGACAGAAACAGATATTTTTGCCTTAGTTACCACCTCTCCTGCTTATAAAACAAGATCAGTCAAGCTTGAAAGGAAAATGCTAACTAACATAGGATTTTTCAGGGCTATACAAAAAGCCAAGCAAAAGAGAGACTTAGACTTTTGCTTTCCAGTAACAATTTTTGAAGGAGAGACACCCCAATGAAAACCTCTTCCTTTAAAGACTCTTAGAGAACTACAGTATTCTGTTAAGAGCATTAGGCCAAGTGCTCCATACACTTTACAGATTGTGGAAATGTTGGATAGCATGTGGCTAATTGCTTACGATTGACATCAGACTACAAAGTCCACTCTTAGCCCAAGACAGTTTATGGTATGGAAGACTGAATATGAGGATAGAGCAAGGAAAGTGGAACAAAAGTTAGCCTTCAAGAAAAAAGCAGATAAACCTACGATGTCAATGCTCTTGGGTAGAGAAGACTATGCCTCCCCCGAGGAACAATTTGGCTTAAAAAGAGAAGTATTAGAAGAAGTTTCCAAGATAACAGTGGCTGCTTAAAAAAGGCTTCCCTCCTGCTGAGGGTAAGACAACTGTATTAACAGAAATTAAACAAAAACAAGATGAATCATATGAAGACTTTATTGCTAGATTGGAAGAAGCAATAGGCAAGCTGCTTCCTCCCTCTGAGGACTCAGAAATATTATTAAAACAACTTACATGGGAAAATGCCAATACTCTCTGCCAGAAACAAATTAGACCAATCAGAAAAGCAGGGACTGTACAAGATTATATCAAAGCATGTATAGATGCCTCACCAACAGTGGTCCAGGGTATGGCTTATGCTACAACAATGCAAGGGCAACATTTCAGCGCCTATGTTCAGAACTTAAAAGGAGAAAGAAACCAAAAGGTTTCGTGCTTTTCTGTGGCCAACAAGGACATATGAGCTGTGACTGTAAAAAAGACGAACAGACTTCAAAAAATAAAAAAAAATAAAAAAAAAAAACAACACCCGGGGTTATGTCCTTGGTGTAAGAAGGGAAAGCATTGAAAGAATAAATATAAATCAAAATTTCATAAGGATGGAACCTCTCAAAAGACGAGGAGACAAAAAACGGGGTGAGGGGCATGCCCTATGCCCCAAAATTAAAAAAAAAAAAGGACAAAATAGAGAGATGGAAGAAGGTAAAAGTAAATTAAAATCCTCTGGCTCCTGACTTACTCAGAACAACACCAAAAAGTACAAGATTTATCTTACAATAGATAAAGATTATATACTCTCTATTTATGAGGGAGTACAATTAATAGATACAAGATTTAAAGGGCTACTATCACCTGACAACTTTGGTCTTATAATAGGGAGAAGTTCAAATTATAAGAAAAAATTTGAAGTACTTCCTAGAGTAATTGATTCAGACTTCCAGGGAGAGGTAAAAATTATGATTATGCCATTAAAAGAAACAATACAACTACATAAAAACCAAGAGGTAGATCAGACAATACTACTCCCTTATATACACCTCCCCAACTCCATATTAAAACAGACTAGAGGAGATAAAGGGTTTGGCTCCACAGAAGTGGCAGCCTGGGCTCAGGAAATTACTAGACAAAGACCCTTAAAAATTATAAAAGTAAAAGAAAAATTATCCAAGAATTATTAGACCCAGGAACAGATAGGTCTTACTTTACAGGAAAGGACTGGTCTGGGACATGGCCTTTAGTTCATACCACCTCTACTCTGGTGGGATTAGGACTACCTTCCAACATAGCTCAAAGTTCAAAAAGCCTGACATGAGAATGTGAAAACAAAGTGGGTACTTTTCAACCTTACATTATTTCCTCTTTGCCATTCTCCTTATGGAGAAGGGATATCTTAGGGGAAATGAAAGTAAAATTAACCACAGATGAAAAATGAAATAATCAACATTTTTAGAGGAGCTGCTGATGAATTATATGCAGATAAAATTTCATAGATCAACGATGAGCCTGTGTGGAAGAATCAGTGACCCCTAACTCAGGAAAAGATACAACTAGTTGCTCTAGAACAACTAGTAGAAGAACAACTGCAATTGGGACATATTGAAAAAAATCTAACAGTTCATGGAATACTATTATTAAGAAAAAAAAATCAGACAAATGGAGACTCTTACAAGACCTTAGGGCTGTTAACAAGACAATACATGATATGAGAACTTTACAGCCAAGACTTCCATCCCTACTAGCTGTTTCAGCGTATTATTATATTATTGTTATAGATTTAAAGAACTATTTTTTCAATATAAAGCTACAACCAAAAGATATGTAAAGATTTGCTTTCAGCATTACTTCTGTTAATTTTCAAAGCCATTTCAAAGATATCAATGGAAGGTTATCCCCCAAAGTATAAAAAATAGTCCAACTCTTTGTCAGAAATTTATAGATCAAACTTTAAGATCCATCAGGGCTAAACATAAAAAGGCTTTTATATTACATTTTATGGATGATATTCTTATAACAAAAAAAGATTTAACTAAATTAATTTTAAAAAATATGATTGAGACATTGACCAAACATAGACTAATTATCACACCTAATAAAATTCAACATAACAAGCCAATAAATTATTTGGGAAAAACAATTCATAGTAAGTATGCTATATCTCAAAAAATACAACTTAAGATTGATAAATTAAAGACAATGATTTTCAAACATTATTGGGAAATATTAATTAGATTAGACCTTATTTAAAAATTACCACAAGACAATTACATCATTTATTTAAAATTCTTAAAGAGATCGTGATCCCAAATCTAAATGACAGCTTACAAAAAAATCCTTACAACAATTAGAATTGATAGAATGAAAGATACAAGGTGCCAAAGTAAAACAAATAGCTATCCAAAAACATGGTCCCTTATTATACTTAAAATATCTTACACCCCTACTACATGTTTATGACAAGAAGGAATATTGAAATAGATTTATCCCCCTCATACTCAAGTAAAAATGGTATCTTCTTTTCCTTTTATGTGTAGTCAATTAATTATTAAAGAGAGGTTAAGATCCAGAGAACTATTTAACCAAGAAATACGTAAAATTGTTATTCCCTATAATAAGGAACAATTGGAGTATTTACTTCAAACTATAGATGATTGAGAAATTACATTAGCTTATTATATGGGGCAAATTAAATATCATATTCCTCAACACCATATATTAAAGTTTATAAAAGACACAAAAATAATCTTCCCTTCTAAAATAACATCAAAACCTATTTCTGATGCCCTCTTAGTATTTACAGATGAGTCATCCAATAGAATTTCAGCTGTTTATATAAAAAATAGACCTGCAATTATTAAAAAGACAAAAATAATTTCTACACAAGAAGTGCCCCTAAACACATACCTAAAGAGTTTAACCTTTGAGATCAGCTCGGAAGGCAGTCTATGCACCGACAGCTCTGCGGGCTGTCACTGACCCGCTGGGGCGCCAGCTTACTCAGCTTGCAGCGGAGGCTGCCATCTTGCCTCGGGTCACTGCAGACGGCTGGCAGCTGGGGTCAGGTGCATGGACAGAGTCTGAGTCTAACATCGACTACCCCGCCAGGCTCTTGCCTGCACCCAGAGCTTGATCAGCTAGGCGGGTTGTCTCTGCACTAACCCACATGGACACCAACTCACTTGGGGGTCTGTGCCTGGATTACAGTGGAGGACACCATCTTGCCTTGGGGCACCACAGACAGCTAACCAGACAGAGCCCTGTGGACTGAGAGTGCCAACATCTAGGCTCCAGCGGTCCAGCCAGGGAAGCTCCAGTCCTGCAGGGAATCCCGCAGATAGACAGAGCCCTGAGACCCTGCCACCATCTTGGAGCTGATGGCCTGACCAGGTCACCATAGAGAACCAACAGAGGAGCCCAGGTCACCATAAAGATCTAACAGTCAAGCTCAGATCGGTGGGAAAAAAAGAACTGATTCTTAAGAGCTGGCATCTAGGCAGGCCAGGAGGTGATGGCGGGAAGCCAGTTGCATGCCCAGCAGCAAGCCGGGAGGAGACTTGGGTCAGGCCCAGCAGAGCTGAGGAGGTAATTCTGAGCCCAGTAGCAGAAACCTTCTGGTTTCCACCTCGGGAGCATGGACGACCCCTGCGACAGCAAATGCCAGGCTCACAGGAGCGTCAAACACCAACCAGTAACAACAAGACCAACTAAATCCTGAGATAAACAGATGGCAAAAGGCAAACATAGGAATGTTACTAACAGAAATCAAGGCAATATGGCATCTGAACCCAATTCTCCAACCACAGCAAGTCCTGGATACCCCAACACACCAGAAAAACAAGATTTGGATTTAAAAGCACTGGTCATGATGCTGCTAGAGGAACACAAAAAAGACATAAATCTCTTAAAGAAATGCAGGGGGACATGAATAGGTTAGAAGCCCTTACAATGGAAACACAAAAATCACTTAAAGAATTCCAGGAGAATATAGGTCAATAGACAGAAGCCAATAAAGAAATGAAAAAATAACTTAAAGAAATGCAGGAGAAATTGAGTCAACAGGCAGAAGTCATGAAAGAGGAAACACAAAAATCTCTTAAAGAATTGCAGGAAAACACAAACAAGTGAAGGAATTGAGCAAAACCATCCAGGATCTAAACACAGAAGTAAAAACAACTAAGAAATCACAAAGGGAGACAACTTTGGAGATAGAAAACCTTGGGAAGAAGTCAGGGGTTGTAGATGCAAATATCAACAACAGAATACAAGAGATAGGAGTAAGAATCTCATATGCTGAAGATACCATAGAAACCATTGACTCCACAGTCAAAGAAAATGCAAAATGCAAAAGGCTTGTAACCCAAAACATCCAGGAAATCCAGGACACAATGAGAAGACCAAACCTAAGGATTATAGAGATAGATGAGAGTGAAGATCTACAATCTAAAGGGCCAGCAAATATCTTCAAGATTATGGAAGAAAACTTCCCTAACCTAAAGAGAGAGATGCCCATGAATATACAAGAAGCCTATAGAACTCCAAACAGACTGGACCAGAACAGAAATATCTCCTGTCACATAATAATCAAAACCCCAAATGTACTAAACAAAGAAATAATATTAAAGGCAGTAAGAGAAAAAGGCCAAGTAACATATAAAGGAAGACCTATCAGAATCACACCAGACTTCTCACCAGAGACCATGAAAGCTAGAAGATCCTGGGCGGATTTCATGCAGACTCTAAGAGATTACAAATGTCAGCCAAGACTACTATACCCAGCAAAACTCTCAATCAACGTAGATGGAGAAATCAAAATATTCCATGACAAGACCAAATTTACACAATATCTTTCCACTAACCCAGCCCTACAAAGGATAATAGGTGGAAAACTTCAATACAAGGAGGGAAACTACACCCTGGAAAAAGCAAGATAGTAACCTTCTTACATCAAACTCAAAAGAAGATAACCACTCAAAACAAAAATAACATCAAAAATGACAGGAAAAAATAATTATTATTCCTTAATATCTCTTAACATCAATAGACTCAATTCCCCAATGAAAAGACATAGACTAATAGACTGGATACGGAAACAGGACCCTACATTTTGCTGCATACAGGAAACACACCTCAGGGTCAAAGACAAACACTACCTTAGAGTAAAAGGCTGGAAGACAATTTTACAAGCAAATGGTCTCAGGAAGCAAGCTGGAATGGCCATTCTAATATCAGATAAAATTGACTTTCAACCTAAAGTCATCAAAAGAGACACAGAAGGTCACTTCTTGCTGTTCAAAGGAAAAATCTACCAAGAAGAACTCACAATTCTGAACATCTATGCTCCAAATGCAAGGGCACCCTCATTCATAAAAGAAACTTTACTAAAGCTCAAAGAACACATTGCACCTAACACAATAATTGCGGGGGACCTCAAGACTCCACTATCCTCAATGGATCAATCAGGAAAACAAACTAAACAGGGACACAGGGAAACTTATTGAAGCTTTGGACCAATTGGATTTAACATATATATATATATATATATATATATATATATATATATATATATAACATTTCATCCTAAAGCAAAAGAATATACCTTTTTTCTCAGCACCTCATGGTACCTTCTCCAAAATCAACCATATAATTGATCACAAGACAGACCTCAACAAATATAAGAAGATTGAACTAATCCCATGCCTCCTATCGATCACCATGGTGTAAGAGTGGTCTTCAATAGCAACAAAAACAACAGAAAATCCTCATACACATGCAGGCTGAACAATATTCTACTCAATGATACCTTAGTCAAGGGAGAAATAAAGAAATCAAAGACTTTTTAGAATATAATGAAAATGAAGGCACAACATACCCAAATCTATGAGACACAATGAAGCAGTGCTAAGAGGAAAACTCATAGCCCTGAGTGCCTCCAAAAAGAAACAGGAGAGAGCATATACTAGCACCTGAAAGCTCTGGAATAAAAAAGAAGCTAATTCACCCAGGAGGAGTAGAAGACAGGAAATCATCAAACTCAGGGCTGAAATCAATCAAGTTGAAACAAAGAAAACCATACAAAGAATCAACAAAACCAAGAGCTGGTTCTTTGAGAAAATCAACAAGATAGATAAACCCTTAGCCAGACTAACCAAAGGGCACAGAGACAGTATCCAAATTAACAAAATTAGAAATGAAAAGGGAGATATAACAACAGAAACTGAGGAAATTAAAAAAATCATCAGATCCTACCACAAAAGCCTATACTCAACACAACTGAAGAATCTGGAGGAAATGGATAATTTCCTAGACAGATACCAAATACCAAAATTAAATTGGATCAAATAGATCGTCTAAACAGTCCCATAACCCCCAAAGAAATAGAAGAGGTCATAGAAAGTATTCCAACCAAAAAAAGCACAGGACCAGATGGTTTTAGTGCAGAATTCTATCAGACCTTCAAAGAAGACCTAATACCAATACTCTTCAAACTATTCCACAAGATAGAAACAGAAGGAACACTGCCCAACTCATTCTACGAAGCCACAATTATGCTGATACCAAAACCACATAAAGATCCCACTCAGAAAGAGAACTTCAGACCAATTTCCCTTATGAACAACAATGCAAAAATACTCAATAAAATTCTTGCCAACCGAATCCAAGAACACATCAAAACGATCATTCACCATGATCAAGTTGGCTTCATCCCAGGGATGCAGGGATAGTTCAATATATGGAAATCCATCAATGTAATCCACTACATAAACAAACTTAAAAAAAAAACACATGGAAAAAAAAACACATGGTCATCTCATTGGATGTTGGAAAAGCATTTAACAAAATTCAACATCCTTTCATGCTAAAAGTCTTGGAAAGAACAGGAATTCAAGGCCCAAACCTAAACATATCAGAAGACATACTGGCCTGCCAGGTCCATTGGCTTTAGAAAATGCTATGACAGATTTATTAACAAAAGACCACTTAATTACTAGTATAGTTAAACAAATATTAAAAAATCTTGCTTTACATCATCAAAACATATCAGCTTTAAAAAAGATGTTCAATTTGACATGAGAACAGGTTAGACAAATTGTGAAGGACTGTGAACAGTGTCTGATGCATATCATCCATTAAAAATGGGAGTTAATCCAAGGGGCCTTAAGGCTCAAGTTTTGTGACAAATGGATGTAACTCATATCCCAGAATTTAGAAAGTTGGGCTAGGTACATGTTACTATAGATACTTACTCTCATGTGGTCATAGCCACTGTGAGAACCGGGGAGGCTGTAAAAGATGTCATACAACATCTTATTATATGCTTCTCCTCCTTAGGTATCCCAAAAAAATTAAAATTGATAATGCTCCAGCTTATACTTCTCAAGTTTTTGCAAAGTTTTACATTCAATGGGGCATAGAACATACAACGGGCATTCCATATAATCCCCAAGGCCAGGCTATCATAGAAAGGACTCATCAAAATCTTAAGGTACAACATCAAAGATTAAAATCTAGTGGTCATGACTATTTGCCTCATCAATTATTAAGCCATGCTCTATTTACCATTGACCACTAATACAGATGATAAAGGTTTTACTCCTATACAAAAACACTGGGCCCCTACAGCAGACTGTTACTCCTTTAGTGATGTGAAAAGATCTTTTAACAAACACCTAAAAAGGGCCAGATGTGGGCGCACGCCTTTAATCCCAGCACTTGGGAGGCAGAGACAGGCGGATTTCTGAGTTCGAGGCCAGCCTGGTCTGCAGAGTGAGTTCCAGGACAGCCAGGGTTACACAGAGATACCCTGTCTCGAAAAACAAACAAACAAACAAAAAGGGGGTGGAGGACCAGATGTGTTAATCACCTCAAAAAGAAGATATATTTGTGTTTTTCCACAAAATACAAAAATCCCAATCTAGATCACAGACAGACTTATTCAACCCTCTACCAAAAACCTCTATCAAGACCCCCCCCAAAAAACAAAAACAAGACAAAAAATAATATAAAAAGTAAAAAAGCTTGCTCTCTCTTCTCTACATAATGTTTCTAATGTTTTCCCAAGATTATTTAGACTTTTTACTACAACTAACATAGTTCTCCTAAAAAAAAAAAAAAAAAAAAAAAAAAAAACAAACAAAAAAAAAAACTAAAAAAATCTAAAAATACTCCTTTGACAATTAGATCTTGCCTAAACTATCCTTATGGTATACTCCCTGGACAGTCCTCAGATTTAAAAATTACTAAGATAAAACAATTTTATCAGGTCAGCTGCTCCAAATATATTCTAACTAATTGTGTTGATCCTATCTCAATTAAAAATTATTCAGTTATTTTGCTATTACAAAGACCTCCCTATGTTATACTTCCTATAGATTTAAAAGATGATGTTTAGTTTGATAATATAACTTTACAAACACTTAAAAGAGTTAATGAGCTAATTAGACCAAAATGTTTTGCTACAACTTTAGTTTTAGACATTAGCACTTTAATAGCCCTCATTACCTCACAGTTTCAACAGTTACAATAGTCTCAGGTATAAACACGACACATTTTGTTGATGATTTAAATAAAACTGTCCCTCTAATACTTACAAGACAACAAATTATAGATAAAAATTAAAAATAAAACTTGATACTTTAAAGTTATAATTTTAACATGAAGACAAGAGATAAAAATATTAAAGTTCAACTTTTTATCAAGTGCCATGCCAACTTCCAATACATATATATAAAACTATTACCTTATAATAAAAGTCACAATTAAAATATTACTAAAAAACATTTGTTGAAAGTTTAGAAAGACAATGATATCACTTATGATATGGTTCAATTACAAGCCCACATCTTCACTATAAACAAAACACACGTTAAATCTACTGGCATAAAAGATTTGGTTCAGTCTATTAGCCTTGGTTTACAGTCTTTAAACCCTGTTAGTTGGCTACATTAGATCATTGTTGTGACTACAGAAATAATTCTTCTTCTTCTCCTTATTTTCCTAGTCATCTTCCAACCAATCTTTTCTTCCATCTCTACAGCCAAAAGAAAAATTTACGAGCTTCAATTAAAAAATAAAAGACTCTATTCTCTCTCTCTCTCTCTCTCTCTCTCTCTCTCTCTCTCTCTCTCTCTCTCTCTCTCTCCTATACCATTGACTCTCATCCTATTCTCTAAATAAACTCTATTCTATACCAAAAAATAAAAAAAAATTAAAAATAAAAAAGAGAGATGACACACCAGCCCCAATAAAATCTGTGTTACAAGTTCCACAAACTGAAATATCAAACTTCAAAAGAAAAAGGTCTCCTAGAATTGGTTGTGAAACTATTGACAACAAAACAAAACAAAATAAAACAAAAAACAAAAACAAAAACAAAACAAAAAACCCCAAAACATATTGAGCTGTAGTAGTTCTCATGACAATTTTTCTGTTTTGTTTTCTTTCATTCCTCTTTTTAGTTACAGGTTCCTGGTAGCCTAGACTATGATCTTAAACAAAAATAATGGGTACAAAACCATTCCTAGAGATAGATCAGTAACATGACCTTATCTCCGGGAAAACCAACACTTTATTTTTCAAATCATTTACAAAATTATAGTGATAGATAAAAACTTTCCCACAATAAAATTTCAAATGGCTACACGTGTGTCATTGGAGGTGGGTTTTGGTATATGATATAAAAACCTTATTTAAAAAAATTAAAATAGTTTAAATTTATAGATTGAAGATTTACAAAAAAAAATCAGACATATGGTTAAATAGTAATTAACTATATGAGGCAAGAAAGTTAGCTCAGGGGTTAAGAGCACTGACCATAAATATTTATTAACCTGTTCTTGAAAATATGCCGCTAGCCTTGGATGACTATGCTATTAAATACATTCTTTTAGAATTCTTATATTTTGGTGATTTACATTATTAATAATGATGTTACCTGTTCTGTTTGTGATTCACTGAACATGCAGTTTCAAAGTTGTGATGCTCAGATGATTTTTATATTTTACTGTGTCAAATGATTTTTTGTTGATATTAGTGATTCTTTCATTAGATACAGTTTCTAAGAGTTGTTATGTTTGGTTTTTAATGTATAAAATCCCCTGCTTGAGAACTACAAAATACACTCAGATTCAAACTACCTCTATGTTTGTTTCTGTTTGTCACCACCAAATCCTTACCCACCTAGACTTGGAAAACTCTCATCTCAGGGACCCCCCATACCCGGCTGGGGTGGTCTGTGACAAAAGCACTGCACGGTGTTTGCAAAAACCAATGTACTACTGCTGCACATTTGCAACACAGCAGAAGGACATACTTATACAGTATGTACAAGTAGGCTATGCACATGCCTGAACTAGGTCAGCAAAACACATGTTTTATGACTCGAGCAGTGCAGCTGGGTGGACAGTTACACAGTGCAATGGCAGTGAGGGCACAGTGGCAAGAACGGTTGTACAAATGCAGCTCACACAAATGTACTGCTATAGACAAGGACACAGCTTTACTAGAGAGCAGTTCACACGTGACCATTGTCAGAGCAGCTCACCTGGACACTAGAGTGCTAGGCAGGATGCAGAACAATGTCCTAGTACTAGTGGTGAGAACACAGTGCACAGTGGTGTGCTAGCACAGCAGCATATATGGAAAGGCATGTAAAGGAGTGCACAGGGATTCAATATTACAGGAGTGATCAGAAATAGTCTTGTAAGGCAGCACACATGAATGTCTAAGAACAGTTGTCAATGCATGTATTGTTATGGAAGCATGCGGAAATGTAACACTAAAGCAGGAGTCATGGATTGATATTACAAGGATTGTACAAGTACATGGATTGAGGAAGTACAAGGCAGAAGCACACAAATTACACTTGACCATCACTGCACATGAATGTACCGGCAGAATGGCACACACACACACACACACACACACACACACAGACACATCTATTTCTGAAGTGCTACAAAATGGCAGCTTGGCAAGAGCTGATGCACTAAGACTGCAGGGTAAACTAATGAGCATTTACAGCAAAGCACATGAACACATTTGTGGAGCTCTGGACTTGCCTGAAAGAACAGAAGCATACGTGTATTAAGGAGTGCAGCAGTTAGCCAGGATGGACAAGAACTCTCTGCAACTGATGTAAAGGGATGGTAGGAAGAACCATCATTATATTAGTGTTGTCCACAGGGATGTACTGGAATGTCAGTCATCAAAGATCTCCTAGAAGTCAGAACATGTGAGAATATTTTTATATCAATGCACCTAGACATTGACACACTGGTGCACACAGATGCCCTAGTTCTGGGTACAACATGGCCCCAGAGGGTACAGCATGACATGACCATCAGGGTGTAAGTCTCCTCATGGGTAGATGGTTGCTATAGGCGTGATGCTTGTTTGTATAATAATGTATGCTCTTTACTTCATGTTACTCCTTTCGGAGAATGTTCTCTTTCCCAAGGTTCATGGCTCCATAATGATCAGAAACAGCACAATTTTGGGAGGTGAGGGTGTGTCTAATGTTCCTCAGCAAAATGTTAATGCTGTGACCTTCAGGACAGCCCTTAAGGCTGTGGGAAAGAACTCTGAAAACACAGTTTTAAGAATATTATAAGCAGGATCTCTCAACTATGCAAATATAAGGATGCAATATGAATTGTATGAGGGGCTTCACGGACCTGAAAGAACAGAGGCAGCTGCACTAATAAGTCAGTAAAGAAAAAGGAATAGTTTAAAAAACAAGGTTCATGGTTCAAGTAATGAACAGGCACCGGAAGTGAGGGAGTGGTGAGCTCAGGGCAGGATCCTACCCAGTTAAGCTTATTGTTTGTGTTTACAAAGACAGACAGAGCTCTGAGCTCAAGGTCTGTCTATAGAGCAAGTTCAGGCCAGCCAAGCTTAGGCAGTGAAGGAGTTGGAAAGCAGAAAGCTAATTTTCTCACATAAAAATAGCCTCTATGTCTAGATTTGGCAACCCCAAGCACTCTGCCCAGTGAACCGCATAGGACTTGCTATGTTAAAAAAATGTACTTGCTGTCTTTTTCTGAGAATCAAGTGGCTAAAGTCATATAATGTTGATTTGTGGAATAATCAAAAGGGAACCTGGGGTAAATAATTAAATTAATATGCAAATAAAAGACTGGGCTTTCATCTGCAAATGCTGAACTATCTAAAGGTCTAATACAGCTCTTCTAGAATTTTGTCTAGCAGGTTTTCTGATGGTCAGAAAACCCATGAGATACCTAGAAAGGCTATCTCAAGAAGACCACAGATCTGTCAGCTTGTACCCATCACTGACTTTGAATCGTTTCTTCCACTGCTCCCAAACATCCCTTCCTCAGGACCCCTGACCAAGCTGAGGCTGGACATCAGCACCCTAGCATCAGCAGGTCCATGTATTTACTGGCATATCAGAACACATGGATATGCATAAGTTGCATTCTACACAGGTGAACTAGTTCAACAGCACACATGGAAATACAAGCCTAGGAGTCAACATGGATTCAATAATGCAAATGTGATCATGCCTGTTCTTGCAAAGCAGTACACATGATGTCCTCATACAGGCCTAAACTATGTACTAATACTGAAACACACAAGGATGTAATGCTACAGCAGGACTCACAGATTTACAACATCAGCACTCAGGGATGCACTAGACAGGAGCAACCATGGGCACACTAGGACATCACTGTACACAAATGTACTAATTAAGAACCACACATGCCTCTATTGCTACAGCACTGCACAAAGTGTTTCATGCAAAAGCTGATGTACTGCTCCTGCATTGTTAACTGCTGTGCATTTACAACAAAGCAGATGGATGTACTTGTACAGCTCTGCCCATGCCTGAACTAGAACTAGGTTTTAGAGGTAGAAGGAAGACAAAGCATGATGCAATGAAGTAATGCATCAAGAGTGCTTGGACTTCACAGATGTGATGTAATAGGCGTGATCATAGGTTTGCTAGAAAGTATTGCATATGATAAGTCTGTTACACCAGTGCACATAGACATTAAGGTATGTGTGCTAAAATAAAGCAACATGCAAGGTCAACAGCCATGATCAGTGTGTCAATGCCTTTACTAGCATATTGCAACACACTAAGGAAACACACATGGATTCGATACTTCAGGAGTGATCATGAACTTTTCATAAATCATGCATGTATTGTTCTAGTCCATGGTTAAAAGATATACTATTACAGAAACACACCCTAGTGTAGTGCTTCAGCAGGCATTATGGATTTACAACTTCAGCACTTATGGGAGAACTAGACAGGAGCATACAAGGATATACTAATACATTGTTGCAAATGAACATAATAGTAGAACATAATAGTACTCAAACACTACAGAGTTGTTGCCTTTCCAAAAACCAACATACTGCTAATGCAGCATCAACTGATGCATATTTACAATGATGCACACAGATGTACCTGTATAACTCCAAAACATGCTCAAACAAGGACATCAGTGCACACAGGTTTAGCAGCAGAGCAGTGTACTGGAATGGATAACTACTCACTCCAAATGGAAGTAGACACACAACAGCAAGAAAGGTTGTACAACTGTGCAGCACACAGAGACATCCTGTAACCGAAGTCATTAAGGCTGTTCCAAAGAGCACCACACATCATGACATAAGTGCCCCTGGGCATTGAAGCTCTGGTGCAGAATTAGAGCAATATACACTGATGTCCTGCTATCAGAGGGCGACATACTCACCAGCACATCAGAGCACGTCCATGTCTATTGCCAGCAGTCCTCACAGAAATGCCTGTACAGCAACACACATGGGAACTGAAGTAAAGGGGCACACCTGGATTCAGTATTGTAGGAATGACTGCACACGTTCTTCTAGAGCAGCACACATAGATGCATGACAACAGCCAGACACAAATTATTACACAAACACACACAAATGTAATCCTACAGCAGGCCCTGTGGCTTCAGGACATCAGCATGCATAGACATGCTGGACACAGGAACAGACAAGAATGGACTAATACGTGAGTTTGTACTAGTGTGCATGAATTTGGCAGTAGAGCAGTATGTAGGCATCTTGTCCTAGAACATTACACAATGGTGTAATTCGCAGAAAACAAAGACAAAAACACCAACAAAACCAATGTACTGTGCATAGATAGGTGTGAATTTATGAGGAGGCACATGGGTGTTCTTGAGAAACTTTGAACATGTTGTAGTTAGAACAGCAATACGCGTGTTTTTAGGAGTATAGTACTGCACCAGGATGGAAAAGAACACAGTGTAAACAGAAGAAAAGGCATTACAGAAGCAAGAATGAGTGTGTTGCCGAAGCGCTATACACAAACATACTATAACAGAAGTGATCATAGCTTTACCAGAAAGAAGCCTGTGTGAGAATGGTATTACAGCCGTACTTGCAGGCATCAAAGTACAAGCTCAGAAGTAGAGCAATGCACGTGGGAGTCTAATGACAGGTCTCCATGTCTTCACTACACATCATGACTCACGGACATTCATGAACTGCAGTTCACACCAGTGGCTGCACACTAGTGCAGCTGCACACTTGGAAATGCAAGTAAAGGAGTGGACACCGATTTGATATTCCTGGAGTGATCATGCATGTTCTCCTAAGGCAGCACCAATGGATGTCCGAGTATAGCCAGACGGAGATGTACTATGACAGAACAGCACAAGACTACAATGTGACAGCAGGACAAATGAATGTAGGACATCAGTACCCAAGGAAGCATTAGACAGGAACACACAGGCATACACTAGTACATCACTGCACATGAATGTGCTGGTAGGCCACTGGATACACACCTATTTCTAAAACACTGGCATCCATCTTTTGAAAAAAAAAAAAAGGCCTATGCACTACTAGCACAGCAAAAACTACTGCAGTGTAAAGTCCTAGCAGAGATGTAATGTACACTGATGGCCTAGTACCAGAGTGTCCATGTATTTACTAGTACATTAGAATACATGGATGTCAATTTTCAGCAGTCCTGATATGGAAGTAGAGCAGTATACATGGAGATACTAGTAAAAGAACACAAGTGGGTTACGCATTAAAGAGTGATCTTGTAAGGAGGCACACATGGATTCCCAAATACAGCTATATCCTATAAAAAACTTGCTGATATAAGAACAAGCTGTATACTATTAAAGAAACACGCACAACTGTGATGCTATATCAGGATTCATGAATGTACCACATGGGCTTTCATGGAATACTAGGCAGGAACACACAAGGGAATCGCAGTATGTCACCAGTGCACATGAATCTCCTAGTAAGAGCACGGCACCCACACACCTATTAGTATACACAAATATGCCACCTTTGCAAAAACTGAAGCCTACTACTACGGCATAAGCTGATATGCATGTATGACAAAGCAGACAGATGAACTTGCACAACCCTAAACATACCTGAACTAGAAGAGCAGCGCACTGGGTTTAACCAGGGCAGTAAGAACAACTGTACTAGTGCACTGCACACATGTATTGGAATAGTGGTGATCATAGATGTATTAGAGAGCAGGGCATACGCACTTATTATAATAGCAGTGCCCCTGGACATTGAAGCTCTAGTGCAAGAGGAGAGTCACACTCACTGGTGTCCTAGCATCCATGTATCCATGTACTTAGTAGCCCATCAGAACACATGCATGTCCCCAAATAGCAGTCCCCACGGGAGTACCTGTGCACCGGCACACACAGATATAAGAGTAAACGATCTCATATGGATTCACTACTACAAGAGAGAACTCACATATTCTCATGAAGCAGCATCCATGGATGTGTGTCTACAACCATACACATATGTCCTATTACAGAACTGCACATGAAAGGAATTTTACAGCAGGAGCCATGGATGAGGGCATCAGCACACGTGGAAATATTGAACTGGAGCAAACAAGGCGATACTAGTACATCAGTGCAAGAGGATGTCCTGGTTGAGCTCCTCACACACATCTATTACTAAAGCACTACCCAGTGGCATCTTTGCAAAAACTGGTGTAGTGCCACTGCAACATAAATTGGTGTGTGTATAACAAAACAGATGGACATACTCAAATAGCTCTGAACATTCCTGAACTCGAACTGCAGGAAATAAGACTTCAGGAGGACAAACGCACCGGGATGCAAAAATGCACAGTCCAAATGGAAGTTGCCCTGGATGGCTCATCAGTAAGAACAGTTGGGACAGTTGGGCTACACACACCACACACTGGTGGAAGGTAACAGGCATGACCACAGATTTACCAGAAAGTAGCACACATGAGAATATTATTATAGTGGTGCGCCAGGACATCGAAGAACAGGTACAAAAGTAGAGCAACGCACATGGGTGCTCTCACTTCAGAGTGTCTATGTACTCCTAGCACAATAGACAACATGTGTATCTATGAGCAGTAGTCCACGCGGGTACACTGATGCAGCAGCACACACAGAAATACAAGTTAGGGAGTGCATATGAATGTAATATGAGAGCGGGGATCATGCATGTTCTAGTAAAATGGCACTCAAGAGTGTATGAGCACAGTCGTACATAGATGTACTATTACACAGACAGCGTGGAAATATAATAGGACAGCAGGACTCCAGATGTGGAGTATCAGCACGGGACAGCAGCACACGTGTGCCTTTCTTCACAGGCCTGGCCTAGAACAGCAGTGCATTTTGAGGAATAGAGCATTGCCCCATGGTGGACAGGTACACAGTGCAAATGGAAGTAGTACAGAAGCAAGAACAGCTGGACCGCTAGTGCACCCCACACAGATGTGCTGGAACAGCCGTGGTTACTAGAGAGCTGTGCACAAGAATACTATTACAGCAAGGCACACATGGACATGAAGTACTCGGGCAGAACAGAGCAGTGTGAACTGATGCATTGCTAGTGTAGATGTGTCCTTATAGTTACTAGTATACTGAATACATGGATGTCCATGAGCAGCAGTCCACGTGGGAGTACTAATACAGAAGTATATAGTGATATGCAACTAAAGAACGCATGGTCACACACACATTTCTCATAAAGCAGAACAGATGTGTGTTCCTCTGATAGCCATGCACAGAGGTACTATTACCAAAAAAGCACAGCAGTGTAATACTAGAGTTTGGCTCATGGAGATAGGACATCAGCATACATGGAAGACCTAGGCAGGAACACATAGGATATATTAGTACATTGCTGCAAACAAATATACCAGGTGGACCTACACACTCAGGCATCAAAACCTGAGGGCTAGGAATGTCACTCAGTGATGAGGGCTTGTCTAGCTTCTCCGGGCTCTTGGTCTTATCCCTGCTGCTACAAGAACAGAAGAGTGGGAAGTTGAATCCCTGAACAACAATTGCTGTTCTTTGAAAGATCGTAACTTAGTTACCTCACCGGCACATGAAGTTAGACCCGCAGAGCAGGGGTCCATACAGACCCCCAGGAACTCGACAAGATTCAGCTTTTCGGTTAATCATCGGGACCTGTGGATGCTCCTAACATAGCAGTCTCTGTTTTGGAAACCAACCAGATTGTTGGTTTCCAAGATTCCTCAAACCTCTTCCTTTGCCCTGTCTGCTTGCTGGGACCGGCTCAGGAGCTGCAGTACAGGATGGCTTTGGTCTGCCCGGTAAGCTGTCTGCTTTTCTAGCCAGCACCTTTCCTTATCCACGGAGGAGCAAGAATCTGCAAAGGCATCTAAGGAGCAACATCTCTCCAGAACACCGCAGGCCAACTAGAGAACCACACGGGGGGAATTTGTGCAATAGTGTTGAGTAAACCATGCTAAGGAGATGGGTGGAATAATTAGTCCTTTAATGAGATATTACCTCCCCAGAGTCCTTTCCCCTATGGAAGTAGCTTACAGATCCACAGCCAAGGTTCATGAAGCATATGCTTTTCAGAAAGCCTAATTTCTCCTCTCTCTCCTTCTATCTGCACCCCCAAACAGGCTTGCCCTAACACTGGGCTTCAATCTTTCACTAAAGCCTTCCACTCCCACCTCAAGGCCTCTTGTCTGTCATCTGATCTTTTTGTAGCTTAGAGCACAAGGCTGTCTGCTCCTTCTCTTTTTCTTTCTCGTCTCCAGGCAGCTGCTATTTAAAGCTTGCCAGCCCTGAGCTGTTTTCTTTTGAACTCTAGTACAAACATCCTTTAAGCTTTGGTTTGAGTCCATTCTTAAAAATTATTTTATTAATGAAACTAATTACACTATGAGGGCACCTTGTTTTCCCTGGTATCATCATGTCTGGTTCTAATTGCTAAGACACAACCCAGGCAAACAGCCCACCCTAGAGTACCCTGGAGCAAAGGCAGGCAATCCTAAATACCTCACTACTGAATGAAAGCTATTTTCCCTCCCCAGCCCCCTCGAGGTAAGCAAGACCAAGGAAGCTTCGTCTGCAACCCAGACTCATGTTTCTATGCTTGTTTTGTTTTTTCTCATTTACCCCACTGCCATCACCCCCATTTCACCCCAGCACCCTTGGCTGTCCTTTTAGTCCTCATGTAGCAGAAGCATCTTGAAATCATGGCAGGACCAGAGGGCCATCTGAAGCTCTCCATTTCATCTCCATTCCGTTGATTTCCTCTGTGAAGTCGGAAGTATCATACGACCACACCATTACAGTAATAGCCACTTATCCTGCAAGGTGAAGAAGAAAAGGAGGAGAGGTGTGAGAAACCCAGACAAGGTGGGGGAGGGGGACCAGCTGATTCTTGATCTTAAAGTCTCAAGACCTTAAAGGTCCTGAAGGTCTTTACATGGGATCTGAGTGTGAAAGATAGCTTCCCAATTGCAGCAGGTAGCAACAACTACCCTTTGAAATTGTTGCATAGATAGAATTGTGGAGGTTCGTGGGAGGACCTCAGAGTTGAAGCTCACACTGTTGGGTCCACGTCCCAGATGGGGACTGACGATTGCCATGTGGGCTGCTTCCTTAATGATGGCTTTGCAGCAACATGGAACTGAGCTGACTCAATAGAAAGGTTTGAGATGCCTTTGGGGAAGGGTTAACTATGACTAAGAAGGTGAAGACTGTTTGTGGAGGCAGCTCAGTGCCCAGCACTTGCTTGACTTGAGCAATGACCCAAGTTCTATCTTATCACCACAAAACTTAGGAAAGGAAAGGGAAAAACAGGGGGGAAAAAACAAATGCCTAAAGAGAGACAGTTCCTTCCTCTTCCTATGGTTGTTTTCTCTAGGCATGACACCTCTAGCTTCAACAGCTATCTGGTAACTATGAGAAAAGTTGGCTTAATGACAAAATGTGGGGGCAGGGTGATGGGGAGAAAGTATGTATGTATGGGGGCAACATCGACCAAACTTTAGGGTATTGTAAAAGCCATATAGAAACCTCCTAACTTATAAGGAAGCTAAAAGATTTTATGAACTTTAAAGATTTGAATCAAGTTAGCCCTCATGTATGAACAATGACGCTCCTGGGAGCCATGTCTTTAAGCAAAGCTCCAGTGCTTGGAGTGATGTGAATTAGGAGGGGGCTGTAGGGCAGAATGGAAGGTCTGCAAAAGTGATGGGGGACGAGAAGGCAGCAGGATGAACACCTTGATGCTGTGTACATGTAGGAAGTTTTCAAACACTGTAAAGAGGGTCTGGAGAGAGGACTCCAAACACTGTCCCTGCAAAGGACCTGAGTTCAGTTCATGCAGCATCCATATCAGGTAGTTCCCAGCTCAGTGTAACTCTAGCTCCAGGGGAATCCAGCACTTCTTCTGGACTCCTCAAACCACTGGACTCCCTTGGATACAAACCTGCAAGAAGATACTGGGATAATTTGAATGACAATGGATCCCATTTTTTGAATGCTTGGTCTCCAGTTGGTGGAACTATTAGAGAAGAATTGGAAGGCGTGGCCTTGTTGGAGGAGATATGTCACAAAGAGTAGACTATGAGGTTCCAAAAGACCTGGGCTGCTCCTAATCTCTCTCTCTCTCTCCCTCTCCCTCTCCCTCTCCCTCTCGCTCTCCCTCTCCCTCTCCCTCTCCCTCTCCCTCTCCCTCTCCCTCTCCCTCTCCCTCTCCCTCTCCCTCTCCCTCTCCCTCTCCCTCTCCCTCTCCCTCTCCCTCTCAGTTTTGTCTTAAGATGTGACCTTTGAGGTGCAGCCCCAGTACCATGCCTGCTGCCATGCTCCCTACCAGAATGGCGATGAACTCTGATATTCTAAAAGAATAAGCTCCACATAAACATTTTATTTTATAGGTTTCCATGGTCACAGTGTCTTATTGTGCCACTAGAAAAATAGCTAAGAGTGATATTTACATAGGATTAAAGATAAAAACAAAAATTAGGAAAGAATTTTAAGACATTTTAGGATTGAATGAAAATGAATATGCAACATACCCAAACTTCTGGACACAATGAAGATGGTTCTAAAAGGCAAGTTCATAGTGCTGAATGCCTGCACAAAAAGTCTGGAGAGATCTCATATTGGTAGCATAACAGCACACATGAAAGCTCTAGGAAAAAAACAAAAAGGAGTAAATCACACCGAAAAGGAGTAAATGGCAAGAAATAATCAAACTCGGGGCTGAAGTCAATAAAGTAGAAATGAACAAACAAACACAATAAAAAGGATCAATGAAACAAAAGAGTTGATTCATTGACAAAAATCAGTCAGATTAAGAAACTGACAGCTAAATGAAAGGAGCAGAGAGAGAGAATCCAAATTAACAAATTAGAAATGAAAAAGGGGACATAACAACAGACACTGGGGCAATCCGGAGAATCACAAGGAAATACTTTTAAGAACAAGTACTCTGCCAGAGTAGAAAATCTAGACAAAATGAATCATTGTCATGATATATGTCACTTACCAAAGTTAAATCAAGGTCAGATAAACAATGTAAACAGATCTATAACTCACAGTAAAATAGAAGCAGTAGTTAAAAGTCTGTCACCCCCAACACACACACACACACACACACACAGAGCCAAGGTCCAGATGATTTTAGTGCAGAATTCTACCACTTTCAAAGAAGAGTTAATGCCACTACTCCTTAAATTATTCTACAAATAGAAACAAAAGGAACATTGCCCAGTTCGTTTATGAGGCCACAGTTACTCTGACATATCGCTACATAAAGACCCAACAGAGAAAAAAATTACAGATCAATTTCCTTCATGAACTATAGATACAAAAATTCTCAATGAAATACTTTGCAAACCCTGTTCAAGAACACATCAAAGACATTATCTAGCATGATCAAATAGGCTTCATCCAAGTGATGCAGGGATGGTTCAACATATGTAAATAAACAAAAGTATTCTACCATATAAACTGACTAAAAGACAAAAAACACATGATCATCTCAGTAGATGCAGAAAAGGCCTTTGGCCAAATCCAACACCCCTTCCTGATAAAAAGTTCTAGAGAGACATGTCTCAGCATACTAAAGACAGCTAACAGCAAACCCATAACCAACATCAATCTAAGTGGAGTTCATAGAAATGCCATTAAAATCAGGAATAAGACAGGTTTTTCAGTCTATCTATTCCTATTCAATATAGTACTTGAAATCTTAGCTAGTTCCATAAGACAACTGAAGGAGAATCCAGGGATACAAATATAGAAGAAAGAAGTGAAAATATCTTTGTTTGCATATGATAGTATACATAAGTGTTTGCATATGATATGATAGCATACATATGATACTGTTTGCATATGATAGTGTACATGACTGTTTGCATATGATATCATAGTATACATGAGTGACTCTTTGCTTGCATATGATATGATAATATGAATAAGTTGCTCCACCAGAAAATTCCTACACCTGGTGAATACTTTAAGCCATGTAGCTGGATACACAACTAATGCACAAAAATCAATAGTCTTCCTATACAAATGACAGACCAAGAAAGAAATTAGAGAAACCACAACTTTTAAAACAGCCTCAAATAGTATAAAACACCTTGGGGCAATCCTAACCAAGCAAGTGAAAGACCTGGATGATTAAAAACCTTAAGATATTGGATAACGAAATTGAAGATATCAGAAAATAGAAAGATCTCCCAGGCTTATGCATTGGTAGGATTCATATAGCTAAAATGTCCATCCTACCAAAAGCAATTACAGACTCAAAGCAATCCCTATCAAAATTCCAACACATAAGGATAGTTTTCAGCTTCATAAGGAAACACACACACACACACACACACACACACACACACACACACAGAGTTAAAAATACTCTTGAATGATAAAAGAATTGCTGGAGGTATCATCAGCCCCAATTTCAAATTGTACTATGGAGTTACAGTATTTTTTTTTTTAAAAAGCATGGTATCTGCACAAAAACAGGTAAGTTGGTGAATAGAATAAAATTGAAGACTCAGAAATAAGTTCACACACCTACAGACACCCAATTTTTGACAAATAAGCCAAAAATACATACTAGAAAAAAAAAGATACCATTTTCAACAAATGGGGCTGGTCAAACTTCAAAATATAGAAGAATGCAAAGAGACAGATACTTATCACACACACACACACACACACACACACACACACACACCAAAAAAAAGAAAAAAAGAAAAACAACTTCAACTCTAAATGGATCAGATACCTCAATGTAAGGCCAGATAAACTGAATATTATAGAAGAGAAAGTGGGCAACAGCCTTGAACCTGTCGGCACAGGAAAAGACTTTCTGAACAGATCACTGTTAGCACAGACACTAAAACCAACAACTGAGAAATGGGAGCTCAGGAAACTGAAAAGGTTCAACAAGGCAAAGGACACTGTCATTCAGACAAAGTGGCAGAGTGAAAAACTATATATAAAGAGTGAAAAATATATAGAGTATATATGTAGTATATATAGTATATATATATATACACACACACAGAGTGAAATATATATGTAGTATATATGTTATATATATATATATATATATATATATATACTAGATATCAAGACAATAAATAATTTTAAAAACTGGGATACATATCTAAAGAGAATTCTCAAAAGAGGAGACTAGAAAAGTTGAGAAATGCTAAAAGAAACGTTCAACATCCTTGCTTATGAGGGATATGTAAATCAAAACTACTCTGAGATTTTTATCTTGTCTTGCATACATCTCCATAGCTAGGACTAATAAAACAAGTGACAGCTCCTGCTGGCAAGGATGTGGACTAAGGGGAGCACTCACCCATTTCTGGTGGGAGAGCAAACTTGTACAGTCACTATGGAAATCAGTGTGGCAGGTCCTCAGGAAGATGAAAATAGGTGCACCTCAAGATCCAGCTCTACCATTCTTGGGTAAATACCCAAAGGACACATCATCTTACAATAGAGACACCTGTACAACCATGTTAATTAGTGCCAGAAATTGGAAGCAATCTAGATATCCATCAATGAATGGACAGATAAAGAAAATATGGTTTCTTTATACAATGGAATATTACTCAGTCATTAAAAATTAATATTGTGAAATTCACAGGTAAATGGATAGAACTAGAAAAGCTTATCCTGAGTAAGATAACCTAGATACAGAAAGACAAATTATGGTATGCATTCACTTATATGTGGATGCTAGCCCTAAAGTCCAAGATAAGCAGGCTACAGTCCATATAACTACAGAGGTTAGGTATAGCATAAGGGACTAGGGGGAAAGAATGGCTCTCCCTAGAAAGGGGAAATAGGATAGTGATGGGGACAAACATGGAGACCTGGAACAGGTGTCTCAAACAGAGATGGGGGGAAGAGAGGGAATAGGGGAGGGATAGAGTGATGAATTGCATATGCTTGGCTCAGGGAGTGGCACTATTAGAAGGTGTGGCCTTGTTGGAGTAGGTGTGTCACTGTGGGTGTGGGCTTTAAGACCCTCATCCTAGCTGCCTGGAAGTTAGTATTCGGCTAGCAGCCTTCAGATGAAGATGTAGAACTCTCATCTCCTCCTGCACCATGCCTGTCTGGATGCTGCCATGTTCCCACCTTGATGATAACGGACTGAATCTCTGAACTTGTAAGCCAGCCCCAATTAAATGTTGTCCTTAGAAGAGTTGCCTCGATCATGGTGTCTGTTCACAGCAGTAAAACCCTAACTAAGACAGATGGCTAAAATTAAGAGCCGTTTGAACCCAACTTTAGTAGAAACTTCTAAATTAAATCATCAAAAATTTTGTGAGAGACCCAGAGACCCAAGTGGACATCTCTCATCACCAAATGGTCAGTACTGGGGGCAGGTTCCATCTAATTGAGTACTTGGCCAAAGGGGTTCCATGGTAACCTCTCAACAACACAGGCTATTGCAACACTATAGATTTCTCGCCACAAGCTGACGGCAAAGCCCGATTGCAGACAGTAACACCCACACAATTTACTGGACATAGAGAAGTCGATCTGGTAAGGGCCCACCTATATGTGGTTTCTTGTGCCTTTTCTCTGTCTCTTCTCCAGTTTGTTCTTCCAGTCCTATTCCGATTCGTTCGTTTTTGTTTTGCCTGAGTTTGTTTTATTATTCTTTCGTTACCTGCTTGTTTTCTAAGGGGAGACAGAAAGGTTGTGGATCCAGGCAGGAGGAACTGGGAGGAGTTAGAGTGGACAAGCTGTAATCGGAATATACGTGTGCTTTAAGAATAGCCTGCTTTCAGTTAAATAAATAAAAATTCAGGTCATCAGACTTGACAGAAAGTGCCCTTTACCCTCTGAGGGAGCCATCTTGTTGACACTGCTGAATATTTTTAAGTTAACGTGAACAAAACAGCCCTGAGTACCACGGTCCCCACCTTCTTCTTGGATTCTTTATGAAAGAGTCAGTTTGTTTCTCTTTTTATGCCAATTGTTTTTTGCCAATTGAGCTTTTTGTTACTAAGAGCAGAGGTTCGCCCGCATCCTAATTTGCTGTGACCCTTTAATACAGTTCCTCATGTTATGGTGACTCCCCCCCCATAAAATTATTTTCGTTGCTGCTTCATAACTGTAATTTTGCTATTGTTATAAATCGTAATGTAAATATCCGATATGCAGGACATCTGACCCTCTGAGGGTTGAGACACGCCCCCCACCCCCCACCCCTCCCCCGTGTTGGGAAGCACTGATTAACGGCGTTCTAAATGATACAATAGTTATTTCTTAAGGTTCACGGTCGTCTGTTTTCCATGTAGAATATACGGAATCACTCATTAATTTCCCATTAATTAAAGAATCTGATTACAGGGCAAACAAAACCAGTGTTGCAAAGATATTCCGCAGAGTACAGACTACTCTCGCGAGTGCTTTGCTTACCCCTAGGGGAAGTGGAGGAGGCATGCAAATGTGCCTCCGCATGAATATTCATAAGCTCACGCGCCCCTGTGGACAGGTGGGCGTTGACAGAGCAGAGTATAGTTTTCCCATGAGAGTCAATAATACATCGACATCTGATTTCTCATTCTGTTTCTTGATTGTGGGTGCAAGGTGCCTCAAACTCTAACTGCTGCGAGTCCTCGCTGCGATGGACTATATAGCCCTGAACTGTATTTCAAACTAAAATGAAGTTGAAGACATCTTTCAAAGCCACAAAGATAACTTGAATAAAGTAAGAATATATAAGACAAAAAAAGAGGAAAAGTGAACTGAAGGGGGTTTCTCTGTATAGCTCTGGCTGTTCTGGAACTCACTGTGTAGGCCAGGCTGGACTCGAACTTAGAGATCCACCAGCCTCTGTCTCCCGAGTGCTGGGATTAAAGGCGTGCGCCACCACCGTCAGACTTTTAAGTCTAGTTTATGAGCGTGAATATTTTGCTCGCTGAGTGTAACACATGAATGCAATACCTGCCGAAGCCAGAAGAGAGCATCAGATCTTCTGGAACTGAAGTTACAAATGCCTGTGAGGCATACCCTGTGGGTACCGGGAACTGAACCAAGATCCTCTGGAAGAGGAGCCAGGGCTCTTAACTGCTGAGTCGTTGGCTGTCTTCAGACAGTTTGGGCAGGGTTTTGTTTTTTGGGGGGTGGGTGGGGCGGGGGGTATGTAAAGCCAGGAAAAGGTGCCTTGGGATAAGAATGGATATCTAACCTAGAAGCAAGATACTTCCTGCTGATGAAGGCAGACAATCCCTTTTGATGCCTGAGTATGTTTGGCCCAGAGAGAGGCACTATTAAGAGGTGTGGCCTTGTTGGAGTAGGTGTGGTCTTAGAGGAAGCGTGTCACTGTGGGGGTAGCTTTAAGACCCTCTTCCTAGCTGCCTGGGAGACAGTCTCCTTCTGCTGCCTTGGATGAAGATGTAGAATTCTCAGGTTCTTCTTCAGCACCATGTGTGCCTGCAGGATGTTATGCTTCCTGCTATGAAAATAATGGACTAAACCTCGGAAACTGTAAGCTAGCCCCGATTAAATGTTTGCTTTTATAAAAGTTGCCTTCGTCATGGTGTCTCTTCATAGCAATGGAAACTCTTAACAAACACAACGCCTGAATCTTATGTGATGGAGACCCTTGAAGGGGAACTTTTTGTCCGTTCCCTTGGAGACCCCCACTATGTACTTTAGCATAAGCACGACACCCTTGTTTGATTTGCTACCATGGTTAGGATTAAACACATCTCTCAGAAGCCTCCCATTATTTTGGGAGGAGGTTTTGGTTTAAGCTTCTAGGGAATTACATTCTGTGAATTGTTTTTCCAAACTGCAAACATAATCTTGTGTGAAAATTATGAACGGAAAATAGTTAGCAGCTTCTTCTTGGGATAATCTTAATGAATGCGCCGAGGAAGCATAATTGATAATTCATTCACAGCCGAGACCTGTAAACCTTTCTCCTCTGGTTGGTTGTACTGTTATAGTTACCTCAGGACTTGTCAGAATTTTTCCTCCTAAGTCCAAGTGGTGTTATGTTAGAGAAGCCAGTGATAGTTACACAAAATAATGTTCTCTTAGTTGTTCAAATAAAGCTCTCAAAATACTTTTTTGTTTATTTGTTTTTGGTTTGTTTGTTTGTTTGATTTTGTTTTTTCTGAGACAAGGTTTCTCTGTGTAGCCCTGGCTGTCCTGGAACTCACTCTGTAGACCAGGCTGGCCTCGAACTCAGAAATCTGCCTGCCTCTGCCTCCCAAGTGCCAGGATTAAAGGTATGTACCACCACTGCCTGGCACTCAAAATCTTTTATTTTTTTTAAAAAAAGGAGTTGATTTCAGTAGTTAAATGAGGGTGGGGGAGGTGGGCCAGCAGGTAAGGTGACCTAGGGAACTGTCCATTCCCTTGGAGAACCCCACCACTTACCATACCATTGGCTTTACAGTGCCAATTCCAATGACCTGAGTTCAGTCTCTAGGCATATGTACAATGAGGAGAATCAATACTGCAAGTTGCCCCCTTACCTCCTCTGGTGCCCTGTGGAATACACACAGGCAAATAAAAGAAGCAATAAAAAAATTCTGAAGACGACATATGTGGCTGGAGAGATGGCTCAGTGGTTAAGAACAGCTCTCTGGTGGCAACTGACAACTGTCCCCAGTCCCAGGGGATCCAAAGTCCCTCCTCGTGTACTCCTTGCACAGGGGACACAGACTCACATCCAGGCAAAAGAGCCATACCCGTAAAGTAAAAATGAAGGAGAAAAATTAAAAGATGAGCACGCAGGGGTGGAAAGGCAAGGTCAGGAAGACAGCACACAGTGGGTTGCGAGTTTCTAGCACGCCACATATAACAGGAAGCACGCATGGAAATGTCTAAGAGCCTCCTGGTCATCTAGACCTAACTAACACTGTAACCAGCTTGGGTCATTCCCAGGATCCAGTGTCCTGGGGGAAAGGCTAGCTACCTAACCAGGTTTTGTTTTTGGTTGTTTGGATTTTTGGTTTGTTTGTTGTTTTGGTTGGTTGGTTGGTTGGTTGGTTGGTTGGTTGGTTGGTTGGTTGGTTGGTGTTATGATACAGTAGCAATGTCTCATTCTAGAAAAATGTCACTTCTGCTTCATCGGCTACCGGGAGTATCGTGTCTCAGAAGTCTAATAAAACCGCAATCCCTAGGTTTCTGAGAAAGCTTTGCTTTCGTAATACAGACCCATTCTTTTCTGTTTCCCTTCTTGAAAGTGGGCTGTGTTGACCAGGGCCGTGGTTAGCAGCCATGTTGGGACTAAATTCATGAAGCGTCCCGGGGAGTCTCAGGGTCACTGTGCTGGTCCCCACTGCCTGCTTCTAGATGTGTGCGTGCACGTGTGTGTGTGTGTGTGTGTGTGTGTGTGTGTGTGTGTATGTGTGTGTGTGATATAAGAGAAAATTAAACCACTGTACATGCTTTTTTTTTTAATGCTCCCATAAGGAATTATTTAAAAAAAATACTCCCATAAGGACTTATTTTTCATTCTTATGCTTTATTTCTTTATAGGTGTTCTCTTTGCCTGTGTCTGTACATCGCACTCAGGAGGTGCCCAGGGAGGCCAGAAGAGGCTGCTGGCTGGCCATAACAGAGTTACAGATGCAAATATGGGTGCCAGGACTCGGGAAGGGGAGCCATTGCTCTTAACTAATGATCCACCTCTCCAACCTCCAACTCCCATCCTCTTTAAACTGGATATTGTTTGGTTTAGTTTTCTTATATCGGTTAATAACAATCTCTATTGTATAGACATAACTGACAAGCAAATTACCACCAATTTCCAGAGAAGACTTTTAGTTGTTGATCAGAAGTACAAGGCATTAAACAAGATCCCTTTTGGAGGTAAAAATGTAAAACCGAGATGATGATGATGATGATGATGATGATGATGATGATGACGACGACGTGTATGTGTATGTGTACATGTTAATGCCTATGTGTGCATGTATGTCTGCAGTCATGTGATATCCAGGGTTGATTGACATCAGGACTCTTCCTCAATTGCTGTGCACCTTTTGTTTTTTGGTACAAGGTTTTCCACGTGAATCTGGAGTTCACTCCTTTGGCTCTGCTGACTGGCCAGTAAGCTCCAGGGCTCCACCAGCCAGCCTCCTACATGAATGCTGGGAACCTCATGCTTGCATGACAAGCTGACTGAGACATTTTCCCTAACTTTATCTGGAAAGATTATATATATATATATATAGCTGGAAGATACAAGCAGAAGCCTCCACAGTGCCCATTTTGGGGAAGGAGGCTTTTGGCCATAGTCCGTGGCTGTTGACCTCCCGGGAGCCTAGTTGGAAGGAGTGAATGAATTCTCACCCCCTGCTTGGATTACTCCCTGTCCCTGTGAGCTGGGTCAGAATGCTCTGTGATGTTGGAGTCTTGCTGGTGTGAACTGAAAGGGGGCGTTTTGACGTTGCAAATTATACTGCACTGCCTAAGAGTCCTATTTAGTGTTATGAGCCTCTAATCCAAGTGAAGATTGACAGAGTACCCAGAGCAATCCACTGTACAGCACACACACACACACACACACACACACACACATGGGAAAACACATCTGAAGGTTGTTGTTCCTTTCTTCCTGTTCAGACGCATCCTCTTGCTGTGTACCCAGCTACCCAGTCTGCTGTAGACAACTGTTCGTGATCCCCTACCCCCACCCCACCATACTTTCCCGGATCTCCAAACTGGAGACTAATAGGCCTTAGGTATAAGAGAGTGCAGAAGCTAGGTGGAGAAATTCCTTTTTGGAAAGAAGGAGGGAGAGAAACATCCGTTATGTGTGGCTGACCACATCTTTAGCTCAGCCTTTCCCTGTTTGGTAAGATCCTAAGATTTTAACTGCACAGTCTCAAAGGAGAAGCCTGAAAACTACACTTCCCAGATGCCCTTGCAGCTTGGACCCGTCATGTGCTAGGAGTCTCACCAATCAGACACATTCAGTTATGACTGGTTTGTGAGTGAACTCTAGTGGAAGAGGCTTTCGGGGTTCCAGGTGCGAACCCACGAAGAGAAGTGACTTCTGCCAGCACAGGATGTGGGTCTGCCGTCAGGGGACTAGCAGACAAGCGGCCATCTCACTGGGGATACTCAATGATCGGCTCCTTGCCTGTCTGCAATGCCGCTGTTAGGGAAAGCATGGTCAGGGTCTGCAGGAATGTTTTCTTCCTATTGGAAGATGACGCCTTCCAAGCTTACCCTCCTTTACTAGTAATATGAGGTTTGAGCTGACGCAACTCATCATCAAGTTCGTTTGTTTAGTTTAAGTGGTCGTGGGGGGAGGGGATGTGTGGAAGGACGAAGGAGGATACTGAGTTCCCTGCTCTGTGGTGCTCTGCCTTCTTCCCTGAGACAGGGTCTCTCACTGACCCCGGACCTAGGTTGGCAGTCAGCAAACCCAGCAGTCCTCCAGCTCCTCCTCCCACAGTGATGAGGTTACAGGAGTGCCTACCACCATGCCTGGCTTTTTATGTGGCACTGTGGACAAAACTCGGGACTTCGTGCTGGTACCACAAGCATCCTTACCCACGGAGCCATCTCCCCCAGCCCTGTGATCGAATTCTTGAGAAACAGCCCCACCCCACCCCCAGCCAAGAGCCCAAAGGCGGCAAATAGGGGCGCAATAGCAGACAGGACACAGAAAAGATGTTTCTTACAGCTCTCGGTTTGGATAAGTTTTTGAATCAACAAGGTTTTAAAAGACAGTAGAACACCTTTTTAATGTTTCTCTGATGAAACGGGAGCGAGAGAATTTTTTTTTTTAAGATTTCAGATGCGATTTTTTTTTCCTAAACGAAGAAAGTCTGAACCATATGGCAACAAGTTTCAAAATCTGTTCATGTGCAAATGTCATGATAAAAATGGGGCTGGGGCGGGTGCCTGGACAGCCAGGCCCCATTCTTCGAAAACAGGAAATCTCCTGAATTCTTTTTTTTTTTTTTTTTTTTTGTCTGTTTTAAGGGGAAGCTGAGTGGATCTGGCCTGGTGAACTCCTCCTCCTCCTCTCAAAAACAAACAAACAAGCAAAAAAAACAAAGCAAAAAAAACCGTATTGCTTGCTACATATGCTGAAAGGAGGTTTAAGATGGAGTGACCCAGAAAACGTGCGTTTGGTTGGATTCCAGTTCCATCTACCATGTGACCTTGAGAAAGTCACCCGACCTCAGTGATCCTTTGTCTCCTCATGGGACCATTCTGAGGAGTATATCAAGACATGTGCTTGAAGGGGGTTTGGACTGAAGGTGAAGGAGTCCAGCCTCCATCTCCAGCCCAGCCCATGTGATGGCATTACTCACCATGACAAGTGTTTGCTAAGCACCCCTCAAAGGTGCCAGCCAGTGACTCCTCCTGCCTTAATCAGCGACCCCCAAAAGTCTATTGTCAAGGCGTTTTCTGACATACTATCTTTTCATCTGGAGTTGAAATAAGGAGGACAGGTTGCCCTTCAGACAGCGTGATTACGGAAGCTTTTTTATTGTGAATGGCAGCAGATTGGAGCCCTGAATCCAATCAGCGAAAAACTTAGCTGGAAAAAGCATGATCATTGTGAAGCTCTTTCTAGGTGGTGCTTCACAGAAACAGGTACAAACCAGAAGGTGCTGCTCGAAAATCATGAGTTTAGTTGCGGTTGAAAGATAACGAGAGTAGTTAAGTAAATCGCACAAAGGAACTCTTGTGGCCGGTCCAGTGGAGTCGATGTTTGCAGAAGGCAGTCTCTGCGGGGTTTGTTTTGCTCCTTGGAAGCCGCCCTTGTCATCGTCCCTTCAGCTGGAGGTTCCTTCCTTCCCCTCGAGAACCTGGAGCAGAGAGTCTACCAGCTTAAAGAAATATATTAGAAATAGTTAAACACACATACAAGTGATGGGGGGGGGGAATCTCATGGTAACAGTAAACCCAGTCCCAGCAGTCCAGTGGCATCCCAGAAAGGCAAATTCCCCCTGAACTCCCTAATCTTCTGACTTGGAAACTCCGGTGAGGAGCCCTGTGTTCTGCCTTCTCAAGAATTCTAGAAGATTCTAAACATGGTGTTAGAGAAGTACTCATGCTCCTGAGAAATAAAGTAACTTCTCCCACCATCTCTGAACTGGGGGGGGGGGGGGTCCTCATGCTCTGCCTGCCAAACTTGTCTTCTTCGACGCGTTTTAACTGTTTTTTGAAAGTTGGAGATTTTATTTATTATTTCAAATAGACCTGAGGAAGGAGACGTGGGAACTGCGTGATGCTACCCCACCCCCACCCCACCCCACCCTCGTTGTGCTACAACAGTCAAAGCTCATTTATGAATCACACACTGCAACTGAACCAGGAAATGAGAGCAGGGCGGGCGACGCGAGGAGTTCATCTGGGTTCATCCACCCAAATTCTAGATGTATTGTCATTTGCTTCCTGTGGCTTCTGCTCAAAATTTCACTGAGAATGAAGGGGGAAAAATAGTCACAGGATTTTAAAAAAACTTTATTCTCTCTCAGCAACTTTTACCCAAAGAGGTAAGAAACTAGCTCTTATTATTTTTAACCCAGACAAGAGTTTATTACTCTCCCCAAGTTTCCCTGGCAATTTAGTTGCCCTGCTTCCGGACTGGTCACTCATTTCTAATAAGGGAAGTAGTGCTATTCTTAGGCAAATGGTACCTACCCTGCAGCTCAGCCTTGTGCAGCCGATGCTAATGAGCCCTGGGCTGCGGAAGGATTCCCACACAAGCCAATTAGCTTTGCCTTCCTCCCTCAGAACCAAGACTGCAACCGCAAGACTGCCAGTCCTTAGATTTCTCCATCTCTCCTCCCAAGTGACCCCACAGCCATAAAAGAAAGGAGTCAGCTGAGGATGAGGGGGAACCTCATTCCATCCCACTACCTCAAAAGGTTGAGTTGAACATTTTAGCTCAACCTAAGGAAGAGAAAGCCAAGTAGAGAGGGAAGGGAGAGAAGAAATTGGGGTCCAGCAGACAGAGACGCTGTGGTGGTCTCAGTCGCCCTGCACGGAAGTTATGGGGGTCACTGGAGGGTTATCAGTTATGCTTGATTTGTGTTGCTTTCTATATGAAACTCCCTTGGGAACTGCTCTGGTTTCTTTTCTGTTGCTATGATAAACTATCCTGTCGCTATGATAAACTATCCTGAGTGTTATGGCTGATCTTGATTGTCGACTTGACCCACATGGGGAGAGGAGCCCTCAGTTGAAGACCTGCCTCCATCAGAATGACCTGGGGCATGTGGGGGAGGGTATTTTCTTGATTGCTAATTCATGTAGTGGGGCAACCCTGGGCAAATGGGCCTGGGCTGTGTGAGAAAAGTTGCTGAACATGAGCCTGGCAGCAAGCCAGTAAAGCGGGGCCCTCCTCCATGGTCTCTTCATCAATTCCTGACTCCAGCTTCCTGCCTTGTTTTCCCCAATGATTGACCTGTAAGTCAAATAAGCCCTCTCCTTCCTTCCCTTTTCCAAATTGCTTTTGGTCATGGTATTTCTCAAAATTACAAAAATCAAACTAGTATACTGGAGGGGGGGACCAACTTGGGGAGAGAAAAGGTCTATTTTAGCTCACAATCCCAGGTTACGGTTCATCATGGGAAAGAAGTCAAGGTAGGAATTCAGCTGGTCACATCACACCACAGTCAGAGCAGAGAGAAACAAGTGTTTGCTTGCTTGTGTTCAGCCTGATTTTATACTGTTCAGGAACTCCTTCCTAAGGGATGGTGGCACCCACAGTGGGCTGGGTCTTGCCACATCTAATAGCCTAATTAATAACAATCACTCATAGACAGGCCCAGAGGCCAACCCAATGCAGACAATCCCTCGCTGAGACTCTTTTGTGGGTAATTCTAGGTTGTATCAATTTGACAATTAAAGCTAACCATCACAGAAAATGTTCAAACATAGATTCTACTTAAGTGATTTAGGCAGACAATAAGAAGGGTCCCTTTAAAATGAAGACAAATGCTGGGCCTGGTGGTGCATGTCTGTAATCTCAGCTCCGTGAGAGGCTGATGGAAGAGATCACCAGTGTAGATCAGCACTGTCTGAACTGCAGAGCAAGACTCAAAAGGAAGGAAGGAAGGAAGGAAGGAAGGAAGGAAGGAAGGAAGGAAGGAAGGAAAGGGGAGGAGAGGGGAGGGGAAGGGAAGGGAGGGGAGAGGAGGGGAAAGGAGGGGAGGGGAGGGGAAGGAAGGGGAGAGGAGGGGAAGGGAGGGGAAGGGAGGGGAGGGGAAGGAAGGGGAGAGGAGGGGAAAGGAGGGGAGGGGAGGGGAAGGAAGGGGAGAGGAGGGGAAGGGAGGGGAGGAGAAGGAAGGGGAGGAGAGGGAAAAGGAGGGGAAGGGAGGGGAGGAGAAGGAAGGTGAGGAGAGGGGAAAGGAGGGGAGAGGAGAGGAAGAGAGGGGAAGGGAAGGGAGGGGAGGAGAAGGAAGGGGAGAGGGGAGGGGAGAGGAGAGGAGAGAAGAGAAGAGAACTGACGAGAAAAAAAGGAAAAAGGGGAGGGGCAAACCTCCTTACCTGTTTCCTTCCAGACAGCCTCTGGAAGTTCATCCCCAACCCCTTTGTTCATAACCACAAATAAAAAGAAAAGATAGCAGTGGCAGAGCTGTGACCAGGATCGACATTACAATGACCTCCTTCATTGACTCTCAGAACATTCCACGACCATGTCCAAGAGTATGCCTTAGGCCCTGGGCCTGACCTGAACCCTAATCCACGCTACAGAAACCACAGGATAGACGCTCCTTTATCTTCAGAATTCCATCAAAAGATTGGAGAAAAGGGACTGGGTAAAAGAAAGATGAACATCAACTTCAACGAGCCTGGCCATTCTTGCTGGCAAAGCTCTGGGGCCCGTCTGCTGTGATCCAGTAGTTACAGCCAGTACACATTCCCACACACCACTCTGAATTAAGTAAATATCTTTGCCATCAAAACATAGGAGATGCTCAGCTTCTAACTACAGCTCTGGGCGAGCTGGCAAGGGGACTTGGTGTTTTATGGCTGCGGTGAGCGAGGAGAGCATGTGTGGAGAGTTTTTAATTTTAAGCAGAGTCCTTCAGCCTCTGAAAGCTCCTGCAGCTAATTCTAGTGGTTCTCAGCAAGATTATTAAACTCCTCTCTGACACCGGGAAATATATGGATTTCTAATGGGCCAGTTCTCTCTGCACTCTTTCTCCTCGAATAAGATCATTATAAGACGGTTTCGGTTTTCACAATGGCATATTTTTCACTGGGGTGAAATGTCCAAAACAAGATAAACAGTAAACTGTTCTGCCCTCCATGAAGACTAAACTCACTATTACATTTGTTTTTCATATTTCTGGAAAATGTATCCAAGAGAATAAGACCAATGTGTGCAATAGCTAATTATTCAACTTGAGGTGGGATGAAATGGGATAATGGGCCTTTAAACTTGGGGAAAGAAAACAGCACATAAAAGGAGAGATCAAAAAGCAAGCAAGACCTGGCTAGAAAGAACATATCTCTATATACCTTTTGTAGTGTTGGAAGTTTTAAAGCAGCCACTTTCCATGAGTGCTCCCTCAATCTACCCCTTAATAATGCCACACGGAGACCTCTGTGAAGCTACCCTTTCATAATTCCAAAAAGCTTTGAATATTCTGCAGAATAGGGAACATTTGAGGCCCTTGAGAAAGGACTTGAACTTTTAAGGAGTTCATCGGTTGGCAGAGCCAAGTTCAGGGGCTAAAGCAACCGCAGCTGGGTACTGCTGTTAGCTTAGGAGGAGGAAGCACTGCAGGAGCCAGAGAGATGGCCCAGCAGAACAGAGCACTGACTTCTCTTCCAGAAGACCCGTAGGAGGCTCACAACCATCTGTAATTCCAGTTCCAGGGGACCCAACACCCTCTTCTGACCTACAAGAGCATCAGGAACACCAATAGTGCACAAGTATATAGGCAGGCAAAACACCTAAAATATAAATATATTTTTCTTTAATTTTTAAAGAAAATTGAGCACTGGAGATGGATAGGACAGTTGTACGTGTCCTTTTACGAATGAAGCTACGAGAGCAAATGCATTTTGATGCTTGTAGAGGTTCGTCTTTGAATATCCACTCCAGAAAAGCATTTGGCAAGAAAAACACATGGCCAGTTGAGGCTGAGAAGTCAGTTATGAGTTCACAGCACCCTCAGAGCAAGGAGTCCTTTGACAAAGAAGGAAGCCACGCCCCACCCAGAGCTTTGAGAACCATTGGCACTGATTTCCTCATTGGCTGATTTGATCTAGATTTTTCTTCTGAATAAAAGCTCCTGAAGGCTTTCTCTCTAGGAGTTTTATGCAACAACAAAAGAGCTTTTACTTTACATTTAACATCAAAAATCCCCACGGGTATGGGGAAAGTCAAACAGAAAGCATCCCTTCAAAAAGGTTAGTCTCAATCCTCCGTAAGGGCCCTCAAAGAGCTAACCACCATGGAAGAGGGAAGCTGGAGGGGCAGGGCTGTCTCTGAGCTCCGCAAATGACAGGCAGCATTGTCCATTTCCAGGAACAGGGCAAAGCAAGGCCCCCTTCTCCATCCTGCATTCCATGTGTTAAGGTAACTGGGTACCATTCCTGGGAAGAGGGCCTGAAGGGCCACAGTCCCCCAGGCAGATGGAACTCAGGCTATTGCTCCGATGCCATCAATGAAAAGTGGTGTGATTCCGTTTCTTCACCCTCAAAATGCAGGGTGGGGCTCTACTGAGTAGCAGAGCATCCTCTTAGCATGTTCACAGCCCTGGGGTTGTTTCCAGCATCAAATAAACAGTATCTAGAGTAACCGAGGCTCCCTCCCGACAGAAGGGGTCACAGGAGGTAACTTACTTATCCTGCTAGTTGGGTTACAGTGTATGGGTTTGAGCACATGCGTGAAGATCTCAGAGTGCACACACACCCTCCCCCCCCCCCCCCCCGAGCTGATTCACAGGCTGGTGTAAGCTCCCTGATGTGGGTGCTGAGAGCCAAACCTGGGTCTTTGCATGAGCACTTTGTACTCTTGACCACGGGGCCATCTCTCCAGCTCCACATTATTATTATTATTATTATTATTATTATTATTATTATTATTTGGCTTTTTGAGACAGGGTTTCTCTGTGTAGTCCTGGCTGTCCTGAAACTCACTCTGTAGACCAGGCTGGCCTGGAACTCAGAAATCCACCTGCCTCTGCCTCCCAAGTGCTGGGATTACAGGCGTGCGCCACCACGCCCGGCTTGCACATTATTATTTTTTAAGGAAGATAATATTGACTTTGCCCCATGGTTTCAAAGACTTCTGTTCATCATGAAAGGGCATGGCAGAGCAAAAGCAGTTTACCTCAGGGTGCCCAGGAAGTAAAAAGAACAGATGCCCCCACCCGGCCATTATTATTACCCTTTCCTTTTACTGGACATGTGTTAGGAATCAGTGATGGTCACCTATCACCGCACATTCGGCTGCCTTGCCTCCCATAAAATCCAATCTCACTTGTGTGCTATCTTTGTATCTGACCATTGCCACTTGGGTATTCTTATATACCAATAAGTCCGTTGTTTTCAGGTATACTCACTAATTTTTGAATATTGGAATTCAACTCGAGTTATTCAATCTTGGAATAAATAAAAAACGCAGCTTTGTATATAAAAAAGAGCACTCGCCTATGGGGGGTGGGTGGGAAAGGCATCTTTCTTCCTCTAGTGTATACCAAAAATTAACACATCCGTAAGCCCACAAGAATTTATTCAAATACTGTCTGTGGGCTCACCATCAAAATATCCCGGTAAGAAGTCAGGCGTGATGGCACACACCTATAATCCTAAGCACTGTCAGGGCTTAGGCAGGCCAATCTCCAGTTAGAGGCCAGAAAAGGCTACAAAAATTCTCATGAAGACCACAATCGCTGCTTCAAATGGGTATGACTACTAATAAAATTCCTAAACTGAACCTTGGAATTTAGGTTTTAATACTAAGAGAAAAACTATTGTATCAAAAAGAAAGATAGCCTGGAATAGTAGTTTGCTTAGCATACGTGGGTGTTGGCCTAGTGTAACAACCAAATGTCTTCATGTCATGGTTAATCCATATTGTCAACTTGACTGGAACTAGAATCACCTAAGGGGCACACCTCTGGGGGTGGGGATGACCTACCCTGAATGTGGCAAGAGCACCAACATTTATCTCTCTGTGACACTGGACACCACCTCACCTTCCTCAGTGAGATGAACTGTGTGTTCAGACTGTGAGCCACCATAAAGCCACCTTTTCTTAAGTTGCTTTTGGTCAGGTATTTTGCACAGTGATGGGAAAGGTAACGAATACATGTAATAACCACTTTGTGCTCCCCTGATTAACACCCCTGCCCTCTGAACTCTGTCTAACCGCCCCACCCCCATCTGAAGCTTGTTTGTTTCACCTGAGCATTTTGAACATCGTTAAAGTAGCTGCCATCCTCAGGATCCCAAGTAGGCTGGAGACTGCCCGGAGACTGACGCTGAGGTGGCTGGAGGCTTCTGTTCCCCGTGGCTTCTAGGAGGCCCAGCAGATCCTTTGCAGCTTCTTCCCAGCGGATGTGTCCCCTCAGCTGTTCCTTCAGGCCATCTCGGTCAGCCGCATGCAGGGACGGGGATTCATCTGTGCTCTTTTTCCCCATTAAGTGTCCTACGAACACAGAACAAACCCAGGATGCTACAAACCCAACAGGGGGAACGAAAGAAAGAGCCACCGAATGGAGACCTGTGCGGTGGGCCCGGCTTCCCAGTGAATGCAGAATATACAGTGCTGTTTTACTATGAAGAGTTGGTCTACACACAACACACGGACTTTACTACCTGTTCAAAGGATGTAGTAAACTGAATCAAATTCAGATCTGAGTGTGACTCAGGAGCCCTGGAGTTTGCTACGAACCTCTACTAACTAGTAGGGTGACCTCAGACAAGTGTTGTAGCACTGCAGGCTTCAGTGCTATCAACTCTGAAAGGAACAGGGCAGGGCAAATCGCATCTAAGAAAGCTTCCGAGTGTAAAGTCCTATCAATTCTGCGTGTCCAACTGAAAGGCAGAATCCCGGCGTCTCCCACCACCAATTTCAAGTTTCTGCTGAAAATAAAAGTCTTGATGTGTTTCTTTGTATGATTTTTTTTAATGTTGCCTTTCTCTTATCTGTAATACGACTGTACCAAAGGAATCTTTCATTTAACCTTTCTCTGAATTTTAGCTGAAATTGAATCTAGAAAACCGCCCCTAGAAGTGATGGTAGGTTAAGAGTGTAATGGAAAACCAGTTGAAAAACAAGTTCTGACTGATATTCAACAGCCACATCAATTCCGGGGTTTCTTTTGGATCTCTGAGAATCTCTCAATAGTTCTAAGCACATGTGTCTGTCTTATAAATTAATTAATTAGTTAACCCTGTGAAGGGGGCCGAAGTATGTCTAAGAAGTGAGTGGCCAACCCCAGTTCTGCATTCTTTCTTTTTTTTTTAACCGTGTGTGTGTGTGTGTGTGTGTGTGTGTGTGTGTATGTGCATGTGTGTGCATGTATGTGTGTGCATGTATGTGTGATCATGTGTGTGTGCATGTGTATGTGTGTGGGTGGAGTGCATGTATATGTATATGCATGTGTGTATACATGTGTATGCATGTGTGTGTGTGTGTGTGTGTGTGTGTGTGTGCATGTGTATGGCATCATATATGTCATCAGAGGTCAGAGAGTAATCTGTAGGAGTTGGTTTTCTTCTACAATGCAGTTCCAAGATTTGAACTTAGCTTATACAGCTTGGTGGAAAGCGCAGACCCCAAGTCTACATATTTTTGGTTTATTTATTTTTGAGACTGGGTCTTACCACATAGTCCCAGATAGCCTCAAACCCACTGAGATCTGCCTCCCTATGCCTACTGGGGTCTGCGATTAAAGGGGAGTGCCGCCATACCCAGCCAGGTCCCAGTTCTGAACACACGTTATTTCTCTGCTCCTAGTTGTGCTGACACAGAGTTTTCTACTATTAATAAGTCTTTGGTGCTTTTGAGTTAAAGTGTACAGAAAAACAAAAGTCTCGTGGCTCCAGCCCTGGCTGGCATTGGACACAGTCAAGGAAACATTGCAGGAATAAAACTTGAGTGATCGTCTACAGCTTGAAATGGAGAGAGACCCTGGGCAGCGGCACTGCCCACCCTCCTTATGACTGGCTTGTGAGCTGCAACTGGCAGTTTGCAGAGTGCATGAGTGTGAAATCTTCCATTTGATTGACACCAGAGTACAGTGGTGAAAGGAGACGTGTAACCTCCTAGACATAAGCGGAGGTTCTATAACTATAACAAGGTATAAGTCCAGTTTCTAATACGTTATACTGTTTTAGAGTGTCTTGTAAATTAAAGTAGCAGAGCATCACCCTGGGATCTGGAAACAAAAATATGATTTACAAATAGCTAATATTCTAAAGAGGAGCAAAGGACCTTCTATCAGGGTACCGGAGAGCATGTGACTTGAAAGGATTTAATTCTGTTTATATTAGGCAGTCTTCAAATGAGATTTTGAATGAGCAAGGATCACATATAAGTGTACCACAATATCATGTAGCTTGAAAAATTAATTGTTACTTTTCCAGTGAGATTTTGAGTGAGCATGTCATTCAAGTCTCACTTAGAAGGGACTTCACAGGGACACCGACCCAAATGAAGGATTAGAGTCTTACGCTGTTTCTGACACCTACTGGGTCAACCTAGTGTCCAGCTGTCCACTATATTGTCATGCCTTTGGCCCTCACAGCGATTATATTGCACAGCTTCCCAGGAAAGCTGATGTGTCATCAGCTTTAGTTACATGGAGGAAATTGAATCGAGATGACTAGAAGGCCGCACTGGAACCCTGATGCTCACAGTAATTACCTCAGTCACTCTTGGAATCTCTGATTCCCTGTCATCTAGTTAGTGTGTTGAAATGGGCAAGGATTCATCACCAATAAAGCAGTGGGGCGGTGGAGATGTGTTTAATGGCAATCTTCCTCTTGCCATGCTGGACTACATTTGTGCACTCTGCTCTAACGGCAAGATAGATCCGCTGCGCATCTTATTATGGATGTCACGCAGCTCCTGGTGACGTTAGACTGAAGGCCAGTACTTGCCTGCTGGCAGCGTGCTGTTCAACTGCCCTCTTCTCGGCACACACGCCCGTTATTACGGGAAGTGCGCCATCTATGACATCCCAGGGAAACACACATTCCCTGGGTCCTCTTTCATGTTTGAGTTCGCTAGAGTCAACCAAATGACCATCTCCATGGCAACATGGACAGGATACCCACTTCCACTTCATCTCCTATCATCATCTGTCACACATACTATTAAAATAATGGACATCTCAATATAGAGAAAGGACAGGCATTTACAAAATAATAAGCTTTTCTCTTAATGAAAAATTAAAAGAAGCTTTTTGTGCCTTTAAATTGTGTGACGTTCCACTAAAGGGCAGGTTTGAAATGTAAATTAATTTCTTCAGAGTGGAAGCTAGAAAACTATCCTAATTTGAGAAAATACCCATGAAGATATACAGTATTGTGTACTTCCAAGAAATAGTATTTACAGGGCAGAGGAGATAGCCCGGTGGTTAAACCACTTGGCAATGCAAGTGTGAGGACCGGCGTCCAAATCTTTAGAGCCCATGGAAAGGATGAGCAGGCCTGGTGGTCTGCCAATAACTTCTGCTTCAGGAGGCGTAAGCAAGCTGGCTGGCTGAACTAGCCACACCTATGAGCTCTGGATCCAATTGAGAGACCCTGCCTCAGTGGATAAACAGAAGGATCATCAAGGATGATTCTAGGCACCCCACTCCCCTCTACACACATGCAAACAGGAACACACACCCCAATGCATATCACACACACACACACACACACACACACACACACACGGAAATGGAAGGCAAAGGAAAGTCTTTGTAGGCACACGCTGTAAATTTCCGTCTTTGATGTAGCCCTGCAATGACTACTGATCTGCTATGCGTCCTGAGGTGTCACCCAATTCAGCTTTCCAAGTCCCGCTCCACATCAAAGTGAGAGCCGACTAGAGTGTTCCAGGGAAGCACAGAGAACAGTTGCTAGTTTTTGTGTTAACATCTATTTTCATGACACACACAAAACATTCCTGTGAACACGGAGCCCCACAGGAGAAGTGGGGCCAGTTTTCAGGCTACAGAGTCATTCTCCATTGCTTCCCTGAGCTGGGGAAAGTGACTCTGGGAGAGCTGTATCAACAGTCTTCTTGTGAGCAACAGCAGAGGCTTAGCCCTAGGGTGTAGCTAAGCCAAGAGGGGTGGCAAACACCTGTGGTCCCAGCACCATAAATACTGTGTCAGGAGGATCACAAATTCAAAGCTAGCCTGGGCTACATCATCAGACCCTGTCTCCAAAAAGCCAGGTGACATAAGCCATAGAGCATTTGCTAGTATGGGCTCACTCCTGGCATCACCAAAATTTAAACAAAACAGAGTAAAACTGTGTGCTGTGTGCCTTTGGGAACTGGAGAGAATGGGGATTCTTTTAGGATATTTTGAATTAAATTAAATCTAAGTAAGCAAATTAAATTTAAATACAAGTAAATCTCTCCTCATCCACCCTGGATGATACACTTCTTTCAATAGCACCTACCCAAAATACACTTGTTATTGTTGGGTTTTTTTTCTCTTCTTTTCTTCTTTTTTTTTTTTTTTCAAACACAAGTGCAAGGTCTGAGTGACCTGCATAGCAAGTTGGAGGACAGGCTGGGCACCTCAGGAGTGGGGCCTGGGACTGCATCTCAGTATAGAGGGCCTGCTAGTACAGCCCTATATTACATATAAGTAATATACGTACAAGCCCTATATTACACACACACACACACACACACACACACACACACACACACGAGAGAGAGAGAGAGAGAGAGAGAGAGAGAGAGAGAGAGTTAATAGTATTAGACTAAGAAGAGTACTTTAGAGACTAAATTTTGACGTGATGTTTGTAGTACCACTATGGAGGTGATTAAGGGGAGTACCCTAAATATCCCAGGACACGTGTGTCCCCTAACTACGATGTGTCGGCTTCAGCTTGGCTTGGACCACAGGTGTGACACTATGTTCCTACCCCACCTCTGTTGTGATTTTAGTCTTCAAGGGTCGACAGACGGGTCAAGAGCCCTTCTTGTGTAAGGACCGAGAGGAGAGAGAAATGATGGAGTTCGGAGTATCAGGTCTTCCTCCCTGCCCACTGACTGCTGGCTGACTCAGACAGCAGCCTTTTAAGCTAGGCTCTGAGAATGCCTTTATAAAAATGACCAGCTCTAACTCTGGGTTCTTCAGCACCTTTTCTCTGCTTCTCCTGTGCCAACATGCCTTCTAGTCTCTATCCTGTCTCCTAGAATCCTGGTGTCCCTCAGAGGCCACAAGTTCTTTCATCCCTGGGACTTTTAGCTAGACCTCCCAAAACTATAGGATGGCAAGCCGCTGCCTTTGGCCTCTCTGGTAAAACTCAACACGGAAGTCCAGAGGCAGAGTTTCCAGCCTCATTCCTTCCCCTAGAATCTGAGACTTGGTGGAGTAATGTCCTTTCTAACACACTGTTTTCTGCTTCTAAATATCTGACTAAGGACACACACACACACACACACACACACACACACACCTTCAAGCTCTTTAGGGAAAGCACTAGTTTCCCGGGGACTATGAGATAGTTACAATTGACTGCAGTGGCAAACGATCAGGAGACCTTGGACTCTGCATTTCTTGATAGCTGTGCTTGCCTAGAGGTGACGCTGGTAGCTTCAACACTGAGTTCCAGGCGTGTTGGGAGGACAGACGAGTGCCAAGCTGTTGCCTGCTACTGGTCTCCCAGTTTCAAGAAAGCTCTAAGCCTGTGTTCTTCAAAGCCCAGCCTCAGCCCCACTCCTCACCTTCTACCCACCGGTGCAACAGACCTCTCCATCCAGGCTGGAACCAAGAAGCCCAGGAGCCTCTGCCCAGAAAACAGGACTTGTTGGCAGGAGTCAGAAAGAAGAGAGGATTGAGGGTGATGTGGATCTCAGAGATGGGCTTGGGCAGCAGGGGCCAGGTAAACTTAGAGAGCAGGCATGATCCCTGACATCTGCCAAGGCCAGGAGTGAGGGTCAGCGGAGGTGGCATGAAGGCCAGGGAAAGAGCATTGCTGAGTATTTGAACGCAAGGGGAGAGAGCTACACCCAGGTCCCCACACCCTGTGGTCCTGCTCAGTGCACCACTACAGTTTGGATTCCAGCCCACAAGGGTCCGGTCCATCAGGCTAGACCGGATCCGAGGTGTCCGAGGGGACCTATTTCCCCAAATAGGTTGTTTGGGAGCAGACCCAAGCCAGATAGGGGGAGCGGCTAGACGAACAATAGGAGGCAGTGGGCAGGCAGGTGCAGAGGAAGGTGAACTGCACCAGAGGGGTTTGGGATGCCCCAGATCCCCTGCTGAAGAGGGGTGATCACAGGGGCTAAGCGAGAGGGAAGGGATCTAGAGATCAGTCTGCCATCAGCAAGGGATCTATCAGGTTCCCCAAACCAAGAGAAGGTGGGATGGAGTTTGGGGGAGATCCGGGTGAGTGTTTCAGTAGAAAGAAAGGAGCCAAGCCAAACTCCCAAGCAAAATGCTGAGAGGAGGAGAGACGGGGCTCCCTCTCTCCAGTTAGACCCTCCGAGGAGAAGAGCCCAGGGATCTCACAATCTGGACACTTACCCACAGCCCAGTGACTGCCGCGCGGATACATCTTGGCCAGGACGGTGCCTCCACCTGCGCCAGTCGACACCGGGGCAGCTGGCCCCCGGGGCGCCTGGCAGAGGACCAGAGCCAACAGCAAGAGCGAGAGCTCGGAGCCGCGCATGGTCCTGGAGGGAAGCCCTCAAAGCTTCCTGGGCTGAGAGTGCCTTGTCCCGACGGAGCAGCGACAGGAGGACGGTTCTAAGGAGCTCTGCCTCTGCCGCTTCGCTTCGAGCGCCACTGCTGCAGACTCCACGCGGCCCCGGACTTTATATAAAGGAAGCCTGCGCGGGAGGGGCCGGGGGTTCTTCCACCCGGGACCTGAGCGCTCTGACGTCTGCCTACAGCGAGCCGTGCTCCCAGATGCCTGGCCGGGAAACCATCCATCTACAGAGAGTGATGAAAGGCTGAGTGTACGTTGACCTATCTCCCTTTCTCTCCAAGTCCCATCGGACTAATTTCTACCATCTTAGACGTCTTCTCTCCAACCAGATATCATGAACTCCCGCTTTGCCCCTGGCAATCCCCAGCAGCAGCAGCAGCAGCAGCAGCAGCAGCAGCAGCAGCAGCAGCAGCAGCAGCAGCAGCAGCAGCAGCAGCAGCAGCCTCACTTGCTCTGCCAGATGCAGGATAACACAGGAGGATGCCTCTGCGCTCTGCGCTCTGCGTACAGAGCTAAAGCTACTTGGATTAAACACTGGCCCCTCTGGCGGATTTGACTGCTTCCAAGAAACAGAAAGGGGGGAAAAACACTCTCCTGCGAATTCCCCTCTTCAGCAATTAACTCTGTGTCCCGTAGCTACTTCACACATGCACGGCTTCTGTAGAACTCTCCACTTTCCTCTGCCCCTTCTGTTCTCACTTCTGAAAACTGGTCACCCTCCCCGGGCGCAATTCCATCAATGTTAAGGGGGACACGCACCGTACCAATGTGACAATAAATAGAAGCTTGTAGGATGCTGTTGCCTACGGTTTGGCTGCTATAATAGGTGAGGCCTCTTTCTCATCAAGGGCTGGGGAAACTGCCTCACTGTTTGAGGCTCGATTGTTCCCTGTGAACATCATGTTGATACCAGTCTCTGGTCTGAGTTCCTGGCAGGATACCACATTTGTGCCTTTCTTGAGTGATCACACACAACACATTGCATGGCAGTTTTCTTGGACTCAAAATGTATTTTTGTGCATGTGTCTGGCTCTAGGGAGAAAAATGCTGATTTTTTTTTTAAAGATTGTTTTTAGTAGCAAAAGAAATACAGTAATACTATCCTGAGGGAGTGATCCAAGGGAGAATTGAAAGGAAGAAGGGGTGGGGTGGTAGATACACACAAACACACACACACACACACACACACACACACGCACACACGCACACACGCACAAACACACACGCACACAGGTGCACACACAGGCACACATGCATACACAAATGCACACACAGAGGGGGGGAGAGGAAGAGGGAAAAATCTATAGTGGATAGTGGGACTTCACCTCTTCAAGGCTCCCAGCCTCTGTAGCCCATCCCTAGGCTGTCTGTGGGCCAGCATTTGGCTGGGAGCACACATAGGCTGACTTCCTCTCAAGCACGGTGCTTGTTGGGGGCCTGGCCTTACTTCTCTGTGAATCTGTAGAGCTCGGATCACAGACTGCTAGGTACGCTTGTGAGTGAACGTGTCCAAGAGATGGTCAGGTCTCATGCCTTCTAAACCTGCAGAGGCGCGTAAACCCTTTCCTCTCCAGATTAAACGCTAGAGGAAGGTCCTTCATTTGAGAACCTTGCTTGTGTTTTGAATGCTTGTTCCAATGACACTATGTTCAAGACTGTGTAGCCATTAAGAGGAGCTGAGGCCTGGGTGGCTTTTGAAGGTCAGGCCTGATACTAACTGGGTGCACCCTGTTTCTTCTTCCTCACAGTCCTCCTCATTCTCGCCACTGTGAACTTCAACATGCCTTGCCCTCTATGCTGGACAGAGAGCATCTGAAAACAGGAGCCCTGGGAAGCCTTTTCTCCTGAGGCTGTTTCTGTTAGCATGTTGGTCACCTCGCCACAAAATTCAGGGCACCCATTATGGAGAATGTCTCCTTTCTCTTAGACAAAATCCATGACAGCAACAGCCTGAAGGAGGAAAGATTTGATTGGCTCAGGGTTTCACAGATTTCTGCCCATCATGGTAGGGAAAGCGGCTCATCCTACCTTAGTGGAGCAGGGAGTGGAGAGAAGTGGGATCCTGGCATTTAACTGACTTTTTACACACAAACACACACACACACACACACACACACACACACATTCTTTCTAGCACTGTCCTCTAAGCACGCTCAAAAGTGCAGACGGTGAAGATTAACTATCCTATCCTATGGAAGAAAAAGGTCAACTGAACTAAAACTATTCAGTGCTACCAATGACTCCCGCGTGCAGACACTAGCTCATAATCCCATTGCAGATAGGTAGCAAGTATTGATCACTGAACCATACATGAGGAGCACTGTCCCTGTCCACATGGCCTGGGTTGCAGTGACCAATGGGGGGGGGCGGAGCAAATGCGCCCACTTTTCTTTTATATGGGCTGAGGTGTGACTGGGTTCTTTTGCTCCTTTCTCTGTGGTCAGTCAGGCTAGACAGAGGAACAAGAGAGGCTGCAGCTAAGTCTTGATAGTTATGCACCAGTCCTGATTGCATCACGACAGAGGGGCGGGCAGATGAGATCTGATAGGCAGTTAAGAACCTCGGTGTTTAGGATGCCTAAGGTACTTGGAGAGCGTTACAAAAACAAAAACAAAAAACAAAAAAACAAAAAACAAAAAAAAAGTTATTCTTTTTTTTTTTTTTTTTTTTTTGTCATTTGGAAAACTTTATTCTATAAATTACAACTGAATCCGACAGAGCTGGTCAGCAGGAGACTGTCCTGGAGAGACAGAGTGGAGTCCTCGCCTACATCCTCTCCACTCCACAGCTCCTGTCCCCTGGGGGTTCTCCTGTTACCACCGTGGGCAGCACCCCTTATGTTTAGGGCTGCTGTTGGCCACGTGAGGGCACTTTCTATCCCATCTTCCCTCCATCCAGCGATATTCCATTTGATATTGGTTTGTTTGTTTGGATGGTGCTGAAATGGTTCATGGGAGAAAATTACAGATCACCGTACTTATCAAACCAATGAAGAATATCCTTTATTTTGGTCAGTGGCTGAGAGTGGGCAAGCTCCTCTGAAAGACTCTTGGTACTAAAGTCCAAGGGGTACCACAGTTTTTAAAGGCAAAACCCACGATGACGTCAGTGTTAGAAGAGGGGTTGAATAACCTTTTGACATTTGTTTTGGAAGAACATTAATAATTTTGGTCACAATGAAACAACCTATTTTCATTTATGTCTTTATCAGATATTTTAGTTTATATAAACATTATTTATTTCAGTTAATACATCTGGACCATGGTCAGGGTCATGAAGAGTTCCAAGTCTGCTGTGAAGGCAGACGTGACTGTGGAGAGTTGAGAAATGTCTAAACATGCCCCCAAGGCATGTTGCCTTGGGCCTGGGATTCCATGACTTTTGGCATGGTAAGTCTCAGACATTTCTTCTCTGTGGTTATTGTTTTCTCTTATGAAGTAAGTTCAAGTCTGAGGGAGCTTTTTACTGGGACAGCATGGGGTCAGGACAAAATAGCATCACCTTAATCACTTCAGTACTAGGAGTTGAAACTAGAGTCTTGCCTGTGCTAGTCAAATGCTCTATCACTGAAATATATCTCACTTTCCTTTTAAGAAAATTTCCAAGACAGGCTGGCCTCGAATGCGTGTTCCTCCTTCTTCCACCTCATGCACAGCTGAGACCGAAAACACGAGCCACCAGGCCTGGTACCCAACCTCTCAAGCTTTAGCTATTTCCACAGGTGCACTGTGCAAGAAGCAGCATGGCCTTCAATAGCTCTCTTTGCTTCAGCAAAGCCGGGGTGACTCTGCCAGCTTCGTGTGAGCCCCGTGGACGTGGATCTTGACTGTGGTTTGGCTTAGGTGGCTGCGGAGTGTCCTTCGGTTGGAATCGTGAGTCTGGAAAGAGACGCATCTCATGGCAGGGCAGACGTAGAACCAGCAGGGGCTACTGAAGACCGCACACTGACGCTTCTACCCTGTGTCACTGGGAGTCACGTGCAAGCCATTTCGTACCTCAGTCAAGTATGGGGACGTATAGGCTACTCATCGTGCAGAGAGGTCATAGATGGGGACTAATGCTTCATTATATGGCAGTGCAGAGAAAGAAACACAGAGTGACCACACCGCAGGATAAGCCGGCTAGTGGACGTGTTTACTCACCCTGGGGCTTGCATCGCTTTAGGGGACACCTAGCATTACTGTTGGGGACATTTAGCATCTCTATGGGAGATGGCTAGGACCACAAGCCTGTACTATACGCTGCTACTCCCTAAAGCATGCAACATATGTGTCTTTTTGCACTTGATCTTAGTCAAAAGGCCGAGAAGTGATTATATGTCTTTTTGGATACATAAGATTTCAGGTCAGCTTACGCCTTCTAAAGTTCTGCTCCAAGAAAGCGTGGCTAGATGGGCGTGATTGGGAGGGAGAATCCTCCAAACGTTTAGAAGATATCATCTAAGTGGGCCCATTTGTGGGCTGGGAAGAAATACCCATTTATGCTAGCTCAACAAAGTAGAATGTGATATGTTGTAAGACCACAGGGGCACATGGGGAAACCAACAGAGATGATGTCATTCACCTGGGTATCAGAATGTGACTACGGTAGGTCATGGCCTCGCACACACATGCCCTGTGAAGGGCTTCCTCCTCGGTATGACTAATCCACTCTCCTCTCACTGAGCTCTGTGCCCGCCATACGTCCCCCTTCTTATGTAAGGTCAGTCTTCTTCCCACAGTAGCCACCCCAGCTCCTTCTATCAAGAGGGCAGCTGTCATATCACCTTAACATCTGCCTCGGCTGCAAACTGCCTGTTTGTCAGATCCTAAACTCCCAGTCTCCAGCAGACGCATGCTCAGTCTGCATTGTTGAAGAGAAGTCTCAGACATCTCTTCTCCATGGATATTGTTTTCTTCTATGAAATTCCAGTATGGGTGAGATTTTTACTGTAAAGCAGGCCCTATTTATGATAACTGCCTACTTTAATTCATGAACCAGGACATAAGAAACTGTTAAGAATGTCTAATCGGTTGAACAATTTGCATCCTTGCAGAGAGTCAGTGTGTCTTGGACCAATTCCACAAAACAGTGCATTCTAGTTAGCCTTCCCGTTGGTGTTTGGGGTAGCTATATATTTACAGCGGACTTCTTCAAACAGAAAATAACTGGTGTGTTGGTGCCACTGCCTGTAGAAGACACCAGAATGGAAGTCTCCATGTATCTGTACCAGTGCCTGCAGAAGATGTCAGGCTGCGAATCTCTGCAGAAGTTTAAGAAGCTAGTTAGATTTTTTGGAGGTGGGTGGGGGCAGGAATTGTTTGTTTGTTGTTTTTCCCCCTTTATATTTAAAATAGATTTTTTTAGTACAATATATCCTGATAATAACTTCCCCTCTGCCAGTTCCCCCAGATCTTCCTCAGCTCCCCACCCATACAAATTCATACCCTTTCATTCTCTTATTAGAAAACAAATTAAAAAAAACTTAATAGTAATTAAACAAGATAAAAAAAACAGAATAGGGCAAACAGGAAAAAAGAGCCAAAGAAAAAACACACACACAAAAAAAAACACATACGGATGCAGAGATACATATACAGAGATCCCATAAAAAGAGAAAGAAAGGGGAAAAAATTTCCAAAAGTATTGTTGAGTTTATTTTATGAATGTCATCTACTGCTGGGCATGAGACCTGCCCTTAAGTGTGTTGTGACCAGTGATCACTGGAGATCCCTTCTGGGTTAGGGATAGGAGCATGTGTCTACTTCCCCTCTCCATGTTGGAACCCGAAGGAGCTAGTTCTACTAAATCAAAGCAGCCTACTAAGGAGAATGACTTTAAGCCCAATCTCACCCAAAATCCCATTCATTTTTGCCATTTAGGAGCTATGGCATTACCTCAGGCCCTTCAACTGAGCTGTAGTTTCAGGGTCTTTATCTGTAAACGAGCTGTAATACCTCCCTCTCTGCCGTGTCAGGAGACCCAGCTGAGAGCCCGTGTACCTACTGACAAGACAGCTGCTTAGTTTTTATAATCAAGAGTGCAACATCCTCTCCGGGGCAAGCTGATTTCTGCATTAGCTCGGCCTTCAAGATGGAGTCGTTTCCTTCTTCAGTATCTATCCCAATGTCAAATGTTATGCGGGCTCCGGAGAAGGTGACTCCACTAGAAACAATTGCCTTTGGTGTGTGTTATAAATATAAGGGGCTGTTGTGGCTATCTGTAGACATGCTTATGTAATCTTGAAGCTATCCTGAGGCCAGGCTCTTCATTCCACTTCACAAATGAGGAAACTGAGGCTCAGAAAGGCTAAATAACTTGTCCATTACCTAGATAGCAACCAGCAGAGCCAAGAGCCAGCCTCGGCTCCGTCTGCTCCTCAGACTCTTGAGTGTTAGAGATCTGGCAGAAACAGGCTCCTTTGCAGCTTGTTGTGGGGTTTGGCAAATTTCACCACCCAGAAGACATAAAAAGGAATTATGAAAGATAATTTTAGAAATGACATGGGGGTAAATTTTAGAAGCTGTTGGGAAATTTTGCCACAAACCCCTCTGTTTTGCTTATTTTGCACTGTTCTAAACACACAATGCACACACATTGCCTACCTCTCTCTCTCTCTCTCTGTGTGTGTGTGTGTGTGTGTGTGTGTGTGTGTGTGTGTGTGTGACCTCCCAACTTGTATGCAGTAGTAGGTGGAAGTGGTGGGAAGAGAAAATTTGCTTTTTAGAGAATAACAGACTCATAGTTCTGGCAACAATAAGGATGGCCAGAGTCCCAAAATGTAGTCCAAAGGGGGAAAATACGTTTCCGGGCTTCATCGACTTCAAAATCTTACCACACTATCCTCTTGGGTTCTGGGCAGGCTTCATACATTCACTAATTAACTTCCTCGGTCTTCTGAATTACCAGACAGATTGGAGTAGGGGGATTACCTGGAGCCAAGCTTACCGTCTGCCTAAGCCAGGTTTTCTCAGCCTTGGCGTTGTGTGTGAGGAGAGCCGGATGGCTCTTTGTGGTGGGAGTTGTCCTGTGTATTGTAGGATTTGAGCAGCAGCCCGGCCTCTACTCGCTGAATGCCAACAGCCCCCACAGTTGTAATCATGCAAAGGTCTTCAAGGATGGTGCAGTGGCCCTCAGTTGGAGCCTGTTACTCAGAAACTACTCATCCTCAGTGGTGACTCCGCCCCCACTGAGTGCTCCTGGTGTCCATAACTGGACTTGTCCAGGACTAGATAGAGGATGCGATTTCTCGCAGTTGGACAAACCTGAATTGAGAAACGTGAATCTTTGAGTGGATCATCTAGAGTCCTCTATGTCTCTTCACATTCCTCTGGTATATAGGCATATCCTGCCCTTCCCTTCCATCCTTGTGGCAGGGTCTTAAGTACTTACAAACATGTTGTACACCTCAGACTCTTCTCTGGATATACACACCTTACCCCATCAACAGCTCCTCACTGAAATGATGGCTCTTCTCGTCCCCCTCCATCTGTGCTGAACACCTTTCCAGTGTGGCTTCTTTTATCCTTTAGAGTGGTGAAGATGACAGACAGGAGATTTGGAACTCAAATGACAACAAGCTCCTGATCCCTTCATTCATTTCCAGAGGGAAGTGATCAGTGACCTATGTTCGGATCTGGTGAACAAGAAAATGCCTTTCCAGAACCTTCCATGTTTACTTATGTCAGCAAACCTCTGGTCAAGAGACCCAAACCTGGGAATAGAAGGGTCATTGTGTATCCTGGGTCAACCCTGCCTGGAAGGCTGAGAAGCCACAGAGGTAATGAGCACACCTCAGCCAACAAAGATAATCATTATTGAGGTGACCTTGAGGTTAAGTGGGGTAGGAGATACTTTGAAGAGCACGGTGGTTCCATGCTAGGAGTGAGCAACTCTGCTCCTTTTTTTTTTTTTCTAGGACCCCGTCTGCAGACAAGGCTCTGAAACCACTTCACAGAGCCTCTGTTAAGAGAGCTGACCACACAACCACAAAACACGATTATCCCTTCCGTCTCATCCTCCCCATGGCCAGCTTCTCCAGCGATCGTCTCTCAACTGAGGCCAAGCTAAGTTGCAAAGCAAGTTTTATAGCAAGTTCCCAATGACAAAATTATTCAGAAAAAATCTCTGAAATGCTATTAGTTGAATCTGATTTGACTTATTAAATCAAGAGACATCTATCCATCTCCCTTGCCCTCCTTCTTGATGGCGCCTTGCACTTGAAGGCACCCAGGAGTTCAGACCAGTATATTGTATTATAGCAGAAATGAGGGTATCTGGAAGGGCCAAGAATATGCAAGCCCTTCATGCAGGGCCCCTGGGGAGGTTCCAAAGGCTCGGAGTCCAGCTGCTAAGGCCTCATCATGTTGTGGGAACAGGCTTTCTCCCAGCCTGCTTGCCATGGTGGGGCAGTGAGTCAGGCCAATGCAAACAACCTATTAGAAAGCAGCTTAAAACAAGCCCTAGCCCACACAATATGGTAATAGCTTCACAGTCCTTCCCATCAACGCTGGAATTTTGACTTATACGTGTGCATGTGTAGAGCTGTAGGCATGACCATGAGTATGTATATGTGCATGGAGGCCAGAGTCTTGGGTATCATTACTCAGACATGATATACCTCCCCCCTTTTGAGGCAGGGTCTCTTACGAGCCAGCAACTCCCCAAGTAGGGTAGGGTGGCTGTTCAGTTGGCTTCATGACTCCTTCTGTCACCTCTTTCCCCAAGTATGCACCAGCATGCCTGTCATTTTTCCCCAAGGGACCTGGGAATCAAACTCAGATCCTCATGCTTATATCATAAGCATTTTACCAATACAGCTATCTCCTTGACCCCAACATTGGAATTTTAACTCAAGTTCAAACTAGTGTTGGACCTCTTGAGGTTCATAGTAATGTGACCTACTTCAGTTGTCATCTGAGACAAAGCAGGGACGCCTGTAAAGTACCCAGAGCATTGCTTAGGAATAGGGAGGTTTAATGAACTCTGTGAAACTTGGAGTAAGCCACTTTCAGATGACAAATATCATTTATGGTAAATTAGTAATTGCTTTGATGCCTCATTTAATAATGAGGGATATAGTCCCTTTCTTAGACAAGACTCATAAGTTGTAAGTCTATGTTAATGATAGGACCACTGATGTTAGAGTCTTCTATTAGTGAAATCCACTTCTCTTCAGTACTAAACTTACACATGCAAGATCTAGAAGATCACTACTAGGTCTAGTTTCAAGCAGTATCTTTCTTAATTATTCCAGGTTCCTAAGAGAATCAATAGTAGTGGGTAGAGAGATGTCTCAGTGATGGAGCACCGTCTGCTCTCCCAGAGAATCTGGGTTCAATTCTCAGCAGGAACATGGCAACTAACAACCGTGTGTACCTCCATAGCCAGGGAATCCAGTGCCCTCTCCTGGCCTCTGCATGCACTGTGGGCATACACATGGTGTACAGACATGCATACAAAGAAAATGTCCACATAAATAAAATAAATATTTTATTATTGGAGAGAACCAATTGGGCATGTTTATTTTCTGTCTCTCTGTACATATCTTTAGTCATCATCCCTCTAGCTATGATCGATTTGTTTATCTATTTGAAGGAAGGTTTATTTTAAGGAACTGACCCAAGTGATTTTTGAAAATTTGACAAGTATGCTGACTAGTCCTTTGTCAACTTAACACAACTCGACCCAAATGACCTCAGTCATTTGGGAAGAGAAAAATCTCAACTGAGAAAAATGCCCCCATCAAATTGGCCTGTAGGCAAGCCTGTAGGGCAATTCTTTGATCAGTGGTGGATGTGAAAAGGCCTACTTCACTGTGGGTGGTGCCGCTGCTCAGTAGGTGGTACTAGGGCATTTAAGAAAGCAGACTAAGCAAGCTATGTGGGAGAGGACAGCAAACAGGACTTCTTCATGGCCTTTACTTTCAGTTCCTGACTCCACGTTGCCAACTTGATTTCCTGCCATGCCTTTCTCCATGGTGGATTGGTACCTAGAAGTGTAAGCTGAAACAAACCTTTCCCTCCCAAAGATTTGGTCATGGTGCTCTATCTCAGCTATAGAAACCCTAACCAAGACAACAGATCCACCAAAGTGTGCAGCAGCAGTAGAGACTAGGGAAGAGTTGGTTTCTGATTCAAACACAATACCAGGCTTCCAAAAGTATTCTTGTTCAGACATGCTGGTCTTTTGTTTATTCAGTCTTCCAATGATCAGATATGGAAAGAGGAGGGAGACATCTGGAGTCACGATGTGTGAGGTGCGCCTAGGTGTAGATAGCTAGGCTTAAACTTGTTAAGTAGGTGTTCTGTTCTTTGATTGCCCAACCTGAGTCCAAACCAAGTGTGGCAGCTATAAGGTCTCCAAGTCCCAGCCAAGTGTGGAGACTTGGGGGATCCTGGTAAATAGTAGCTCTGAGTCTCAGCCAAATGTGATAGGCATGGGTTCTTGACCGAAAGGTGTCCTATAGAATGGCAAGGATTCCTAAAGGAATATAAATCAGGAGATATAGGCAGGACTGACACTACATATTCTCCAAGGGTAAACTCCCAGAGGATATTACAGTTCTAAACATCTATGCACCAAACACAAAGGCACCCAAATTAAAAATGGAAACACCACTACAGCTAAAATCACATATTAACTCGAGCAATGATAGTAGGTGTCACCAATATACAAGTCATACAGACACAAACGAAATGGAGAAATTCTGAAGTTAAATGATGCTGTAAATCAAATAGGCATAAAAGAATCTACAGAAAATTACACCAAATCTAAGCAATATATTTTTATTCTCAGGAGCCATGGAAGTTTCTCCAAAACTGACCACATATTAGGGCACAAAGAAGAATGCAACAGATTAAAAAAAAAAATGAGACTGGAGCGATGGCTCAGCAGTTAAAAGAAATGGCTGCTCTTCCAGGTCCTGAGTTCAGTTCCCAGCAACCACATGGTGGCTCACAACCATCTGTAATGGAATCTGATACCTTCTTCTGGTGTGTCTGAAGACAGCTACAGTGTACTCATATACATAAAATAAACAAATCTTTAAAAAAATTTGAGATAACATCCTGCATCCTATCTCACAACCATAAATTTAACTGGATATCAACAAATAATAGAAATAATAGAAATGAAAAAAAGTATAGAAACTCAATGGAAGCTGAGCAATTCACAACTGAATGAAAATTGGGTCAAGAAGGAAATTTTAAACTTTTTGGGTGGGTTTTTTGTTTGTTTGTTTGTTTTGTTTGTTTTTTTTGGGTTTGGTTTTTTTGAGACAGGATTTCTCTGTATAGTACTGCCTGTCCTGGAACTCACTCTGTAGACCAGGCTGGCCTCAAACTCAGAAATCTGCCTGCCTCTGCCTCCCAGAGTGCTGGGATTACAGGCGTGCACCACCACTGCCTGGCTTAAACTTTTAAAAATCATATGAAAGTTAAAACAAATCTAAGGGATACAGTGAAAGCAGTTCAAAGAGGCAAATTCATAGCACAAAATGCCTATACATACACTTACAAAACAAAAACCTGGTGAAATCAGAGAGCAACAATTTAAAGATATGTTTGAAAGTTCTTAAAAAAAAAAAAAGTACCCAAAAAGGCGTAGATAAGAAAGAATAACCAAAATTAGGGCTGAAATCAGTTAAGTAGTAACAAACCAAAACCAAACAAACAAAAGAATCAATGAAATGAAGAGGTCACTCTTTGAGAAAATCAACAAGGTTGATAAGCTTTTAGCAAAATTAACCAAAAGGCAGAAAGAGAAGATGCAATGTAATACAATTGCCATGAGAAGGGAGACATTATAACAGACACTGAGGAAAGCCAGAGACTCATAAGGACATACTTCCTTTAAAATCTCTATTTCACCAAACGAGAAACCCAAAAGAAATGGATTGATTTCTTGGCATATATAGCTGACCAAGGTTAAATCAAGATGAAATGAACAACTTAAGAAGAGCCATAAGCCCTAGTGAAAAAGAAGCAGTAATAAAATCTCCTAACCCAAGAACGTCCAGCATGTCCAAATGGATTCACTGCAGAATTCTACTAGACTTTCAAAGAAGAGTTAACCCCACACTTCTCAGACTATTTCCCAAAATAGAAACTGGAGGAATGTTCTTCAATTCTTTTCACAAAACCATAATTACCCTGATGTCCCGAGCCGCAGGAGAGTCAACAGGGTCCCCAGAACACCTCAGAGAAGGCAAGGGGCAAGAGACAGGAGAGACAGACAGCAAGACAGTATTCTGATCAAGCTGATAAATTTTATTTTTTACACAAGGCAATTTAAAGGGAAGCAAGCAAGGTGTAGGGAGGGGTGAAGGGGAAAAGTCACTGTATTCAGGGAACAATCTCAGGGGCCTAGCATCATTTCTCAGGAACAGCTTCTCAGAATTGTCTCTCAGAATCTCAGGGAAAACCTGGCTGATATAGGAACTTGGCAGGAGAAATTGATCATGAGGAGGTGAAGTGGAAAGGAGTTGCTATGGTAACCTAACCACAGGTGAGCTTCATTTGTTCTAGCCTACTCAGGTGAGCTCTGCCATCTAGCTTACTTGCCTAATCTTTAAGCTGTACTTTTCCTTTTAAAAGCAGGCTAAAAGAAGCAGGCTAGAAATGACTGAAAGGAGAGGGCTTTGAGATCTATGTGAGAATGGTTCCTGGCACCCTGATAACAAACTACACAAAGACCCATCAACAACTACAAGCCAAAATCCCCTATGAACATAGATGTAAAAATTTTTCAATAAAATACTTGCAAACTAAATTTAAGAACATATCAAAGATTACCCCATGATCAAGTAGGCTTCATACAAATATTCAGAGATGGCTCAACATATATACCAATAAATATGATCTATTACATAAATAGACTGAAAGTCAAAACCCTTATGACCTTCTCATTAAATGCAAAAAAAAAAAAAAAAGACAAAATCCAACATCCACAATAAACACCCCAAAGTGTTTAGGGATACAAGAGGCATACCTCAACATAATAAAGGCAGTTTACAGTAAACCAAATCAACATGATCCTAAACAGAGAAACCCAAACTATCTCCAATAAAATTAGAAACAAGACAAGGATGTGCATTCTCTCCATTCCTATTGAATGCTCTTGAAGTACTTGACATCATAGCTAGAGCAATAAGACAACTGAATAAGATAAGGGGAAACAAATAGGAAGGGAAGAAGTCAAAGTACTTTTATTTTCAGATTATACGATTTTGTACATAGAAGACTCCAATGACTCCACCAGGAAACTTGTACAGTTGATAAACACCTTCAGTAAAATAACAAGATACAAAATTAACACATAGAAATCAGTAATCTTCCTATATACAAAATGACAAATGTATTAAGAAAGAAACCATGAAAACAGTGCTGTCCACAATAGTATTTTTAAAATAAAATATCTTGGGATAAGTCTAATCAAGCAAGTGATTGACTTTTAAATGTTAAAGATGTTAAAGAAAGAAATTGAAGAAAACACCAGATTATGGAATGATCTCCCATGCTCATAAATTGGTAGGAATAATGTGAAAATGGCCATCCTATCAAAGGCAAACTCCAAGCTCCATATTCAATGTAATCCCCATCAAAATTCCAATACAATTCTTATCAAAAAATTGGGAGGAAACCCCAATCTTCAGTTTCACATAGAAACGCAAACAAACCAACAGCAGCAAAAGCAGGCTAGCTAAAAGAATACTGAATAATAAAAGAACTGCTGGAGGTATCACCATCCGAGATTTCAAGTTATACTGCAGAGCTATATAATAAAACAGCATGGAATCAGTATAAGAAAAGGTATGTTGGTCAATGAATGCACATAAGTCCACACACCAATGGATACCTGAATTTTTACATGGAAGCCAGAAATGAATGCTGGAAAAAAGACAGCATCTTCAACAAATGGTGCTGGTCAAGTTGCATGCGTGCATTTAGAAGAATGCCAATAGATCCAAAGTTATCACCTTGCACCAAACTCAACTCCAAATGGGTCAAAGACCTCAACATAAGACCAGATACTCTGAACCCCCACAGAGGACAAAGTAGGGAATAGACTTGAACTAAGTGGCACAGGAAAGGACTTTCTGAACAGAACCCTAATTACTAACAAATGGGACCCCATAAAGCTAAAAAGCTTTTGTACAGCTTCAGTCATCATCATTTGAGCAAAGGGGGAAAATCTTTATCAATTATTTGTCTGATAGAGGGTAAAAGTAAAATATAGAAAGAGCTAAAAATATTGAACATCAAGAAGAGAAATAACTCAACTGAAAATGGCAAATAAAACTAAAAAGTTCTCAAAAGATGAAACACAAAAGGCTCAGAAAATATTTTCAACAGCCCCATTCACCAGGAAAATGCAAATCAAAAAGACTTTGAGATTTTCTCTTACCCCAGTTTAGAATGGCCAAGATCAAAGAAACAAATGACAGCTCATTCTGCATACACTCACTGGAAGAGGGAAACACTTATTTGTTGCTGGTGGGAGTGCAAACTGATAGAGCCACCATGGAAATCATAGTGAGGGATCCTCAAAAGGCCAGAAATTGATGTATTACAAGATCCAACTCTATCTCTACTGGGCCTACACTCAAAGGACTCTACATCTTACTTCAGAGATACCTGATCATTCATGTAAGTCACTGCTGCATTCATAGTAGCCAGAAATTGGAAACCGCCTAGATGTCCACCAACTGATGAATGGATAATGAAAATATAGCTCGTTTACACAATGGAGTATTATTCAATTTAAACAACACCAGCAGCACAAAATCATGAAATTCACATGTAAGCAGGTGGAGCTGGAAACAATCATCCTGAGTGAGGTAACCCAGGCTCCAAGAGACAAACATGGAACGCCTTCTCTTAAATACGGATGTTAGCTTTCAAGGTTTAGGTGAAATGAGTTTCAATACAAATCATCCCAGAGCTTGCATAGGTATTAAGGGACCAGTGGGGAATAGGGTATTCTCCATATAAAAGGAAATACAGTATGGTGTTGTAAAGTAATAAAGAGGATACTAGAAGGGGGGTAAGGAGTGAGGAAAGCAGAATGGTATGACAAGTAACTTTATAGAACTTAGGAAAAATTTTGGAAACCTAAAATATCTACATACATGAAGGAATTGAAATAAAGTCATCATACACTAAGGGAGACAATGTCACAAGCAGACATTCAATACCACCAGGTATCCCTAGACACTGCAGGACTTTTATCATAAAGAAATGTCTTTCTTTTTTTCTTTGCATTTAATGAGACGGGTCATGAGGTTTTTGACTTTCAGTCTATTTATGTAATAGATCATATTTATTGACTTAGACATGCTGAGCCATCTCTGAATATCTATATGAAGCCTACTTGATCATGAGATAATTGTTTTGATATGTTCTTAAATTCAGTTTGCAAGTGTTTTATTGAAAAATGTTTGCATCTATGTTCTTAAGGGATATTGGTTTGTAGTTTTCTTGATGGGTCTTTGTGTAGTTTGTTATCAGGGTAATTGTGGTTCTGTGAAAAGAATTGAAGAACATTCCTCCAGTTTCTATTTTGGGAAATAGTCTGAGGATTGTGGGGTTAACTCTTCTCTGAAAGTCCAGTAGAATTCTGCAGTGAATCCATTTGGACGTGCTGGACGTTCTTGGTTAGGAAATTTTATTACTGCTTCTTTTTCACTAGGGCTTGTGGCTCTTCATAAGTTGTTCATTTCATCTTGATTTAACCTTGGTCAGCTGTATATGCCAAGAAATCAATCCATTTCTTTTGGGTTTCTAGTTTGGTGAAATAGAGATTTTAAAGGAAGTATGTCCTTGTGAGTCTCTGGCTTTCCTCAGTGTCTGTTATAATGTCTCCCTTCTCATGGTAATTTTATTACATTGGTTCTTCTCTTTCTGCCTTTTGGTTAATTTTGCTAAAAGCTTATCAACCTTGTTGATTTTCTCAAAGAGTGACCTCTTCATTTCATTGATTCTTTTGTTTGTTTGATCTTGGTTTGTTTCTAGTTCACTGATTTCAACTCAGTTTTGGTTTTTTGTTGTTGTTGTTGTTGTGTTGTTTTGTTTTAGTTTTTTGTTTTTTGTTTTTTGTTTTTTGAGACACGGTTTCTCTGTGTAGCTCTGGCTGTCCTGGAACTGACTCTGTAGACCAGGCTGGCCTCCAACTCAGAAATTCTCCTGCCTCTGCCTCCCAAGTGCTGGGATTAAAGGTGTGCACCACCACTGCCCTCAACTCAGTTTTGAATTTTCCTTCCCATATACTCCTTTTGGGTATTTGTTTTTGTCTTTTTCTTTTTTTCTCCTCCTCCTCTTCCTCTTCCTTGTCTTCCTCTTCTTCTTCCTCTTCCTCCCCTCCCCCTCACATCCTCCTCCCCTCACCCTTGTCCTCTTCTCTCTCCTCCTCTTCTTCTTCCTCCTCCTCCTCCTCCTCCTCCTCCTCCTCCTCCCCCCCCCTCCTCCTCCTTCTCTTCCTCCTCCTTCTCCTTCTCCTTCTTTGCCAAATATATCTTTACATTATTGCTCTCTGGTTTCACCAGTTTTCTGTTTTGTTTTTATGTGTGTGTATAGGCATATAGTGCTATGAATTTGCCTGTTTAAACTGCTTTCACTGTGTCCCACAGGCTTGGGTACATTGTGTTTTAATTTTCATATGATTCTAAAAAGTTTTGTTTCCTTCTTGACCCAGTTTTCATTCAGTAGTGAGTTGCTCATCTTCCAAAGAGGTTTTATACTTTTTGTTGTTTCTAATGTTGCTGATAGCCAGTTTAGTCTACAGTTGTCAGGTAGGATGCAGAATGTTATTTCAATTTAAAAAAATCTGTTGCATTCTTCTTTGTGTCCTAATATCTGGTGCATTTTGGCGAAACTTCCATAGCTGCTGAGAAGAAAAATATATCACTTAGTATTTGGTGTGATTTTCTGTAGAATCTGCTAGCCTGTTTGATTTACAGCATTATTTAACTCCATTGGCCAAGAATCTGAGACAAGATAGGCCATGGGCCCTGGGAAAATCTGCTACTATTATTCTGCTAAAGTATCATAGCACTAACGTGATTCCTAATGATAGACTGCTAGACTCATAGAGCAGAACATTGCTCAGCCCTCATCAGAGAAGCCTCTCTTTCTAGTTGATGGTAATTATCCAGGAGATCCACATCAGGGCAATGTGCAGAGAGTGAGAGGTTTTGGAGTACACGCTCCTAAATGGTTTGTCTTCAGACCCCTTCTCTCGAGGCTTAGGAGTTTATACAGAAGAGGAGACAGAAAGGTTGTAAGAGCCCAAGGTGACGATGACTCCACTGGAATAGTGCTCTCCAGACACAACACAACTGATACACACCAGAACTCACAGAAACTGACGACGTGCACAAGCTCTGCACAGGTTCAATCTAGCCAAGTCCCAGTACTGAGAAGGAAAATGAACACAATGTCCCACCTGTAATCAAGAAACTATTTGTCATTGAGAAAGGGCAAATCAGTTTTCTCCAATGGACTGTCACTGGCAATATCAACCATACTCTTAGGGCAGGCTTCATGCCCAGGAATAGTTGGACAATACAAAATAGACTCCGTGTGTGTGTGTGTGTGTGTGTGTGTGTGTGTGTGTGTGAATGGATACATATGCTTGTGTGAATGGTTTTGGTTTTTTAGTTTGGTTTGGGTTTGGTCTTATTGATAACTTTAGTTTACCTGTTTTTATTTCCATTGGGGTTTTGTTGTTGTTGTTGCTGTTGTTGTTTTTCCTAATGTTTTGTTTGTTTTTTTGAGTGAAAAAGAACATGACCTTGGGGAGGTGGGGGTAGGGGATCTAGGAGGAATTGGAACTGGGGAAAGAATATGAAAAAAATTAAATTAAAATATAATAAAACAGCCAAACAAAAAATATGAATTCACTTTAACTGAAGTAGAGTGTGCATGTTAAAATGCAGCCACGGAGCCGGGCGTGGTGGCACACGCCTGTAATCCTAGCACTTGGGAGGCTGAGGCAGGCAGATTTCTGAGTTCGAGGCCAGCCTGGTCTACAGAGTGAATTTCAGGACAGCCAGGACTACTCAGAGAAACCCTGTCTCGAAAAACCAAAAAAAAAAAAAAAAAAAAAAAAAAAAATGCAGCCACATTGCTCTGCAAATGTGTGTGATCACCACAGTTGACACTAAACATCCCTGTCACCTTAGTTCCTCCAGTTTCAGCTTTTGCCACAGAGGACCAGCTTGGGTTTTAGAATTCCACATTAACAATGTTCTACAGTACACAGTCCTCCCCATCTGCCGTCTTTCATTTGCCATATGCTTCTGAGACTCAGACACACTGTTTGCGTGTGTCAGATGTTTGTTCCTTCCTACTAAGTCCCATTCCCTTGCGTGGCTGTCCCTCAATTTATCTACTCATTCACCAGCTGATGGATATCTGGGCTGTTTCCAGACATTTTAAAAATTTGTTAGCATTTTTCGTTGTTCTTGTTGCTTGTGGCCACTGACCAGACTCTTTTCCTGGTACAAAGGTTTATCCTTCCTGTTATGAGACGCCATCCCATTATTCCCAAATATTTGGGTAGACTTCTGATTCCGGTTTGGCTTACAAAATAGCAATGATTGAAGATCCTTATTGTGCATTGAATATTCAAACTCTTGCCCTAGAAAGGAATGGCATTGATTCTATAGAGTTGCTTTTCAGTTCCAAATGCACACTTTACTGAACATCAACCACAAGGATGGCCCTAGCTCTGTCTCCCTGCTCCTTGCTAGAGTGTATCAGGACCTCTGATTGAAGAAATTAGCTTTCCCAGCTAAAGGAGGAGGGGGGTGGGGATTAAGAAACTGGTAGATAACATGATAAACTTACCCAACACCCATATAGTCCACTTCTTTCCCCCTAGCAAAGAAACCCAGAAGCCCAGGCTCAGGTAGTGAAACTGCTTGGGGTCAGTGGCACCACCCTCTTCCTGCTGTCCCAGGCTCTCAAAGGGAAGTGATGGCCATTGAGAACTTAAATAAGACCACAGTGCCTCCTAGGAAAACCATCATTGCATTTCTGACATAGTGATTCTGAACATGTGGGTGTGTCCCTTTGGGGTCTAACGACCCTTTCATAAAGGTCACATATTAGATATCCTACATGTCAGATATTTACATTATGATTCATAACAGAAGCAAAATTACAGTTATGAAGTAGCAACATAATAATTTTGTGATTGGGAGTCGCCACAACAAGAGGAACTGTATTAAAGGGTCGCAGAGTTAGGGAGAACCATGGACTAAGGGTTAAGATATAAAACAGTCTCTCCTTTATCGTGGCCTTGAATGTGGGTGTTCCAATGCACCTCCGGCAGCCATCTTATGCCGTCAGAGGACAGAACAGGGAACATGCAAAGGCTTTGGCTCTGTAGGCATGGGAGAGCATCCCTGGCTGCTCTCCCATTCTGTCCCCTATTTGATAAATAAACCCCCATGCATTTAATCTGCTGTTTAAAAGGTCTTTGTTGCAGCTAAATAAATCCCTAGATTATGCAAGGAGGTTTTGAAAATGAAGGCTGAAGCAGATGGAAAACAAATATCTTCCTTCTTTGACTCGGGCGACGTTGTCTACAAATAGAAACCGCCACTTCTCAAATCTCTTAAAATCTCAGAGATTTTCCTTATGCTGCATGCTGTTTCCCAAAGAATACAGTTGGTAAGCCTCTGCTATTGACTGTGGGATCTTGGACAACACCCTCAACCTCTCTTCATTGCTGTTTCTTCCTGTGGAAAGGATGGGTGGTAATAATTGTTGCGAAGAGCTAAAGGGGATTTTAAAAAAGCAAAATGAAGTTTTTTCCTTTGCCTGTATGTGGAAACTCAGTAAGTGAAGTTGATGGTAAAAATGGAGAAGGGGGAGGGAAGAAGAGAAGAAGGAAGGAAGGAGGGGGAGGTGAGGAGGAAGAGAGGTGATCAGGCAGAGCACAGATTTCTCTTGTAGCCAGCCCAGGACACCTGACTTCACCAGCATTTCCATTTTCTTGAAGCTCAACTTGGCTCTCAATGAGGATTTCAGAAATAGCGGATTTGATCTGCCACTTCTTGCTTCCCCTGCTACAAAGCTTCCTTCAACACGATCTGCTGTTATTAACCCACCTTCCAAGGTATGTGGGAGGAATACCAAGTCTCCCTGGCGCATATCCACCACCACCACCCAGCTTCCCCCGGTGTGTGCTGACTACTGAGACTCTCACAAGTAACCAACCCTAACAATGAATCCTCTTCTCTTCTCACATTAGACTTCACCTGACTGAATTTCCATCAAAGTTCTCAAATATTTGGACTCAGTCATCTTAACTTTAATTTGCATCCTGTATTTTCCGTTTCTCACTTGCTTTTGTCTTATCTGAAAATCTAATCAAAGTCAAATTTACCTTCAGGTTGGTAATGAACACTGTTTATTGGATCATACAGTTTCCGGTCTTGCGCCCTGTGGGAGCTCTCTCCCTTCTTATTTGAATTCGGATCTAATTTAAGATGCCGCCAGTGATTATTTAGATTGACCATTTGTCAACAAAACCCAAAATGATGTTACTGTCAAATATTCCAGGCTCCAGTTTTATAATTGCTCTATGAATTGCTTGGGTCATAGGTTTCACATCAAATAAATGTTTAAATGATTTCCACTGAATTCCCCTGTGGGGTTTCAAGTCTATAATTGTGTTCAAAAATGGTTGAGCCTATATTAGAAAGAATAATTGGAGGCTTTTGAATCTGCCTGGCTTGTTGCTCATTAGATTCTCTTTTACCATGTGCGTAGAGATCAATTTTCTTATTAAATTTCTTAACTTCTTACCTGGAATAGCAGGCAGACCAGGGCCATATTCATTTCCTGAGTCAGTGCATCTATTAATCTTTTTCCGAATCTGAAGTTTGGAAGTATGCGAGGCTCTGGGGTCCTATTGAGTCTTCAGCAGGGGCCACCGTGGCTTTGAGTATCGAGAACCTAAACCGTCTCCCCACTTCTGTTTAAGAACTGAATTCTAGAAATCCCTTATAGTGGCCAGCTATATTATCTTCTAACCAACTCTTTTTCTCCATCTTTGCCAAGATTGTCCACTCGCCCTTACCACACCCCACTCCTAAGAGATATTTGACCATGCCTCAAGACATTTTTGGTTGTCGCCCCTGGAATTCCCAACAGCAATACTACCGAATCCAGAGGGTAGAACCAGAAACACCGCTGATGTCCTGACAGCGCCCGCTATAGCATCCAGCTCAGGCTGACTTTGAACTGCAAAATGCCTGCCTTTATCCCAGACAGGAAGTTAGGTATGTGCAACCACATCTTTCTTCTTTCTTTTTTTGTTTGTTTTTGTTTTTGTTTTTTTCGAGACAGGGTTTCTCTGTAGTCCTGGCTGTCCTGGAACTCACTCTGTAGACCAGGCTGGCCTCGAACTCAGAAATCCGCCTGCCTCTGCCTCCCAAGTGCTGGGATTAAAGGCGTGCGCCACCACCGCCCGGCTCTTCTATCTTTTTGATAAAGTCTTTTTTTTCCCCCAATTTGAAGCAAGGTAGCCACCCAGTTTCAGCTCTTCTCGCGGAGACTTAGGAAGTCAAGGGGCTAGCCTACGCTTGCTTGCTTTCAAAACAAGAGATGGATCCCAGGAAACTTTTTTGTCTTTGCTGTTTTGCTGGAAGACACTTGCTTTGCAAAGTGGGTGGAGGACAGCCTCTGACTTGGACTTGGTGAAACAGCCCTATGTGAGGAAAGGAGGCCAGGGACCTGTAATCCGGTTCTAGCCGGAACAAACTATTTTTCTTTTGACGATATTTGAGGCTTTTAAAGGATCATTCCAGGAACACAGTCTCCCTCTGACAAAAGCCATGGTACTTTGTCAAATCTCTAAGTGTGGGTTCCTTGGAAGGAGCCACTTGCCCCAAGGGTTTTGCAGTCTGTGGTGGGTCTGCTTCCTATGACAGAGTTCTCTTCACGTTCTTGTGGACACCCACCCCCTCCCCTGGGAAGAGGCTCGGTGTCTTTTGAAGCTTAGCTTTATTCTTTATTTTGGGTTAACTGATAATCCCCACCTACGGAGGGAACAGCATGTGCTAATGCCCAGCTCCACATTCCAAGGGGGAAACTTGTTAGGTTATTTTTATAGCGCTGGGGAAGGAGCACGCTGACATGGGCTTTTCCACTCAGATGCAACCCCAGCCCAGAAAACATCTTTTTAACATACCCATTCGGGGCCTGGGAAGAAAGTTCAGTAAGAACTCAGCATGCACAAAGGTTCATTATCCCTTCAACCCTACAACCCATGAAAAAGCCAGCCATGGCAGATTGCATCTCTATTTGTTGTCTTGGTGCTCCTATAAGGAGATAGGGAACAAGGGAATCCCCGGAAGGCCACGGGGCATTCATACAGATTCACACATACACACATGGATAAAAAGTTCTTTTTCAAAGTGGTCTCATCAAAAACATAGAGTAGTCAGGGAGGAATTATTATAAAATTACGGTTCTCTTTTCCTTCAAGTCTGGTTCCCGGGGGTCAGTAGTTAATGGCTTGTCTGATAGTTTTATGAGAATTCATCACGGGCCTCTGAGGGGGTTCTCATTGGTCTCCTTTTACAGAGAAGGACATTTTAAACCTATTCCTTAATGATGGTAATCAAAATCAGTTACTTCTTCGTCCTACAGAGGTCATTGGGATGAACAGACACACGGCATGACTCTTGTGCGCATCTGTCCGTATCTCTACACGGTCCGATGCCCAGACTGGAAACTGCATGGACATGTCCACACACCCAGACACTTGCTGCTCATTTTTTAAAACGACCTGTGGCATATTTTTAAACGCTGTGGTGTGCCTGGGAGCTGGTTCAGGCCTGGTTTGATTTACTCTTACCTGAGGTCTCAGGCTAAGCTGCTTAATGGCTTCCCGCAAATTAGTGTGGCTGGCGTAGCATGGCTGGGAGGCTCCCTGGAGCACCTCCACAGTACCTGGCTCTATTGAAATTTCTGGAGCAAATTAACCGTTAGTCTCTATGAGCAGAAAGGGAGTGATAAAACTGGTGTTGGGGTGGCGCGAAGGGATCCCAATCATCATCTGTAATTTATGAACACAGCTGTGATCTAATCACAAATAAGCCACTAATCCCCCGCCTCAGTGTTGGGGTTTTTAATCCGAGGCCGTAAATGTCCCAACTAGGCAGGTTGAATCATGAGCGAATTCTTCTTCCGTTTGGGCCATTCCCACCACGTTTTAACTTTCTCGTGTTCTAAGGAAACCAGATGAACCGATTTTTAGTTGATCTTTAAAACAGGAAGACCTACTTTGAAAGGAGAGGCCATACCGGTTTGTTCTGGCTTGTTTGATGTCAGACAGGAAAGCATTAATGCCAGCAACCCGCTGTTTTGCTGTGAAAGTAGTAAGTGTAAAGATAGCAAAGACAAGATTAAAACGGCCTCGTGTTTGTCATCATTCAGCTTACAAGGGGGTAGCTAGCTGTGGTGACTTCCAAAGGAAGGAGCTGACAAGACAGGCACATAGTAGCCCCAGATGCTGAAGGATAGAGCCATCTGTGAGAACGTGAACAGAGTTTATTAGGCTCTCCCGTTCCCATAGTTCCCAACAAACCAATGTAAACATCTCCCTAACGTCCCTCTCTGATTTTTATGTTACACTTAGCTTTGCCAGGACTCTTCCAGAAGGCACCTGAACCTCGGCAGAGAAGGCTGCTGCTTATCTAGCTCAGAGCCTCCACACCTGTGCCTGGGTCTCCCACAGCAGCAAGTACAGAGAGAGAACGGGGGAAATCTGAGCACGCACGTTGTAATCTGTCCATTTGCCGCGGATCAGGGGAAATCAGGTCTCTGCTCGATGCTGGCTTCGTGGACAGAACTCTCATGTAACCCTGAAGTCCTCGGCAAGAACCATTGGACTGAGCACAGGGTCCCCAGTGGAGGAGTTAGAGAAAGGACTGAAGGAGCTGAAGGGGTTTGCAGCCCCATAGCAGGAACAACAATATCAACCAACCAGATCCCCCAGAGCTCCCAAGGACTAAACCACCAACCAAGGAGTAGCTGCATATGTAGCAGAGGATGGCCTTGTCGGGCATCAGTGGGAGGAGAGGCCCTTGGTCCTGGGAAGGCTTGATGCCCCAGTGTAAGGAAATGCCAGGACGACAGGGAAGCAGGATCATGTGTATGGGGGGGGGGGGAGGTGACACCCTCATAGAAGCAGGTGGAGGGGGCATGGGGGACAGGGAAACCAGGAAAGGAGATAACATTTGAAATGTAAATAAAGAGAAAATATCTAAGAGAGAGAGAGAGAGAGAGAGAGAGAGAGAGAGAGAGAGAGAGAAGGGAACTGTCAGTGAATACAGATGCTTCCCACTGAACAGACACAGGTATAATAACCCAAGCCATAACCCTGCCCTAGGACCAGTCAGGCCAGCCTTGTGTTGGCGTCTGCATGGGCATATCTCCATGGCTGCAATCCCCGGGGCCCCCATGTGTAAACACCTTCAGAGGTTTCTGGGTAGTGATTATCAGAATTACAGCTGAATAACCGTTTCTTTCCTGTCTACAAACACCGTCTGAGAGAAAATGATAGCAGGATAAAGAGAGGATGCTAACAGGCAATAGAGAGAAAGCAAGCTGTGTGTGTACATCTGCATAGTCTCTCTCTCTCTCTCTCTCTCTCTCTCTCTCTCTCTCTCTCTCTGTGTGTGTGTGTGTGTGTGTGTGTGTGTGTGTGTGTGTGTTCAAGCATTCTAAGGAAAGATCTGATTCCCTGAAGAGAAAGCTTCACAATAAGGAAGATGGCGGTGGGATTTTTTTCCGTGCAGCTTCAGTTCCGCCGCTGAGGTATTGTGAATGACCAAAGGCACCGAGTAGCAAAGAGCTTTCACTGGGACTTTAAGTGGTTTGTAATGGATCAGAATAGTAGATTTATGAAAGGTGGGAATGAGGGAGTTGGCCTCGTGTGTGATTTATTCCTTCAGAAGCCACCAGCCTTCACCACTGCTTGGAAGTCTAGACCTCTGGAGATGGAGATGCATGCTGCTCCATGTCTCAAGCCTATGGCTATGACACGGCATGGTTCTGGCATCTGAGCATGCGTAGGCTTCCCTCCGCTATCAGATTGCCTCAGAGCACCGGAGTTGAAATCTACACCGCAGTGCTCAGTCGTTAGCGTACAGATTCCAGCCATGAGCAATGACTGCGTGATAGATCAACCCATGCTTCTCAAGGGCTATAGTGGTCAGTTCTAACAGTAACCATCATCCAATCAGTTGCCATCATCATCCAATAACCATCCTGGACTGGCACCTCTCGGGACAGCTCACAGCTTGAGAGAAAGGAGTTTGCAAAGGTGACTGAACAGGAGAACAAAGGATATCCCACACGGATTTTCTTTTTCATTGGTTTTTATTACACTGTATATATTTGACTTACCTTCGTGTGGAGGTCAGAGGACAACTTGAGGAAGTTGATGCTCTCTGTGGATCCCTGGGATAAAACTCAGATTGTGGGGGCTGGAGAGATGGCTCAGAGGTTAAGAACACTGAGTGCTCTTCTGAAAGTCCTGAGTTCAAATCCCAGCAACCACATGGTGGCTCACAACCATCCGTAACAAGATCTGATGCCCTCTTCTGGAGTGTCTGAAGATAGCTACAGTGTACTTACATACAATAAATAAATAAAACTTTAAAAAATCCCTCATACAATATTTATTTATTGTATATAAGTACACTATACCTGAAGACAGCTACAGTGTACTTACATACAATAAATAAATAAAACTTAAAAACATTCACCTGCTGAACCATTCCTGCTGCCTCGCTCCAGACATTTTTATTTATTTTAAATCAATTTTATTACACTTATTTGTCCATGTCTGTGTGTATTGGTGTGTGTGTGTGTGTGTGTGTGTGTGTGTGTAGTTCATGCATTCCATGGTATGCATGTTAAAAGCTAGCTTGTGGGTGTTGGTTCCCTCCTTCCATGATGAAGGACAGTCCAGGGAATCAAACTCGGCTCCTTAGGCCTGGAGAAGGGACCCTTACCCACTGAGCCATTTTGCTAGCCCGTATTCCAGAAGGTTTTATGACAGTGAGAGAGATTGGGACAGAAGTCACTAAAAGAAGCTATATAATACAACAGTGTCTTAGCTAAATAAGATAAGGCAAACAAATAAGCCAACAGCTGAAACTGTTCCCTGATATAAGTCCAAGTGAACGCTCATGGATCTTGGAAGGGCTTCTTGTTGCTTTTGAAGATTTGGGTTTGCATACCAATGCCTCCACTGAGGGATTGGCTGGCTTGTCCATGCAGCTGCCTTCCAGGCAGTCTGCTCTCCTAAGCCTCCCAGCTTCCCACTGTTTCCTAATCTGTAATCTGTAATATGACTTCCTTGTGTATATGAAAAAGCTGAGAGTTAAAGACACAGGGCTAGCCTGAAGAGTGACATAAATCACCTTATCACCCGTGGTTCTTAGCATAGGTTCTCAGGGTCATGGCAGATCAGGCGAGGAGAGCTGAAAGCTGGAAGGCCTCGGATGTCCTGTGGATACAATGTATCCACACACAGCAGGACTTAGCCACAGCCACTAGCGCTGCTGCTGTCCCAGCCCAGAGAGCTTATGATGGATGACTTCAGTCCCAGGAGCCTCCGATCTCCTAGTAGTGAAGTGGATAATCACAGGAAGCTTGGAGATGATAGAAAATGAGATGCAGACAAGCACCTGGCGTGCATAGCACACTGTTGAGAACCGCAGATTCCTCCGTTCCCCAAGGAATTGAAGATGTGTTCCTGGGAAAACGGGTGTCTAAAGAGGGACCAGATTGCTGTTTTCAAACACTGGAAGGGCTGTCATGTGGAAAGTGAGTAAACTTTTTATGTATTGCTTTGGGAGCAGAATGCTGTGGTGGGAGTCCCAGGGACCTCTGCTCAGCAGGAGTTGAGCACATCCCACACTGCTGCACAGAACACGCTGCTCCAGGAGATTCCGGGAACACCTGTCACCTCTTATCAGGGATGCTGTAAAAGCCATCCCTGCTACGGGGGAAGGGTGGACAGGATTTCCCTCTCTTCTTCAAAATTCTTTGATCTGTATCATCTTGTTCTTTTAATTTCTTCATAACACATTTCCCTCACAGAAATAAAATATATATTATATAAAATCAATCCCTTAGAGATCTGTGAATTCTTCCGCTGGACACTTGATGTTAGGCAGAATCGTGTTCTTGTTGCTGGGGAATGTTGCCCGTTGATGGAGTGCCTGACCAGTGTGCGTGGCATCCTAGGCCTAAACCCTGATAGCAGAATTAAAAATGAATCGTTGCCTTGACAGACTTGTGGTCTCCTCAGCCTGGCATCTCTTTATAGTAGTAAATTATTTATCCCTTTTATTAAAAATAGATTCTTCGCTCATACAATGTATCCTGATTACAGTTCCCATTTCCTTTCCTCCTCTTCCTCCTCCTCTTCCTCCTCCTCTTCCTTCTCTCTCTCTCTCTCTCTCTCTCTCTCTCTCTCTCTCTCTCATTAGAAAAGAACAGGCTTCTAAGAGATACCAACAAAAACATAACGAAATAAAAGATGATAAGATAAAACAAAAAACCATCACATTGAAATTGAACAAGGCAAACCAACAGAAGGAAGGGAGCCCCAAGAGAAGGCACAAGGAACAGAGACCTACTCGTTCACACACTCAGAGGTCCCACACAAATACTCAACTGGAAGCTATAATGTATATGCAAAGGACCTGACCCGTGCAGGCCATGTGCCTGCTGCCTCCGTCTCTGTGGGTTCGTGTGAGCCTTGCTCAGTTGATTCAGAGGGCCTTGTTCTCCTGGGGTCCTCCATCCCCTCTGGTTCTTACACATTTTCTGCCGCCTCTTCTGCTGCAGGGTTCTTTGTGCTCTGAGGGGTGGGATTTGATGGAGACATCTTGGTGAGGCATATATGTTCCAAGGTCTCCTCTCTCTCTCTCTCTCTCTCTCTCTCTCTCTCTCTCTCTCTCTCTCCTTACACACCCCACCCCACCCCGTGTGGCGCGCATCTAGCTGTGGACTTTGTATTTCTTCCCATCTCTTTCAGGAGGAAGCTTCTCTGATGATAGCTGAATAAATAATGAAGACTGATCTATGAATATAGTTGAATGTTGTTATGAGTCCTTTATTGCTATGTTCCTTTTGTAGAACAGTAGTATTTGGTTTTTCCCTTAGTCCCTGGCCCATCTACTCTAAGGTTCTTGGTCCCTAAAGCAGTGTTGTCTATGAGTTAAGTTCCATCTCATCGAGTGGGCCTTAAATCGAATCAGATCTTGGTTGGTTACCCCTACAGCTTTGTGCCACCATTGCCCTAACGTAGTTTGCGAGCAGGACGGATTATAGATCAAAGGTTTTGTGGCTTGTGTTTACATTTCTCTTTTGGTGACCTGCCGAGAACCTTCCCACACGAAAGACACTAGAACATAGGAATGAAGGTTCTATGTAATCTCCAGGTCTATCTCCCAATGTTCACTGAGCTATGTGCATCACAGTATCTTAACTTAGCATTTAAGAATGTATGAAAGCACAGGCTAGGTAGGAGTGGGGAATGTAGCTCAGAAGTTTAGGACTTGCTTAACATGTATGTGAGGTCCTCAGTTCCATCCCAGCACTGGAAAAGACAAAAGAAAAAATATATTTATTTCATCTCTCTCTCTCTCTCTCTCTCTCTCTCTCTCTCTCTCTCTCTCAGCTTTTTTTTTTTTTTTGTGTGTGTGTGTGTGTGTGTGTGTGTGTGTATGGTTTTTCGAGACAGGGTTTCTCTGTGAAGTCACTCTGTAGACCAGGCTGGCCTCGAACTCAGAAATCCACCTGCCTCTGCCTCCCAGAGTGCTGGGATTACAGGTGTGCGCCACCACCGCCCGGCTCTCTCTCAGCTTTTAATATTTATTTATTTTCAATGTATGCCCATGAATGTTTTGCCTGTGTATACATATAAAGATACTGCATGTATACCTGCAGATGCCAGAGGAGGGTTCTAGGTCCCCTGAAAACTGAAATTACAAATGGTTGTGAGCTGCCATGTGGGTGCTGGGAACTGAAGCCAGGTTCTTTAGAATAGCAGCATGTGCACTTAATTGCCGAGTCATTCCTCCATATTCTCTTTTAAAAAATAAATAAATAAATAAATAAATAAATATCGCTAATACTTGCAAAATTTCTTTTGAGCTCCTTTCCAAGTCTATTGCCCTGAGAGATCCTACTTACCCTGAAATGCCAACACCTATGAATAAATTCAGGAGTCCGTATCCATAAATAATATAGAAGTACCTGCTATCTATGGCTTACAACTGTGAATTTATTTTCTTATAGTTGTTGTTGGTTGGAAGTTAGTGCAGTTACCTTGAGGCATTCTGCATGTGGGGGGTGGGGGGAGGATCTCTCCTAAGAACATAAGGAGACACCATTAGGAGGTTGCAGTCAGCCACAGGCTTGACTAGGCTGAGGGCCCTACGTCCCGGGCAGTTAGTTCACAGGGCTGGGAAGTTAGTGTTAGCCACCTGTAAAAAATTTGTTTTTCTTTACATGGCCCTGTCCTTTAGGTTCTTAGAATGGATGCATGAGTTATCAAAACAAAACAGCTGTCCTCATAGCAGGGAAGGAGGATGATTATGAGTCTGGCAATCAGCAAGAGGGACTCGGGGCAGCTAGGCCCGTCCACTGAATCATATAACTGATGTACACACGCATGGGCCAATGAATCAGTGACGAGAATAGCCTAAGAAATAATGATCTTCATTTTAAGTTTTTTTGGAACCAAGAAAACGTCTCCCGAGGAGGCGGCAGGAGCCTCCTCCTTCCGGCTGAGCTGACTTTTTAATAAAGTCAACTTCCTTGTCTCGGCACCTTGCCTGTGACTTAATTGGCCCGTCAGCATGGTTAGCAGCAGGACTTAGGAGCAGCGGTGGCAGCGGTGATGGGAAATCCAGTGGGGAAACCTGTAGCAGTGTGTTCTCTTGCTTAATAGACCAGGAATGAGAGGCAGCCAGACAGGCATTAATTCATGGAAAGTTGTCCTTAGCCTTTAGCCTGCTGCTGGTCACGACTAGGAAAGAGTCGGATACTGGTGACAGGGAAGCTGGATGATGTGGGCACCAATTGTGAAAATATCTGCGTCTCGTGGATCTTGACCAAAAAGGCATTCACTGAAGAGGTGGCTTTGCGAAATGATTTATAAACCTTTGTGTCCTGAGGACATCTACTCCCCACCTGCTTTGCGCCTTTCTGGGCTTACTTAGTGGGCCACCCTTGGTGTTCAGTTTGGAGGTTGTGCAGAGACTCAAGAGCACAGGTTTTCCCTGGCCGAGGCCAGCCTGGCTCCTGCTGTTGGCGAATGTCCTGTCTTCCAATAGCAGAGACCTGCCCTGAGTTCTCAGCATGGCACCGCTGATTCCCTTAGGTTTCTCTTGCCAAGCACAGAGCAGTGATCTGTCTAGTTTTGTTCAAAAAGGATTGAATTCTCTACCTGCCAGCCCACAGCAGCTGAAGTCATAGCTATGAACAGCACTCCCTCTAATTTGGGGAACTCGTCTATAACCTAGGAAGTGCAGCAGTGGGCTCCTGCCTCAATCCGAGCAGACTGCTACCTACGCCATCACTTAGAGATGCACATCCTGATTGTAAGCTAGGATGCTTCATTGAATATTGTCACAGCATCAACTGGAAAGAAGAAGCTGCCAAGTCTTGTGTCCTGTTAAAGTACACACACACACACACACACACACAAACACATAAACACACATGCATGTACACATGCAAACACATGTATGCTTGTACACACATGCACACATGTATGTGTACACCTGCCGACACACATGCATTTGATCTTAGCCAAAAGGCCGAGAAGTGGTGCAAATGCACATGCACACACACACACACACACACACACACACACACACACACCGCAGGCTTTGAATCAGAGCTCAGTTTTTTATGTCTCCCACAGAAATCAATGAATGGGAGAACCCTCTCTTAACCATTAAACCTAACAATGTATTCTCTTTTTCTGTTTCATGAACATGTACGTATAGTGTGCAAACTATCTCTTTCTGAACATTACATGAAATATGCCAGCAAGGCTATCTAGATCTACTGAGGGTAGGAGATATTAGCTAATGGCTTAAAATGATTTTTTTGCTATGGTAGTAATAAAAACTGGCTTGAAAATTGTGGCCCTCGCATGACATTTTTTTTCCCTTGAACGTCTTTAAAACGTGTTCTTTAAAAAGTAGAAACATTGTGCATCTTTATTGGCTGCAGACTTCTGAATCCACAATCTTGCATCAACATTGTTTATTGTACCAAAGTCATGTTCTACAGACATTCTAGTTTTATTTGAATCTGAACTTTTCTCCTTGGCTGTGTTCACGTCTAGCCTTTGCTTTATGTGCCGCAGGACTGTGTGTTTAGATACATACAAGATTGTGCCTTCTGTATCCCCTCAGAGAATCGTTCTTGCTATGATACGGGGTCTTTATCTTTTGGAATTCCTTTTCCAGTTAAGTGCTGTGGGCTTTTTGTTCCTGTCGTTAAGCTTCCTGTGACTAATGCTACCAGCAGGATCATTTCCCAAACCTTCTTTTTAAACCTTGCAACGGTGACTTTGTTTTAGGAATTTTGGAATTTGGTTTGTTCTAATCCAGCTTGGTGGTCTCTGCCCTTTAAAAGGCAGGATAATTTGATTTACTCCTTGCTATATTTGAATTTATTTCTACCTTCTAGCTTCCTTACTGACCTTTTGCTTTTTTTCTCTGCTTTCTGACTGGCTGACAAAGCTTTTATTTTTCATTATAATTACACCATTTGCCCCACTTCCCCTTTCTCCTTCTCGCCAGCATGTGTGTCCTCCTTGCTCTCTCTCAAAATCATAAGTTCTTTTTCTTTAGTTGTTATTGGTCTGTGTGTGTGTGTGTGTGTGTGTGTGTGTGTGTGTTGTGTTGTGTACTGGCTGGCTTTGTGTGTCAACTTGACACAAGATAAGGAGCCTCCCCCCTTGAGGAAGTGCCTCCGTGAGATCCAGCTGTAAGGCATTGTCTCAATTAGTGATCAAGGCAGGAGGGCCCATTGTGGGTGGTGCCATCCCTGGGCTGGTAGTCCTGGGTTCTATAAGAGAGCAAGCTGAGCAAGCCAGGGGAAGCAAGCCAGTAAGTAGCATCCCTCCATGGCCTCTGCATCAGCTCCTGCCTCCAAGTTCCTGCCCTGTGTGAGTTCCTGTCCTGACTTCCTTTGGTGATGAACAGCGATGTGGAAGTGTAAGCTGAATAAACCCTTTCCTCCCGATTTGCTTCTTGGCCATGATGTTTTGTGCAGGAAGAGAAACCCTGGCTAAGACAGTGTGTGAACAAATGATACGCTCAGTGGCTTTAGTGTCACTTGTCTGTATATGATTTCCCGGTTGATCGGAGGACTCCTCCCTGGGGAGGACTATTGCTCTCACTCTCAGCACTCCTTAGTTAAAGCAAAGTTCTATGTGGGTCCTCCCACCTCTTCTGGAAGGTATTTCCCTTATTTTAGCAGGAACCTGGTTTTTTTCTGACACCAAGCAGAGTTCATCAGCATTTAGACCTCTCCAGAACAAGTCGGATTCTTGAGTACACTTATCTCTTCACGGTCTGTTCTTGAATAGACCCCTCATCCATCTCTTACCAGCCATCTCTTACTTGTTTACCAGGCTGAGGGTTGCCAGGAGATACTCTTGGAGGCTTGTTACATTCAGTGGTGAGTTGGCATCCTCGTGTGTCTTCTTGTTATTGTCCAGAGCTTCAGACTTAAAAAAGTAAAATACACAAAAAATATGCTCATTGGCTTTTCTTCTTTTAGTAATCAATAATTAATTAAATTTACCAAGGCCCTTTTCATTTCTGTGTTTGCTGTTGTTCCTTGATTGCATTTGCTTTCTGTCTGGATTTGTTATTTGTCTGGCTCGGCGAGGCTTTGCGGCTGGTCATCCCTGGTCTCTGCTCGTCTGTGAAGGTCATTGGAGTAACTCCTTCTTAGGTGATGGTGAGCTTGAGTGGAATTCCTGGTTAACAGATATTTTTCGAGCACTTTGAAGATTTGGGTCCGCTAACTTCTAGAATAAACTGTCGCTGATAAAATGCCCACTTTCTGTTTAAAATGTTGCTTTGTAGATTTTGGGTCATTTCTCTCTGATATTCTTACTAGCTAAAGAAGGCAGCCAACCTGGGGAGTGGGGCCTAAATTAACTCACCTTCAAAGCATCCTTTCCTTTGAGTGCAAAGCGTCCTTTCCTTTGGGAAGTCTCTGGGGACCATATTATCTGTACTTTATTCATGAACAGCATTAGATGGACAGCTCACAAAAGCGCACCACCCACTAGCCACTGGCTCGGCAGAGTCTGCCCTCCTTGTGAGGCAAGCCAGACATCTCTGACGCAAGCTGAGTACCGAGGAATGCTTCTGTCTGCATTTTTTTTCCTTAATCATTTCTGTCCTTTCTATGGCTGTGATAAACATCATGGTCAAAAGAAACTCGAGGAGGAAAGGCTTTCTTTGGCTTACTGGATACAAAGCACCACTGAGAGAAGCCAAGACAGGAACTCAAAGCAGGAACTAAAGCAGAGACCGTGGAGGAAGCCCCCTGCTGACTTGCTTCTGGGTGGCTTGCTCCACAACCTTTTTATACCATCCAGGCCCGCCTACCTAGATATGCACTGTCAATACCGGGCTGGGCCCTGCTACATCAATTGGCAGCCAAAAAATGTCCCATAGACACCCACAGGCCAGTCCGATGGAGGCAGTTCCTCAGCTAAGATGCCCTCTTCCTGGGTGGGTCTAGATTATGTCAAGTTGGCAAAAACTAACTAACTGTAACAATAACCTTAAACTGAACATGTTCACTATTACATATTTTAACACCCTAAGTTGGGCATGCTTGAGATTGTGCCTGCCCCGGAAGCATTTCTGGTACTGGCTACCAGAAACCAGTTCCCATTGGTTCCAGAATGACTGGTTTACAGTCGATTCCTTCGCTCTCCTTTACTTACTGAAGGCAAGGAAACGTTTTCTATTCTTTTTAAATTTTGTTTTTAAAATGTTTTAGTAGCACATGTTAATTACACAGAACAGATCTCCTTATAGCATTCCCATACATGTACATCATGTACTTTGATATCCTTTTTTCACACACACACCCATGTACTTGTTTGTGCTCTCTCTCCTCACACACACAACACATATGTACACACACATAGTCACACATATACACAGACATGCATACACATAGTCACCCACAGACACATATTTACACACATACACACATAGATATAAGAACAAGTATCCATACTCACATGCATCTATACAAACATACACACTTACATACACATACATGTGCTTAGACTCACACACAAACACACTCTCACAAACATACACACTCATACATTCACACACACTCTCGGATACTCACCCTCACACATACACACATACATACATGCATGCTCACATGTACACACCTCACGCCCTCACACACTTACACACAGCCACCCACTGTCATATACTCTTAGCTGTGTGTGTGTTTCAGCCGTGTGCCCACCAGCCTGTAAACCCAGAGCACTCTGTGACAACAGCACTGAAGTGTTTCTGCGTTCCCCACGCATGTTCTTGAGTCACCAACACATGCCCAGACACAGGATTCGTTCTCTATCTTTTTCTTAGCACAAAGCAATGCCTTAATTATGAGGCCTTGTGACTTCATTTAAACACTGGCACAGTCTTAGCAGCAGCTCTTTAAATGCTGCTTCTCTGACGTTTCTTCTTCTGCGCCTCCTCCAAGCTCGGCCAGTGTGTGTGCCGCAGGTTCTCCACCTCGCTCTCCTGCTGCGTGCCTAGCATCTCTCTCTTCAGTCACTTGTTCCTCCGGTAGACTCCATGGCAGGGCCTGGCCTCGCTCCTTCCTCCGCTCGCTTTAGTCTAGTCTGGAATGTACCCCAGCCCCCGTGACTTTAACTATAGCAGCTGTAAGCTTCATTTATAAGGTTTCCCATTGCTTGTCTCATGAACCCCTTTCTTCATCCCTCTATCTCTGGCTTGCATTTTATCACGTTTTGTTCAGTTTTGTAGGTGATTTTTCTCCTATCTTTATCTTTAAGGATCCTGAATAAAATTATTTTAAAAACTACTTTATTGGTTTATACTATTTTAATTTCAAATTAAATTGATCTTCCTATTATTAATCTCCAGAGTTGCAGTTTGCTCCCAGGCTCATCTTTTCTGGGATTCTCTGCCCCTCCCCCTTCCCTTTCCCCTTCCTCTTATTTCCTACCATTCCCAGTGATTCTGAAGTCCAGAACAAGCTCAAATAAGAATATGAGAGGCACTGCAGCACCACAGAGCCAGCCCCGGAAACAGCTTTTGTCCTGCTCCACCCTTCCTGCCTTCCCTCCCCACAGAGCAGTGAGCTGATGACTGTTGGCATGGTTTCTTCCAGGATTCTTTCTTTCCTTTCCTTTTTTTTTTTTTTTTTTTTTTTTTTACACTAAGGAAAGCCCATCCAGCTCTGCATTCAGAGAGAGACCATGGTTCCATTTCCTTGCCATACAGAATTCCCTGTGGGGCCCCTAATTCTGGTGGGCCTTAGTCCAACTTTGCTTCCTTTGGCCAAGATCCCCACTGGCTGGCATCTGTGAGTGCCCGTTACACAGGCATGGCTAATGACCCAGGTGTCTTCAAAGCATCAATTACGCATGATACCAAGCCAAGTCCATGCAGCTTCTCATTGGCAGATGAGATACTTGGTTGGTGCCTCAACAGCTCCACACAGCACCTCAACATAGCCTTTGTGCACAGCCTTTTCCTGAGCTCTTAACCTTCTCTCCCATGCAATGGTACCCAACACTGATTACCCTCCATTATAGATAAGAAGTTACACTTTAGGGAAGGAGCACCCACAAGTGTGATTTTTGTGGGTTTTATTGTTGTTTAGTTTGGGGGATTTTGTTGTTGTTGTTGTTGTTGTTGTTGTTGAAACAAAGTCTCTTCGTACATTCCATATATCTACATGAAACTACCTATGTAGTCCAGGCTGTACCTCCATCCTCCTGGCAGGTTAATGGCCAGGGTTACAGTGCTGTGCCACCATGCCTAGATATGACTTTATGTCTGCAGTTAGCACTTTGGAATAAAGATAAAAGAAACTGTTCTTATAAACTGGCTCTACAACCAATGACACAGTGTGGTGCGCCACAGATTGACACAGAGATTTGCTGTCCTCCTCAGTGTAGTGCTCCATGGATTGACACAGGGATCTTCTGTCCTCCCCAGTGTAGTGCTCCATGGATTGCCACTTCCATTCTATTCTCTACAGAATTGTGTTAATTTTTTTCTTGATGGCATAAATGCCAGGAGAAATCGGGAGCTGTTTAGTGACGCAAACACAATTCCCCAGACTAAACAAGATCTGGTACAGCTGTACCCCAAAATCCACCATCTCCACCGCCTTGCCACCACCACCGTGCCCAAAAGAAGGACCAAAAAGAATGCTAAGGGAGCGAAAGCCAAGATGAAGGAAGGACCATGAAGAAGATCTGCAGCGAGGTTGTCTGCTGGGCCTGTTCCCCCAGAGCCAGAGGCCAAGCCTGAAAAGACTCCCGTAAGGAAGGGAGGGAAGGTACTCAGAGGGCTGGGGAAAGGCTGACCGGGAAGGATGGAGGAATCCTGCAGGTGATGGAGATCCCCGAACAGACCAGGCCTGGTGGATGGAGGTGCCGGAGATGAAAAACGAAACTGTGTGTGGCTGGTAAATGTACAGTTTGAAATACCATTTTTAAAAAAAAGTTTTATCGAGATACAGGGTTTTATTTTAATTTAAAAAATTTATTTATTTTATGTATATGAGTACTCTGTGGCCATCTTCAGACACACCAGAAAAGGGTATCAGATCCCATTACAGATGATTGTGAGCCACCATGGGGTTGCCGGGAATTGAACTCAGGACCTCTGGAAGAGCAGTTAGTGCTCTTAACTGTCTGAGCCATTTCTCCAGCCCCCCCCCACTTTTAAAAACTTTTTAAAATAAGTTTTTTTATTTTATGTTCATTGGTGTTTTGCCTGCATGTGTGTCTGTGTGAGGATCCCAGATCACTTCAGAAGTGGAGTTACAGACAGTTGTGAGCCTCCATATGGGTGCTGAGAATTGAACCAGGGTCCTCTGGAAGAGCAGCCAGTCCTCTTACCTGCTGAGCCATCTCTCCAGATCCTATCTTACTTGCTTTAAAGTTCTGTTGCTCTTAACACACAGCATTGTTTAGAAGGAAGGAATATGTGTCACTTAAAGAACATCTACCCAGCTGGATTGATATGGGGAAAACATCTCCCTGGAGATGTTTGAAAGACCCCTCCTGGCAACCAGAGGGATTCTCTGATGTTGACACATCTGGCAACCCCTAGCACAAAATGCCCTGTGGCATGTGAAACTCAAAATTCATTTTTCTGCCCATTCCTTCCATCATCCATGTCTCAGTCAGGGCTTCTATTCCTGCACAAACATCATGACCAAGAAGCGAGTTAGGGAGGAAAGGGTTTATCCAGCTTACAGTTCCATGTTGATGTTCATCACCAAATGAAGACAGGTCAGGAGGCAGGAGCTGATGCAGAGGCCATGGAGGGATGTTACTTACTGGCTTACTTCCCCTGGCTTGCTCAGCTTGCTTTCTTATAGAACCCAGAACTACCAGCCCAGGGATGGTACCACCCACATTCAGCCCTCCCCCCTTGATCACTAATTGGGAAAATGCTTTATAGCTGGATCTCATGGAGGCATTTCCACAAGGGAGGCTCCTTTCTCTGTAATAACTCCAGCTTGTGTCAAGTTGACACAAAAACCAGCCAGTACAATCCACATAGACTTAATTCCCTTAAAACTAGAAATCCGTTGGGGCCTGATCTCTAAAATTGGTGTTCTCAGTGTGGCAGGTGATGTGGACTTCACAGTGACATCCATTGGTGTTCTAAGTGGTATCGACTTTGCAGTGACGTCATGAGATGTGATCTCCGGAAGAGCCTTAGCACCTTTTCTGAAAGACTGGGGGTATTCAGGTCAATGACTCTGCCACTCTGATTTCATCTCCTGTAGTCAGGATGGGCCTGTGAAGATAGGCTCACCGGGATGCTTATGAGAAATGTTAGCCCTAAACTATCCTGAACTGTTCAGCACCCCATATGAAGACTCCATTGGATTCTATGGTGGCTTTCTGATCTGGGGAGTCCATATGAAAAGAGAGTTCAGAAGTTCCCGTATTCTGTTAATGTTGTCTTGCATATTCTGTCTGACATGTCACGCTTGTTCATGCAAAGTATGTTGAATAAAGCTTTGCATACTTTGTCTTGGGGAGAAAAAGACTCTGGGGTTGCACTCGTTACATGACGATTCATTTAGATTTTTTAATATTTATTTGTACAGAGCCATAATGGGGTGTCATGCTACATGGTAGGAACTTGACCTTGATCAAGGTGACCTTCCTCTCCCAGCCTTTGTTGAGCAGGGATTCCTGTGCTAATCAGGATCCTGCTCCACCTAGGGTAGATTGCTCAGAGTGAAGTTCATTGTTCCTCCAGGTCTATGAATTCCTCAATTAAGCAGGTGACTCGCCCAGATGCCTGAGCACTGGAGCCAAGAACCACCAGACCACTTCCCCGGAACTCAGCCTGGAGTCTGGGGGGAGGGGCTTGCCCAGGCTGTTATATGATCTAACTTCCATTAAAAACTTCAGCCTCAACTGGCAAATGTCGCCCTGGCCCTTGTTCTTTTCGCCACCTCCCCATCCATCCCTCAGTTTCTTTTCCAGGAACCAGTTCGCAGTAGCTGCAGGCAGCAACATTTATTGGTCTTAAAGTAGAAACCATATCTTCATGAGAGTTGTGGCCTCTGCAACTGTGGATTATATTCCCACGTAGAGGGTTCGGTTTCGCCTGTGGTCAAGAGGAGGCTCAGGGTCTTTGTGCGCGCTGACCCCTAATTAATTCACAAGTGCACATGAGTGCCATCAAAAGGCTCTTTGTGTAGATGATATAACTAGAACATGATGGGTAGATTTATTTTTAATTAAGACTACAACATTTATTATTGTTCTATTCCTGAGTGGCCTTTAGCAACAGCAAATTAATACCATGTCTGCACGTCACAGACCTCACCCCATAGCCGCAAAGGACAAGACGAGGTCACCAGACTGGCGAAGAACATCAGGTTAAGTATGGCTGGACAAAACCCCTGGCATTTCTGCTGCTCTTGTTCTTTCCATTGGGACTTTTAATAACTAGGCACGAAACATACTGCCTGGCATTTACTCTCCCCCACCCCGCATTCTGCTTCCTCGGTGCACGTCAGACAGAAGCTCGCAGCACCGTAATTCAGATGTTTACAGCACTTATAAACAGTAATCTACTTCTCACTGTGCTCCATACCTGTCCTCATTCAGGGTTGAAGAACAGGCACAGAGCTAGTGTTTCTAGAAGGTGACCAGATGCGGAAATTAGACAGGTACTGTGACAAAGTTAGCATAAATATTGTTTTTAAAAGATCTAGTTGAGACAAAATACATCGTTACCAGATTCTAATTCCTAGATTCAAAGATAACTGGCTTCCATGCAGACTTGGAGTATTTGTTCATAATTTACAATTTATCTCTAATTGCGCTCTGACCTCTAAATTTTTTAATAGTCCATCTTTCATCTGGGGCAGGATCTTCAGTGGCCATTCTTAGTATTGAACTTTATTTGGGGCTGTCAGTAGTCATTTCCTTGTGGCTAGAGATACAAATAGCTTTGGCCTTCCTCAGAGGGTTACTTGGCCCTGCCTAATCCCTCCGTGGGGAAGAGGCTTTGTTTGGATGGCCAGGCCGAGCAAATGACAAGAGGCTGGAAACCCACACTGAGGACAGGCGGGGCTTTGTGAAGAAACGAAAGCAAAGGCCTGTGGTAGCCATCCTGGAGTGTCTGCAGCACAGGGGTCCGGCTTTGTAGCTTGATTGTGACATATGCTGTGTAATTCCAGCGGTGGAATCGTAGACTCTTGGCCCCCTGAAGACACAAAGCAAAGGCTGTTTGGAGATGGTACCCAGGTCAGCCTGGATGGAGAGGGCGTGGCCTTGAGTGATGGGGCCAGCTGTGGAAGACTGGGGAATAACAAAGGAAGACTATCTTCTGAGTGTGTCCAGGATGATTTTCTGCTGCTAAGCCTTGTGCCTTGCAACCTAGCACTAGCCTCGGAGTGATAAGAACAGAAGCATCCACGCAGAGGAATCCTTCTCCAGGCAAGACTGTAGTTTCTCCCACTCCTGGCAGGCTTAGCTAATGCCACCCAGTAGCTTCAAACTTAATCCCCAAGCGTTAGAGAGAGGGATTGGAAGACACCAGTGTCCTAGGTTCTTGCTATTCCTAACCGCCAGTGGCCACAGCTGCACATTCTGGGAGCTTGCTAGAGATCACAGAACCTCAGACTCCTTCCCAAATGCTCTTTATACTTTACCGGGTTCTGGGCACATTCCTGTACACAGAGAAGTTGTGAGAAGTATTACTTTACGGGTAATGGGATTATGGCTTCATAGAGGGATGCAGATGGCTCTCTGGTCCCTTTTCTGCCATATAAGGAACACATAGCCACAGATGGCTGGCTGTAGACCCAAGAGTGCCCTTGCCAGACACTGGATCTGCCAGCACCTTGATCTTAGATTTTGCCAACTCCACATCTGTGAGAAATGGACTTTCGTGGTTTATGAAGAAACTACTGCTCCTTCCCTTTCCCCATTCCCCACCTGGATAACAAATTAAATGTGCCAAGAAATAAGGGAGGGCTTCAGAGCTCCATCACAGCGGAGGCTCTGGGAGTTTAGATCCCACCAGAACTGCCGGGATGGTCAGTTTACAGGAAGAACTACCGACTGCCTGGAACCTCTGGCCCACGCAGTCCGTCCCTTCTCTTTCTACCGTCACGTATTTGGTTTTCAGATTTCCCCTTAAGTCACTCAGCCTCTGCCTGGCATCTCACCTGTCACGCTCCTCGCTGCCGTGTCTCTTTTTGGTAAGTTCCTATCAGGAGCCTGAATGATAAAGTTTTGCTCTTTTAATTTTTGGACAAGTTTGGGCCAAGATTTTAAACTAACCTATGCATCAAAATGACTTACACACCCACACGTGGGATATGAGTGTGATCACCCACAGGTGATGGTGGCAGGATGCGTAGGCACCAAGACATTTTTTTCATTAGTTAGTTTTGAGTTGCTATAATGAAAGACCAGCTCTTAAATTCAGACTCCATTATAGAGAACCTAACCTAAGTTTAAACTCAGGTAAACTGACAGGCCAGTACCTAGCATTAGTTTCCAAGTCACCCCCAACAAAACCGGAGCTTAGCTCTAGTTTCTAGGCTAACCCCAACAAGACCTGCATCTCCAGATTAATCTCCCCCAACAAATCCTGCATTTCCAGGTTACCCACCAACAAATCTGCACCCCCAGTTTACAAGCACGCCCCTGCCTAACAACCACCAATGCAGAGAAAAGCAGAAGTTAAGTTTATGGTTTGATTCCAGGCACCGGCCAAGTAGGCTAAAGACCTCAGTAGCAGCCCAATCAGATGCTGGCCAGCTAGAAATACTCACCCCACTCTTGCTGTTTTCTATAAAACCTTGCCCCATAGGTGTTTGGGACTCTTCTCCACCAAAATCATTCCATGGGTCGGTGGTGGGCTGAGCCCAAGCTCACACTTGTAATTAAAAAGGCCCTTATGTGATAGCATTGATCTGCTCCTGACTGGTCTTTTGGGGTTCACTAACACTTCCTTGGCACTACAATAGGAAGCAGAGCCTACACGTATGTGTGACCACACAGGACAACCTGGAATCACTGCTGGTGAAGAGAAGCAAATGAGAGACTCTGTAGGTGAGGAATTTACAGTCTTCCACACCAAATCCCCCTGCTTGAGCTCCCCGGGCATCTGTAATGACCTCTTTGTTGTAAACTCCCATGATTAAAAGTCTCTCTCTCTCTCTCTCTCTCTCTCTCTCTCTCTCTCTCTCTCTCTCTCTCTCTCTGCTTCTGAGACGGGTAGGCATTAAGCCTTCATAATTTGCTACATCCTGCCCCTTTGTTCATGAGAGATGCATGCAGATTATAAGGCTGTAGAGAGGGTCCAAGGAGACCCAGAATGCACTGGGGCAGGGAGTAGAGAGAAAGTTCAACTATGTTCTCTTCAGTTTATTATGTTTAGAGCTGACTCTCAATAAGCCTCCACAGCCCCCACAAAGTATTGAGAAGATGAGGGGGAGATGAATCAAGAATAAATGAGAGCTGCCCCTAGTCCACAGACAACGGCGAAAGTCAGTGCCCCCGCCTCTGTGTGCAGAGCCCAACGCAGATGCACCCTGACCTTCCCGGCTCCTTGTGCTTTGGGCTTAGCCTTTGACACTTACTGTGACTGCTCAGGGAAGCTCAAAATCTCCTATCTATATATATATGGCCTTTTATTGGGCCTGAGAACCAAGGCCTCCTGATCAGGGTAGCTTAACTGTCTTAGGAAATGTCATGGGAGAGAAGGGCAGGGGCAGCCTTAAGTTGAAATCCCCTAGTCTCCATCAGCGGGAGGATGCGGGACTGAAGGTCACAGGTGTGCCTGTAGGTCAGTCAGGTAGGTGTATTGCTTTCCTGTCTCTGTGATAGCATGCCCTGACCAAAAGCAACCAAGTAGAGCCAAGGTTTATTTTGGCTTATAGGTCCAGAAAAAAAAGGTCAAGGCAGGAATGTCATGACAGCAAGAAGCACAGTGATCACATTCATGCCCGCATTGGAAGCAGAGAGAACAAAGAATGGGCTCAGACTGTAAAACTCCAACACCCAGCTCCAGGGGCAGAACTCCTCCAGCAAGGCTCCACCTCTAAAGGCTCCGGAACCTCCCACAATGCGACCAAGTTGAGACAACGTTCCAATTCATAAAGCCGTGAATGACAATCTCATCCAAACAATCACAGCCATCTTCCCTCAACAGTGTGGTCATCCGGGATCCCAGGGACACCGCTTTCTTTTTCTTTTTCTTTTCTTTTCTTTTCTTTTTTTTTTTTTTTTTTTTTTTTTTTTTTTTTGGTTTTTCGAGACAGGGTTTCTCTGTGTAGTTCTGGCTGTCCTGGAACTCACTCTGTAGACCAGGCTGGCCTCGAACTCAGAAATCCGACTGCCTCTGCCTCCCAAGTGCTGGGATTACAGGCATGCACCACCACGCCCGGCTGGACACTGCTTTCAAAAACCTCCAGAGAATGCCTGGGGAAAACCTGTTTCAAGTCAATGCAATCCTCAAAATATTAGATGTAGAGTTCAGTGGTGTAAAGTGTGAAGGAGAAAGTGTGCTTGTGATGATGGACCACTCTTCCATGCGCATTGCCATTCACAGATGGACTGTAGCTTGTCACCCACAGATGGGCCACAGCTTGTCACCCACAGATGGACTACAGCTTGTCACCCACAGATGGGCCACAGCTGTCACCCACAGATGGACTACAGCTTGTCACCCACAGATGGACTATAGCTTGTCACCCACAGATGGGCCACAGCTTGTCATTTATTCCCAGATGGACCACAGCTTCCAAGAGGCGACCCTTGGAGTCTTGAGTGAGGGGATTCTTTCATGTGGTTTGAAGGAGAGAGGAAAGAAGGTGTGGTCTTCCGATAGTCATGCTGAGGTGGCTGCTTGTGGTCTGTCCTCCCGATTCTGAATCCCTCGAGGCCATCATGTAAGCTTTAGGGTTAAAGTCGCTGTTCCAGGTATACTGATGGACTGATGGGGGGATGGATGGATGGATGGATGGATGGATGGATGGATGGATGGATGAATGGGTGGGTGGATACATGGAGGGAGGGATAAATGGATGGATGGATGGATAAATGGATGGATGGAATAAGTGCATGGGGATAATAACCTAGCTAAGCACTGGAAATATTGTTAGTTTTCTCATTTAACACCCTGCATAGAAATGTAATAAAGCTTTTCTCTGCTCAGCCTCTGGCCTATTTTTCATTCAACCACTGAAACATAGTGACCTTTGCCTCATGAATTGATTATATCAACTCTCACCCCAACCAATAAGGAACTAGTGAATGTTTTCCTGTTTTTACTCACCTTCATGACTGTCAATAATTGTTCGTCTTCCTCTCCCTTCCCCTCCCCTCCCCTACCCCTTCCCTCCCCCTTCCCTCCCCTTCCCTTGTCCTCCCCCTCCCCTACCCCTACCCCTTCTCCCTCCTATCTCCCCCTTCTCCCCCTCCCCTCCCCTTCCCTTGCCCTCCCCCTCCCCCTTCTCCCCCCTCTCCCCTTCTCCCCCCTCTCTCCCTTCTCCCCCTCCCCTCCCCTTCGTTTGCCCTCCCCTTTCCTTCCCCTCCCCCTTCTCCCCCCTCCCCTCCCCTCCCCTTCCTTTGCCCTCCCCTCCCCTCCCTTTCTCCCCCCTCTCCCCCTTCTCCCCCTCCGCTCCCTTCCCTTTCCTTTGCCCTCCCCCTTCCCCCCCTCCCTCTCCCCCCCCCTCTAATCAGCCTTTGCTCCTTTATTCTTCTGTCAGTCCAGGGGTCTGTGCTCCTCCATGGACTTCTTCACGCACCTTTTCAAGGCAGTTGCTGTCCAGAGTTTTGTTGTCTTCATTTCTGGAAAACGGTAAGTTACTGTGAAGACTGCAGGTTCGCACTCCAGGCAAATGCTTCGAGGTGATCCATGTGTAGTTCCGATGACGGGTCCTACTTTCTCCGCGTCAATGTACTTCAGAAGCGAGAAAGAGCCAGAATTCACAATGTTCCATGTTTCCATACACTTCCATGGACCGTTTATAGGCACTCTTGTCTAAAACCTCCACCTCTGGGATCTCAACCAGAAGAGTTAGCTGGCAGGGGGGAGGGAGGGTTGGGTGTAGGAGGGATCTAACCATGTCCTGAAAATGACCTCCTCACGAGCTAGGCATGCTAGAAAAATTACCAGCATGGCAACTGCTTCAACAGGCTGTCTGGAACTAGAATTAAAACTACAGAGAATGTTTTCTATGAGAACCAACGTCCCCTGATCACTTTTTGCTTTCCCTCCATTTTCGTGTGTGTGGTACTGGGGATTGAACATAGGACCGCCCTCTAGGCAAGCCTCCTGCCATATCCACAGTCCTTCCATTTAGTTTCCTAGACAAAGCTCCTTCTGACACCTTCGAAGGTGACAAGCCCCCTCCTTCCTTCTGGCCAGAGAACCAGTGTTCCCTTGGCGCGCCGTGACCACACGCACACAAAAGAGGCATTTTTACTGGGACTTTGTTCCGTTTCAAGCATCTCTCTCACAATGGTTTATTTGTAGACCTTAAACATTAGAAAGTGGAAAGCATAACATTTAATTAGACAGATGTGAAAGATAGTCTCTCAATGCTGTTTTCCGTTTCTGTTCCCCCATGTTGACTGAAAAGGCATCTGGACTGTGCAGTGTCTGTATGACGTGGGACCATATCACGTAGCTTTGCCCCGGCAGGAACTGAAATATCCCATCTTCGGGATGATTGCTGGATTGGAGAGTGACGCACCAGGCTCCCTTCAGGTCTTTAATTCACTCTTGCGCTCCGAGTGACTCTCCGTGCCACAGGTAGAAGCGCTAAGTAGCAGCCTGATTCTGTTAGGAACCGTTTCCTCCCCGAGTGAGAAGATAGTATCAATCTATCTGACTTTAAGTCCACTGATCTAATCATGGGGGCTTGAAACTGATAACTAAGGAGGCGGAGGACGGCTACCTAGCATAATAGAGAAACCGGATGCTGGGAAAGATGGCAGGCGAGTCACAGTGAATCAGAAAAATTACAGAGGAAATTCTCAGTAATTACCAGGGAGGAAGAGATCAGATGTTTCCATATCAGTGGGCAAATCAGGGAAAGGAGATGAAGTCAACTCAAGTTTCAGTGAAAGGGAAAATTCCTCCTCATAGATGAGTTCCAAGGATAAAACCTGCTACAGTAAGGCAATGGAAGGCTGTGTTCTCTCAAAGAAGTTCTTAGCAAAACCTCAACAGTATGAACATCAGCAAATGGACTCTAAAGCTTATATGGAGGGTCCAAAGACCCAAGGGGACCAACACAACATTAAAGGTAAGAGAACAAAGTTAGGATTCATAGTACTGGGTTTTAACAATTAAAAATCAAGACCAGGAGGGGCTGAGGCTTTGGCTCTGTTGTCAAAGTCCCAGTGCCCACACATCAGGACCTGAGTTCAGAACCCAGTGGTAAGTGTGCTCCAGAAACGCCAGTGCTGGGCAGGGTGGGGGTGCCTTAGAGACAGGCAGATCTGGACAGCTCGTAGGCCTGTCAGCCTACCTGAATCCATAAGCCCCAGATTTTGTAAGAGACCGTCTCAAAATATAAGTGTCTTTGTCAGGGTTTCTATTCCTGCACAAACATCCTGACTAAGAAGCAAGTTGGGGAGGAAAGGGTTTATTGAACTTACACTTCCACACTGCTGTTCATCACTAAAGGAAGTCAGGACTGGAACTCAAGCAGGTCAGGAAGCAGGAGCTGATGCAGAGGCCATGGAGGGATGTTTCTCACTGGCTTGCTTCCCCTGGCTTGCTCAGCCTGCTCTCTTATAGAACCCAAGACCACCAACCCAGGGATGGTGCCACCCACAATGGTCCCTCCTTCCTTGATCACTAATTGAGAAAATGCCCCACAGCTGGATCTCATGGAGGCACTTCCCCAACTGAAGCTCCTTTCTCTGTGATAACACCAGACTGTGTCAAGTTGACACACAAACCAAGCCAGTACAATAAGGTAGACAGGCATTAAGAAGGACACCTGATCTCAACCTCTGGCCTCCACATGTGCACACTCACATGTGCACACATACCCCACAAGCACAGGCACACACATATGTGCACAGCTCATGCATACACATACACACACACACACACACACACACACACACACACACACGTATGTACACAAGCAGGCACATGCACACACACACACACAAGAGGCACTGGGAAAACAAACCAATCAAATTGATCAATAGAACAGAATAGAGAAATAGAAGCACACAAATTCAGCCAATTGACCTTTGGCAAAGGTAGAAAGGTAATACAATAAGGAAATGATAATCTCAATGTGTGTGTGTGTGGGGAAGTAGATATGCACACAGACATCCACACACCTTCCTTACCACCTAGAAAAGCTGACTAGAATGACTCGCAGAATGAAGTCTGCAAAACTGTGCAACCCCTAGAAGCTAACACAGAAGGAAATTTAGATGGCCGTGGATGCAGCAGTGAAGGTTTAGATATGACCTAAAGGAGATCAGCTGGGCATCATTAAAATTAATAGCAATTAAAGGCAATGTCAAGAGGATGATAGAGACTGGGAGAAAATACTTGCAAAAGAGGATTCTGTTTAAAGGACACTCAGTCAAAATATAAAAAGAGCTCTTAGCAATAAGAAAGCAATTTAAGATGAGCAAAACATCGGAACACTTAGCCACAGAATATCCAGGTGAATAATAAATATACAAACACGCCCAATATTATATTAGAAAATCAAGATTGTTTAATGGGCCAAGGTGCTGGTTCAGAGGAAAGGAGCTTAAGGGCCTGAGTTCAAATTCCTAGAAATCCCCTGAGTTCAAATGCTAGGTGTAGCTACGTACATGCATGTAACCCCAGACTTACCAAGGAGGAGCTGAGACAGGGCCTTGTTGGCTGCCAGTTCATTGCTAAGGTTAGCGAGAGGCCCAGTGTCGGGGAATTAAGTTGGAGGATGATTGAGCAGGGCAGCTGACATCTTTCCCTGGCCTCCATGTGGACAGGCATGGGTACACGTGCCTCAGCACACACATGTGCATGGAACACACACACTACACACATACAAGGTTAAGCACAGAGACACTCACTGCATCACTATTAGAGTGCTAAAAATCCAAAGCACTAAAAAACAGTACTGGTAAAGATACGGAATGAGAAAATGCCACTGTTTATAAAAAGAGTTTGGCAGTTTCTTAGCAAGTGAAATGCGCTCTTAGCATAGGCTCGCGTCTTGGACTGAAAACTTGCACCCTACAAACCCCTGCACGTTGATGTTTGTAGCAGCTTTAGCCACAACTAACACATCCTCCTGAACGTGGCCAATAAACTGTGTAATGTTCAGATGATGGAACATTATCAGACACTTAAAAAAGAAATGAGCTGCCATGCCCCCAAAAGACATGAAGGAGAATTCACTGAGTGGTGTTAAGGGAAAGGAGCCAGTCAGGCAAGGCAGGTCAGCGTCACTGCAATTCTGGAACATTCTGTGGAAGGCAAAACTATGGGAACAGCAAAGTGAACAATACTTTCCAGGAGTTGGAGGTAGGGCGGGAATTTTTAGCACAGTGAAAATACTGTGAGATTAATGACAGACACGGCTTTTCAATTTTTTTATTTATGTATTTTTATTTTATGTATGCATGATGTGTATGTGTGTTCATGTGACATGGCTCACATGTGGAGGTCAGAGGACAACTCTATAGAATCCGTTTCCTTCCTTGTACCTGTAAGCAGGTTCCAGGACCAAACTAGGTCAACTTGCTTACCCAGCAAGTGCCTTTACCCACAGAGCCATCTTGCCAGTCCTAACCCATCTTTCCATATGTGTTTAAAAGCCCCCAGAATGTTCAGGAGCAAGAGAAAACCCCAATGTGAATGAACTGTGGACTTTGGCTGATGACAGATCATAGGAACTCACCGACTGTGGCATGTGTGTCACGGTGACAGGGCGTGTTGACGTGAGATGTCATGCATGAAACTGCTCCAAATATAATCCTTATCAAAGAAACAAAATTCTGCAGTCTTGGAGAGGCCACAGCCCTGGAAGGAAACCATTAAGCCTAAAAAGAAGCATATAGTAGGGGTATCTGGGTAAGAAGGGAAGATGCGTGGGGAAAGCCTTGAGGAAATCCTAACGTCTAATGCCCGGTCTTAGAAGTCACACTGAAGCAGCACTCCATTTCTCCAAAGGGCACACAGCTGGGCACAGAAGCAAAATTCACTGCAGGAGGGGTTTCGGATTTTCAAGTCACGCTAAAGCATCATTGGGCTAAGGGCAAAGACTTGAAAGAAAGAGATGTCCTAAGATATGTCCTCGAGGCAAGGAGTCCTGGGCAGGATAAGGGTGGAGAAATAAAGCTAAGCACAGGCAAGCCAGGAGGCGAGCAGATATGCATGCACTCTTCTCTCTGCTCTTGACTGTGAGTATGATGCAACCGGCTGCCCCGACCTGCCACAGTTACATCCCTGTGACGACACGCTGTAGCCTGGACTTGTGAGCCGAAATAAACCCGTTATCCCCTAAGTTACTATTGGTCGGTGTGGTAGTTTGCACAGGAATGGACTCACGTGTTTGAATGCTTAGCCCATAGACAGTGGGATTGTTAGGAGGTGTGGCCTTGTTGGAGGAAGTGTGTCACTGTGGGGGGGGGGTTGAGATCTCAGATACTCCTCGTGTGGCTCAGTCTCTTCTGCTGCCCGAGGATCAAGTCGTAGAACTCTCAGCTCCTTCTCCTGCACCGTGTCTGTCTGCACGCTGCCGTGCTTCCTACCATAATGATAACGGACTGAACCTCTCTGGACTATAAGCCAGCCCCAGTGTTAAATGTTGTCCTGAGTTCAGTTCCCAGCACCCACACTAGGTGTCTTGAGGACAGACAGCCTGAACAGGCAGAGCCGGGACCTCTGACCTCCACAGGCACCTGCGTTCCTGGGCACAAACTCTCACACATAATTAAAAGCACAGATAAATCTAAACAAGCAAACAAAAAGTTCAGAGAGAATACAAGTGGAATTTTTAGGACCAAAGAAAACAGGAATATTCCAGAGGACCTCAAAGGAGTAAAACTTTCTTACCATCTACATGCATAATCTGTTCTTGGCCCTGATCCTAATTCCGGAGACAAGGAATGGAGCCAAGTTGGTTACCAACTGCTCAGTGGTAAATAGAGGTCATGTTGTGATCCTGTGTTGTGACCCAAGAGCCCTCTTTCTGTCTACACACTCCCACATTCCACCATTTGTCTCATTTGAAACAGAGGAAACCAGTTAAACCCAAAGCATGGTGGCGGATGGCTCTCTGCCTGGAATTTCCAAATGAGAATAAACTGATTGGCTGAGGCACTGAGCCAAAAGCTACTCTGTAAATCCCGATGCTCAGATGCAAACCGAATGATTGCCAACCGTGAGGTTAGCATTGTCTTGGGTGGAGATGTGATGAGAGAGTTGCAGGGAGATACAATGTATCTACCTTTTCTTCCTCTTACGCAGCCTTAAAATATCTTCATGGAGATGAGAAGAAAGGTCTGAACAGCCAAACATCTTAAACCCATTTATTCCCAATATGTGCAGAAGTTTGGTTTTCCTGGTTCTCAGTCCTGCGCAGTGGTCTCCTAGGGGTGGGTTTTCAGGAGGCTGTGGTGCCCAGTCTTGCTACCCCTAGAACACATATTCTCATACTTGGTGCATTCAGAAAGATCACCAGGCTCGAGAGATGGCTTAGCAGTTAAGGGCACTTGTTCTTCCAGAGGACCTGGGCTTGATTCTCAGCATCCACATCTGTAGGAACCAACACCTCTGTGGGTCCTGCACACGCATGCTACACAGACATACATGATGGCAAAACACCCACACACATAAAGTGAAATTATATATTTGAAAGAAAGGTCCAGAGTTGAGGTAAGAAGGTGTCACACGGTGTGAGGACCTGAGTTAAAATCACCAGAAACCACATAAAACCAGATGTGGAAGTGCATATCTGTAATTCCGATCTCCCTTCCGTGGGGTGGGAAGCAGAAACAACAGTCTCCAGATGCTCACTGGCCGGTCAGCCTGGAGCGCACACGGTTGCAAACAGGAGACCCTGAGTCGCACAGGATGGAGAGCAAGGGCCAACACCCAAGAAGTCCTCCAACCTCCTCCACACATGTGCGGAGGCATGGGCATTCTTTTCCCCACAACATACATATCATTTAAAAAAAATTTAAAGGTCAGAATTCCTCTTTGTCACAACAGTTCATTTGCCTGGGTTTGTTGGGACAAAATATGTCCAAACTTTTAGTAGAGGAATTCAGTGTCTGAGATCTGACCTTAGAGTGTATTTGCAAGCACACACTTCAGCCATTGTCTGGAGTTTGCGTAAGATGAACACAGAGGTTGTTGAAGTGGGAGGGTTGGGGGGGGCACAGCTGTGGCCTGTGGGTTGGGAATCGTTTCACACTAACCTCTTGGACAACCAGAAGCTTACTCCACCGCAGATTTGTGCAGTTTGGGTGAAAATCTAAATTGACCTTAAACACAGTGAGTGTATAAATGGCCTTTTCAGATACATGGAGCCTCTGGTCCTGGGGACTGTCCTATAGAAGGTGATAGAGGAGGAAGTGCCTAGTTTTTATACTTTATTTCCTCCCTTCTTGGTGGGTATTAAAACTGATCTTTTTGTTTTTGTTTTTGTTTTTGTTTTTAAACTGTGGTCACATTCGAATGTGGCAATCAGAGGACAACTTGAAGAAATCAGCTCTCTCCTTGACCACGTGGGTCCTGGGATTTAAGTTTTTTAGGCCTGTGGCGAGCACCTTAACTGCTGAGCCATCCTGCCACCCCTATACATTACTTTGCTGCCCCTGAGCTACATCCCAGTCATATGGGAAACTCGCCATCCCAGTTATAAGAGAAATCTGTCACATGCCATCAAAAAGCTGCCAGGGTAAGGACCAGCTCAGAGAGTTCCGATGCTTACGGATCTGTTCCAGATATTGAAACTGGAACTGAAATGCCCCAAAGATTAAAAAAAAAAAAAAAGATTTCAATCCAATATGAACAGACTCTCATAACTTCCATATTATCAGGACCAACAGCATAGAAGAGTCCTAACAGAGCTCTCTGAGGCTGAAATGGCTGTTGGGATTGTGTTTGCTGTGTCAGCATGAAGAAAGTCAGGTTTGCCAGTGTTTGCTTAAGGAGGTGAGAGGCAGGAGGATCCCTCATTGGCCTTCAAGGCTGGGGGTTGAGGTTTTGGGGGAATTCAACACTGGAAATCCAACTTTGTCTGGCAGAGCCAAAACTTTTACATATCTTTGAGGATGTGATGAGATCTTTTCTCCCCTCAGATAAAGGGAAGGAAGCTGGTTGGTTCCCACCATAAGAGCCTCCCTCATGAGAGGTTTGAAAATTCCCATAAATAGGGCTTTTTGTTTTGTTTTGTTTTGTTTTTTGTTTTGTTTTGTTTTGTTTTTTCCTGGTAGGAAAAAGCTTGTCACGTCTTTATCTTGAAGAAATGCCTCTTCTCCCTGTCTGACTGACTGCCAGGGATCTGTCTAACTCCTAGTATCTCAATCATAAAAGCCCTTTAAAAAAAGTTGTATTAACCAACTAGAGTCCCAAGAAGATGCTAAAATTATCAAGTTTTGAGCCACCAATTTAAAATTCTATTTTCGGTAAGGAAAGAAAACTTACTTTTCTTCATCATAAAGGGCAGAGGAAAACAGTATCTTTGGAAGCATTCTGTAAACACTTTTTCCCCCTTTAAATTGGCCGAGTTTAACAGGATGCGGCCCATTATTGTTACAACAGCTTATTTAACAGGTTGGGAAGGCAGGTGGCCCCTGAACAGAGCACAGGAGCCAGGAGTCCCTGCGGGAGAAAGGACTGGAATGGTGTCTGACAAGGCACAGGCACACACTGAAAGAAAAGTGCCAAGGTAAAGCAGGCCAGAGAGAGGGAAAGTCACACGGACTGGGGACATAGGGGGTCCCTCCCCCTGGAATGTGGTGGAAGCCTCCTGCCATCTGAGAAGACTATCATAAAGGCAATCAACTAAAACTGAGCTGTGTGACTCTGGCTTGCAGCCTCCGCCACCCCACCATCGACACAAGGGGCAGCACTTACTGAGTGTACGTTGTGTACGCCTCCAGCATCCCCCTATGGCTTCATTTATGGTGGCCTACTTTCGTAGGTGCAATTTGCATCTTCCATCTGTAGCTGAGGGAAGTTAAGTAATTTATTTGCCTAAGGCCATGAAGGTAACCAATGAGCTTTCAGAGATTTTTAAGTCTTAGATCAGAATAGGAGAAATTCTCAAAGAATGAAAGCGACTGACTCCCGATCCAGACACGGACGTCATAGTACTCAGAAAACAGCAGTGCGTATTCAAACACCAGCGGCTCTTTTCATTCCTGTAACACTGGCTGTGCAGTCTGTGGTCTGGTCACCTCAGCATCCCCTGCTAGGAGCATGCTACAATAGAATCCCAGGCTTGCTGAGCCAGAATCTATCAGCACAGCCAGAGACCTGCAGGCTCCAGCAAGCTTGACAAGAGATGGCCTGGCCTGCCTGCTTTTGTAATTTCCGTTCCTGTAGGCTGGAGTGCTCTTCCCCCAGGACGACCATGCTTGCTGCAGTGATATCTTTTGGAAATTCTCTCTTGCCTTCATGTAGAAGGTGTGTAGGCCCTTGCACTCACAGATAAGCACCAACAGAACCAGGCCGGTCAAACACACAGGATTGTCTTTTCAAAGGAAGAGCTGTATAGCCTATTATCTGTCCAGAAGGCTGGGAGCAGACATGGATAATAGCCTGGTGACTTTTGTGCTGTCTGTGTGGCCAGGCCTTCCCCAGACCCTTGAGACTGGTTTCTCATAATCTATAGAACCTATCTTTATGGAAGATGTCAAATTACATAGTTTTGAAGTGGTCATGTCTTAAGTTTTGCTGTATTCATGGAACTGAGCAAATTATCAGGAGGAAACTCTGCTTAAATATGCCTGAACTAAACTACTCAAAGTCAGACTTTCAAAGTTTGAACCAACACCAGTTACTGAGTCATGGTGAACTGAACTGCCTTCTTGTCTCTCTCAGATGGATACTGCTTGCAAAAACAACCCCTCTCATCTTCAAAGAGACTTTTGCCAGACCTTGCAGTAAATTAAAAATATGCCTTGAGGTCATTTCAGATTATGTACTCAATTTGCTATCCCACTGTGTGCTCTGACTAAATTTTAACCAGCCGTTGAGGATTCTCTTGTTAGGTAACCAACCTTACTACGGCTTGCACCTCCCATGTAATCAGCTTTAACCTAAGTGCACAGCTCTAATTATATAGTTCTCCACGTCCCAGACCCAGAATAATGTACATGTGTGGGTGCAGGTGTAGGTGTGGGTTGTGGTAATCATTTGCTGGAAGCAGCCAAGTTGAAAGCAACCTCAAACAACAAATGTACCTGCTGGAAGCAACAGTGGCATAGCTTGAGGAAGGGTGTTTTGGGGGGTGCTATTCTTGATCGGCTGGGGTCAGTAAGGTAAGCTCTTTCCTTGTAAAAACATCCCTGTTACAGATTTCTGTGAGAACTATTTTCATTTCTTTCCCACACCACGTTTTCTGCGCTGATGAATGAAATGCAGAGTTGAGCCCTTTGTTAGGGACAGGGACAGACACATGTGACAAATACCACAGACCACGAACCATAAGCTGACAGAAGAGACATGGAGAGAAGTAGAAAATTCAGATGTGACTCCACCTTGGTTCAAACTCCTCTTTTTTCTTCATTCTTTAGTGTTACATCAGTGCAGCTTCCCTTGAGGGCAGCCTCCCTGTTTTCCACGGGAGCAGCGACTTCTCTTATATGTGTATGTGTTTGCACATACAGAGTCGATGTGTCTGTGTAGGCACGTATGCTCGTGTGTGTGTGTGTGTGTGTGTGTGTGTGTGTGTGTGTGTGATGGCCAGAGGACAACCTCAGGTTTTGTCCAGCTTCCTCTTGGAGTCTTCCATCCTGTTGTGTGTGTTCGTTCCTCAGGCAAAGGCATCCTCCACCATTTTTTTCTTTTCTTTTGTTCTTTTGGAAGACAAGGTCTCTCAGTGGTCTGGATCTCTTCAATCGAGCTAGGCTGTTTCATCAGCGAGCCCCAAGGATACATCTGTCTCTGTCTCCCCTGTGCTAACACGGGTGTATGAACATCCATGCCTGGGAATCAAACTCTGGTCCTTATAGGGCAAGGCACTTTTCTGAGCTATCCTCCCCCTCCCCTCCCTACCCCCAACAGTACCTTCGATACCTTCCATTCGTTCCTCCTGCTAAACCCTTGACACAGTGATGTCCACCACTTGAAACCCCAGGCTTGTTTCTCTCTTCCAACTACTACACCAGAAGCTCTGTCAAGACTCGGACTGTATGTCTCCAGCGCCTTAGACAGTGGCAGGGGTCTCTGTACTTGCTCAGTATTTCAATAAGGGACTCATATTGCTGCAGGGCCATTTAGAGTAGAAAGAGCCAACTCCACCAAAGAGATCCCTGAGAGATGGAAAGGGGCGAGAGAAAGAATGACTTCCTTTGACTTCTGAATTCTCACATTTCTCAAAGGTTTTGTGTTATTTTATATTTATTCATTTATCTATTGGCATGTATATCTGCCATGTGAATGTATGTGCACCGTGTGTGCAGGCGCCTGAGAAAGTCCGAGGGCATGAACTGCCTGGCGTGGATGCTGGGAAGCAAACCCAGGTCCCGTGCTAGAGCAGAGATAACTACTGAGTTAGCCCTCCAGCTTCCGCACTGTCTTTATAATTTACTGAATACTTTAAATAACTGCACAAAACATCCCAAAATATATCACAAAAAAAACAAAGCGGATTGCATCTGTTCCTTCTAAAAAGCTTTAGACTTCATTTGTTTATCAGATTACACTTGAATGAATAAAAAGTCCTCTGCTTAGAAGAACTTGTCTCCCTCAGATGCACCACACTAAGCCAGGAACTTTCTTTTTGAAGCTAGTTACTGTGACTGTATCGTGTGGACTGTGCCATGCTCCACAGGCCAGGCCCGAACCCGTGGCGCAGTGTCTGAGGTACGGCTGACCCCAAGTTCTGTAGGACCCACTGCCTCCAGCAGCAGAGACCAAGCAGACTCCAATCAGAGGCCACAAAAGGACGCCATCTTTACTGGTGAATTGTTTATTTAGACAAGACAAAAAACATCTCCACCTGGTTTCTCTTTATACAGAAAGTGGAACATTTCAAATATATTAGCTTTTCTCTTTTTCAACAGAATTCATTTCAATCTGGTCCCGGGAACTGCTTCTCATGTTAGGACTCACGTTTCAGTAGCACATATGCGCCCATCACGGCCAAAAGAGCATACTGTAAAGAAAGCACAATGGGAAAGCATTGTGAGGTCTACAAATAAACTCGGGCTTATAAATGTATTCGGGTGAAGCCTGCTCAATGCTAGACTGAGAACAGGCTCAAAAGATGACCTCTGTCCCCCTGGCCTTGTTCTCTAAATTAGCCGTTCAATGCACACTGAATAAAGACCCAAAAATATACCAATGGCTCGGGATCCAACGCCTGCAGACACGGCTAAGGCAGTGCCTGCTCCTTTGTACCTTCCCTACTTAAAAACAGAAATGCCATTTCTGCTAAAGTTGTCTGATAAATATGACCAGGCTTTTGATGCTACTTCAGATTATGCTAAAATTTTTCCATAATAATTCACAATCCTGTAAGCACCATTTCAGAACACAGTAAATGTAAAAGGTAAAAGAAGCTTTTTTAAATGACTAATTTAAATGTTAATAATTTAGGGTTATTATGTTAATTTATAGGCAATTACAAATGCTCCACAGAAAATCAATGGCAAAACATTTTATGATGACTTCCAATCTACAATTGCACAGGTAAAAGCTCCAATATTTAAAACTTAAGTAAACACATACACACACACACACACACACACACACACACACACATACACACACGCTCAATTCCTACCTTGAATTTTGGATAGTCATTCATGATAATGGTGACCATGCCAACATAAGGTAAGAACCTAAATTGTGGGAATGAAAAGCACAAAATGTAACATTTGTTCACTGTATGTTGACACAGCGCTCACTGCTCTACACTTCAGGACAGCAGTCTTCCTCAGGCACACAAGGGCTCACTCCTTTCTCAAGGCTTGATCAGCAAAGTGTATGAACACTAAAGGCCTCGCGCGTGGTTTTAGGTGGGTGCATGGCTTGAGCAGCCAAGCTCTCTGGCGGCACTCGGTACCATTAAAGTAACTAGTTGAACCATTTGCTCAAGTACAACAAGCAACTTTCATAAACCTAGTTGGTTTTGTTTTTAGGAAGAAAGTATTTTCAGGTGGCCTATAATAAAAACAGCTCCCAGAAAAAGCTTCAAAAATAAAAGCATAAGATAGACATGACCTGAAATGAAACCAGACAACAGATAAAGCTTTAAAGCACACAGAATCGGCCAGAATTTAAAAAACTGTCATGATTTTATTTCAGTGCTTTTCAAATTAACAAATGTGCATCCTGCAACTCAGACTCGAATGCAACCACGGTCCCCCAGAGGACAGGTCAGAGGGAGTGACAGAGGGAGTGGCCGGCCACAGGGTCAGCATCAATGTATAAGTGGTGTGTGTGTGCTCCAGCCGTTATCTACGCTAATGAGAAGCAGGTGTCACGTGCACAGCACCGTCCGGTCAGCGACCAGTGGCTTCTGCTAGCTCCTGCCCGTGGCCTCCATCAGCATTAGAAACACAGGGCTGGCTAGCAGGGCACATGAGTGGAAGCGCAGCAGAGGGGAGTGGGTGAAGGCTTGGTGTTCCCATGTGTCCCCACCCAGTTAATAAAGATGACCGTACATGCAGGAGCTATCTGCCCTGCCTCGTGTGGCTGAGACAGTAGACATTTCTAACAGGACTCTTAAACTTTATTATTAGCATTTATAAACGAGCCACTGAGAGAGGAAAAATATCTCCTTTACTAGTTTTTTAAATGAGGATACTTTCTGCACAGTGTCAATCATAATTAATCCTTGAAATAGTCATTCATTTAAAAATTTCCACAAAACTTTCTAATTATGAGAGGCAAATAGAAAATAATCCAAATATCAATTACAAAAAGTCTTCCAAGACGGTTGCATATGAAATTATGGGTGCCAACCAAAGAGCATTTAATCATTAAAGGGTAAAAATGTAGACTTGACACAAAAAAAGCTACTTCTTATTGCTGGATACACAGACTTGGTCCTTCTAGCTATAACTGTGTGTCATATGTACACATGGCTATCAGTAGTGTCCAGACAGTCACTGAAATGTTAAGCAGAGGCCATCTCTGGGAGGGTTTCTAGCCATTGGTGTTTAAACCCCCAAATAACTAGCCTTTAGGTGAAGGTGTGTTTTAGAATAGAATTAACCCCAACATATAGGTAATATATTCTAGTTCCGTTATAGCATTTGGATCTTTGGAGATCATTAAGTTTTCACTTAAACGATATTATTTATTTTATATGTAGGGGTGTTTGGCCTGTTTGTATGTCTGTACCCGTGTGCACAGTGCCAGAAGAGGCCAGAAGAGAGCATCACATCCCCAGGCCTGAAGCTGCCATGGAAGTGCTAGGACTCGAACCTGGGTCCCCTGGAAAAGCAGCCAGTGCTCTAAACAGCCTGATCATCTCTCTAGCCCTTGGATGTGTTTTGTTGAAAACAGGGTCTCACTGCATAGCCCAGGCTTAGATCTCATCAGTCTCAAAGCACAGCCTGGACCTGCTTGTAGCACTTCTGATGTGTCATGTGACAAACGACTCTATTCTCTCACAAGCGTCTTCATTTTTAAGAGCTTTCCTGGTTCCTGAACCTTCTGATCAGCAGCAAGTTCCTCCTCACCCTCGGGCTCGTCCCACCACATCCTTCTTCTCCAGCCAGTTCTGGCCTTCTTTGTACAAGCCTCTATCGTCAACTTCGTTATTATCTCCTTTAGTCAGAAACTTGATGTCTCCATTATCTCTGGAAAGCAAATGACATCCTCTCAGAAATCATTTTCAGGACAGCGTCATTAAAAACGTATTAGTTTAACCCAGACATTACAGCCAGACACGAGCACTTAGAAGGCAGTTGAGGAAGACTTGACCTCTCTTTGGACTAAGTTGATTGCTTACAGATAACCACCCAGCTGAAGCACGGATCTAATGACAATTTCTTGGACTTAAATTCCAGAACATTCAAGTAACCCTGGCAACCACAACACAAAGCAAAGCCCAGGCAATGGGGAGCAGTGACTGGCCCTGGTATGCAGCCCCGCTCCTCACGCCGGCACCCTCTGTGAAAACAGAGCCTGCACTTGTTTTTCCATCAAAAAATAAGAGTATTGGTGTCACCCATCACTGGGCAAGATCATGGGGACAGGCCCTGTTCAGGGTCACAGCACTGCAGGACAGAGCAGGACAGGAACTTGCCGGCACTTGCCTCGGCTGCTTCCCCTCAAGTCTGACTTGGTCAGAAGTCAGGTGAGGCTAAATCGATGGCCCGCGCTGCTCTCATCCCTCTGGTTGTCATGGGAAAGTCTCTCAGGATGGACCTCACTCCACCTCGGTCTACAAAGGAACTGGCCCAAACCACACTCATCTGTGGATAATGCAATGCAGCAGTGTTTTGTGACCGCCCTCAAGCCCTCCAAATGCAGGACTGTTAACACTTTACCTCCTTCACCACTAAGCACATGGTGGGAAACCCCGTTTTCAGGGAAACGGTCATGAATGGCATCCGACAAATACTGGTCAGTGACAGGTGGGACTAAGTGTTCTAAAGGGCAGTCACTGTGAAGGTGGTACTGGGAACACAAACAGAACTCTAGCTCTACAGTTATAAAGGGGGGGTGGAGCCTTTCAAAAAAGTGAAAACACGCCCCGTTAGAATGAGGCAAGAGGCTCAAGGCCTGCAAGCATCTGAACCGGTGTCTAAAGGAGCCGGTCGCTCCAGAGGGCGACATCCTCTGACACGGTGTGTGGAAGTTACAGCGAAGCCATCACTGCCTCAGCGTTGAACACACTGTTGGGATTGGAAAGAATTTTGAGGAGGTGAAGGCTCTGTCGGGCCATCCCTGCTTCCTCCTCAGGAGGTTGGCAAGCAGAGGGCATGTGACCATTAAGCAGTGCCTGTGTGTGAGCAGTGTGGACAGAATCTGGATTAGTGTAAAAGTCAGTGTAATAAAGTGGGTGTTTTCAGTGGAGCTGGAAACACGGAAAGGTCTGAGTGCCCAATGCCAGGAGTCAAACTCTCGGTCCCCCATTATCCTTCTCCCTCCTCCCACCCACACTGAAAAATCCACCATCTTTTAAAAGACAGATATACAGATCCAAATTTAATTGTATAAACCATGAACACAAAATGCTATTATAAAGGCTACACAAAGATAAGGGGGCACACTCAATGTATAAACTGTAACCCCCGACTCTTACATGGAAGCTTTTTGTACCTGAGCTAGAATTAAATGTTTTTGTTCCAAGAACCAGACGTTATTAAGGTCTTACATCATCACTGCTACCTAAGGGGAAGGCAGGTCTGGCTGTCAGGGAAGGACTAATACGGGACATGCTATGGAAGGAGGTTTTCCTCAGCAAGGGCTGAAGTTACTGCTAAAGACGCCTCACAGGAAACAGCTAGCTTTATCATGTCAGGAGGAAATCCTGGCATCGGTCTGATTGGAGGTGACCTGAGACCCCTCTGAACAGTTAAGATAGCAAGCCCCTTGCATTTGTGCAGCAGTCTGGCTTAAATCAAATCTTTCATTTGATTTTTTACACATTTTAGTAAACATTATATCCTTTATCCCTCATAATTACCCTGTAAGTCATTGTGGGTAAAATACTGCCACTCCTGGGTTCCAGAGCAAGGCAGGTCACTGGGGCAAAGTTGCCCAGTGAATAAGTGGCGGAAGGAGCCGATTTGGCTCTGTGATTTCTCACTGATCTTTAAGAGCATCTACCAGAATTCACAAAACCAAAGTAAAAGCAAGCAAAGCCTCTTTACTTTTCATGGACCTTGATTACTCTGTGAACTATCGGAATGTCTCTTCCTTCAACTTTAAAAACAACTATTTCACCAGCTCTGATGGGGTCCTCCCGGAAATTCGTGAGGAACAGCAGGTCTCCCCTGTGAAAGGCCGGCTCCATGCTGCCACTGCAAAGAAACACGTCACAGTCAGTGGCCCCGGGATCCACAGGGAAACTCCCGCCCCGCCCGCCCTCGAGGCCCTGTTTACCAAGGCGCTGCACACAACCCTGGAGGGTTTCCCTCCAGCTCGGATGAGGAAATGACTGGTGAGGCTTAGGCATGGGACAGCGGCAGGGGCTCCTGCCCTCAGCCTGTCACTCTACTGTCTGCTTCTCACTCCTGAACAAGTACTGCACTGGAGCTGAAGCAAGAACAGTGTCCGCTCTGAAGTAAGCGTCGCCTACTTACGTCCTTAAAAAAAAAAAAGTCCTACGTGCACAGACACGTCTCACTCGGAGCCCCGTACTGCTAGTTCTGGTTAACATCTAGAGCTACCCCTTCCTTTCATGGCACAGCCTCAGCACCCACAGCACTGCAGGATGTTCTCGAGGGAAGAGGAACAAATGAATGGAGTTAGCCAGCAGGCCCTGTCATGAAGCAAGCTGACAGCTGGGACAAAATCTGAAGCCCGGCTTTGCCTCTCACAGCAGCAGCTTCTTGACCATGTTCTACAAGAGCCCAATGCTAACAAGTAGTATTGGTGTAGAAGATGGATAAGGAATCTTCATGGTAATAGTTCAAATCTATGCCAAAATCTCCGATGTATTCAAAGTAAACGGCAAGCTACTAGGACTTGAGAGTTAACATCTAATGCATAGGAAAGGAGTAAGAGCTACAGATTTGGCTGCATGGGAGCTCACAGCCAAGGATGAGCTAGCAAGATCTGTTTATCGGGAGGGAGGAAGAAGCAGGCGGAAGCTCTGGGGCCTTTAAAAGAGAATATGTATTGTTCATGAAGCTGGGCCTCCTTCCAAGCCCCGGCACTGATGCTGCACAAGCTTCCCAGCACACCGAAGGCAGGGAGGAGACGCGCGGCTGAGCTGCCTCTCACTACGTGTGTGCAAGGGCTCTGTGTTAAGGTGAAGCCCGAGTTCTGACTACGGGATCAGACCCGGCATGCTAACCAGGAAAGCTAAGTGAGAAGGGGAAACCCGGGCTTACAACACAACTAAGGGAGAGAGAAAAAAATGGCAGCTGGGTAAACAAATTTGGCCCCAATTCGGACCCCTACTGTGTTTCCCTCTGAAGATGAGCTGTGCTTCTGACTTTATTTTCTTGTACAGAACAACAGCTAAAATGCCTGATTTCACCACTGATAGCTTCATCTTCATGCCTCAGTGAATTTCCCAAAGCCACCAGTACGGAAGTCAAGGTCAGAAAACTCTATGGTTGCGACAACAGACCATAGTGACAAAAGCTAGTCCCTCCCAAAGTCCCAGGGCTGAGAGGACACTGAAGTCCAGCAACTCTCCAAGTCCAGTAGCATCAACTTGTAGGTCTCTTCTTCCATGGCTGGGGACCCCCAAGGAACTAAGGGACTTTACCAGCTCACGACTTAAACCAGGCTGCTTTAAAACTATAAAGGATTTTTTTAAGTCCCTGTGTGTTGGGGTTTCATAGAAATGCTGTGGATACACGTGTGATGGGAAGGGAGCCTAGTGATCTTAGGTCCAGCATTGTCCTACTAAATGTAATCTTGAAATGCTTGTGATAATCTCAGTGCGCCTCAGTTTGTGCATGAGAGGGCACATCCAGATTCCTCCTCTCCTCTTGCATCTGAAGATGGAACCTACTGCCTTACACATGCTACAAATACACTCTGCCAGTGACATCCATCCCTAGGCCTTCTCCCAAAGGCTCCCTCCCTCCTTCCTCCTGTTCCCTTGCTAAGGATAAAACTCAGGACCCTGAACATGCTATGCACTTGCTTTACCATAAATGACATCACAAGCCTTCAAAAAAAGAAAAAAAAAACTAAATCATTTCTTCAAACAGCTTCTGAGCACTATACCCACCTACATACTAAAGTGGAGTTACTGCAATTGAGGCAGGGGCATGGTGTCCAGGACCCAGGAGTTTGGTGCCCTCCTCACTCCTAATGCACCACAGGACCCCAGGGCACTCCTGAAATACTGTGTGAATACTGATGAGTCTGTCTGTCTGTCTGTCTGTCTGTCTTTATCTCTCTTACACACACACACACTGCTCTGTGAACTACACTTCCTCAACATCTACATTTATGGAAACTGCAAGGCCGCCCCTTGGTTAGTCACACACACGAAGGCTGCTGGGGAAATACAGACACAGCTGCAGCCCTGTGACCTGTCAGCGGAGCCCAGTACAAGGAAAGGCAGTGGTTTGGAAACAGCAAAAGCCCTGCACTGTGGCTTTGGCTCTGGGACTGGTCAGCTATGACTCTGATCAAGTGACCACAATAGCTCCCCTCTGCCCCCATACAACAAAGAGGCTCTATTGCTACCAACAATGGGACTTAACGATGTCAGATATGCCGGACAAAGCACCCTGGTGCACCTGCTGGCTCCAAGCAGGCTCATTTGGCTTTGAATGGACTGAAGATTTCTCCCTGAATTACATATGGCTATATGGAGCTGACGATGTCCACTCTCCTAAAGCAGATACACTTTCATAAGCACGACAGGAGGTAGTAGCCATTGACATCTCGTGGCACCTGCTGGGCACTGGGGGCAGGGGAGGCGGGGGACACACACACACACACACACACACACACACACTCCTCTTACTAGGTATGGCTTAACATTTTAAACTAGTCAGGTAAAGGGTCAATTTGTGTACAAATAATGTTACCTCACTTTGATGAACTGCTGTACTAGAGCACTAAAAGCACTGGCAACAAGGAGCCCTAAAACAGTGGTTCTCAACCTGTGGGTCACATCGCATTTGGGGATCCAACGACCTTTCCTAGAGGTCACCTAAGACCATCAGAAAACAGATATTTATGTTACAATTCTTTTTTTGTTTGTTTGTTTTTCGAGACAGGGTTTCTCTGTGTAGTCCTGGCTGTCGTGGAACTCACTCTGTAGACCAAGCTGGCCTCGAACTCAGAAATCTGCCTGCCTCTGCCTCCCAAGTGCTGGGATTAAAGGCGTGCGCCACCACGCCCGGCCCTACAATTCTTAACAGTAGCAAAATTACAGTTATGAAACAATAACAAAAGTAATTTTATGGTTCTGGGTCACCACAATATGAGGAACTGTATTAAAGGGTCAGAGCATTAGTTAGGTTGAGAACCACTGCTCTAAAACAGCATTTTAAAAGATAGTACTTTTCAATTAACAAAACACTATCAAGAGCCATCAATAAATACTCTCAATTAGTTTATTCAACTAAAATCTTAAACTCATGGCTATCACACAAGGCACCCTGACTCCTGGATCCCAGGGGAAGCAGACTGAGGGCCAGGATCAGGACCTACCTTAGTACCACCACGATGGGACTCTCGCTGCCCGTGAGAACAATCAAGCCTTTCCATATCATGAGCGCAGAAGACACGATCATGGCAAAGTTTAAAACCTGGTAGTAGAGCTGGAACAAAAACAGAAACTTTGGAACACAAATCCAAAGTGAAAACTGACTGCAAAATATTCAATATTCGCATGATAGAACCTGGAGATGCTTATATAATCTAAACAAGATATGATTCTAAGGCAGGTGGTATTTCACCCTTTATCCATTTCATCCTTTATGCCTTCTAAATATCACCTCACTTTTTCTCAGTGAGAGAAGACAGGGAAGCAGCTGTGGGCTTGATTGGCCATGACTGCTACAGCCTCCTCACCCTCAAATACCCCTGTATAACAAGGGGCTCTGTTGCCGCTGGCAGTGAAGCTTAATGACCCCAGAAACCCTGGATAGAGCATCTTAGACACCTGCTTGCTGCCTCCAGAATACAGACTGAGGATTTTTCCCAGCAAGGCTAGTAATAGCTCTGGGGTTCCCCAGCACTTCAAACCCTGAACATTTCCCCTCCAGAATTCAACCGCTGGCAGCTTCCATCCTAGCCTGGTACAGACACGGTTTAGCATCAGCCAGTTGTCAGTCCCGTGCTCTTGCCCTGAGACTCTGACACCTCTAGAGTAACTTCATCTATACTGCACATTAGCCCACAGCTAAAGATGGCCTCAAATGGAAGCAACAGAACTAACTGTAGGGCTCAGCCAACAGGCCTCTGCATCTGCAAATAACAAAACAAAACTCGCCTGTTAAAAGTTTAGAAACAACGCTTTAAAACGCCTGGATGTTTAAATAATCAATATTATGTTAAAAAAAAAAAAAAGAACCATAAATATTTGGTTAAGAACACAAGTAGAGGAGTCCCAGCAGCCAACAGGCCATGGCTGTTGTTAGTAGTGAGTACGGTTCTGAGCTTTCCCAGCTCTACCTCAGAAAGTTCCTCCAAACCACAGGGCTCACCCGGCTCCTTCAGTGCTGCACACATGCACATGGGCTGAGGTATAGACGTTCCCTGGCCACAGCTGCCGGCTATACCTGCCAATCGCTGGGGACTAAAGGGAAAATCAACACCGTACACTTCCCAACTCCCTTCCCACAGCAGCTGAACTGTCAGCGTAATGCCTTCCGTCCTCTGTGAGGCCACCAAAACGAAAGCTACCTTTGTTAACACGACACAAGAGATGAGTTCTTCAGGCCCTGTCCTTCCCACAAGGCAAGGAGGCACCTGCCTTTGGTTCCTGTCTGCCTCAGTCCTCCTCCCCGAAGCCCTGCAATTGTCAGGATGATTTGCAGGACCATGTGGACTCCGTTGACTCTAGCCTGGACCCCTCAGCTCCAGCAACCTTTGTCCCTTCTCCTGGATCATCTGTCCTGGAATGGAAACTACTTCAAGGTCATGTGGTCCCTTCTCCCTTGCATCATATTCTTTAGATGTCTGGACAGGCTGCTGGGTGAGGGCTGCTCCTTCAGACTTCTGCCCCTCACCTTAGCTTTCGCTCCCTTGCGGGCAGCATTCACACAGCAGTGTGTCCTCACCTTCCACAGGCCTGGCAGCTTTGCTCCACATACTTCCTATTTATCTTTTTAGTCTTCCATCTGGAAGAGGAAAGCCCAGTCAGTGGAGTGGGCAGGACTGGGGAAGACTGGCTACCTCACACGTCTCAACTTTCAGAGAAAGATGATGTGCTTCGCCTGCCTCTTTTCTCTCCATCTCTAAAGGCATCTGCCCCATCTGAGTTTCAGAGGAATCCATGTCATGGGACAGCATCTTTCCTCAGGCCCCCTGGAGCCTCTCAGCATTTCTAGTACTCGGCTACTTCAGTTACCATAGTTTTCCTCTGTCTTCTAGCTTCTAGAACTGGGTAATCTTGTTTCCTTGCCTGGACTCCCGATCTTGAAATAGGTGATGACTAAACACGCTTAGTGTGTTTCAGAACTGAAATCAGCCTAGTCAGAGCCCATCTTAAGCATCTACCAGCATTGCACACTTCCTTTTGAAGTGAGTTTGGAACAGGAGCCAGATCATTTGGCTCTCAACACCATTTCCTCAAATATTCAAATTTAACTTTAGCTGAAACAGACCAGAGTGGTATTGATTTTTGGTGTTCTAGCACAGTGGGGTGTACTGTATACATTGAGATGACAAGATATTTAAAGCTTTACCACAGACAACTGATAAATGTTTGAGGTGTCAGTGATGCTAATCACTGTGCTTGATCATTACACAACGTAAACATGACTGAAACTTCACGCCGTACCCCATAAAGCTACACAGTTGATAAGTGTAAATTTTTAAAACACAGTTTAATATACATCGAAATACAGTTTTCAAAATGCACACAAGCAGCCTGCAGAAATGCAACCGAGGACAGTGAGGAACACCTAGCAGGGAAGTGCAGGTGGCTTCACAGAGTCCTGACATCTGAGCATGGATACCATCCTTCTCAGCGGTAGCTTTCAAACACATGCTGCAATCATTCGGCAGGCCTGAGAAGTGCGTTTCAAGCAGGCTCTCAGGTGACACTGAAGCTGCTGGCTTGTGACCACAACTCAAGGGCCATTGCCAACACACTGGCGTCACATGGTAAAGCTCAGGAAAGTAGTTCAACCCATGGCAGGAAACACCAGCATCCATGTTCCCTAGACCTTAGCTGAGAGATTCAGGGGGTGGGGGTGGGGTGGGGGGAGTTGGTTGGGGCTGGCTGCTGTCCCACATCTTTCCCATCCAATCAGCTTAAGACACTCCACTGCGAACTCTTCTTCCATATTATGCCTTCTTCCACATTTGACATCCCTTCTCCACAGCAACTGCTGACCTTACCTTTTCTAATAACCAAATTAGTTCCATTGCTATAACTCCCATCAAAGTCATTAACAGAGCCCCACTGGGCCACTGTAAGAGCCTCCTACAGGTCTAATCCACTCCACATTTATGCTTGCTTTCAGTGTTATCTGGTCACCTCTGTGCTATGCATAACCCCTTCAGCTGCAGCCTACTCTGTTAATATGGCCTCAGATGCCCCGCCGGACAGATACCCCACTCTCCAGCTTTGGCTAGTGAAACTCACCAAGCCCAGCCCCATGTGTAGTATTTATTGGTGCTTCAAACCATTCACATGCCTTTCCTCAAGCCCTTCACCCAGTGGTTTGCTCTGCCCAGAAAGTTCCTTCCCTAGACTCTTGGCATACCCAAAGCTCCCTGGTTCCCAAGTCCTTCTTTTAACACCAGTGCCCAGGGGAAGCCTTCCCTGACGTGGGAGACCAAGAGTCACCAAACTTTCTATTTAAAGGGTCGGATAGTAAATAGTTTAGGTTTATAAGCCACATAATAACTATCAAAGCCACTTAGCTCTGCTGTTGGATTGGGAAAGTAGCCACAAACAACATCTAAAAGGATTTGCACGGCTATGTGCCAAGAGAGTTTCTAAAAGCTGGCAAAGCACTAGAGCTTGCCAGTCTCTGCTGCAGGCCAGCTCACCTTCCCGTCTCCTGTCCTCGCTGCAGCCTGTCTCCTTGCAGCATGTATCACCACCTGCGGTACACACTCATTCCTTGTCTTTCACACTAGACTGTGAACTTCACAGCGGCAGAGAGCATCCCACACCTTGTTCAGAACTGTCTTCTCGATATTCCACACGGGTCTGGAAACAGCCAGCATTCCATTTGCTAAATAATGACAAACACCCCTAACACACACTGAATGCAAACACACCAGCTATAAGGAAACTAGAGTGCCAACAGCAGGTGAAACCTTAGACTTGTAATTTTCCAGTGAGGAAATATAAGCAGCAAGTAAACTTTTGAAAGGTTCAAATCCATAATTCTCTCACCTTCCCAGAAAATTTCAAGTTCCAGTTTGCTTTCAATACTAAGACCCAGGAGTAGTACCAAAAGCCACACTGTGTGATAATGCAAGTTGATGTAAGCACCTTCAACTGACATTAATGTCAAAATATTACTATCAGCCCAGGGTTCCTGCTTCAAGGAATCCACCAGAAACATCGACAAATTGGAAACTGGACAGCAATGATATTTAATACCAGTCTTATTTCTAATAATGATGAAAAGGTGGAAAATGGCAGATTACCCCATTATTTCAAATAATGAGTAAACAACTTTAGTATCAAATACTAAGTATGTTGAGTGAAAAGATGTCAACTGCAAGAAGACCTTTGGCAAACTATAAGCACAGGAGGTGGTCCAGGGCACATCCAAAGGTGATCTTAGAATGATAGAGTAAGATGCACTACGAGCTGTAAGATGAGATAAACCCTTTCCTCCTCAAGCTGCTTTTGATCAGGGTGTTACATCACAACCACAGACATTCTAAAACAATTCTTCAGAATCCCTACAGTGAGCATGGACTGATCCCAGAATCTTATATGTGACCATTAACGTAACCATTTTGAGGAGTAGTGAGACGTGGAAATGCATTGAGATGATGTAACAAAGGAAATGCCAATATTACCATCTGGTAGAAAGAGAGGACTTGAAGCAATCATAATTTTCAACTGAAAGGAGGACCTAAAAAGAAGTTTAAAGTAACTTTGGTATTTTGCTGCCGTATCTCACTCTCTAGTTGGCAGAGTGAACCTGAAAGACTGGGACCTAAAAATGAGGTGGACTAAAGTCCCATGTAATAGCCAACTTTATTGAGAGCATCGGGCAATTTATACTCCAGGGTTAAGAAGAATTACATAAGTAAGGTGTTCTATCACAGGGGCAAGCCACATCTTGCAGAAACATGGAGGCAAATGAATAAGACCAGCAGAAGTCAGCTCACTCCTCTGCTGCACCTGGGCAGAGCAGAGCAATACCAGAACAAGGCTGTGTTTCAAAATAAATGAGGTCACAAGACTCTTGTCTTGTTGGAGTTTTTCACACAAGCACTCAGAATTCTTACACGACTCCATTCTTGGACTGTGTTCCAATGTGGTACGGTTGATATGAAAGTAGAAAAAGAACTATAATTCAATACTCCAGTCGCAGGCCATGTTAAACCACTTGGCTATTATTATATCCATTTTCACACTATGAACCGATCACAGTATGCTCAGAAGAGCAAAAACAAAACAAAACAGAGAGAGAGACAGAGACAGAGACAGAGACAGAGACAGAGACAGAGAGAGACAGAGGGGGGGAGGGAGGGAGGGAGGGAGGGAGGAGGGGAGGGAGGGAGGAGGGGAGGGAGGGAGGAGAGAGATCTACAGAGATATCATTCGCTACAAACCTTCTCCACCTGCTCTGCTCGACTTGGAGGACAGTGTGTGAAAACAACGGCTGTTTCATTATCAACTACAAATCTAGTTGGGAAAGTCCCAAATCATCATTTTAAATTAGGACTGCTAATTTTTTTAATAGACCACTAGTCTCTTATCTTGCCAAAAAGCAAGTTACAAGGTAAGTTACTTATTGAATAAAACTCTGAGCGAAAGACACATTTTCCAGTCTGATTCTCTGTGCTTGAAAACAAATCACCGTGGGGTAATAAAGTCAATTCCTTAATAACACTACCTTCGATAAGGGCTAAAGAAAAAGCCAAACGCACAAAAACCTAACCATGGAACTTCCTACAAGCCATTCTTCTGAAACCCTACCTTTAAAACAGCCACAATCTGAGTGCAGGCTTGGCAACCAGGAAACATAATTTTAACGAAACTACAGACAGGCTGAACCCCTTCCAAATATACCCCATCACATTTGCATGGTGCTTTGTGTTAGTCCTCATTTTGGCTCATCAAATAACGACCCCAACCAAGCTTCGAAGTAAGCCCACACCCGGTCACTGGAATCAGCAAGTTCCAAGGAGTTTTTTAAGCAAACATTTTGGGCCAGATATTCTGGCCACAGAGCAGCAAAAACACCAGTCACTGTATGACTTCCTCTTTTCCTCGCTGCAGAAACAAAGAGCCCTTGTCTTGCATGTGGGTCTTATTTAGTAAGTGGTGGCAGTTGAGAAAGGGGGTCCTGCTTCGAAGCCTGACAAGGTGTCACAGGATCCTGTTAAGAAGGGGAAAGGAAAAGAAGCAAGCAAAAACGACAAAAGGATTTTTTTTCCAACTATTAAAAAAAGAAGTACAGAAACTGAGCTCCTACATTGTAATTGGTAGTCCAGCAGAACGAGCCACACAGCAAGCTACTGACCCAAGTGACGCACCGGGCAGACTGAGGGAGGAACTAACCCGCGCACCTGCTAGTTAGCAGTGGCAGCCATTAGTAATCAGGACCAAACAAGAAAAAACTTTACCCAGTAATCTAAATGTAAAATGAGGCTGCTCTTCCTGTGAACAGTGTCTCTGAGCAGGCGGCATTTTTCTTTGCTGTTCTAAGCTAGACACTCCCCACTAAAACTCTCCTCAACCACCCAGACCACAGAAGTTCATCAGCACGGCAAGCCACAACCAGATCTTAATCATTTCGAGAAATTCAAGTCACCAAACTGTCCCATATGGCTGCATGTTTCTGAAATTCTACAGAAGAAAAAGGAGGAGGAGGAGGAGGAGGAGGAGGAGGAGGAGGAGGAGGAGGAGGAGGAGGAGGAGGATGTGAGGAGAGAAATAGAAGAAGGGGGAAGAGGGGGGAAGGAAGATGAGAAAGACAAAGGAAATGGGATGAGGGGGGCGGGGAGATACATACTCTCTCATCCCCATAGTACCCATCTCTACAAAGAGGAACAAACATCTCTAGGTGCCATCCAAATCATGAAAACACCATGTTCAAAAACATTCAAACCTTCTTCAAGAAAGACCTTACTTTTCTTACCACAGGGTCATCATTGGTAATAGACTCTTCTGGCTATCTGTCAAGATACTGGGGCACTACAGTGCCTAGAAGCTTACCAGATCATACTTTTCCGGGGCCGACAGAGGAAATTATGGTGCACAGTAAGGGGGGCGGGGAGAAACTTTGCCTCCTTGGGCTTCTTACAGAGCAGTGAAAAATAAAGCCCAGCTCTCCAAGGACCCCCAGCCCTAATGGCCTTTTATACAGACGGTAATGCAAGGATGGACTCGGAAAGTTAGAGGAAACTTCTGAAATCCTTTTATGAATGTTGGTTCGGTCTACGATGACTGAGCACCACCTAGGATGTTGGCACAACACTGAGTCCCGATGCATGCCCCGAGAAAACCACCCCGCCCCTCAACTCAGAAGAAACCCCTTTGGGAGGCAGCCTTAAACAGTTCCACAGCAAGAAAGTTCTTCCCTTCCCCTCGCTCAGCCTCTTAGCCAGTTGCAACAGTGCGCGGCCAGGCCTCTGGAGCGCCACGGGAAAGCTGTTCCCTCTTCACTGAGTGGCCCTCAAAAACGCGCAGACAGCTGTCACTCGCGCTCCAGTCATCTCCCTTCAGTTCCGCAAGCGCATGTGACATCCTTTGCGCTCCCTTTCCCGCACCCCCTCCCCAATTTGCTCTTGTCAGTGTAGGAATGCAATCGCTTGTCCACACGTGAGTCTGGGAAGATCTGAACCTAGGACCTCTGGGTGACCCGGAGCTCTGGTTACACGGAACTGTCCTTGCCCTAGAGAGCTTCACCAGGGAAATCCCAACTCCTGCAGCCGCAGCAGGTACCGGTGCACTGGACGCACCCACACACACACACCAGAGCCTCTGTTACCTGTCGTTTGTTCATCTTCCTCAAGTCCCCAAAGATGTCCAGGCTGGACGTGGGGAGATGCGTCCCCACGGCGCCCGCACGAACCATGGCGGGGTCTCTGGGGGCCCAGGCGGCCGGCCGGCTCTGTCTGTCACACTCAGCTGCGGAGCACCGGCCGGCCCCGCCTACCAGCCTGCATCCTTGGGACCATGTGACCATAGTCTTGCGTGGGCTTCTGGGAATTGTAGTCTCGTGAGATTCACCTCCCCCATAGGACCTAGAGAAACTGAGAGAAAAAGAACTACAACTTCCAGAATGCTTCGGGCAGAGAGCCTCGGCCAGTGAAGACCCAGAGCTCCTGGGGAGCGTGGGGAGCGGGCTCTGAAGCCTCAGCCGACCTTTCTAGGAGATTTTAAGGTAGCTGGTGAGCCTCGTGTCTAGGTGGAAACTCAGGGAAGTGATTGCTCGAGAAGAGCAGAACTCCAAGACTCTGGTCAGGCGCCAGCCGGACACCTAAAGCTCCCTCGCTTTCACCTAGCCGTGTATCTTGACCATTGGTTGACTGCAGCTAGGGAAGGCGGGGCTTCTGCCCCGCGGGCGGAGTGTGAGGAATCAGGGCGGGGCCTCAAGTTGGGCGTGCTGGGTGGGTGGGTGGGGCTTGTGAAAGGCGGGAGTTTTGAAACTGAGGTTATGCATTGTGAAAGAATCGCTCTTGAAAGAATTGCAATAGAGCAATCTGTAAGCTGAGGCGACTATAGATGTTAATCAAAGCAGATATTCACTGAATGAATATGTAACCATCTTATTTTATACATGATGAAGGACAGGCCCAGAAAGGGTCTATGCCAGAGCCAAGGTTAAGTTGTAGAGTACGGAATAGACCTCCAATTTCAAGTCCAGAATTTCCACAGATCTAAGCCTAGATTATCTTGTATTTACTCATTTCCTCATTCGCTTATCCTTTGTTTTATTTATTGACTCGCAAATCTTTACCAAACAGCTACAATGGGTTTGATGGAATTCTAGGTACCTGAGAAATATTGATGAAAACAAACACAATGACCCTGTTAAAACTTAGGTTCTACTGGGGTAGGCATAAACTATACAACATCTGCATTTTGATCTCAGAGTGCAACATCATCTCAGTGTTCTGGCAGATAGAAAAACTGAAAACTAGTAAGTGTCACATGAAGACAGGCTTTTAGGACACTGGAGGAAAATGTAGCTCCATGTTTGCCATACTTGAGCCTTTTAGAGCCCTTCACACAGTAGGACCTCAGATCACCATCATAGCATTACCTAAAAAAAAGAGAGCTGGTTAACCAGAACCCCATGTAGACATCTGAGAGGAAAGTTTTCCCTCTTAACAGAATGTACAGAAGAAATGCCAGAGACCTGAGGCTGTGGTGATCTGCAGACTGTCAAGATGGGAAAACTGATAAAGAGGGACAAGGAGGTTTGGGGAAAGGCTTGTGGAAAGACCTCCTAAAACAGGCAGAGACACAAAAATATTCCTATCCCAACTGAATGGCTACCTCTGTCTCATACCAGAAACATAGAACCACAAAACTAAACTATCCATGGATACCAGCCATTCCTCATCTCGTTCCAGTGCTTGCTCAATATTCCCATAACTTAGGTGGGCACAGTGGCCAGACAGAGGATATACACTGGCTAACAACACGGGCTTTTCTTCCCCCCAAGACTGACCTGGATAATGCCACTGGAGATTGCCTAATCTGAAAACAGTAGAGACCAACAATGAGCCCCCAGTCTGGCGGTTCCTTGGTTGGACTAGGCAGTCACCTACCCTCAGATCAGCTTTCCTGGATATCCTATTGTAGACAAAGCAGAGATTTCTGTTCTCTGATATAGACCATGGCTCAAAACAACATTTTTGAGAGATTCTACAACAGTGTGGAATGGTCACCTGGCTAACCTTCCAATGGTGCTGTTTCCACAGCCTGAAACAACGGCCCTTTCTCACCCTTAAACCCAATAAAACTCAATAGCTCGAGCTCTACTGTTTGGAGAGCTTGTCCCTCAAAGAGGACTGCTTCCAGAGGGGACACAGAAGTAGCCTTCTAGTTCCTGTGGTTCCTTCTACCTCCAAACTAGAACATATCAAAATGGCTGGAATAATTGACTCTGATTACCAACAGAAAAGCCAGGTTGCTGTTGTGTAATAGGACTGAAGATGACTGTGTATAAAGCCATCTGGGATGCCTTTAAATTCTTCTGTGATCAAAAGAAAAGGTTACTTGAAATTACAGGGTGTCAATGTCACGTTACAGAATGAAGAAGAAGAAGAAGAAGAAGAAGAAGAAGAAGAAGAAGAAGAAGAAGAAGAAGAAGAAGAAGACTCTCTTACAGTAGTTTACACCAAGAATGAGCCCAAATTTGAATTCTCCACTTCTCTTCCTTTGTCTTGTCTTTGGGCTGTAGTTTGTGCTCTGTGGTCTGTCTGTTGTTAGCTTTTTGTATGTTTCTGATGCCTGTCCCTGTTGACTGTCCCTCAAAGGGAGCTTTGCTCTAAATTTATTTTTATAGAAATCTTTAACAGAGATTGACTGATCCAGAATAGCAGTCAAAACTGCACACAGATGTTAGCAGCCTGTGTCTACAGGTTGCTTCCACCATGTATGAGATATTTCTTGTTTAAGTTTGCTTTCAATCTGTCGGCTGCTTTCAGTAAATGCTTACCACAACCCACAAGCATGCACCCACACACTGTAAGTGTCCTCATTTGGGAGAAAGTAGGAACAGCCCTCATGCAAAGCCCAGTTGTGTCTTTTTATTTAGAAGTGCAAAGTTGTTGCACTATGAGCCCGAGGAGGTAAACCTGTGGCTGATGCCTGTTTTCAGCTTATGTCATCTTTCCAAATCTACTCTTACTTGCCTCACTGTGTGGTAAAGATCTGAACCCTGGAAACATTTCTCCTTTGCTAGCTGATACAATGTTCCACCAGCAGAAAGATGAAAGAGGATTCCTCTCTTTTTAGTGAGATTTTGTTTAGTTTTTCTTGTTGGTATAGACCCAGTTGCAGGTAGAAGTCCGTGTCCTATGCACGCCCAGCAAGTTATAACGGCTTATTTATTCCACAGACTGCCTGGCACTGAATTTTATCAGCACCTCAACTGGCTTCTTGGTGAGTCAGACTGGCACCTCAATGGGCAGTCTCTTCTCTCTACCTGTTCTGTTTGACAAGCTCAACTCAACACAACCTAGAACCTCCTGGGGAAAAGTCTCAGTTGAGACATTAAAGATAATCAGGTTTAAGGGCCAAAAGAGTAATTAAAAGCACTGACTGCTTTTGCAGAGGACCTAGGTTCAAGTCCCAGCATATTGTTGTGAACAACCATCTCTAACTCCAGTGTCGGGGAATCTGATGCTCTCTTCTGGCTTCCATGGGCATCAGGCACACACTGTGGTGCTTAGTCATATATGCAGGTAAAATACACAGACACATAAAATAAATCTTAAAAACATATAAATTTAAGAGAATCGGGTTGGCCTGTTGGTGTGTCTGTGAGATTGTCCTGAGGGGTAATTGATGCTGAAGGGCCCCACGTACTGTGGGTGGCACCATTTCTGAACAGGTGCTCCTGGCTGTGTGCAAAAGCCGGCTGAGCATTAGCCTGTATGTCAGCAAGAATTCCTGCTTCAGATCCTGTCATAACTTTCGCCAATGATGGATTGTGAATTGAAAAATAAGCCAAACACATCCTTTATCCCCCTCCTGGCTCTCAGACAGAAAGAGTGCCTCATTAGAGCAACCCACACCTCTGAGAAGTTTTCTACCATGTAGCAGGTGCCACATACCCCCTCTTGCTACTTGAGAGTTTTAAACCAAAACACAGTATTATTTATTTCTCCCTTTTTCTATGGGGAAATAGGCATGTGCATTTTCTTGCTAAATGCCATAAACACAGGCTGACATCACTACCCCTTTTTAATAATTTCCTCATCCCCTCAGGTGCGATAATCAGAATGAAATTATTTAAAGAACACTCAGCCGGGCAGTGGTGGTGCACACCTTTAATCCCAGCACTTGGGAAGCAGAGGCAGAGGATCTCTGAGTTCGAGGCCAGCCTGGTCTACAAAGTGAGTTCCAGGACAGCCAGAGCTACACAGAGAAACCCTGTCTCGAAAAACAAAACAAACAAACAAAAAAGAACACTCAAAGCTGTTTAGCTCTCCTTAGTGCATTAAATGATCCACTAAGAATTCAAAAATGAATGGCAGCCCTCTGAACCAATCAAATCTCTAATATGCACCCATGATCACCATACAGAGCAACAGAGTATCTAGGTAGGCCTTAATCAAGGTACATCCTCTAGTTTAGAACCCTTGAGAGCACCTTCCTGTGGGCTTTCTGAGTAGGATGAGTTAGCGAAAAGGGCAATTCTGTATCAGTCAAGTGCACTTTTCTATTTGTTATCAATTTTATTCTTGTAAAATACCTATATCTTAGGTCACAGATAATTCTGAGCTCACAATCAACTTCCCCAAGATGGCAGACTACAAGATAGCAAAGCTAGAACTTGAACTCAGGTCCAGCAAATCCAAGCTGACTGTTAACCTACTACCCTCTCTGTTCTTATTCCCCTTGGGACCAAAGGGACCACATAAGCAGACACAGCTTGGGTGGGTGGGGGAGGGGACAGTGTCCTCTTCCAGTTATCAGGTTCAAGTTGGCACCTCCACACCAAGGATGGCAGGAGCAGAAGCAGCTGGAGGTCACAGGCACCAACAGAAACTCTGGACCCTCATCTGCTGGTACCTGATGGAGAAGGGTGAGCTCTATTCTTAAAGGAGCACTAATCTGATGGCAGCTAATGAGTGACTGGGATGTTAGTCAGCCTGAGTAGAAACACTGGAGCAACTGGGTAGGATGGAGTTGATCATCGCAGGTCTGAGTCAGAGGCTCCTGGCTGACAATGCCACAGCAGCTTTCTGAGTCATCCCTGCCTTCCCCATCTTCTACAGCTAAAGGAGGATATGCCTCAGAAGACATACACGGATACGCAGGATGCCATACCAAGGGGAAGAGTGATTCGGGCTGCCTCTCCCTCCTCCCCACACCCTCCTCACCCTGCTGCCTAAGTGTTCTTGTCAAAGTAAGCCCTCACACAGATTACCATCATCTCCTACCCCAGCCAGCTGCTCTCTCTCTTTTTTTTTTCTTGTACTTGCTACAAGAAGTTTTACTACTTTTTTTAAAGGCATTAGAAATAGCAAAGGGTGAGGGTAGAGTGGAAGATGACATTCAGTAACAAGACATTTTTCATGTCCCATGCTACTTGATGGTCATGAAACAGCCCAAGGCTCTCCAACTAGGCATCAAAGGTTAAAATGCCTTAAAAAAAAAAGAAAGAAAAAGAAAAGAAGAGATAGTGTCTTATACTGTAGCATTGCCTGTCCTGGAACTCACTATGTAGACAAGGCTAGCCTCAGAGTCATGAAGCTCCACCTGCTTCTGCCCCTTGAGTGCTAGGATAAACGGCATTTGCCACAAGGCCATAGTGTGTGTGTGTGTGTGTGTGTGTGTGTGTGTGTGTGAGAGAGAGAGAGAGAGAGAGAGAGAGAGAGAGAGAGAGAGAGAGAGAGAGAGATGCCAACATGGCATTTCCTTACACTTGGTACATTGATGATTCTCAGTGCCTCCTGCATGAATTGGATTGATATCAGAAGGCAGCAGCCCAGAGAGCAAGGCATAGGACATGTAGGTTGTCCCCTCCCCTGAGATACAAATTAGAGTCACCTTGAGCTACCCACCTTACCACTCAAGCCTCAGTTTCTTTATCTGTAAAGACAAGTTTGCATCTCAAATGCACCCTGGCAAGTTTCACAACCATGGCCTCCCACAAACACAAAGGTTAGCTTTATTCCCTGTAATCTAGTAAGTCTGCTCGCTGCGTAGCTGCAGTCAAATGCAGTTGAGTACCAGTTCTAACACTCAGTTCAAGTGAGACGACGCTGAAGCTCCCTTCTCTCCCTGCCCTTGCTCCTAGGTGGCAGAGAGGTTCAGGGATGGGGCAGGGCTCCGGGCAGGAGCCCTTTGTACCAGACATGCACTTCTGATCGGCCTCAATGTGCCCACTTGTCCTTTGAAGTGTAACCTGTTTAACTTCATCCCTAGGAGTCTGAGTCACTGGGTTGTGTCCTTACTGCCTCACTGAGTGCCTGGGTCCCGTTGGGGCATCTGCCCCCTTGCCCCCCACAAGAACCATTAGTGACTTTACCTGAAATCTCAGCTTTCTTTGAGTAGGATCCATTCTGTCTGTGGGCTCTCCTGGACAACTTCCAGACCCCAGCTATATCAGATTGTCCTCCACTACTGTGCTTGGGGACACCAGCTGAACTGTGGACACCCTCAAGTCTGAATGATACGCTTTCACACAATAATTATTAGTCTTGGAAAGGATGGGTATTTCATAGCTTGTTCCACCTTTGGGGCTCAGCTGGAATGCCAGGACAGCCCTTGTAACTTTCATTGTCCCTCCAACCCCCTCCTTGTGACTTAACTCCAAGAGCTTTGAAGGAAGTTCAAAGGGTAATGGAATATTCTAGGTATTCTTTTCCATCCACTTCCCTTTAATCTTACATCTGAATGGCACCTTTGACCTTAGAAGTCAAAAATTCACCACCTGAGTCTCAGACCTTACAAGACTCCTGTGTTCCCAAAGAAATAATATTGTATAGCTGACAGGACAGTGTTTCAGTGGGTTCAACTGACAGTATTAAGAGAGCCAGACATGGGGCCAGAGAGATGGCTCACTGGTTAAGAGCACTGACTGTTCTTCGAAAGGTCCTGAGTTCAATTCCCAGCCACCATATGGTGGCTCACAACCATCTGTAATGGAATCTGATGCCCTCTTCTGGTGTGTCTGAAGACAGCAACAGTGTACTCACATGCATAAATGAATAAATCTTTTTTTAATTTTATTTTCTATATTCTTTGTTTACATTCCAAAGGCTTTCCCCTTTCTCAGTTTCCCCCCCCCACCATACATCCCATAAGTCCTTTCCCCTCCCCAACTATTCCCCAATCACCCCCCCCACATACACACCATTTCTCTGTTCTGGATCTACAAAACTGGATCCAATCTTTTCAGGCCCAGGGTCCTCTCCTTTCTTCTTCTTGGGAATCATTTGACTTGCTAATTGTGCCTTGAGTATTTAGGGCTTCTGGGCTCATTAATATCCACTTATCAGTGATTGCATTTCATGTGTATTCTTTTGTGATTGGGTTAACTCGCGTAGGATGATATTTTCCAGATCTAACCATTTGCCTACAAATTGCATGAATTCATTATTTTTAATTGCTGAGTAGTATTCCATTGTATAAATATACCACATTTTCTGTATCCATTCCTCCTTTGAGGAATATCTGGACTCCTTCCAACTTCTGGCTATTATAAACAAGGCTGCTATGAACATAGTGGAGCATGTGTCTATATTGTATGCAGGGGAATCCTCTGAGTATATGCCCAGGAGTGGTATGCCAGGGTCCTCTGGAAGTGACATGCCCAATTTTCTGAGGAACCGCCAAACTGATTTCCAGAGTGGTTTTACCATTTTGCAATCCCACCAACAGTGGAGGAGTGTTTCTCTTTCTCCACATCCTCACCAGCACTTGTTGTCGCTTGAGTTTTTAATCTTAGCCATTCTGACTGGTGTGAGGTGAAATCTCAGGGTTGTTTTGATTTGCATTTCCCTGATGACTAATGATGTTGAACATCTCTTAAGGTGTTTCTCGGCCATCTGAATTTCTTCTGGTGAAAATTCTTTGTTTAGTTCTGTACCCCATTTTTTGATAGGGTTATTTGGTTCTTTGGGGTCTAACTTCTTGAGTTCTTTGTATATATTGGATATTAGCCCTCTGTCAGATGTGGGGTTGGTGAAGATCTTTTCCCATTTTGTTGGTTGCCGTTTTGTCCTTCTGACAGTGTCCTTTGCCTAACAGAAACTTTGTAATTTTATGAGGTCCCATTTGTCAATTCTTGATCTTAGAGCATAAGCTATTGGTGTTCTGTTCAGAAACTTTCCCCCTGTGCCCATGTCCTCCAGGGTCTTCCCAAGTTTCTTTTCTAATAGTTTCAGTGTGTCTGGTTTTATGTGGAGGTCCTTGATCCACTTGGAGTTGATCTTAGTACAAGGAGATAAGAGTGGGTCGATTCGCATTCTTCTGCATGTTGACCTCCAGTTGAACCAGCACCATTTGTTGAAAAGGCTATCTTTTTTCCACTGGATGGTTGTGGCTCCTTTATCAAAGATCAAGTGACCATAAGTCTGTGGGTTCATTTCTGGGTCTTCAATTCTATTCCATTGATCTACTTGTCTGTCGCTGTACCAATACCATGCAGTTTTTAACACAATTGCTCTGTAGTACTGCTTGAGGTCAGGGATATTGATTCCCCCAGAAATCCTTTTATTGTTGAGAATAGTTTTAGCTATCCTGGGTTTTTTGTTGCTCCAGATGAATTTGAGAATTGCTCTTTCTAGATCTATGAAGAATTGAGTTGGGATTTTGATGGGGATTGCATTGAATCTGTGGATTGCTTTTGGCAAGATGGCCATTTTCACTATATTGATCCTGCCAATCCAGGAGCAAGAAATATTTTTCCATCTTCTGAGGTCTTCTTCAATTTCTTTCTTCAGGGACTTGAAGTTCCTGTCATACAGATCTTTCACTTGTTTGGTTAGAGTTATGCTAAGGTACTTTATGTTGTAAATGAATAAATGAATAAATCTTTAAAAAAAAAAAGAGCCAGACATAGAGGTGTGTCTCACCGCTCACATTGTTCTAGAACCTGAGGAGTCAGCAGTTCAGGTGCAGGTGCTTGCATGATGGTTAATTCTAGTAGGAAGACAGTAAGCAAGCAAAATAATATAATAATAATGACAAAGATCATTTCGACTATTTAAAATGTTATAACTGATGAGAGAGTGGTATTCTGTGCCCTAAGAGAAGAACATTCTGGGCATGGGGATCAGCAATTACAAAATCCTTGAAATGGAAAAGAGCTTTAGAGTAGGGAGGTGCAGGGTAGGCTCCACCTACGAAGGATGGGTAAGTCATGGGAACAGCTCGAAGACATTGCTCATGTATTAGAAATTGGATGGAATGCTGCATTTTGATAAAATCACATGCCCCAAAATGAAAATGATGGAAGGGAGGTAGGGACAATAAGATGTCGTTCACATCACTTGTCCAGTTATTTATTCAAGTGATAAGCACTGTAGAAAGCTCCAGAGGTTACAGTTTCTGTTTTAAATCATGACTCTGGTTCTCTAAAAGCCTATGAATATGAGTTTGGGTCCAATGGTAAACCATTTGGCATTAGACTCCAATACCATCATTAAAAATTAAAACCTTATGAATCAAGGAGTAATGGAGACATACAAAAAATTGCATCGAAGGTGCCATGTCTTAAATGCACATGCATGCTCACACACATGCACGGTGTTTAGTGCATGCTAATGGGGCTGGAGGAAATGGAAACACAGATAGACTTAAGGTGAGACAGCAGTCAAGATTCCTAACCCTTGCTTTTCAAACCAAAGCTGCTAGGGACTAAACAACAAAAACAACAACAAAAGCCATCACTCTCTCATAAGTTATATTTCTTGTCATGAGAAATCCTGAGACTGTGGTCTTTACTAGGAGCGTAAGAGCCTAGATGGTAGCATCTGGAGGTCTGGAGTCCAGTTCCTAGTGGAAAAAGCAAAACCGATGAGATGTATTTTAAATGACTGACTAAAGTCTCTGTAGATTGTCAAAGACTACAGTTGAGTGAAGAAAAACATCTACTCCAGACAATCTGCCAATGCTCAGTAAGAATGCTAAGAGCATGTGGCAAACGACCATAAGCAAAGCACCCCACTCAAGTTCAGCTGGACGGAAGTGAGATTCCAGGTGGGTGTGGCCAAGAAAATGGAACCACCCCTCGCTAGTTCTGGAGGTTCAGAAGTCTGGAATGAAGACACCAGCAGAGGGAGGGACTGAACCAGATTCTCTGTGCTTCCAAGACCACCACACGGTGAGAAGGAAAGATTGAGTGGGGGCAAAAGGGAATGTGCAGACTCCCTCCAGCCCTTTCAGAAGGACACTGATCCCATCCACAAGAGCAAAGCCATTATGATGTAATCACCTCAAAGGCCCCGCCCCCAGGACTGTTGCCCTGGGGACTGAGTCTTAAAATGAATTTCAGGAGATACAGAAATGCAAAACATCGACACTAGCTAGTTCACCAGAAGGAATCAAGGAAAGAGACAGCAGGAGAGTGCCTTCCTAGGGTCTGGAAAACTGCCCACTGCTCATGGAAATATAAAATGGCAAAGCCATTTGGGATGCTGTCTACCAACTAACCAAATTTTCAAATGGTTAAACAGAGATACTGATTCATTATTTCTAGCCCTAAAACACCTAAGAGAAATGAAGTCCGATTAGTCTGTTTTCCAGTCCAATGGCAAATGCCTAGCACAAAAGGAAAGGAGACTGATTTTGCTCCAGTTCCAGAGATGTCAGTCCATGGTCAGATGGTTCTAGTGATGTGTTTTCTTGATGGAAGCAGATCATCAGGACAGTATAAATGTGAGTGTTCCAGAGGCTGCTCTCACCCTGGCAGCCAGAAATCAGGAAGTAATGTATGAAGGAAGCAGCAGATAGGACATCTTTCCAAGGGACGCCTCCCAATGAGGTCCCACCACCAAACGCTATCATATTATGAATCCATCAGGGATTAAACCATAAATAGGTCAGAACCCTCAAGATCCAAATTCTCTCAAAAGCCTGCTATCTGGCCACCAAACCCCAACACATGAGCCCTCAGATTTCCAATCTAAGCCCTTTATACATACATCCAAGTGGGGGAAAACTCTGTTTTAAAGCAGTACTGTCCTTAGCAACAAAAATACTGGAGATAACCCAAAACTCACTCTCCACCAACGCATAGACTAATGAAGTATAGTGTGTCCATTCACACAAATAAACAATCTTTAACAATGAAGAGGACATCCAATACTAACATAAACTAAAATATTAATAAAAACTTGAAAGCATTATGCCAAGCAAAATAAACTAGTTACCGATATATTGTATGATTCCACTTATAAGAAACATCCAGAATAGCTGGATCTATTGAAACAGTGTTATCTCGTCAGAGGCAGGACAGAGAGCTGGAAAGAATGCGGGGCGGGGCGGGGCGTGGCAAGCAAAGGATATGGAGTTTCTTTCAGATGTGATGAAATTTCTCTAAAATTGTGCTGTTTCACAGCTCTGTGAGCACACCGAGAGACTCTGTGCTCTTAAATAGGTGAGTTGTAAACTATGTCTCAACAAATCTGATTTTCAAGATTTATTTTGGTTTTAATCACATTTGTGGGGGAGGGATGTGCCGTGTGAGTGCCAGTAGGGTCTAGAAGAGGGCTTTGGCGTCCCCGGAGCTGGAGTTACAGGTGGTTGGAAGTCCTGGGAACGGACTCGATCCTCCGTAAGAGCAACACGTGCTTAACCACCAAGCCTGTGCTCAGCCGCTGAAGCGGAGTTCCATCCCGTGAAAGATCACACCATACACACTCACATGACTTTCTCTTTATTTTTTTTTAATGGTATGTGTATAAGTGATTTTGATGAGAGTCTGTGCAGTGTGTGTGTCATGCCTGGTGCCCACAGCTTAGGAGAGGGCTTCAGATTCCCTGGGACTGGAGTAACATGGTGGAGGGCTGCTATGCAGGTGCTCAAAACCAAACCTGGTCATCTGAAAGAACAGTCAGTGCTTCTTACTGCTGAGTTATCTCTCTTGTTCTCACTCTTTCTCTCTCTGTTTCTGTCTCTCTGTGTGTGTCTGTCTCTGTCTTTTTCTCTGTCCTCCTTTTTTAAGCAAATGACAAAGACCCAATTTACCAGTTTTTTTAAACCTTAGGTCAACATTACATGTTTATTTTTTCAATTGAATATATTTTTCATTTACATTTCAAATGTTATTCCCTTTCCCAGTTTCCCCCACTCCCAGAAAGCCCCCAACACATCCTCCCTCCCTCTGCCGCCATGAGGATGCCCCTCCACCCAACCCAGTCGCACCTATCTCCCCTCAATTTCCCCATGCTGGGGCATCTATGGAGCCTTCATAGAACTAAGGACCTCTCCTCTCACTGATGCTGGACAAGTGATTCCTTCATCACACTTGCAGCTGGAACCATGTGTACCCCTTGGTTGATGGCTTAGTCTGGGAGCCCTGGGGGCGGGGGGGTCTGGTTGGCTGACATCTTCGTTCTTCCCATAAGGCTGTAAACCCCTTTAGCTCCTCCAGTCCTCCCTCCAACTCCTCCATTGGGGACCCTGCACTTAGTCCAATGGTTGGCTGCGAGCATCTGCCTCTGTATCTGTAAGGCTCTGGCAGGGCCCCTCAAGAGACAGCCATATCAAACAAGCACTTCTTGGAATCCACAATAGTGTCAGGATTTGGTGACTGTTTATAGGATGAATCCCCAGGTGGGGCAGTCTCTGGGTGGCCTTTCCTACAGTCTCTGCCCCACACTTTGTCTCTATAATTGCTCCTGTGAGTATTTTGTTCCCTTTCTCAGAAAAACCGAAGCACCCACACTTTGGTCTTCCTTCTTCTTGAGCTTCATGTGGTCTGTGAATTGTATCCTGTTTATTCTGAGTTTTTGGGCTAATAACCACTTATTGATGAGTGCATACCATGTGTGTTCTTTTGTGATTTTGGGTTACCTCACTCAGTATATTTTCTAGTTCCATCCATTTGCCTAAGAATTTCATGAATTCATTGTTTTTAATAACTGAGTAGTACTCCATTGTGTAAATATACCACATTTTCTTTATCCATTCCTCTGTTGAAGGACATCTGAGCTCTTTCCAGCTATTATAAATAAGGCAGCTATGAACATAGTGGAGCATGTGTCCTTATTACATGTTGGAGCATCTTCTGGGTATATGCCCAGGAGTGGTATAGCTGGGTCCTCAGGTAGTACTATGTCTAATTTTCTGAGCAACCACCAAACTGATTTCCTGAGTGGTTGTACCATCTTGCAATCCCACCAGCAGTGGAGGAGTGTTCCTCTTTCTCCACATCCTCGCCAGCACCTGCTGTCCTCTGAGTTTTTCATCTTAGCCATTCTGACTGGTATGAGGTGGAATCTCAGGGTTGTTTTGATTTGCATTTCCCCGATAACTAAGGATGTTGAACATTTCTTTAGGTGCTTCACACCTAAAGAGTTTCCCCAGTTGAGAATTCTCTGTTTAGCTCTGTACCCCTTTTTTTGTTTTTTGTTTTGTTTTTTGTTTTTTGTTTTTGTTTTTTGTTTTTGTTTTTTTTTTTTTTCAAGACAGGGTTTCTCTGTGTAGGCCTAGCTGTCCTGGAACTCACTCTGTAGACCAGGCTGGCCTCAAACTCAGAAATCTGCCTGCCTCTGCCTGCCAAGTGCTGGGATTAAAGGTGTGTGCCACCACTGCCTGGCTTCTGTACCCCATTTTAATTGGTTGGTTCAGTTTTTTGGTTTTCTTTGTGTAGCCCTCATTGTCCCAGAACTTGCTCTGTAGACCAGGTTGGCCTCGAACTCAGAGATCTACCTGCCTCTGCCTCCCCAGTGGGAGTGCCTAAAGGCGTGTGCCGCCGCCGCCGCCACCACCACCACCCACCTCTGTACCCCATTTTAAATAGGGTTATTTGACACTCTGGAGTCTAACTTCTTGAGTTCTTTGTATACATTGGATATTAGCCCTCTATCAGATGTAGGATTGATAAAGATCTTTTCCTGATCTGTTGGTTGCCATTTTGTCCTATTGACAGTGTCCTTTGCCTTACAGAAGCTTTGCAGTTTTACGAGGTCCCATTTGTTGATTCTTGTTCTTAGATCATAAGCCATTGGTGTTCTGTTCAGGAAAATTTTCCCCGTACCTATGTGTTTATGGCTCTTCCCCACTTTCTCCTCTATAAGCTTCAGTGTATCTGGTTTTATGTGGAGGTCTTTGATCCACTTGGAGCTTTGTACAAGGAGATAAGAATGGGTCAATTTGCATTTTTCTACATGCTTATCCAGTACCATTTCTTAAAAATGTTCTTTTTTTCACTGGATGTTTTCAGCTCCTTTGTCAAATATCAAGTGACCATAGGTGTGTGGGTTCATTTCTGGGTCTTCAGTTCTATTCCATTGATCTTTCTGCCTGTCTCTGTGCCAATACCAAACAGTTATTTATCACTATTGCTCTGTAGTAGAACTTGAGGTCAGGGATGGTGATTCCCCCAGAAGTTCTTTTGTTGTTGAGAATAGTTTTTGATATCCTGGATTGTTTTTGTTATTCCAAATGAATTTACAGATTGCTCTTTCTAGCTCTATGAAGAAATGATTTGGAATTTTGATGGGAATTGCATCGAATCTGTAGATTGCTTTCGGCAAGAGGGCCATTTTTACTATATTAATCCTCCCAATCCATAAGCATGGGAGATCTCTCCATCTTCTGAGCTCTTCTTCAACTTATTTCTTCAGAGGCTTGAAGTTCTTGTCATACAGATCTTTCACTTCTTGGTTAGAGTCACACCAAGGTATGTAATATTATTTGTGACTATTGTGAAGGGTGTGATTTCCCTAATTTCTTTCTCAGGCTCTTTATCCTTTGGGTATAGAGAAGCTACTGATTTGTTTGAGTTAATTTTATATCCAGCCACTTTGCTGAAATTTATCAGGTTTAGGAGTTCTCTGTAGAATTTTTGGGGTCACTTAAGTATACTATCATATCATCTGTAAATAGTGATATTTTAACTTCTTCCTTTCCAATTTGTATACCTTTGACCTCCTTTTCTTGTCTAATTGCTCTAGCTAGAACTTCAAGTACTATATTGAATAGATAGGGAGAGAGTGGGCAGCCTTGTCTGGTCCCCAATTTTAATGGAATTGCTTCAAGTTTCTCTCCATTTAGTTTGATGTTGGCTACTGGTTTTCTGTATATTGCTTTTGCTATGTTTAGGTATAGACCTTGAATTATTGATCTTTCCAAGACTTTTAACATGAAGGGATGCTGAATTTTGCCAAATGCCTTTTCAGCACCTAATGAAATGATCATGTAGTTTTTTTTCTTTGAGTTTGTTTATGTAGTGGATTACATTGATGGATTTCTGTATATTGAACTATCCCTGCATCCCTGGGATGAAGCCTACTTGATCATGGTGAATGATTGTTTTGATGTATTCTTGGATTTGTTGGTAAGAATTTTATTGAGTATTTTTGCATCAATATTCATAAGGGAAATTGGTCTGAAGTTCTCTTTCCTTGTTTGGTCTTTGTCTGGTTTATGTATAAGCGTAATTGTGGCTTCATAGAATGAATTGGGTAGTGTTCCTTGTGTTTCTATTTTGTGGAATAGTGTGAAGAGTATTGCTTTTAGTTCTTCTTTGAAGATCTGATAGAATTCTACACTAAACCCATCTGGTTCTGGGCTCTTTTTGGTTGGGAGACTGTTAATGACTGTTTCTATTCCCTCAGGGCTTATGGGAGTATTTAGATGGTTTATCTGACCCTGTTTTAACATTGGCACCTAGTATATGTCTAGAAAATTGTCCATTTCATCCAGATTTTGTTGAGTGTAAGCTTTTGTAGTAGGATCTGATGATATTTTTAATTTCCACAGTTTCTATTGTTATGTCTTCCTTTTTATTTCTGATTTAATTAATTTGGGTACTGCCTCTGTGCCCTCTGGTTAGTCTGGCTAAGGGTTTATCTATCTTGTAGATTTTCTCAAAGAACCAGTTCCTGGTTTTGTTGATTCTTTGTATAGTTCTTTTTGTTTCTATTTGGTTGATTTCAGCACTGAGTTTGATTATTTCCTGCCATCTACTCCTCTTGGGTGTATTTGTTTCTTTTTGTTCTAGAGCTTTCAGGTATGCTGTCAAGCTGCAAGTGTAAGCTCTCTCCAGTTTCTTTTTGGAGGCACTGAGAGCTATGAGTTTTCCTCTTAGCATTGCTTTCATTGTGACCCATAAGTTTTGGTATAATGTGTCTTCATTTTCATTAAATTCTGAAAAGTTTTTAATTTCTTTCTTTATTTCTTCCTTGACCAAGTTATCACTGAGTAGAGTATTGTTCAGCTTCCATGTGTATTATATTTTCCACTGTTTTTATTGGAACTTATGACCAGCCTTAGACCGTGGGTGATCTGATAGGGTGCATGGGATTATTTCAATATTCCTGTATCTGTTGATTCCTGTTTTGTGACCAATTATATGGTCAGTTTTGGAGAAGGTACCATGAGGTGCTGAGAAGAGGTATATTCTTTTGCTTTAGGATGAAATGCTCTATAAATATATGTGAGATCCATTTGGTTTATAACTTCTGTTAGTTCCACTGTGTCTCTGTTTAGTTTCTGTTTCCATGATTTGTCCATTGCTGAGAGTGGAATGTTGAAGTCTCCCACTATTATTGTGTGTGGTGCAATGTGTGTGTGTGCTTTGAGCTTTATAAAAGTTTCTTTTATGAATGTGGGTGCCTTTGCATTTGGAGCATAGATGTTCAGAATTGAGAGTTCATCTTGGTAGATTTTTCTTTTGACCAGAACAAAATGTCCTTCTTTATATTTTTTGACAACTTTTGGTTGAAAGTCAATTTTATCCGATATAAGACTGACCACTCCAGCTTGTTTCTTGGGACCATTTGCTTAGAAAATTGTTTTTCCAACCTTTGACTCTGAGGTAGTGACTGTCTTTGTCACTGAGGTGGGTTCCTTGTATGTAGCAAAATGTTGGGTCCTGTTTACGTATCCAGTCTGTTAGTCTATGTCTTTTTATTGGAGAATTGAGTTCATTGTTGTTGAGATATTAAGAAAAAGTGATTCTTACTTCCTGTTAATTTTGTTGTTAAAGGTGGAATTATGTTTGTGTGACTATCTTCGTTTGGGTTTGTTGAAACATTACCTTCATGCTTTTTCTAGGGTGTAGTTTCCCTCCTTGTGTTGGTATTTTGTAGAAAGATATTGTGTAAATTTGGTTTTGTCATGGAATATCTTTTTTTTTCCATTTATGGTACTTGAGAGTTTTGCTGGGTATAGTAGCCTGGACTGGCATTTATGTTCTCTTAGGGTCTGTTCTACATCTGCCCAGGATCTTCTAGCTTTCATAGTTTCTAGTGAGAAGTCTGGTGTAATTCTGATAGGTCTGCCTTTATATGTTACTTGACTTTTTCCCTTACTGCTTTTAATATTCTTTCTTTGTTTAGTGCATTTGGTGTTTTGATTATTATGTGATGGGAGAAATTTCTGTTTTAGTCCAGCCTATTTGGAGTTCTATAGGCTTCTTGTATGTTCATGGGTATCTCTTTCTTTAGGGAAGTTTTCCTCTATAATTTTGTTGAAGATATTTACTGGCCCTTTAAATTGGGAATCCTTGCTCTCTTCTATACCTATAACCCTTAAGTTTGGTCTTCTCATTGTGTTCTGAATTTCCTGTATGTTTTGAGTCAGAAGCTTTTTGTATTTTGTATTTTCTTTGCTGTGCCCATCTCTTCTACGATATCTTCTACACCTGAGATTCTCTCTTCTATCTCTTGTATTCTGTTAGAGATACTTACATCTGTAATTCCTGATCTTTTTCCTAGGTTTTTCCATTTCCAGGTTTGCCTTCATTAGTGTTTTCTTTATTGTTTCTATTTCCACTTTTAGGTCTTGAACACTTTATTCAATCCCTTCACCTGTTTACCTGTGTTTTCCTGTATTTCTTTCAGTGAGTTATTGATATCCTCCTTAAAGGACTCTATTACCTTCATGAGATGGGATTTTAGGTCAGCTTCCTGATTTTCAAGTATGTTGTATTCAGGGCTTGCTGTGGTGGGAGAACTGAGTTCTAATGATGCCACGTATATTGGCTTCTATTGCTAATGGTCTTGTGCTTGCCTTTCACCATCTGGATATCCCTGGTGTTTGTTGGTCTGGGCAATTGTCTGGAGTCTGCCTCTTTTGACCCTGGTTGCTTCAGGTCTCCTGGTAGGCCTGCAGCCCTGACTGTAGCAGACCACCTGTGGGGCCTTCTGAGATGGGGAGGGGGCTCTTCACATGGGCAGAGAGGGTTCTGATCTGTTGCTCTGGCTACAGTAGATCTCCTAGGAGGTCTTCAGAATATTGGGTCAACTGCTCTGAGTGCAACAGGTTCTTTAGGATGGGTCCACTGCTCTGAGTGCAGTAGGGTCTCAGCTGCTCTGAGAGCAGCAGATTCTCAACTGCTCTGAGTGCAGCGGGCTCTCTAGGATGGATCCAGAGATGGTGTCTTCACTGGAGCAGACCAGCTAAGAGTCTGCCCCAGCAGAAAGGACCAGGCAGTGGAAGGGGCAGAAGGAACAGAAGGGGAGTGGTATTTGGGAGGGGGAGGGGGTTTGGTGGTTGATGGGTCTTGAGTCCACAGGACCCCCAGCAGTAGTTCTGGGACTCCAGAGGTGGGGGAGGGGGTTCTTACCAACTGCTCTGAGTGCAGCAGGTTCTCTAGGATGGATCAGGAGATGGTGTCCTCACTGGTACAAACCAGCCACGAGTCTGCCCCATCAGAAAGGACCGGGCGGCGCAACATTACATGTTTAAATATTTGGCAGAACCGACAAAGTTGCCAGCATTCATATGCAACTAAAAACAATTCTTAATTTATACTAACCTAGAAATGTATTGCCGTTGAAATAGTAATACCTTTCCCTACTAAGTACTTTTCCTTGCTGAAAAAGAATGAATTATTTTTCATAAGATGTATCATGGCAACATTAACTTTTCAGCAAAGTGCCACTATTTTGCTCGCATTTTAAAATAATGGGAAACAGATCCGTGCTGGTGTCTTAGCCCTCCCTGCTCAAGAGTTACGAGGTTAACCTTGGATTACATTTCTGAGCCCCTGTTTGTCATGAATTTTTGAGTTTGTGAGTGGAGTGACACAATAGAATCATTACATGTGCTCATGTGTTGTGTTGTGTGTATGAATGTGTATGTGTGGAGGAGTGGGGCGGGGGGTGTCTTTGAAAGTGTAATCTCAGTGTGCTTTTCTAAACCTTCTTGAAAAACCACTTCAAGGAGCAAATGCTTGCCATGGTGTGTGGAGAACATCTTGGGGAAATCAGCTCTTCCCTTTCTCCTGTCAAGGCAGGATATGATGTTTTGTCTCTGCTGTGCAGTGTGCTCCGGGCTGGCTGGTTCAGGAGATTCTAGAAGGGTCATTCCCCTCTCTTCACTCCCAACTTGCAGCAGGAGTGCTGGGATTACAGATGTGAGCCTCCACTGCTGACTCTTTGTGAGTCTAGGTGTCAGACTTACACCATTGGGCTTATACTACAAGCACTGAGAAATATCTCACTAGCTGTCTTAGTCAGGGTTTGTAATCCTGCACAAACATCACGACCAAGAAGCAAGTTGAGGGGGAAAGGGTTTATTCAACTTACACTTCCACCTTGCTGTTTATCGCCAAAGGAAGTCAGGACAAGAACTCACACAAGGTAGCAACTTGGAGGCAGGAGTGGATGCAGAAGCCATGGAGGAGTGCTGCTTACTGGCTTGCTTCCTCTGCCTTGCTCAGATTGCTTTCTTATAGAACCCAGGACTACCAGCCCAGGGATGGCACCTCCCACAATGGGCCCTCCCCCCTTGATCACTAATTAAGAAAATGCCTTACAGCTGAATCTCTTGAGGCATTTCCTCAAAGAAGATTCCCTTCTCTGTGATAACTTCGGCTCATGTCAAGTTGACACACAAAACCAGCCAGCACACTAGCCAATAAAGTTGCTTTTTTTTAAGTGCCTGTAATAATTTGACTGTTACTGGCTATGACCACATATGGAAAGCTATTGCTGCTCTATTAAGCTGGGTATAGGGGTAGGAGTTGGGGTACTGTGGGAATAAGGAAGGGATCAAGTCTAGGTTCGAGAGATATGAAAACATACTCCTCCCCTGTATAGGAAATGAAGACATGATAAAACACAATCTATGGAATATACTCTAGCCCAGTGGTTCTCAACCTATGGGTTTGCAACCCCTTTGGCAAATCTCTATCTCAAAAACACATTTACATTATGATTCATAAAAATAGTGCAACATTACAGTTTTGAAATAGCAACAAAATAATTTTGTGGCTGGGGGTCAGCACCACGTGAGGGCTGCATGGGGAAGGTGAGGACCACTGCTCTAGCCTGTGTTCTAAAACCACTTTTATTTTTTAAATTTCTTTAATTTTGTCAAATAGTTTTAGCTTTTAAAAACATAGATATTACTGGAGAAGATTTAGATCTGAATATAAATCTACCCTACCTGCAGGAGCAGGACACTTTTGGAGTCTTCAGATCCTAAGGGTGGATCTTGGGAACTACTGCAGTTCAGTATAAGCATACTTACCACCTCTGTGGTAGGGGAGAACAGCAGCAGGTGCGTACCTGAGACCACAGGGTTGGGTGGCTTATGGTAATATGGAAGGGTACAGCATTCAAGCAGGAAGGAAGGTGATGGGGGACTGGTTGCTGGGTGACCAGGCAGGTGCAGCAGGGGAACAACCCATCCACCTGTCAGAGCTCTAGGAGTTAATTTGGGGGCAGGAATTTAAGCTGGTTCTCACCTAAAGAACCAGTTGCTAACTCAGATCTGCAGCAGGAAACAATAGTCAGAACTTGAGCCCCAGGGCAGCCGGCCCCAGTCCACAGAAAGGGGCTTCTCCTGCCTTTAACTGGAGTGATGCTGCACCCTGGACTGAAGCTGAGTCAGAAGCTGGGAAAGGAAGAAGTTGGACATTCAGGGAGCCCGGTTCTAAGGCATAGAAGTCAGGGTGTTTTCACAGACCGAAAATTGTATGCAATCACGCGTGGGAAGGAAAAGGCACAGGGTGAGAACTGTGAATAGACATGTTCTCTGCATAAGCGGCAGTCAGTCATGAGCCTGCTCTCAGGGCTGAGAATGGATCCCTACAGCAAAGTTTCCAGTGCTGAGCACAGCTTTTTGAGAAGACCCTTGGCAAATAACAGCACCTAAGAGAAAAGTTTGGACAATAGAGCAAGAAGATTGCACTGTAATGGCACAGCAGGAAGAGGTGGGGAGGTGGGAGGATAAAAGGAGTGGGAGCTACTTAGGTTGTGATGCTCCTTACATGCACCAGAGGGAGTCAGGCTGGATTGCAACTACCTTCAACCAGTTAGAGAGAATGATGACATTAGCTGGAAGGAAGAACCAGAAAATGCACAGAAGTTGTCGCCTCAGAGAGATGATAAAGATCACAATCTACAGTCAGAAAGTGAAGCAGGGTTTCTGGAGTCCCAAGTCTCCAGAAGGCTGGAAACAAAAGGCAAAACCCATGCGTGTGATAAAGGGTGGGTCAGGAAGGACTCTCCAGGCCCTCCCGCTCACAGACAATCTGTCCCTCGGAGACCTAACTGGTGAAAGAGTGGGACCAGAGAGCATGCCGAGCAAAGGAAGCGCCGGCGGAGAGTGCCCTCCTGTAGCAGGGATGATGGAAACAAGCAGCTACCTGCTCCTCACGTCCACTTTGGGAAATCAATGGTTTTTCTGGGCTTGTTTACAAAGCCTGGGGGAGGGGCTGCTTGCGGGACCACACCTAGCACCCAAGCAGCCAAACCACCAGGGAGCCTCACCCCAGCACTTTCTTGGAGCTGATTACCACTTTCTTGTAGCTGCACGGTCAGTCTCCACTTCAGCTAGCCTTCCATGGTCTATGCACTCTCTCGCATCTCCCAAGACAAGGAGGCCGTGGATAATTAAGGCAGAATCACATATAAGTGACCAGAAGGTCGTGAAGAGAGTGACTGTAATTCCAGGTGAGGGTCTCATGACCCACAATCTCCTTCTATGAGGGAACATCAATATCAATAAGCCCGATCTCGAGGGTCCCCTGCAGTAGTAGCCCCTTTGTGGATGAAGGTGCTGGCTACCGTGCACGGAGCCTAGTGATATCACTACCTCCACTACGAGCAATTCCTCAGCAAATAAAGCAAAATGGAACATAGATGGACCAGCGGTGCTGGCCAGTCCAACAGTGTAATGGACATCCTTAAGAGGGTGTCCGCAATCCCATCATTTCCCTATAACTGGCCCATCTGCTCACTAGACATGACTACAAAAGTGGCCACCACACTACAGCTGGGTCCTGAAACCAGCCAGAGTCTCACTGCCTGACCACAGCTAGCTGTCTGCAGTGTTTATCCCCTGGCTTTTGGGGACTCCGTACAGAAGCGGGTAACAATGTCACCTTGCAACGTAAGTCGTTCAGCACTTTTGGAGTCTGGCAGCCTTTCCCTTGGTTGGCTGAGTCTATCTGCAGTCATGTTTCCGAGTGAGAAGAGACAATGCTTGTAGACACAAAGCAAAAAGAAAGACCCTGAATGGACACACAGGACAAAGACAAGAGATGGAGTGAACCCTGACCACATATGAGCTCCATGATCCTCGGGTCACCCAGAGCAAACTCACTCCTACCCTGGATTCTGAAAAGGGACCTTGATGTCCATAAGAAAGTCACCCTTGGGGACTCAATAGCATAATAAGATGGAATTTCTGCTGCTGGCTACCAGAAAAGTCTAAACCAATTCCAAACACCCATGCAATGTAATGGTTGGTCTTTGTTGGAATCATGAAAACAGAAGTGGGTAGGGTGCTGATTTCAGAGTAGACAGAAGTGCTGGGCTGTGACACTTCCTGTCTGGCTACCCACAGAGACTGGTGCCTGAGAAGTTGCTCAAGCGCCAAGTTACTTGGGAACTGGTATCTCGGGTGGGGAACCAGATGCTACACAATGCAGAATGTGAGTTAATTCTTTTTTCTTTTTTAAAGCAATTTTCTATTTGCCAAAATGTGTTCTTGCCAGAAGTACCAGTACATCAGGGCCGGGTGTTTGTTAAAATTGAACAACATCCCAGGAGCTCAGGAGAGAGTCACTAGCCACCTAACAGATGGTCTGCTGGTTTTCCCCAGCAGCGCCACTGGGCTGAGCCGTCCCAGGAGCTCCTGTCCTCGGCCCACTCCCGTCTAGGCTGGAGTGTGTGGCAGAAACAGCTTTCACTGATGAGTGACAGCCCAGGAGGCTTAAGAAGTGTCCTTGCTGTCAGACATACTGTGGCACACCTTTAATGCTAGCACTCCGGAAGCAGAAGTAGGTGGATCTCTCTGAGTGTGAGTCCAGACTTGTCTTCCTAGTAAGTCCCAGAACAGCCAGGACTCTACATAGAATAGCCCTGTCTCAGACAGAGTCAGAGAGAGAGACAGAGACAGAGACAGAGACAGAGACAGAGACAGAGAGACAGAGACAGCGAGACAGAGAGAGAGAGACAGAGAAACAGGGAAACAGAGAGACACTGAGAGACACCGAGAGACAGACAGAGAACCTCTTAACACCTACACCATCCATACCGCGTACTACCCATGCCCACTCGTTCCACGAAGAGTGAGCCACCTCCGCTACACTGCACAGTCAGTTCACAAGAACCAGACCATCTTTCCTTCTCCTCCCAGCTCCTCTCAATGGCGGGTAAGCTGCAGCTCACTGCCCTGGCACAGATTCCATGAGAAATAGTTATCTTCTTACATCAATAGTGATCCTCTTGCTCTTTGAGGCAAATGTTATTCTTTATAATGAACTAATAGTAATGAGTTCAAAGTTTCCAGGAGAAGCAAACACACACACACACACACACACACACACACACACACACACACATGCATACATGCACACACTCAAACATGCACACATATTCATGCACACACATGACACACAAGCACACACACATGTACATACTCACACATATGCAACACATACATGCACGCACAAATATATACACACTAACATATATGCAACATACATGCACAATACACATACACACACACCTTGGCTTGGCAGCAAGAGCCCTAGTCTAAATATTGTCTGCCAGATTCAAGGCTTTTCATTCTCTCACTAGCAAACATGCTCACTGGGGCCATTTTTCTCCATCTTTGGATGCGTTGCTGAAGGTTTTGTTTTATTTTGTTTTTTGCCAGAGTTATATATTCTGGGTCAAATATCTCTTTACTTTCTGGGTCAACTGTCTCTCTACTAGATCTATTCCTGAGCTTAGGGTCATTTAACAATAATGCTGTCATGCTGAACACATTTACATCTTGAGAAATCATCCAGGTCAGGAATTGTCCAAATCTTTGTGTGACAAATCCCTGACTCGGCACAAAGGGAGAGAGAATCCTCTAGTTTCCACTGTGGTCTATGGCAGTGTTTCTCAACCTGTGGGTTGTGAGTCCAGGGTCAGATATCAGATATCCTTCATATCTGATATTTACATTATGATTCATAACAGTAGCAAAATAACAGTTATGAAGCAGCATCTAAATACTTTTGCAGTTGGAAGGTCACTACAACATGAAGAACTGTATTAAAGGGTTGCAGCATTAGGAAGGCTGAAACCACTGCTCTAGGGGAAAAACAGGATGGGTAAGCCTTAGTACTCAGGATTCCCTCTTCTGTTCCTGACGTCCATCTTCCAAACACATCTATATCATTCTGTGACGCTGGGTTTCCCCATGGGACCAGTGGCTAGCAGCCAGAAGTTCAGGGACCTCCACCTTTCTGGCTTCACTCCCTAAAAAAAAAAAAAAAAAAAAAAAAAAAAATCACTCAATTCCAGGGAGAAATTCTATCGGTTCTAACTGGTTTGGGATGTGTGGCTTCTCTGTGGCCAGGGTTGGAACTCCTTCTTTAAAGCTCTGTGAACAGGAGGGAGGACTGTAGTAGAATCTATTCCCCAAAAAGCCATCATTCCTGCAGGATGGAGGCAGTTCTGGGCAGACGGGAACATCAATTGGGCTGGCTCCTTGTGTTGTACAGAACGGGAGGCAGAGCTGGACTCGTGCCTTGTCTGAGCGTGTTTCTCCAGCCAACAGCAGATCCCAGACTGGAAAGATTGAGTCCTCTCAGCACAGTTATTCCCTCCAGCAATAAGCAAACAACAGTCTGACAATTAGTGGTACGTTGGAGTGTATGCTGGTTAGTTTTTTGTCAACTTGACATGAGCTAGAATCATTTAGGAATAGAAACCTCAATTGAAAAATGCCACCACTAGATTGGCCTGTCGGCAAGCCCGTGGTGAGTTTTCTTGATTGATGATTAGTGAGAGAGGGGCCAGCTCACTGTGGACTGGGTACCACTTAGGCTAGTGATCCTGAGTTTTAATAAGAAAGCAGATTGAGCGAGGCATCAAAAGCAAACCAGTTAGTAATGTCCCTCCATGGCCTCTGCTTCAGCTCTTGCCACCAGGTTCTTGTCCTGCTTGAGTTTCTGCTCTGACTCTTCTTCATGACAGTTCATGTGAGATGAAGTAAATGCTTTTCTCTCCAAGTTGCTTTTGGTCATGATGTTTTATCACAGCCATAGAAAAACCTAAGACAGACCCATAAACGTGTGTGTGTGTGTGTGTGTGTGTGTGTGTGTGTGTGTTACTGTAGATCAAGCTCAGAGCACCATACCTTCTAGAGATGAACCCAACCACCAAGATACATCCCCATCCTGAAAAGTCGACAGTTACATAAACATTTAATTCAACATGCAGTTTCCTGCCTTTTTTGTTTTTTTCTGAGTCAAGAAAGAAATAACTTTAGAAAGAATAACTTCAGGCACATACTGCTGTAGGTTACTAGCTTCTTAGTGGCTATTATTGCCCATAGTTGAAGGAAGCACCTCAGAGGAGCACGCCACTGGGCACAGAGAAACATTAGGCAACCGAAGAGGGTCTTGGTGAAGATGCACATTAATCTCAGCCCTTAGCCCAGGCTGGCCAGTGTGTTCCTTAGCTGTCTGCCTGGAATCAGTTTGCACCACCACCTCCATTAGCACCCATCTTTTCTAACAGAATGTAGATCTCCTTCAACTTTCTTGGGCAGCAATTACGGTGAAGGAAAGTTCTACTGGAGTCTCCTGAGATGTCCCTTGTTCTTGTCTGGAATGGAAGTTCTGTCTTCTTGCTCTGAATGTCATCATGTCAGAAGATAATAACTGGAATAATTTAGCCATCTTCTAAGCAATGTGAAAATGAGGCTATTGCTAAGGATAGCAGACAGGAGAGATGATGGTACATCAGTCGGCTGCTGGCGTGCTGGAGTAACAAAAGGGTCGTAAATGTTAGTGACGTACAATAAGAGTTCACGTCTTGCTAATGTTATATGTTCAATCATGGGAAGGCTTTTCCTGGGATCAGTTTGTGGAGTTGTCTCCTACCAGGGACCTGATAATCTCCTGGAAAAGGAAAAAGAAACAGCAAATCCTTTCAGGGTGGATCTTGAAACTGAGTTATGTCCTATGCTCGTTTAGTTTTGGGTCAAGTTGACACCAGCTAGAGTTGTCTAGGAAGAAGGACCACCAATTGAGAAAATACCTCTAGTAGACTGGCCTATAGGCAAGCCCGTGGAGCATAATCTTCATCAGTGGCTGATGTGGGAGGGTCCATCTCACCAGAGGCAGTGTCATTCCTGGGCAGGTGGTCCTGGCCTGTATAAGAAAATAGACTTAGCAAGCCATGAGTTAGCAAGCCAGGACCCAGCGCTCTGCCACGGCTCCTGGTTATTTCTTGCCTCCAGGTTCTTGTCTTGGGTTCCTTCTATGACTTCCCTCTGTGATAGAATGTGAGCTCAGAGCTGTAAGATGAAATAAACTCTTTCCTACACACTATGCTTTTGAACATTGTGCTTTATTACAGCAATAGAAACCATAGCTAAGACAGGGACTGGTTTGTGAAGGCACAGCCCACTGTGGGCAGTGTCACTTCTAGGCAAGTGGTCCTGAGCCATATAAGAAGATAGTTGAGCAAGCCATGAGGAGCAAGCCAGTAAGCCGCACTCCTCCATGGAGTCTGCTTTAGTTTCTGCCTCCAGGTTCCTTCCCTGATTTCCCACGGACACCACTGCAACGTGAAAGTATGGAGTGGAGAGCTGGGGGAGGAAGAGAAGCGGAACAGTTTGAGTACTATGAAGAGAAGAGGAACTGGAAACATGAAGGTGGTGAGAAGCTGCCTGATGCTAGTAGCCTCTGCTGCCACCAGAGGTCATGGTGAAATCCCAGCCCATGCTGCTACCGAGGGTCACGTGTGGGTTCATGACCCTGCAGCAGCAGGGGGTCTGTGTTGATGTCCATGATCCATGTTACCACCAAAGGCCATGAGACAGTCCGTGGTTTGGGCTGTTGCCTGGGACCATGTTGATATCCAAGGAATGCACAGAGACGGCCCTGCCCCTCCTGACTGCGGCACTCAGGAAAGTGGCCTGTACCTCCCCTGGGTAGCATAGTAGAGCTGGCCTTGTTGGAGTGGGCACAGGTAGGTGAGCAAGCCCCAGGGTGTAAGAGCGGGAGACCTGGCTCTGCTCCTCACCAGCAGGGGCTTTGGGTGAGCTAGCCAGACAGCTGGCCATGAGGGTGTGGGTGTGGGGAACTAGCAGACTGACCAGCTCAACTACACCCAGGCTGTGAGTCGGCCCACCCCAACAGCTTCCCCACTGATGAACTGCTGGAGCACATGAAGGGGCCAGTGCTACAGATGCAAAGCCGCAGGAGCTCCATGACACGGGCAGCAACATAATATCCGAGAGGAGTCCCAGTCAGGATCCAGTATTGACAGTGTAGCAGAAGCCAGAGGCCTCGAACCAGACCAATGACTCATTGCAATGAACATTTGAAAATAAAGATGTTTGGACAAAGGGGTCCAGTGTGTGACATACCATGCCATATTGCAGTTTCTGTGTTGAGATTTTGTGGTAGTTTTGTTATTGTTGTTGTTTGCTTGCTCTGTTTTTTGTTTTGTCTTCTTTTGGGGGGAGGTTGCAAGGATGGAAGGTAGACAAGGGGACAGGAGATGAATGGGACTGGAATGCATGATGTGAAATTCACAAAGATCAATAAAAAGTTTCTTTAAAAATCTACCAAACACTCCCACTGCCCCCATCTCCCTACCCCCCTCTCTCTTACACACACACACACACACACACACACACACACACACACACCCTGAGTCCTGGGGAGAGAAAGCAGGCTTTTCCCAGTTACACTCCAGCTCAAGGAGTAGGATACAGTAGAGACTCCTGGTGTCCGGTCAGTCCAGGTCTTGCCCTGTCAGTTTGTGACCTTGGATGACATTTCTAAGCTTCAAATGGCATACTGTACAGAATATTGCCAACCAGGCCAGCTTACCCAAGCTGGGGTTCCAGAGTTTTTATGGGGGTTCTGCCATACCCTTTTCAGTTTCGCAGTGGCTGAGCTCCAGCCTTCCCCTGCACACCCCCCAGGTTAAACTGATGCTGTAAGACCCAAACACCAAACTGAATCACACTCTTAGACTCTAGTATAGTCTCAGCCCAGGGACCACACTGCTGTTGTGTGAGGTGCTGTGAGGGTTGAGACTTCACCTCTGGAGAAGCATGACTAAGAGAAGTCCTCCTGTCAGGAAAGGCCGACTTTTTATTGCAGTCATTAATTCTCGTGTAATTTGGTCTACGTGTTGCCTCAATAAACCCTGCAGGCCATGGCTGTGTCTTAGCTCACCTATTCATCACACCATCTAATTTGGGATTAAGCCTTTGGCAATAGTTCAACAACGAACTGATACCAGCTGAGTCCAGGATGCCAGATGACATTCTTTAGCGCAGCCCAGAAAGTAGATGCATCTGGGCACAGGAAGGGAAAAAAAAAAAAGGAAGAAGAGGATGACTGGGAAAGAAGCTTAGAGGGAGAATGTTGGGATAGGAAACCTTGGGATAGGAAACCATTGGTGCATTTTAGATACACAATCTTTTTTTTTAATTAATTTTAATTGCATTTGCTTTTTTAAAAAATCTGTGTTCACATATTCAAATTCAAAACTTAAATTGCATGCATAGAGAACTCTCTCCCAGATGGGCAATGTCAAATGAAATTCAGAGATAGAAACAGCTGTTTGTTTACACCCCCGCCCCAGCACATACTCTGCTCCCAAGAACTATTTGAGGAGATATTGTTAATGATTTGCTTTTTACCAAATGAGCTGCATATAAATAAACAGCCATCTATATATTATAAGCTCTCTGCTGATGACGTAGGGTTCCTTAAGAAAACACTTATCCCAGGCATGGTGTCACAAGGCGGTGATCCCCGTATTCGAAAGGCTGAATGGGAAGATCTTATATTCAAGGCCATCTTGGATGACAGAGTGAGTTCCAGAGAGCCTGGTTTACACAGCAAGGAGTCCCTGTCTTAAAAAGAAAAGAGGAAAGAAGAGAAAGGGGGAGGGGAGGGGAGGGAGGGGACAGAGGAGGGGAGGGGAGAAGGGAGAGGGAGGGGAGAAGGAGGAAGGGAGAGGGGAGGAGAGGAGGGGAGGGGAGGGGAAGGGAGGGGAGAAGGGGAGGGAGAGGAGAGGAGGGGAGGGGAGGGGAAGGGAGGGGAGGGGGAGAAGGGGGAGGGGAAAAGGGGAAGGGGAGGGGAGGGGAGGGGAGGGGAGGGGAGGGGAGAAAGGGTGTAGGGAGAGAGAAACACACTCTTCTGCTCTAGCCGTCAACCTGACCTGAGACTGGCTGTGTGTTGTGACAGACCTGTGACACCTTCCTTTGAATGAGGAAAGGTCATCTGTCCCTAGAACCAGGTTCTAAGCCACACGCTGCCTCAGAGGGGTGGCTCTTCCTCTAACCAGTGTAGCCTTGTTTTCATTTGTAAAAGAAGGTGTGTCCCTCACTCACAGGTCTTGCCCCTTGGGTGCCTTTGGACTGATACAGCCTTCCGTCTATTTACCTGGCAGAGACAGCAGCGATATTCCACCTAGGCTTGTCTCCAGGAAGCCCGTTAGAGGACGGTTAATCCGGAGAGCGCGCCTGGCTGGAAGTGTGCAGGTTAACAGGAACCAGGTGTTGCAAACAAGGAACAAGTCCAGCAGGCAGAAAACAGTCTCTGATTGCAACGACCTGTTTGTCTGGAAACCTGGAGCGCGTGTGCGTTTGGGGAGCGCTTCCGTAGAAGACGCTGCCTGCTGCACCTACTGCCATATATCTTCAAACCTGGCAGCCACCATGTATCTCCCAGTGCTGAGAGAACAGAAGGTACAGAAACCAAACCCCTCGGGCTCAGTGGACCTGTCCCCCTCTTTTCCAGCCAATCTTCTAATCCCTCAGAGATGTCTGTGAAAATGTTATTTGGTGCTCTGTCCTCGCTCCCCAGGAAACATTAGCCACACTTTGACCTCACAGTCTGAAGGGGACTAAGGGGACCCCCACCTCAATTTGCTTTCTGGCTTCATGGTCAAAGAGATGGTTCTGAGAGGATTCTCATTCACTACAGAAGTTGGGCCCTGGTTCTTTTTCCCAGCCCCGTGCTCCCAGAAATAAGATTCAGACTCAAAATATATTTACAAACACCTTGGCCAAATAGCTAGGCCCTTCTCTGACTAGTGTCATAACTTAAGATAACCCATCATTCTAGGCTATATTCTGTCATGTGTCTGGTTACCTGTGCTTAGGTACCAAGCGCCCATCTCGTCATAACTTTCTGGTGAATCTCCCACCTAGCTCTATCCCAGAATCCTTTGTTCCTCCTAGATGTCCTAACTTCCATTTCCTGCCTAAGCTATAGGCCATGGGGTTTTTAATTGGCAGGTGATGTACCCATACAAGATATTCTCTCTACAATTCACCAGTACCACTAGTGGGTTGGTCTGAATTATTGATATGGTGGCTCTGATATTGATATAGCTCTGGGGACTAGAAATATGAGATCGTGGTATCTGCAGGGCTGGTTCCTTCTAGGAATTGTGGGTAGAGTGGGTCCCAGGCCTGCCTCTGGCTCCTGACTGACTGCTGACACTATTTTATAATGGTCTCCACTTTCATCAGCTCTGGTAAGGCGGTTTAAATCAGAATGGCCCCTATAGGTTCGTCTATTTGAATGTTTAGTCATCAGGGAGTGGCACTGTTTGAAAAGGATTAGGAGGTGTGGCCTTGTTGGAGTAAAGGAAGTGTGTCACTGGGGGTGGGCTTTGAGCTATTTCCTGTAGAGCAGGATATAGCGCTTACCTTCTTCTACAGCACTATGCCTGCCTGCCACCACGTTTTTTGCTGTAAAGATAATGGACTCACCTCTGAAACTGTAAGCCAGCCCCCAGGTGCATGCTTTCTTTTATAAGCATTGCCTTGGCCATGGTGTCTCTTCACAGCAACAGAAAAGTAACTAAGAAGCCGGGCAGTGGTGGCACGTCTTTAATCCCAGCACTTGGGAGTCAGAGGCAGGCAGGTTTCTGAGTTCAAGGCCAACCTGGTCTATAGAGTGAGCCAAGGCTACACAGAGAAACCCTGTCTCAAAAGAAAAAAAGAAAGGAAGGAAGAAAAGAAGGAAGGAAGAAGAAGGAAGAAGAAGGAAGAAAGAAAGAAGAAAGAAAGAAAGAAAGAAAGAAAGAAAGAAAGAGAAAGATAGATAGATAAGAAAAAGAAAAGTGACTAAGACACCAGGCATCCTCCAGTGTACAGATAGGTCTCAGTACCCAAGCTTCCCCAGAAGGACACAAGCCTTTTGAAATAGAGCTACTCTGCCTGGTTGATACACATTCAGTGACTCCCTGTCTAACATAATCAAAGTCTGAGTTCCTGAGGGTTAAAACCTCTGCATTTGAACTTTGGAGAGACAAGCTGGGTCATGACAGCAAGTAAGCCAGGTGCGCAGGTTTCTCGGGCTCAGATTATATGTCTGTTTTTGTTTTGTTTTTTGTTTTGTTTGTTTTTTGTTTTTTGTTTTTTGTTTTTTGTTTTTCGAGACAGGGTTTCTCTGTGTAGCTCTGGCTGTCCGGGAACTCTGTAGACCAGGCTGGCCTCGAACTCAGAAATCCGCCTGCCTCTGCCTCCCAAGTGCTGGGATTAAAGGCGTGCGCCACTATCGCCCGGCTGTTTTTGTTTTAAATAGGCATGGTGGCACATATCTTTAATCCTAGAACTCAAAAGGCAGAGTCAGGTAGATCCTATGAGTTCAAGACCAACTGGATCTACAAAGCAAGTTCCAGGGCAGTCAGGGCTACATAGAAAAACCCTGTGTCAAAAATAATAATAATGAACTTATGAGTTTAATGGCCAGGAGACGATGCAGCGGGCAAAAGCACTTGCCACCCAACCGTATGAGCTGAGTTCACTCTCCTGAGCCTACATGGGGGAAGAAAACGCCCAACTCTCACAGGAAGTACTCTTGACCTCCACACATACACTGTAGCACATGCATGCCCACTCACACACCAAACACTTACATACATACATACATACATACATACATGTAATTTAAAAAATAAAATGAGATCAAGCTTTCCACAGGGCACCTGTGAGCAGTAAATTTGATCATTGTGTGCAGCCTGACATGAAAAAGTCATTTACATTAAATTATCACAGGGCTTCCACGTTCTTCTTGCCAGATGACTGTAAACTTTATAAGCAGTGTTTACTGTTCTTAAAAACACAACCACTGATCTAAATTAAGCAGCACTTGACTGTACAGAGTCCCTCTTGAACTCAGAAACGCAAAATCCAGTCACAACGTGGCCAGGTACTAAGTGTCAGGTGATCTTGACCACGGGGCCTTATGTGGAACTTAGAGACACTCCCACAGCCCTGCCTCTTCTAAGGAAGAGAGAGTCAAAGGACTGACATAAACTATGGAAGGTGATGTCATGTACTACTGTCAGGCTCTGCTTGGAAATGTGATGAGGTTCACCCGGTCTCTTGCCAGTGTGCTCCTGCTCATCAGCTACACGAAGTCTTCTTGCTCCTGGAGGCCACTGGTTTGCAGGACGTAGACTTAGATTTTTCAAAACGGTATTTTTAATGAGGGTTCTTAAACACTTTACCCTCCCTCCTAGCCCACCACCCACCAGAGGTAGTGGAAAGGAAAGGTTAATAGGGCAAAGGAGGATGTGGAACTGTTTAGAAATAGTTCTTTGGAGCAAATCCAATCTGAGTTGTCAGGATATCAGCAGCTCGGTTCACACGAATCAGCAGCTCGATCAGCTCAATCCACTTACAGACACCACTCATGAATCAGCAGCAGCAGTTCGACTCAGAAGAAACCAGAAGGTTCTGCCCATCAGCCTGGCAAGAACCGCCAGTGGGCTGAATCTGTGTGGCAAGAAGCTGCCAGAACACCACCAGAAGTTTGTTTTGTTTTGGTGCAGTTCTCTCTATGAAGTCATGACAAATGACCACCAACAAAGAATGGTAAGGCAAACTAATACCGCCTAGAGCTGTCAGTAAGGACCAGTGTCAGCAAAGCCCAAAAGTGAGCAGTAAAGAATGGCAAGGTGTACCAGTATCATCCAGCACCGTCCACTCACCACTGGGCAGTATTTATATCCTTTCCAAACATCACATGTTCTCTCAAGCATCTGCTCTACCAAAACATCACATGCCTTTCCCAGGCTGCCTCCAGAAAAACATGTGTCTGTTTATAAATAATAATAATAATAATAATAATAATAATAATAATAATAAAAGAACAACCAGAAGTCAGGATTCCAAATGCAGGGCTTTGGGACTTTGTGGCTCTTCTGTAAGCCCTAGGGCTTAGTGACTGCTAATTCTATGGCCTCCTGTGAACCCGAGTTCCTGATTTAGTTCAGCTAACTACAGCAGGAGACTTATGACCAATTACATCCTAATTCAACACATGTGGCTTCTCACAAGCCCAGCTCTAGCCGCCACTGGCTTCAGTCTCCTTTTCTACTTAAGTCCTTTCCAGGGACATCCATTGTTCCTTCCTGGCCTGGGCCCTGACATGTTCGAGTCCCACCTTCCTTCAAGTCCCTCTCCTCCTCTCTGCTATCAGCAGTGATGACTGTCTGCTAGCCTCAGTAGCTTGGTCAATATTGTGGACACAAAACACAGCTCTCACCTCAAAGGGAGCAAGTTCACTCTTAAGCCAGAGAGGAGTGACCGCAGGCTGGGAGCACAGATCCAAGTTGCCCTGAATAATATAGTCTAACATGGAAGCAGTCTCATGAAGGTTTTGCCATCTCAGAACAAAGGACGGTTATAAATCAAGGCATTTTCCAAATACACTGGAAACATCAAATAGGCAGGTTGCATCAAAGTAGGAACTCTCTACCCCAAGTCTCAGATGCTGACTGATGCCATTCTTAGCTTTGGGATGCGTAGAAGCTAATAGTCTGCTAAGCATGCCTTCCAAAGGTTGCACCTGATGGTAGGATGTGAGGTTGATCACAGAAGTGGGTGGTGAACAGCCTTTAGGCAAGCTAAAGATGGTCTGAGACAACTTGTACCATTGGGAAGCTCTAATAGCCAGTCAGCTTCATAGTGTTTCAACATAGGTGGGGGTTTTCTGTATGTAAAGTTGAGAAAGACACTTTCCTCAGCAAAGGCCAGATTGAAAGAGGCTGCACAAACCAGGGAGATCACTGAGACTGACACAGCAAAGGGACATGGACGCTGGAGAAAAAGAGGCAGGGATGCAAACGCCATGAGGAATCTTAAGAGAAGCAACAGGTAGACCAGACATAGCCCAGGACTCAGGAG